>OY757309.1:106584630-107784630 GCA_963583905.1 Stenurella melanura
CCGCTACTTTTGTCTCTTTCCAACGATATAAAACATGTCACAAAAATTTTAACTGATAGTGTCAATATTCAATGTTTGCCAATTTCTAATAATGGCTAGGCAACTAATAGAAATTTCCAAATTGGAAAAGTCTGGTCTATAAGAGCAACTGCTTCTGAATATAACAAAAAATGCAGTGTAATGAAAGTTATACAAAGATGAGAAAATGAAAAAATTATATCCCGCAAGCATGGATCTGGTAGGCCTAAACAAAGAATGAGCAAGATGAAGCCCTTATAAATTACCTTCAGGAAAATCCATTCGAGACCTCAGTTAATGCAGTTTTGGGAACCAATTTTCCTCCCTCAAGATCTACTGCCTGTACAAGAATTAAAAACAGCATTATGAATTGTAGTTCTGCTGCTAAAAAATACAAATTTACGAAAGAAAGAAACTAAGGACGGATCATTTCTACACTCAACGATATGTTGAACAACGAAGACTTCTGGTCAAGTCATATTTTCTGATGAAATAGTTTTCCAATCATATAATGATGGACATATTCGTGGGCAAAGATACAATCAAAATTTTACATTCGACCTGATTAAATCGGAACACTTTTCGGTTAATATCTGGGCATGGATTAGTCAAAAAGAAAATTTTGGACAACTAAAAATAGGCCATTTTCTTATCTAAGAGTTGTACTACTTTTTTTGAAATCAAGTGTACTCTAGATATATTTTTAATAAAATTACATTGATTTTTAAAGTTTTCTAAGCATATGTTGACATATATTAATATATTATTATATGATCACCTGATGATATGATGATGTGAATTGCAAGAACGCTATTTGATTACATATTCGATTTGATCATTATATGACTACATCATATTATTCTACCTCTACATTACTACGTGATTACGCAACTTCACTATTAGGTACTTTGATTTGCCAATATACGATAATGCCCGTCATTATGACCGCGTGGTTGCACGGTTATCGTTACGACTATAATCATAGAGATTTAAAATAAATTTCAATCATGTATAACTTAATATAATAATACTAATTTTCATATTACTCCAATTCGTTTTAAATCTCCTAATTCTAGGTTGGCAAATTGGATTTTTTAGTTAATGTATCGGTATTTAGTCATTTCGTTAGTACATAATGTGGGGCTTTGGCACGCGATGGTAGGCGCAAGGTGTGATCCTTTTTATCATTTTGTAATTAATATTCAATTAGGATATTGCATGAAAAAATACGGAGTAGGCATTTCGTGAATAATTCCGAACAAGATTAATGCCAGTTGATGCAAAACATTATGAGAATTTCAGGGCAACGACCACAAACAATTATTATTATACATTAAACATAATATATTATTACTATACTTCCAATCCACCACGTGGATGTGGAAGTAATATTGACATGTATTTTTATAAATAGTGAGCAAGATAAAGCTAGAAGGTGAAATAATAGGATATAATAGGAAATTTAAAATGCAGTTGTTCAGCAACTCTCAGTTCGAAGTAAAATTAAACAATCGTTCACAAAATCAATGTAAAATCATAGAATTATATTCAGGACACAAGTTTAATTGATTTGCAATGGAATCAAAATTTAGGATTTGAACATGTTGAAGAAGAAAAAATATCATTAAAATTTAAGTAAGTTAAATTATACATTAAGATTTTGTTAAAAGTAGACTAAGCAAATAAAGCTTAAGCAACAAAAAGTAACAGACAAGCTATTAGTGCAAAATTAAAATAGAAAAAAGTGGTATAAACCAAAGTGCGAGGAAATATAATGTCCTGACAGTGATTGTGACAGGATGAAATCCAAGATAGATGTCAGAGACTGGCATTAAGGAATGCTTGCCAACAAAATTTATGAACACAGTCAAAGATAACTGAACAAGCAAGATGTAAAACGAAAAGAAAAGAAAAAACTTATTTCACGAAAAGAATTTGGAAAACACAAGAGGAGAGCAATCAACAAAAAAATGAGGGTGGAGGTATTTTCAAGGAAGTCTGAAAAGAGATGAATTTGAGATAAAAGAGAAATAATAGTTATTTAAGAAAGAAGCAGTGACTGTTAAAAATATAAATTATTAAACAAAATAAAAGAAACAGACAATTATCGGAAACATATCAGGGAATCAAGAAATAAAACATTGATATCAAAGAGGAATTCAAAAGTAAGAAATATAAATCGAATTTATAATAACAGTTTATGAACTTAAGTATAAAAGTCGTAAAATAACCTTAAAATAAAAGACAATAAATAAAATTAAGTGACAAATACTAAGGCCTGGATGTACCATCTTGTTGAACTTTGGTTCACTGCTGAGCAGAGATCAAGTAATGAATTTAAGTTGTACCATTACGGTTCAAGCGTTCTGCAGTGGATCAACAACAATTTAGTTGAACGGTCGTTTGGTTGGTTCAGGGAAAGTTCAAGTAGTTTAAGCCCATACATAACCTAACTTAATCTAAATTAAATTATTATTGGCCGAGATTTCAAATATTCGAATGTTTGTATACTCATTTAACTTCTAGCCTTTCTGATGCGCGACATTTAAATGATGGAGGAGCAAGCTGCAAAAGAAATGTTTGATGAATTAACGGATGATGAGAATTTTATGGAGTTGGTGCATATTTTAATTGAATAGAAGATGCCGGCAACATTATAAGCATCGCCTCAATCATTTCACTAAATGGAATAATACAGAATTCCATGTGAGGTTCAGACTGTCGGAACCTGTTGTAAGATTCGTAATAGGCAAAAGTGCAGATATTAGGGCCCTCTCCCATCCCTCGAATTTTCAATTTTTAATCTGCATATTTTTGTTTTGCACGTTTTTTCATATTTTCGTATTTTCTTTTTAGCGTGTGAAGAGTTCTAAACTGTTGTCCACTACTGCAGTACAATTCCCTTGTTAGTGTTTTCCATGTAGCATATTTCTTGGCTAGTGAGTGAGTACATATCAGTGCATTTACATTCTAAATGTTTTTGTATTTTTTAACGAGTAACATTAATAATTGTTCTTCAGATGCCGAGAAATTTGTCGTTTTATTAAATTTCACAGTTTTTTTCTCTGCCATCACAAAAAGCGTATAACGTTATAACGCAATTGGATATAAACAATAGTAAAGAACGTAGACAAAGAAAATTTTTAATTTCTCTATGGTAAATAATAAGTATAAATAAAGTAAGGTTAATAACGGTGGAATCTTCTTCTTCTGTTGGAGAATTATGTGCCATACTCTGATCCAGTAGTGCCAACAAGCGATGAAATCAACTGAACGAACGTTTAAAACTGATGGTACAACATAATTGCTCCTGAACTGAGTTCATCGTAGAACAGTCGTTCAGCTAAACTTAGCTTGAACGTGCCTTTGGTACAACCGGACCTAAATAGTTAATTATGATTCTTATATGTGAGTAAATATTAATTTAATCATTTTGTAATTAGATAAGTAAATTAGCTGAAATATAGGGTATTAGGGTAGCACATATAAGTTTTGAATGCATTTCTATGATATTTATTTTAACAGTTTCAAAATAAACGTTTATAAAAAAAAAAATAATGAAATTTCATTTAATTCTCAAAAATTTTAAAAAATTATAAAGTAGGGAGCTAACATTGCAGTAATGAATTGAAAGTAAAAAACAATATAAGTGCATAATATTTAATTAAAAGTTTAATTCTTTAAGAACAAACAAAATAGATTAAAAAAGATATCAAATAAAAGATTATTATAAACAAAATAGGAAAGAATCGACAACGAACCCTGAGAGAAGAGCTATATTGAGCTAAACTAACTAAAATAGGTTAAATTTATATAAGATAATAGTATTACACACTATTCTAAGTCTGAGTAAAAAATTGAAAGGTAAGCAAAGGCAATTTATTATATTTATTAGATAACAAAATTCAAGACAGAATGTAATAATATACTCATAGCTACAAGAGCGTAGAGAGGCCATGCCCTTCACATGTCTTTTCCTAACTCGGAATTCATAATTGTTAAATCGAAACTCACAATGGTATCTCGAAATTCACAAAAGTTAAGTCGGAATTCACAATAATTGTTAAGTAGAGAATCACAGTTGTTAAGTCGGAACTCACAATTATTAAGTCGGAACCCGCAATTGTTAAGTCAGAATACTTAAATGTTACATTCAAATACTATGCTTGAGGCGCGTTTCGCCAACAATGATGGCACCATCTGGTGATAAAAACTAAAGTAAATTTGACATGTATTTATATCAAATTAAAGTCATGGTTCAGTGAATCCTCTCATTCCTACCTAAATTCTACTTCGGCTCAACGAACCGTGACCTACTACCAATATAAGCAACTTGGAATAAGGCCCTAATCATACTATTATTACCTCTTGTAATTTCTAGGCTTTCAAAAGTATCCAACTGTTACTTGTTACATTCATTGACCTAAAGTTATACCATACCTTTGAGTTCTTTCTTATTTAGGATGGGTTATATGTTTATTGAATCTAATCATAATTGGACGTTTGGTTTGTCCAAAATATGTTTCAAATTAAAACGCTTACAACAGATTTCATAGATGGCACCGCCTGGTCATAAAAACTAAAGTAAATTTGACAATGCATACGCTGTGTTTATATCAAATTAAAGTCATGTTTCAGTGAATCGTCTCATTCCTACCTAAATTCTACTTAGGCTCAACGAACCTAGACCTACTACCAATATAAGTAACTTGGTATAAGGCCCTAATCATACTATTATTACCTCTTGTAATTTCTAGGCTTTCAAAAGTATCCAACTGTCTATTACTTGTTACATTCATTGACCTAAAGTTATACTATACCTTTGAGTTCTTTCTTATTTAGGATGGGTTATACGTTTATTGAATCTAATCATAATTGGACGTTTGGTTTGTCCAAAATATGTTTCAAATTAAAACGCTTACAACAGATTTCATAGATGGCACCGCGTGGTCATAAAAACTAAAGTAAATTTGACAATGCATACGCTGTATTTATATCAAATTAAAGTCATGTTTCAGTGAATCGTCTCATTCCTACCTAAATTCTACTTTAGCTCAACGAACCATGACCTACTAATAATATAGGCAACTTGGTATACTGCCCTAATCATACTATTATTACCTGTTGTAATTTCTAGGCTTTCAAAGTATCGAACTGTCTATTGTTACATTCATTGACCTAAAGTTATACCATACCTTTGGGTTCTTTCTTATTTAGGATGGGTTATATGAATCTAATCATAATTGGACGTTTGGTTTGTCCAAAATATGTTTCAAATTAAAACTCTTACAACAGATTTCGTAGATCCTTTCATTTGCTTCAGTTTTATCCTTTGAGATTCTATGATCAATAATAATTTAAGGTTAATTAGAAATGTAGTTGTAAGCAGGATTCTTTTGTAAGCTTAGAAATAGCAGAATACAAGACTGATATAAATAGAGTTAAAGACATTTCTCCAAAGCCGCTTTATTGGTTAGTAAGCCACGGTTTTCTGAGCCAAGACAGAACCTAGGCAGGTATGATGGGATGAGTTGTGTTATGTATGTAATGAGAACAAGCCTTAAGCTTAAATCTAGTGTGAACGCGTCTGTTGTTTTGGTCCAAAAAGGGTAGTTGACATTCCTTGAATTACTGTATTATGTCATGTAATTCAAGTTACAAATAAACATCAAAGTTATATAATAATATGTGTTATTAATACAAAGTCTCTATTCAATATCTAACAAGTTGAATTCGTTGAAAAGACATTAGTTAAGTATATATACAGTATACATTATCAAGTTTACTTAAGTTTAATCATCTCCACATGATGTCAATGTGGTTGGTGAACCTTTCATCCAATATGGGATTCGAAGCAGTGTTCAAAAGTTCGGATGATAGTAGAAACAACTTCATTGTCCGTTTATTCAAACCTAACAATAGTGAATTCAAACTTACATTGTGAATTTATGTTTTCTTAACCGCTTCTCAAGTCACCGAGGTAACTCCTTGAAAATCCAGAATGATTTTGTGTAAGGTAAAGAGAAATGAGGCCCTACAGTTTATAGTGGAGTCGGAACCACATCTTGGGGATAATTTTATAATTAAAATTATTTCGCGGTGAGCAGGGATTGAACCTGCTTCGCTAGGTATACCAGTATGCAAGCTAGACGCGCTAAACCACTGGGCTACCGTCCGAGATAGAAGTGTGAATTCCGAGTTAATAGTTGTGGATTCCGACTTAACACTCGTGAATTTCGAGTTATAAAAGAAAATAATAGCTTGGTGTTTCTACGCTTTCGTACATAGCCATCGATAGTAAAAAAATTAAATTATTATATAAATCAGACCCATTTGTACAAATTAAACCAGATTAAACACGCTTTAAGGTCTTAGATTTCCACATTTTAACTCAGGACTCGACAAGTCTTCGAAACACCGAAAAAGGCGGTGGTTTCTTGCATTTAGGGGTGGTTAATGAGGTTGGGGTAAACAATATTACTTCCTCATCTTCGAAAACGGGAGGGGAGAGGTCTTTTGCTGTGTTCCCTATCTTTTCAGGGTCTTTGTATTTCCACAAGAGACTATGATATTCAACCCTCAAATCGGTCCAGTTCTCGCGTAGGGTAGTTTTTCTAAAAGCATATGCTCATCTTGGAATTTCCCAAGGATCATTTTGCGACCAGCAGAATTGATTTTGACCCATTCCTCCGCTCGCAATCAAGTACCCAAAAACCGGCGATGCTCTTTTATTTCATAATTGTAGTAAATGATTTATTAAAGGCGGATCAACTTTTTCAATTTTTGTACTTTCCACGTATGTTTTAGAAAATTCCCATTTTGAAATGAATTTTAATGTCATATGAATATATTTTTGAATTTTAAAAATAGGACTTCGCTAAAATCTTACCTGAGATATTTTGCGCAATTTACTCATATGAATAGATCGTAAGTAACAGGCATTGACCTATTCTGCGAATATATTAAGTTCAGATTCTTAAAATAGAGGAACTTAATCATTTTGAAAGATAATTACTAGTATTTTCCCACAAGATGCATATACTTATGAGATTCACCTTGAAATATTATGCAAAATACACTTTTCCAACGTTTATTTTTCTTGTTTGTACATTAAAGTAGTTATTTTCAATTCTTAACATTCGTGCAACTAACCTCGGGCTGCAATAACAATTGCATGTCGTCTACTATATCTTGAACCATTATTTCTCGAGGCGATTGTTATGCACATCTTATAAGCCATTCTGTTCAGAGAAAATAATGGAAGCAGCCGTTTGCAACACCAGTGCTTTATGATATACGACAAAAATTATAGATGATTTACTTTTGTTTATGCTGGAGGCTGCTACAAATTGTGCCTTAGAAATGCTGGAAATAATCTGTTATTCAGTGGGTAATAAAATACGTCCTATGAATTTTAATGTTTATTTGGAATTTGAAGTGATTTTAATTTGGAGGGTTCAAACTTAAAGAACTTATTAATATTTATCAGTTTTTATAATTCCGAAATAGATACCTACTTGAAACCGAAGTCAATTTATAGGAAGTTGAAATTTGTTACCGGTCTATTTTGAAATTGTAATGATAGTCCAGTGTTTGATGATTTTTCGCTCAGAATTTTTTCGGATAAAACCGATTGACGTGAAATATGAACAGTAAGCAACAGCCAGCAAGATGTGGATATGAATGAAACAGGTAAGTTTTTGTTTATTTTACTTTTAATTTAGTTTAGCACATTGATGAAGTCTATTTCTTTATTTAAATCGAAAAATTTGAAATTAAAATTGAAAAGATATTTATTTATTGATTTATTAATCCTTGTCATAGGAGAGTTTATTAAACAACAGAGAAAAAAATGTAATGAATGAAATAGAAAATACCCGGAATTGGAAGGCGGCAGTTGAAAATAATTACAATTGAAACCGATTATTTCAAAGAAGCTGCATATCTACAGGGTGAGCAAACTATCCCTTTGGACCTCTTTTCTCATAACGCGCATGAAATATTGTTACCGCGAGATAGGGCCTGTCCCAGTAACTCTACCGTAAATGGATATTTACCTGTGGAACGGTTAATAAAAAAAAAACAAAAAAAAGCTGCCAGATTCAGAAACAGAAGAAACAGAAAACTTAGAAGAAGAAAAATAAGGAGATGACTATAAATGGAAACTTAAAAGAAGCATGCCAACACGACCTCCTATACCTTCCTGTTCAGGGTTAGTATCGCTTTACCAAACACTTTGTATATTTACTTGTATATATTCTGTCCTTTAATCAAGTGCTTATTTGTCTGGACAACAGTATTCTTATATACATAATAACCGATATACGAAATCGATGGTAACGCAAAATGTTACGAAGCATATAAAAGTGTAAAATCCATATTTCGTATAGGGGCAAAGAAATAATCTGCTTCTGTGCCTTTGATGCATTAATTAATTAATTAATTCCCTAAACAGGGCCTGCTTTCTGTAAATTACTTCCAATTTGATACTTTTATTGCTTCCTGACGTCTGACTTATCCGTCTTTTTGGAATAATAAGATAAGAATGGTAGTTGAGGTGATTTCCCCTACGATTGCGTGTCTAGAACGTAAATAAAAATTATTACTTTTTGATTTACTTTCCGCAATAACGTATATTTACTGCAATTACTCTGATACACACCTGGTTATTTTTATTGATGTATGGAAACATATTTCTAATATCTGTAAGCTGCCTAGGATCATTTGCTATCAAGATCTCCCCTTAGCATGGGTCCGACCCTTACAAAAGTCACGCAATAATTTATTAGGAAGACAATAAAAACGAAAAGCTTGGGTACAATTTTAACGCCTATAATCCAACTATATTAAGAAAATCAACGTTCACGTTTTAGACCATGTGCCAGAAACGTAAAAAGGACAAAATTTGCCAAATTGAGGTACAAGTTGGCTGTTTTTTTTTTCAGTCGCTAGATTTTATTATTCTGAACGTGTATGTAGATCTGCTCATTTCTCCACAGCCAGAGGAATTTTGAAAGAGCAAGATTTAAAAATCTTTTAAATTATTTTAAATCAAAGTAGTGTACAATAAAATTATCTATCACACCGTTTAAACTCGGTGCCAAATAATGAAATTTTACCCAAAAAATAAATAAATAAAATTTATGAAAAATAAACCGACTTATTCCTTTAAACCCAAAAAAGCTTCTCGAAAAAACAAGCCATTGATTTGAAAATTTTATTAATCAGCGCTCAAAACTTTGATGCGGATCAGTATGGAAGTATTTTAGAGACAGAGCCGGAGGTCATGCGAATGTAGCTCCTACGAAATCTCGAATAAATTCGGTTAAAACTGTGAGAAATTGTGCGAAATTGTGTTGAATTGAAGCGTGGACAATTCTACATTGACTGATATAAATTAACATGAGTCTGGCTATTTCGTGTGGTTGATATTTGATTAAGATATATCGTTTATGTGTTGCATAGTCTGAAAGTGTATATAAACCACTTGAAAATTGACACAAACATCTCGCAATATAATATAAGCTGTGCACCATAAAGTCAAGAAAGATGAAGCAATGAGTTCAACGAACGAAAGGATAAATTCTACTTTCATTGATCTATTAATCCCTGTCGCATAGTCCATATATTGGGCTTATTTATGAATACAAATACTTGTGTTGCTTGATGTACAGAGTGTTCCAAATGTTCTGCTAGACTTCTTTTTTTGGTTTTTGCAGATTTTACTCTTTATTTTGCTTTACCTTGGTAAATCGGTATATAGGGCAGCAGGAGGTGCAATCAGAAACAGAAAACTCAGAAGAAGAATAAACAAGGAGATGAAGATAGACGGAAACTATTATTTATTTTTGGCAGATTCTAATTTTTATTTTGCTTTACCTTGGCGGATTGGTATACAAGATTTCTCAATCGGGGCTCTTCCTTACACCTCCACTGTAAATGGATGTGTACCTGTGGAACGGTTAATAAATAAGAGCTCCTTGCGGCGAGCTAATGCATGTTTTAGTAGACAAGCGAAGTGGCCGCACTGATGCAAGGTATTGAAATGAAAACACAGATCTCTGGGAAACATGAAATTATATATGGATGCAAGCGGGCAGGAGGAGGTACAAACTGCTAGATTCTGAAACAGAAGACTCGAAAGAGGAATAAATAGGGAGATGATGGTATATGGAAACTTAAAAAAAGCATCTCACAAACACCTACTCTTCCCGTCCTATATTCCTACCCCATGCGTCATGTGGCTCTTGCTGCTGACAACAAGCATGTCTCATATCCAATCCGTATTGGATGTCCGCAATTGACTGCAATGTCTACCTTACGCCTACAAATAAATCAATCAACCAATCAAAAATTTGATGCAGATCAGTATAAAAATGTACCACCAAAAGTAACAACACGAAAAACGGAAATCAAAACTTGCACTGTTCATTATAATTATTCGCAGGAAGTAACACTTATTCAGTCTTTCAAGGATTTTCTGCGTAAGTAAATAATCTTAACTTAATTTTATGGTTCCCAAATTAAAAATAAAGGTTAAATAGGTAAATATTTTAATATTTTTAATCATTGCATCGTTCACTGCTCTGAACGCCGTCTGGATTACGTAGTATCTTGTAACAGCACTAGATGGCGCCACTACCGAATGCACAATACCATGTCTTTACTCGTCATGTGATTGGTCGATGTGTATTTGAGAGTAAACATTCCAATCACAGGCACGGGTCAGTCTAATATAGTCATACTTGTGGCTGTAACGTTTTATTGTTTCCTGTAGTGTCACGTTGGTTGCTACATTACATTTAAAGTATGGAGAATCCGCGGACTTTTAAGTTTCTGCAGCTACATTTGTTAAACATTTATGCCTGCTTTGCTTTTTAGTGGATGAGTTAGGAAATACATTTTTGTACCAACTGATGAAATTGAAATAAAATAGGTTAGTTAGTATACACAAAAGAGAAATCTACGATTTTATCGGACTTACTGAATATCCTTCAACTACCGATAATAGTCGGGTCTTCACTTACAATAATTCTTGCATTGCTAAAATCAAAATTTTAGTGAACAACTTAAAAGAGCGAGGAAAGTTAGTAAAATTGGTTTGGGTTAAGGCACATACAGGTTTAGAACACATTGAATAGATAGAACCGTAGCAAAAAGAGGTATTAATATAATTCAACTAGATATTCCTACTGATTATTGGTACAAAGAATGTAATTATTCTAGGAAAGACAAAACACTAAGCAGATTAACATTTGGCCACATGTGGGTGTTACCTGACACATCTCAAGAAAAAATGCAGATTTAGATCATATATTTTTCGAATGTATAAAGTACAAAGCAGAAAGCGATCTTCTTTACAAAAACATAAGCGATCAAAAAATTTACCATTCTAATAATATTTGCCATCTATTACCGCTAAATAAAAAACACATCTATGACGTGGTTGTAGAATTTCTTGAAGACATTATACTCGACATTTAGAATAGGTTAGGTTAGTTTAGATATCCCCCCTTTGTTTTTATCCTATCGTATATGTTCCTTCCTTTCCGTGATGTTACTCTTTCTGTATGTCTTTACAAGATGCTCTAGCAGGCCCCTGGGTGAGAACCCTTGCTTTATCTCATAGTTTATTCGTGATCGGTGGCATAGGTTACGTTAGAATTAGGGAGTAATTAGTGAATTAATATGTCATATTAACTTTGTATCTGGCCGCATCGACGTAAGTAGCAATGCCAAAAAAACACAAAAAAATGTCAAGAAAGTATAAGCAGCTTTATATTAATGACATGTTTTATCTAAGTATTTAATTTATTCTTGAAATATTCTCCATAAATATCACTCGTGCTTTTAAACTTTATATATAATTTTTTCTCACGCAAAGTTGCCAAAGAGGAATATAATTCGTGTAAATTGGCATTTTATTATCTAGGAGATTAAATGTCTAGCGCTAAAGCTTTCGGGATTTAATCAAATAAACTGCCAATTTACACTCTTTACTAGGCAGCTATTTAATCGAAAAGATTTTACCGGCATAATTCTAAGCAGCTAAGCAATACTTCTCTAGACATTTGATTTACTGCTAATAATGACACTGATTTCCATGTTAATAAGTGAAATCGTGAAAGGGACTTTTTCAAAGTTCTTTTGATTGATTGATTGATTGATTGCTGCCACTTCCGGACATCCAATCTGGATGTTTTTATATACCGCCGGACCGGCTGCATACGCTGGGTTGGATATGTGACATGCTTGCTGCCATCAGCGAAAGCCACATGACGCATGGGGTAAGAATATTGGATGGGAGGTGTAGGTGTTTGTGAGAGGCTTCTTTTAGGTTTCCATCAACCATCATCTCCTTATTTATTCTTTTCCTGAGTCTTCTGTTTCTGAAGCTGCCGTGTGCACCTCGTCTTGCACGCTTGCGTCCATATATGGTTTCATGTTTCCCAGAAGTCTGACACTGCATTAGTGCGTCCATTTTGTTCGTCTGCCAAGACATACATTAGCTCATTACGTCCAAGCAAGAAGCTTTTATTTATTAACCTTTCCACAGGTAAATATCCATTTACAGTGGAAGCGGAAAGAAGATAAAAGATTTGAGACACGCTATACACCGACCTGCCAAGGTAAAGCAAAAAAATAAGAAGTAAAATCTGGCAAAAATAAAAAAATATCTTGGAGAACATTTGGGATGCTGTGTATCGAGCAGACCCCTACTACTTTGGCCTGAGAAATATTTTTGTATTCGTAAATAAGTCCAGTATATGGATTACGTGACAGCTTCCAGTCGAAACCTTGCTGTCGTGGGACCTGCCTGAGGTAGCCGAAGGCGTCAGGGGAAAAACTATCATAGGTTCGTGTACGCTTGCGGGATTGCAGGCAAATTCTGATCGGGAGTAGGCCACGTGAGTGTACTGGTGTAGTTTTTCTGCCAGAATTTATGGTCGAAGGGAAGAGAATTTGAGAGCTGACCGTGTGCCTTCCATGCATTTACCTTACTACACGCCAGGTAAATTTTCTTTTGTAAATATGTTAATAGAACATTTGTCTTCAATGTTTTTAAAAGCATGATGTTATATATAAAGAATGCAGCTCGATTTTCTCTTAAAATTTGTCCATGTATTTCGGTGTAAACGAGCTACAGCTGTTCAAACTGCACCTAAATTTGTTAATGTTGAGCCAAGTTCGTTTGCATTGTTTTTTACTAAACTTCTCTATGTTATTAGAAATACCACAAGAAATGAAAAAACCAGTCACCATAAGTGCTCCATCAAAATCAACACTACGAAGAACGAAGGCAATGAAAGAACCAGTTGCCATAAGTGCTTCATCAACATTGCGTCTACAAGAATGTTCTACTCCTACCAGCCTGCCTCAGCAGAAACTAGCAGAACAGGTATGTATTTATTTTTTGAAGTGATATTTATTTTATTAGTTTTTTATATAGGTCTAAAAAGACGAATCGATGTCCTGAAAAGCATTAATAGAAATGTGGGCGAATTAACACCAAAGGCAAGAAGACTATATAGGATGGTTAATGGTTTCAGAAGGACTGCCAAACAATTAAATAAGGAACATGCTGATTTACGAGATAGATTGAAGCAAGCCCATGAATTCAGTGAATCTCTCGAATTTCTGAGAGCTACATTAAATGAAGCATCTTACAAATTTGCAATGTCACACCTAAAACGTCAAAGAAAATCTCCAAGGGGCAGAAGATTTTCTTTTCACGATACAATTTTGGCTCTCTCTTTACTAAAACAAAGCCCAAAAGGCTATAAATTGCTTCGGAAAATTTTTGCACTTCCTTCGAGAAAAACCGTAACTAATTTGCTAACAAGGGTTCCTTTTAACATAGGCCTCAACGATGCTATATTAAATGTATTGAAAAGTACCATAGAAAAAATTGAAGATCTCGATAAATATTGCACTATTATGTTTGATGAAATATGGTTAGATCATTCCTTGCTCTATAATAAAAAACAAGATATTATACAAGGGTTCCGGGATCATGGAGATGGTGGAAGAAAGCCCATTATTGCAGATAAAGCCATGGTATTTATGGCTAGAGGTATACGTAGAAAGTGGAAGCAACCGTTATCATATTATTTTAATGAAGGAGGAATGAAGAAGGATATGCTGGCAAAAACCATTAAAGAAGTAGTGCGAGCGGCTAGGTCTTGCGGATTGAAGGTCATTGCTACTGTATGTGATCAAGGATCTTCACAGGTTGCAGCGTATCAGGCATTGTATAGAGAGACTGATAATCTATATAAAAACAGAAAAAAGAAAATCGAAACTTTGGATTTGATATTGATGGAGAAGAAGTGGTGCTCTATACGATCCTCCTCATTTACTAAAGGGGATCAGGAATGGTTTCTTTGATTATGATGCAACATATACTTGGAGAAACGGAGAAAATAAGATAGCAACTTGGAGATATGTGGTTATGTTAACCACAAGTTTAATAAAATAAAATTAAATATCTTGAATTATCATATATTGCAAATGTATAATACAATAATATAATATTGTTTCAAGTTAAAACAAACAGTAAAATTAAATCTTATTATTTTTTTGTCAGAATATTATTCTTGAAGTATTTCTTATTTTCTTTCTTGGTTACCGCTTTTCATTTCTTTTTGGGGAGCTCTATATGAAATGTACATGTAGCTTCTATCTTAAAATGAGTACGCTACATATACCCCTCTGTTGTATGTTTAATACATTGTCAATTTTAAGAAATTCATATAGGTTTATTAATTAATAAGTATTAAGAAACTAATACTACTAATATAACTTACCTATTTCGTCCGAGTGTGTGAGTTTGCTGGCAGCTCCTTTGTCTGTTATGTAGGATTCCTACATTACTTGCACTCGTTGTGTCACCACCCTTCTTAGAAGCCAGCTTGTTTGTTATTCATTTTAAGGGGCACAGTTTGTATTATATTTGTTTGTGTCCCTTATTCAAGTTGTCTATATACCTTTTTAGTTAACGCTGATTCAATCAATATATCTTAATCGAATATCAGCTGTAGGAAATATCAGATTCATACTAATTTCTATCAAATAATATAGGATTGTCCAAGCTTTAATACAACACAATTTCGTACAATTTCTCACAGACTTAACCAAGTTATTTCAAAATTTTTTAGGAGCTACACAAAACGCGCCTGCCTCCGACGCCAACCACTTTCCCGACTTTTTTCATAATTATTCTGGCGGTGAAAAAATAAATAGAAGAGATTTCTATTCGCCAATTTAGATACACTTTTAGTATCACTAAATCTAGAGATTAAAAACGGCATCCTTCTCTGGTGCTTGGTCTATTAAGATTTGCACGAACCTCCCTGTATCCGGTATTATTTCCACTTTCTAACGCAGCCAGCTATCTTCTTTTTCTGTTCGCAAATGATGCCACAAAAGTATACAGTATTCTTTGAAGCGCGCTATTATACAGACTAAAATTCAGACAAATATAACTTCAAAGCGATGTTAACAAAGCAGCAGCAGGGTTTTAGTTTTCTAGTTCTAAATTAAATGTATGGTCGAGTTTCTTTGATAAGTTATTAAATACTGCATACTTCAGAGCTTACAGAGGAATTACTGTTAAGTTATACGGGAGTGGAAATTGAATAACCACTTAGTTTGGAAATTTTAAAGTTAAGTTCGATCGTTATAATGGATAGAGCATGTAATCGCGTGATAAATGCTTTATTAATTATAGGGCTCATAGGCCGAAGGCGATAATAAATGGTGCGGGACAGGCAGTATAATTACACTCAGAATGGGTCAGCTACGCTACTTCACCTGAGGCATAGTCATCAACATTCGCATTAAATTATGTTAAAAAATTTCTAAAATTAGATTGCGGAGAGATTTCACATAGATTGACGTTCAATATCAAACATCTGAGTCATTTCTGGTGTTTTACCAGTCAAATAAATAATTTTGGATAGTTGTAATTGCATCTTGGGATGTTGACATTATTTTTTTTGCTTGTTTAACTGTGCAAGCAAGTTCTCTTCTTAAAAATGCTTTCTAAATTGTTTCTCCAGTCATCAAGGTAACTCCTTGAAAATCCGGAATGATTATGTGTTAGGTAAAGAGCAACGAGGACCTACTGTTTTTAATGGAGTCCGAACCACTTCTTCGAGATAATTTTATTATCAAAATTATTTTGCAATAAACAGGGTTCGAACCAAAGAGTTTAATAAATAGAAAAGACAAGCTGGCCATTTGCCGGGAGTCACGGTTTGGTTGCCTTGGAGACGGTAGGCTCTTCGTCCTTGTCGCACACCCGGCACACCTCGTACCCTCTCTCTCCACTGTTTTACAAAGCAACACAGCCTTACCTGGCGCTCTTTGATTTCCAACAAATAACGTCAATTGTCGTCAATCGTCACCACCCCTCATCTAGGTACTATGCGACGAAGAGAGAACGAACAGTGTGAGAGAGATGAGAAGCCTACAGCCTCCCGCTGCTTATACATTACGTTTATGGAGCTTGTCTCCTCTATTTGTTAAACTCTTTGGTTCGAACCCGTTTCACTAGGTACGCCAACTGGCTAGGCCAGTCAGTGTAGCAAAAAAGGGATGAAACATTGCGAAAGTTTTTAATCTTTAAGGCTATATTTTAGAAGGTAGAAGAATAATAAATTCAGTTTTTGCATCCGTTTCCGCTACCCGGAACAATGTTGAATTAACAAAAAATCTAAATTTGCAATAACTTTTTGAAAAAAATTCCTAAAATTATGCAAACCTTGGAGAACATTTTAATAATTATTAGAAATAATCTATCAAATTTGCACCCCTCCGTAATGACCAGAATATTGCAAATAGTTGTCTTTTAAATTTATTATGATTTATTTTGCGGAAGAAATACGAGAGTTATGCAATTAATTGTTTATGCAACAGAATAGGGTCACAAACACGCTTGGAATTTTACATAACTTTCTTTACCCCCGAAGATATTTTTCAGGGGTAACGACACGATTTTAAAGTTTTAAACAATAAGTGGGGGGTACAAATAATTGTGAAAATCTTAAAATCGGGTTGCAAATGTTTGTGATACCAATAAATGACATAATCTGAATTTGCAACCTCGTAAATGTCCCGGAACTTAATTAAATTATCTATTATTTAAATAATAAAGTTATGCCTGAGAAAAAAAATTAGACAGTTAGTGCAAATTTCATATAACATTCAAATACTGTATCCAAATACTCATATGAATTTGCAATCTTTCAAAGTATTTTATCTCTTGTCGCTTCCCTTCGAGACATTTTGCAATTTCATTTAAATTTTATTCACATAAAAAAAATCCGGAAAATGTTGTAAATTATTGTTGTTTTAATTACATAGACACATAATTTCAGATCAATTTGCAACCCATTTATTCATATAAAACATGATTTTTATAAATGAAATTAACATATGACAATACCTTACATCATGAGAATTATTTTATATGAATATAACTACTTCTTAAAATTTGATGCGAAAAGTTCAATTCTAAACAAAGCTTAATTGTTTTACACGTTTATCTGTGAGATTGGCAGATAACAGCTGGAGTTAACTAAATACAATAATTTTTAATTTGTAAATACAATACACATAATTAATTTCGAAGGTTTGCTTTGTTGTGCATTTTCAAGAAAATACCATTTTTATACATGTCCCTTTGTCATATTCCTTCCTATTCTAAACTATCTTTTACTTATTTTAGCACCATCAACAACTACGTGTCAAGAACTTTTTAATCGAAAAAATTATGCAAAAATGATTTAATTTATATTATCTATATGAAAGAAATTATAAATTGATTTAAATAATAAGTAATTTAATTAAATTCAGAGACATTTATTAGTTTCAAATTGAGATTATGTCACAAACATTTGCAACCCGATTTTAAGACTATCGTAATTATTTATACCCCCACTTATTCTTTAACATGTCAAAATCGTGTTGGTGCCAGAAACAAAATTTGTGAAAAAAATCTTCCGGATCAAAGAAAGGCAAAATTACAACCAGATTTGTGACCCTATTCTGTTGCATGAACAATTTTTTGCATAACTTTCTCAATTTTTGTTCCACAAAATATATCACAATAAAGTTAATAAAACAACATTTGCAATGTTTTGGTAGCAGGATGCAAACTTCATAGAAAACGGCTAATAATTATTCGAATGTTCTCCACGGTTTGCATAAATTTCGGAATTTTATTTACATTTTTTGTTAATTTAACAATGTTCCAAGGGACGAAAAAGGGTGCAAAAACCGTATTTATTATTTGTTTACCTCCCCCAATATATACCTCCTCAAAAATTAAAAACTTTCGCAATGTTTGTCTAGGTTTTCACTATAGAAGTCTGTGGTGACTGGCCTATGCAAGCTAAAAACTTTAACCCACTGAGCTACCGTCTCCGACAAGTATTTACATTAACGTTATTATATGAATATTAATAATTTTCTAGGTAGCAATTTAATATTTTATATTGTGTATTAATCAAATAGGTTTACTGTACTTTGGCTGTTAACTGGTTACTCTGTGTATGTGTTGATGCATTAATGTGTGAACTACTTTTAATTCCTAGCGAAAAAGACACAAAGATTAGATTTATTAATGCCCTCGTGATCTTCATTTTCCTTTAGGCCTCTGAGAAATGGAACGTTAGCGAATTAGATCTGCGACTTATATAGAAGGTGTAGTAACTGTCTTCGTGGGTTCAAAAAGAGCATTTAAAGTTGTCAACGGAATTAACTAAATGAACTTTACCAATATTTCGCAATTGTTGCCATGGCGTATCAATGGTTTAGATTCTATTTAATAGAAGGAAACAAATCAAAATAATCAATATTAAGTCGGAAACACTTTTAAACAATAATGACTTTTCTCAAGGTAGCCCACTAGGACCTATTCTTTCTACGCTATTTATTAATGATTCGGAAAAGTGTAAAATTCACTACTCTGGGACGATGCCATAATATAATTATGTGGATTAATTAAAATATTTATAGAATATACTGGAAATGATCAATGAATGGTACAACGAACAAATTATGCAGTGAAAAAGTTCAAACATGTGATATTTGGGTCCGATCAATATTTAAATTAAAACCTCGATGATGCATATGTAAAATATAAACGGAAACACGTAATCGAAAAGGTAATACATCTTTGAATTATCTAAAATATCTAAAGATTATCATATATTGCAAATTAACTTGATGTATCCTGGGATTTTCGGTCATCTTTAAATGAAAATTCTTATATTTTCTTACGTTTCGGTTTTATTAACCATCGTCAGAGGAAAAACTACAATATTTATATTAACGTACAATTATTTTATGTGATTTTACAAATTTAATTTTATTACTTACAATTTAAGAAATTTTTTGTTTACACTATATTAACATTTTACGTTTATTTCTGTTGAAAGTTTTAATGCAACTAAATGCTGAACAAAAGTATTGCCTGCTTTCTGGTCTGTGTTATGTCACTATTGGTACAGTTTATTTAATTTATGGATGCTAGTTATGAGGTTTTCTCTAAAGGCTGGTGGTGTGAAATATGATATTTTAAGAATTATCTTGCGGACTTGATGGAACGATGTAAAAATATATGTTGTTTAGTAATATCCCCTTTTTTAGTTAATTTAACAAATTAAAGTATGTTTCACTTAAATTCTCTATATCAGTGCGGTTGTTTATTGCGTTGTTATGTCTTTTAATTTGTAACATTTCAAATATTTATTTATATATTGCAAATATTTATTTATATATTGCAAATTAAAATCTAGCAGTCATACGTAACAAAGTATCAAATTTTATGTACTAAACATTTTTATAAAACCATAATGAAACCACATCCTGAGCATTGCTCAAGCATATTATAATGATACCAATATTGTACACCATACTGGATGTGCACTCTATTCTCGCTCAACACGCCAGTGCTCTGTTTCGCCAATACAAGTTATTTTTAATGTGTCAATTCTACAAGAAATTGATTTTAATTACGGATTTTAAGGTGAGAGGGGGGATTCTATACTCTGAAAACCGGTATCATTTTTAATTCGAACTGAGGACTGATTTGAACTTCTGTTAAGTTCCAAAACTGAGTCAGTGGGTCGTTGCATACCGTTTCTGCGGATCATAATAATAAATTTAAAATAGAATATGATAATGCAAAGATAAGATTTTAATAAGTATAGAATTTTTTTTCTAAGGCTATGTCGGTAAAGGATGTGAGATTTTGCAGGGAAAGAAAATTTGTAGGGGTAAATATACTAACCGGGAAACTTTTGTAACTCTCTAAACAGATACCAAGTAAACAGAAAAAATAAAGATAAAAAATGTAGGCAAATTTTTCATCTGAAACGTACTGCTCTAAAATTGGCAACTTTCGAGAAAATCGTATGTGACAAGTGAACTACTGTTATACGCATAGCACTTAATGAATAGAACAACTTTCGAGGTGTACACTTTTGGTTTTACCAAAGATCATCTCAACTGCAGCTACATCAAAATAGGTGTATGCTATTAATTTTAAAATGTAATAGTAGATATATTAATATACGTAACATAATACAATGTACACTAAATTGGTTTTCGGTAAACGTAATGTGCAGAACATTGATATTCTTATCCAAACCGCACAATAATTTGCTACCACCATATTTGTCAACAAATGTACCCTACATCGTAAGAATATACATAATTACAACACAAGTCAAGTAAATAATATAAATATAAATTTCTCAAACCTAATTAAAATAAAGTCCTCCACATACGACGAGTGGCTGAATTTAAAAAATTACCAAAACTTATAAAGCAAGCTAAGAAACTAAAGAAGAAGTTCGATAATTCCCTAAATAATTAAAATCAGTTAATTTTGAAAGAATAAACACCAATATAAATAAGTTAACCTATTGAACCTGTCTTCTTATGAAACCATGTCTCCCAATACATCATATCATAATTCTCAACAGTGACAGCATGCCAGGCATTTTTTCTCAAGTAGTGTTGTTCAAAATAAAACACGCAGAGATGATGGCTCTCAATCTAAATGTAATATTTGGACAAATCAAACTTTCAATTCAATGATTAAAAACCCCCTAGAGTACCTACCTAGATAACTATTTCATAAATATATTTTATTAGCTTTCCTCAATACTAGTAGCGATTACTGTGATTTGTATTTATTAGCCATAAAACAGCAGAGAGTAGATAGTTTATTGTTCGATCTGTCATCTAGAATTATCGTTAATCAGATATATACATATGTGTATAGAAGATTCCCTCTTGGCAGATATCCTCACATGCACATACCATATGTTGTATCATAATTTTAACGCATCAATACAAAATCATTTGAACTGGCACAAAGTATGTTATTCTTCGATCCTTCTGAAAACTTAGTAGAGCATTTTGTAATTGTAAACTAAAATTGCTGTAAGTCGATTATGAATGATAATAATGTCAAATCTATTATTGACAACTAAATAGCAGAAAATCGTACACTAACTAGAAAGATGACGTACCGACATTAACAGTAATTGAGTGTAAAAACCATTACAAATTAATCTATTTTCTGCTGGAATACTATAGGCCAAAGATAAGCGAAAAATTTCATAACGTATGAAACAGAGGATTTCACTAGGCTTCTCGAATAAATGCTGTCTGCATTTTTTCCAAATGTGTAACCCCGTTCTGTGTGTTTAAATATCAATATTCCTTCCTTAGTACTGTTGTCATTCAAGATGCTAAAACATAAAACACTAATAAAGTGTGTAATATTTTTACCTTGAAATTCTATTCGAGTATGAATTTCCATGATTCTTTCTATTACCATTATAAAACTACGTACATTATTTTTAAAAGACTCCTAATGTCGGCTTTTATTTGGGGATGGTTCCCACCTCTTCTGAAGACTAACCACTGAATTTGACAGATTCAAATTGTAATTTAAAAAAGTGGCATTTTTTATGAAAATTGATATTTTTCCAAGTTATAGCGATTGTATATTGCACTTATGGCATCTAAGAATTGGTACCTCGAGACTTTCTTTCGTAAATAATTTAAAAAATATTACATTTGAGGAAGAACTGGAACAGTGCAAAAAAGATTACTACAAAATGACAAATATTTTTTGTTGTTTTTTGTTCATTTCAATAGCTCTTAAATCATAGCAGTTTAAAGATAGCGCTCGAACGTTGAAGACTAGATATAAGATATTAATCTCAAATATCTCAAAAATAATTAGTCTGACGTTTTAAAGATACATCATGACAATTAAAGGTCTCTTTAAAATATTGTATTTCTGCACATACAGTTTTAAAATTAACAACATCATGTAGCAATGATGTAGTTCCTGGCTGTATGGACACTGTCTTAATGCCAAAAAAAGGTTATTTTAAAATTTAGATGGGTGGTTTAGTTATTATCTAAAAACTATTTCAGTCAATAAAAGAAGCCATTAACGTAGTATAGTGTTCATGTAGGAATGTTTTAGGACTCATTTTAGAACATAGTATATGCTTAGAAGCAAAAAAAAATTGCGATTTTACTGGAAATTTCTTTTTAAAATATCCCTAAAACTATGCCACTAAACGAAAAAGTAGCAGAATTGGGGGTAGCCGTGTTCCCCTCTCTCGCTACCTTCACTTTTCGCCCCTTGGTATTCTCGATTGAAATTTTGAGGGTAGGTTCACTTTTTGAAAAAACGTGCTTTAGTGTTTGTTTTATAATTTGCGAGGCATCCACTGGGACAATTGAGTTTCACTGGGACTCATTTTGTTCATTACTTTATTGCGTACATTTTTTACCTGAATACTTTTTGTTCGTATAAATTCAACTTTCCTTTAAAACGCGAAAACCCGTATTTCACGACCTTTCGCAACTTTTTTGCAAATTCCACCAAAGATTCCTTTTCCAAAATATCTTCTTCCAGATATCGCAAACTACATGTGAGTATTTCTTTGCTGAGGTTGGAGGTTTATTGAGACCTGGGTCGCTGATGAGCTAGCTCTCCTACATTAAATATACAATTAAAGCTTATAAAGCCATATTTTATTATTTTTTTTTAATTTCTAGAGAATTAATTGTTCCAGAAATATGACCATTCCTATGTGGCGATTGAACTTTTAGTGGCCAAAATATACATTTAAATCTCAATTTACTCGAAGATTTTTGTATTGAAATTTCGTATTTTCGTACATCGCAAAAAACCAAAATGTGAATTAGAAAAAAATACACACAATAAATAGCGAAAAGGTCTGATACATGTATATTTTGTACACAATGTAGGTAATTAGTAATATAAATTTCGCAACTTTTATAATGAAAACAGGAATGGAACGTGATGAAAGAGTATATATTCGGACTACATTCGTGTCTCTACATTTATTTTCCGCAGTACAAATAACTTTAATATTAAAGGCGCCCGACAAAGGTATGCGCGAGATAAACGGTTTCACAACTTTACTCAACGCATTATACCTAATAAGGCAGAAGTAGAATTTTTATATAAGCTTTATACAAAATATCGTTGCCCCATTTGACTAAAACTAGGTAAATGTTTATTTTCTATGTTCACCTACCTAGCTATCTCATATCTTATAACCGACATGCTCACAGCAATTTTGTCATCATTTGTTTAGTCAGTTTTATCAAAAACGAAATGATAATAATAAACTATCTTTAGTTTCAATATAAAATTTCAGTAGTTTCTGCAATGAAAGTGAAGAAATTGTAACAAAATCAGGCGGATTTAATGCTGTACTTGATTGTCTTAAGGTGGCCATTCCCTAGAAAGAGACACCCGATAGGGGAATATTTATTATTTTTGGCCATGCCTTTTTTTCTTAGTACGTATATTTAAAAAACCCATAAGAGTACCTAAGTAGAAACATACCAAGACTATTGCTACGAATTTTCACTCAATAATTTCAGTGGTTTGCAAAATAGCTGGATATAAATTTAAAAATTATGTTAATCTTCCTATTTCGTAGTTTTAAATCTAGCTATTTTGCAAACTACTGAAATTATTGAGTGAAAATTCATAGTAATAGTCTTGTTATGGTTTTACTTAGGTACTCTTATAGTTCTTTTAAAAATACGTACTAACAAAAAAAAGTTATAGGCAAAAATAATCAATATTTTCCTATCGGATGTCTCTTTCTAGGGAATGGCCACCTTAAGTCCTCAGCATTAGTCTTTGAAAAAATCCTTAAATTTCAAATTATTCCATAAGTAGAAATCAAAAGAGGTTATATCAGATGAGCTAGGTGGGCATTTCCCTCCCCCTCCTCCCAATGCTTCTATTGGGGAATATTTCATGTAAAGACTGTCTAACCAAAATTGCAAAATGCGGGTTTTATGAAATGGATTTTAGCACAACATTTACAAACATAAAATTACCTATTTGATTTTAAAATCTCTTACGTTGAGCATTCTATAAACAAATATACATACCCTCGCACCACAAAATATCTAGAAAAACCATCAAGAACCCACGTCAAAATCCAATACAAACTTTACTTTGCTCATTTGTTTCATAAACCGCCTCAGGTATTTCTGAGATCTCAAATAATTAACTGTAAGGTCTTCATTTCCTTGTTGTTTAAGTTGAAATATATTCATTAATTAGTAAACATTCTACGTTTGGTTGGATATTATATTATAACAAGATACACAAACTTGAAGCTCCTGATTGAATGTTCAATTATTGATAAGGTTTTAAATTTACACTTCAAACTTGTTCACTCCTTCTACGATAAGGGTGGCTTTAACACTACGCGGCTACTTTATATCCGGAATACAAATTATTAACAGCTACACCCTCTCAAACTTCGGTAATTTAATTAATAATTCATATGCACATCTCCTTAGTCAACCCTTTTAGTTTTGTAAATTCAACGCTTATTAAAACATCAGTCTTGGAGGCAAGACGCCACTAAAACATTCTTGAACTTATAAGACGACATTCTGAGACTCAAGTAAAAGAATGTGTCGTTAAATATATTACAATGTACGCTAGGTTTTTTAATGACTGAATTATCTGAATGAAAAGTAACCATATAAAGACCATAAAATTGATAATTTGTTCCATCCTATGTAATGTGATTTGGTTTAATGCCTATATAGTGCGCTAACATAAATTTACTTGTTTTTCTAATTGCAGTGCCTGTCAATGCATTATCTTTCTCGTTGGGTATATTTTATATTCTTTAGGGTATTTCTTGCTTCTATAACCACACTGATCAATATATTTTACTTTTATACAAGGCTGTAAATTCAAATAGATTCAACTGAGAGTACTTGATACCAAATCTTAAGCATACAAATTAAGTCTGTATATATAGTGCAAACCTAAAGAAATGCACAAAATTCATATCTTTGATACGTGTCATTTTTCAAAAAAGTCCTCGGACAGGTCGATTTTAGTTTTCTAAATGCTACATTTTGTCACTATACCAACATTTATGGCGTCATTTGTTTTTGAGTTATGACGCCATCATAAATTTTTTTTAATGGAAACAGGCATTTTTGTTTTTGGTAGTATATTCCTTTAGCTTTCTGGTGATATAAAAAATTATGATGATGATGATATTACCTGAGCCATTCTTTTGAAAAAATGACATTTTATGTAAAAAGAGCTTACCTTTCGCAAATTCACGAGTAATGTTCCACTTTCTTATGGACTGATAAATCTTGGTGCCTACATTTTTGTTTTAACTAGCATGAAAACATTTGACATAAAAACAAAACAAAGAAAATAATAAAAAAACAATCACCTTAACAACAGAGAGATACAGGCCTTTTTGTGTAAAGTATCGATAACTTTTTTGTTCCTGGCACGTGTGGAACCTCAGTTTTGTGACACTTCTGAGACAGTGTAAAACTGGTGAATGCAATGCCACGTTTAAGTGAAAGAGAACGCGTAGAACTTTTGATGATGGTTGGATATGATGATAGGCTGAGAACTCATCAGGAAGCATGTGATGTTTTCAATGCCAAGTATACCGAAAAGCAAATTTCTAGATCCACTGTAAGTAGATTGGTGGCTAGATATGATGAATCTGGCAGTGTAGCTGACCTCCCTCCATTTGGTCGCCCTAGCAAAAGCTACGAAACCAAATTAAATATTCTTCGATAAAGTGAGGAAAACCACCATCTTTCGACAAGACAGCTGGCTTTAAATCATAACGCGAGTCAAACTTCTGTTGTACGTCTATTGAAAAAAAAAAAAATACGATCCATACAAAGTGCAATTAATCCACGAATTGAATGAGGACGATCCAGATCGGCGCTTACAGTTTTGTCAACCTTGTGCGATGAAAACCCAAATTTTTTAAAGAACATTGTTTTTTCTGATGAAGCTACATTTTCTTTAAAGGGCACTGTACATCGGAATAACTGTAGGTATTTGTCACGCGAAAATCCTCGTTGGACTCAAGAAGCCCATACACAGCGACGAGACAAAGTAAACGTGTGTGCAGGCAGTGATCCTTTATTGGGACCTTTTTTTAAAGAAAATCTTACGGCCTCAAAATATACAATTTTTTCGAGTTGAGTTAGTGCCAGCCTTAGCAGTTATGTTTCTGAACAATGAAGATGAAGATATTCGTGCTGAAAACGTCTGGTTTCAGCAAGACGGGGCCCTCATTTTGGGATAGCAGTGCGTCAGTTTTTAGATGACACATTTACTGGAAGGTGGATAGGTCGTCGAGGTCCGATTGAGTGGCTCCCGCGTTCACCGGATTTAACCCCCTTAGACTTTTTTCTTTGGGGTTACTTAAAGTCAAGAGTGTATTTTAACAGACCGGATACCATAGAAGAATTTAAAGATATAATTGGCTTGGAGATGAGGCGAATTGCCCATGAGATGATTCAGAACAGCGTGCAAAGTGTCTAGACCCATCTTGGTCAATGCCAAATGGTTGGAGGGTCGCAATTTGAGCAATGGAGATGATATTTTTCTCACAATTACTTATGTAAGGTATCAATCAATAAATATATTTTTTTCCAAAAGAATGGCTTAGGTAACATAATTTTTTTTCATATCACCAGAAAGCTAAAGGAATATACCACCAAAAACAGTAAACAAAAATGTCTGTTTCCATAAAAAAAAATTATGATGACGTCATAACTCAAATACCAATAACGTCATAAATTTTGGTATAGTGACAAAATGTAGCATTTACAAAACTAGAATCGACCTGGTCGAGGATTGTTTTGACAACTGACACATACCAAAGATATGAATTTTATATGACTTGACCTTATTCTTTTAAAGAATACACTTGGTAGGCCGGTCGTCGTAACTTTCTTTTGGTCATAAATTTATAACAGCAATTTTATTGACTTCTTATAGGAAAAATTGCGCTGAACACGATGGTGACATTAAAAAAATTATAAAACACAGGCTTCATTGTTAAACACAATGATTTTTAGATACAACTTCATTTTTTTTTGTTTTTTGACTTTTTACCGAAAAAAGTTAAGATATAAAAGATGAAAATTTTATCTATACGCATTGGTTGAGACTGGTAGTGACCATTTATCTTTGGCCGTTCAATTGTTATAAACAAATTAGGGGCTCTAAAATTACAATTTTCTTCTGTGTAACAAAAGGTCATGCGGATATCTTATTTTGGTCAAAATGTGGCATTTTGTTCATAAAATTACAGTTGTTTGTTTGTGTCGATATCTCGCGTATTTTGCAATTGTTTAAACAAATAAGTTAATTTGTTTATCAGGATCTGCGACTTTCTACTGCACTCTCCACCCATGGCAATCGATAAATATTGATAAAAACTACCATTTCTGTATGCTCAGGCCCCTTTTTCCTTTTTTTTATCCCTCTCAACGTTTTAAAAAAAATTGCTTAGTAAACAAATGAAATATCTAAGCACATGACCGTCTTATTAGAAAATTGTCGGCAAATGAAAGATAATAAAAGAAGGAAAATTGTGAGCCTAGATAGTCCTAGAAAATAGAACCGGAGATATAGACCATTTTATTAAACTTACTTGAACATATTCTACAAGCCCGCGATAAAAAACTTGCGACAGTTCTCATATCATTAGATTTCTCAAAAGCATTCGACACAATTGATCATAATTTACTGTGCGATAAATTACATTATTACGGTTTTGATGAAAGAGCCATAAGCTTTTTTATGTCGTATTTATACGATAGCTATCAACGAGTAACTGTCGCTCATCAAACATCCACCGCAAAACATGTTATTTCGGGCGTACCACAAGGCTCAATTCTCGGTCCACTACTATTTTTATTGTACACTGCAGATATTTCAAGACATAGTCAGCACTCACATCTTCAATCGTACGCAGACGATACACAGATGTTATACTCCTTTCATCCCTCTGAAACCCAATCTGCATCTCGTACAATAAATCAGGACCTTCAATCAATCAATACGTATGCTGCTGAACACAATTTAAAATTAAATCCAAATAAAAGTGTAGCTATGCTATTTTGTTCTGACAATAAGCTGATAAATATAAAAAATGAGCTAAATGTAATGATAGATAACACCGTACTGCAATTTTCCCAAGAATCAAAAATACTAGGTATTATATTTGATGAAAAACTCATATTTTATTCACACGTGTCTAAGCTAATTCAAAGGGCCTACATCAAACTCAAAGTTTTATATTCGAACAAATAATGAAATATAAACTAAGGAAAAAACTTTGTGAGTCACTGGTAATACCTATTTTTCATTATTGTGACATTGCATATTTTCCATGCCTGGATAAATTTACGCAAAATCGCATTCAAAGAGTACAAAATCTTTGCTGTCGGTTTGTATGCAATCTGAGGAAATTTGATCACGTATCTGACAAATTCTCACAACTTAAATGGTTAAATATGACGGAACAAACAAACTATCACTATTTAACGTTTATTCACAAACTTTTACTGACCTCCGTTCCAGTTTATCTTAGACAAAAACTTATACCTAGAAACTCTATACACAATATTAGTACTTGATTTCACACCAAACTTACAGTGCCCCAACATGCTACAACCATCTTTCAAAGGTCGTTTTCTTATAACGCAGTAAAATTGTACAATGGTATACCCGAAAATTTTAAATCGATGTCACAGCATCAGTTTCGTATATCTATAAAAAACATGTATTCTAATAGATAAGTAAATATAAATTGTAGATACATATCAAATTAATTTAAGTAATAACTTCATATACATTTCACATTAAATCAACCTAATTAATGTTTTTTTTTTCATTTTTCTTTCAGTTATAAGATTAGCATACGTGCTTAGACATCTCACTTTTAGTTTAATTCAGAATTAGTTTATTACTTACCATTGTCCTCAAAATGCTCGGTTAAGTGTAAGAGTAGGCTTTGGCTAAACTTCGCCGAGCATCCCCCAACATCTCTAACATATTGTAAACACATTTTCTTTGTATTTCACTTGTAAAAATAAAGACGATTTATTATTATCATTATTACTATTATTATTATTATTATTATTTTGCGTTTATGACTGTCAATTGTTTGTTAATTAATTTTTTGAATAGAATCTTATGACAACATAAAGTTAATATATTAAACTAACTAGTTTTCAATTGCCACAAAAATTCATTGGTTTTTCATACATTTTTTGCTTTATAACAATTAATTTATGAACTCCGTATAACGTTTTTAGTGTTTACGCTCCAAATGACTTCGTACATATAAAGTTCAAAGCGCGCTTTGCTTTAAATGCGCTGTAAATGGTTCAAACTGGTTTAAAGAGTCATTTTTTATTTTATTTCTTAATTTTTTTAAGTTTAATTATTTTTTTATACGTGATGTTCCTTAATGCTGTACTAATATTTCCTTAGGTCCTTAGGTATTTTATGAAGAAAAGTTCATATGAACATATATCCGCAACGGCTTAAATTTTATGCTATAGGGTCTTGAAATTTATTTTTTTTAATCGTTATTTTTTAATAACTCAGAAACATATTATTTCCAATTTTGGCATGTATTGAAAACCAATTAGTTTAATATATTAACCTTATATTGTCACAAGATTTTTCCAAAAAATTACTTAATAAACAATTGACAGTCCTAAACGCAAAATGGTCTATATCTTTGATTCTAGTTAACGGATCGAGGCCTATCTAGGCTCAAAATGTTCCTTTTTTTATTGTCTTTCATTTCCCGACAATTTCAATTCTATGCGACTTCTTGAGCCGCGATATTTCATTTGCTTACTAAGAAATTTTTTTAAAAACATTGGCGGGGGATAAAAAAAAGAAAAAAAGGGGTAAGACCATACAGAAATTGTAGTTTTTATCAATATTTATCTATTGCCATGGACGGAGTGCAAAAAATGCCATGGAAAGTCGTAAACGGTTAATAAACAAATTAACTTACATGTTTAAAAAATTACAAAATACGCGAGATATCGACACAAAGAAAAAACTGTAAATTCTATGAACAAAATGCAGCAGTTTAACCAGAACCCTTAATTTGTTTATAACAAATGAACGGTTAAAGATAAAAGGCTCAAAAGACGTGCAGTGATATAATCCTCATTAAGTCAAATAACATCAAAAAATGAGAATTTTCGCTAAAAACCATTGTTTTAACAATGAAGCCTGTGTTTTATAAATTTTTTAATGTCACCATCGTGTTCTGTGCAATTTTTCCTATAAGAATAGCCAATAAAATTCCTGTTTTAAATTTCTAACCAAAATCGATGATTTTGACTTTACGACGACCGTTTGGCGGCCCACAGAACAAATAACAACATTTAAGGAATTTTTGACTAGTCTCAATATCGATATTAGGTAATAAAGTTAGTTAACTGGTCGACGGTGAAAGATTATTCCATGAATTTAGGTGACCATTTTTTAAAAACGGTTCATTTTTTTTTTTCACTTTATAAAACAAGGCTTCGTGATGAGTCGGGGAGAGCAACGTATAACCGTAACTTAGTTCAGATTCCTAAATATTCTGTCAATTGTTCGAATAATTTGTGTCAATTCAAATTTCGCAACAGACTGTGGAGAATTTCAAAATGTGTTAAGGCCGCTACCCGGCTCAACAATCTGTCATATTCACCAGGTCAAACTAATGGTTATTATACTGAGAAGTCAAATCTTAACCCTTGTTTAGTCCAGATGTCAGTAGAAATATAATCTGAGATGCTTTGGTGTAAGTCAAGCAACATTGGACCAGACCAATTTGTAGCTTTTATAGACTATAAAGATCACTGTGCAAGGTGTTAGCTTATACAATAAATTTTAAACTTCCACTCCCACAAAGTTACGACAGTCCTAATAAAATGTCAACCTTACATTAAATGGTTTTATATTCATATTGTACTTAATAGAAGCCGTATCTAAAAATATTCTCTGATAAGATATTTAAATGTATAAATAGTTATTACAGAGCAGGGTATTTCCATCTTCGAATACCTATTAATGGCCCAGATATATAAGATTTTCACCTTAGAAAATTTACTTACCGGCAAAGATACTTTGATTGAAAATGTTTTCACTTTTGAATCAATTATAATTTTTTTAGCAAATAATAGATATATTTATAGGCATTATCACGTGATTTATATTTTCCAGAATCGAAATGAATGGTGTCATATTATACCAGGCAAAACATATGCTAGTTTTCTAAGTTAAAAATACCCTATGGAGTATTTAGATACCATCAGCATCTCTAAGCTCTCAGGAACGAAATGCGACATGGCATATTTCTAACAAGCATGCTCCAGATATGCTCAATGGGATTCAAGTCTGGGCTGTGTGCTGTCTAAAAAATACTTACCATTGTTGTCTGATCTGAAGACTAATGCAATTCTTATTGAAAATTATAAAACAAGTTATAAACTCTATGAATGTACCTAACTTGCTAAAAGAAAAATAAAATCGGTCAATGTGAAAAAAAAAATGTAAACATTGTATTTCATAAAAATTATGAGTGGATTGAATGTTTTACCGGTGGAAATGTTTCATTACGTGTACTGAATAATATACTAAAAGTTTTCTAACTTCCCCTGTTTACATTATCGTTTTTCCACAAAAAAATAGAACATAACCCACTTTATTTGACGAAACTGACCTAACAATGGTCGGAAAACCTTGAAACTTGGCAGTGTGCCATTAGATTCTGTATTTGTAAGCGTTCATTTTTTGTAATGTTTATTTTTTTGTAATTCACGAAAAATATCTCGATGTAGAAATGGCACAAATAATAAAGAGAAGCGGACCTAGAATAGACCCTTGAGGAACACCCAATTATTGCAAGTATTCAATTCAACTTGCGCAGTTGACATATTTTGCAGATATGTTTTAATTAATTTTATTACATTCGCTGAAAAACCAAAAGCGACAATCTGTGAAAGTAGACCATCGTGATCAAGTTTGTCAAAGGCTTTGGCGAAGTCTGTGTAAATCAACCTAAGTAGACAGATCAAGTGTTTCACTTAAATAATGAATTAAGCAAACCAGATTGGTTACTGTGGATCTGCCTCTCATAAAACCGTGTTGGTTCGATGTCGGATTTATTAATGAAAGGGTGTAAACTAGTTTCCAAGAATTTGTTAAAGTAGCATACTCGTCACGCGCCGGTTCACAGAAAACCGAATTTTAACGCCAATTTCGATCAGTGGTCAAGAAATTTCAATTAAGAGGTGCATGAATTATCTGGGGGTAAACTTGGATAAATGACTGACGTTCAATACACATATTAACGAAACTGTACCAAAAGTCTACGCCATGTACCAGGAGTCTGTAACAGGCCTGCCATCACATACTCGGTGCCGGTGTCGTGGAGTATCCCGGCCACGACAATGCGAAAGCTCCAAGTATTGGAGCACAAATTTATGCACCTCATCTCTGATTCCGGTAGGTACACCCCACCGCCCTCAGGGATTTATATGATCGTTGCAATGACATAACACCACTAGCGGACGTCGTTCGGGAAACATCGCAAAAATCTACGCCTTTCGACAGGGTGATAGTCCGCTAACACGCAACATTACCCAAATCACAATGCATAGGGCCCCATTCCAGATAAAACACCCCCTACCATACCAGACGTTGCCTATCTTTCGGCAGCCTCTCTAACCACACTCTATTCTACCAAACCTTCTCTCTGTCACACACTTTCTTCCTTCACACCTTCATATACCTTCACACCTTTTATACATCTATCGTTTCCTCATTCTGTTTGTTTGTTATCTGTTTGTCATTTTATCTTTCTTGCCATTTTGTCCCTTTGTTCTAAATACATTTTAGATCGAAAAACATTTTAAAAATTATAACTATTAAAAATCTCAACCTTTCATTTTCCAAATTATCCTAACGACGGACCAATTGCCTCGAACGGTTTTTCCTGTGTCAGCAATTAAAATTCATTCAGTGCTTTGAATTCAAGTGTTACTTTTATGTTAGTATTACCTGTTCTAAATCTGTTAAGATCTGTTTTTTTGTCAATTTTAAGCCGCCACGGCAGGAGTTTTAAATTAACTTAACTTATTAATTTTATTGAGCCGAATTGGTCTCGATCCGCCCAATCCTCTCACACCCCGAAGCTACGTGTCGTGGTTGTCTGGTAGGCTCCGAGTCGCGATCCAGGGAGTCCATGTCCTGTACCTTTTAAATAATTAATAAAATTTGTTATGATGATGAAGTTGATGTAAACTAGGAAATTGTAGTAATCGGCCTGTAGCTGAACAAAACGTTCTTATCACCTATTTTGAATATAGGACAAATTTGTCATAATTTCTTTTTATGCGGAAAATAGCAGGTCTGTAATATCAAATTAAATACGTATGGGGAGTTTAGCAAATATCGCGGTCTCTGAGTATAAAAGTTGGCCCCATTGTCATGATAGCATTTAGTTTTTTAGTAACGGTTAGAACTAGCTCTTTCAGTTATTTCTGTTAGAGTAATTATTTGTCGACCTATCATCTCCTCGTTACAGTATAAGGTGGACATCTGTCCACCTTATAATTGGCGAAATGTTCTTCTTTAAATTGAAAATTATATTAACGATGAATTAAGTATATTGATGATTTTTGCTTATAAAACACCGACTTAACTGATTTTTTATTTATTTTACACCCAGTATGGCTAAATCCCTAGTGCTGGAAATAGTTTTTTTAGATATAGGCACAAAAATAGCGAAACGTATAAAAAATTATTAATTTTAAAATAACCATAAAGGAATAAATAAAGCAAAATATTTTTCTGTGTGGCTAAGACATTATCATTTATTAATTAGGCAAATTACGAAGATTTATTTTTACGAGCATTTGTATCGTGTGTTTTGGCAGCAATTTCCTCGGCTGCTCCAATTCCAGGCTTGTATTGAATTCATTTGCTGGATGAGAGTGCTCTAACCACCCACTCGAGCAGCATAAACAATGGACGCTGGCTACCGTTTATATTATTCACCGCTTAGTAATCCAATATGGCCATATCTTTGATCTGTCCCGCGCTGTTTTCCATATAACTCGCAGTCTCCATAATTAATTAGCCTTTTCTTAGTCCCGATAAGTATAATACAGGTACCCTGAAAACACGAGCCTTTGTTTCTCGAGTCGGGTAACCTGATATCAGTTAGAGCTTAAAATAATGTTAACTATACTTTGATACACAAAAGGCGCTCATGTTGAAAGCTTTTTTCATTAACTTTTATGTATGAACAATGCATTGTATGTGAAATATTTGCCTGATTTTTTTTCGACTTATTTCTCAAAGAATGTACATATGTTATCTTAAATCATGGCTTGAGTTATTATAATTACATTAAAAACATATGTTTATACTGTTTGTCGAGACATAAGAATGTAACTAACATTTTAATCAAAGGCCCAGTTAGTAAAATGTGAAAGTTTATGTATAAGATTGACATAAATTCATGTGTTATAAAAATATACGAATAGATTGAGTTAACAAAATACACATTACACTATTTAAGCGAAATTGTGTAACAGCGAAGTAAAAATAGATTTAAAAAGAGTTTAGAAATGGATTTCTTTTGCTGGAATCTGCACACTTTTTTACACTTGTGAAAAATAAATTTCAATTTTTATTTGTCTCACACATTTTGTTCAAAATTCCAAAAAATAATCTTTGAACAATATCGGATGATAATAATACGTGCCTCCAAGACTAATATAATTAATTAACTAACTTGAACTGAAAAAAAAGTAGACCTTTTAAAAATGCATAGGAAAATATAATTATTTAAATAAATTTTAATTGTTCAAACAATCTGAAAAACACGATACTGTACTTATGGCTAATGCCCCTATGTGGTCATTTTGGAACCTTATAAAGAGATCTTATAAGGAATTAATTTAAAAATGAATTACTACTTCATATACAGAAGTATGACTAAGTTTTGGACTTCGAAAATAAAAAATGGAGATTGTACGAAATAAAATTTCGATCAAATGTAGACCTTTATTATATATGGACCTATCCTCCAAAAAAATTAAAAAGACAATATATAGCTTATTAAACTATTTTATATAGCTTTAGTAATATTGTATCTACTTAGATAAAATTTTGGAGAAATATGCTCCCTATTAATGTTAACAACCACCAAAGTTTCCAGTTATAATATTCATTTAAACAACCAAAAAATCACACATTGTTTAAAATTTTGCGACCTTGTAAAAGTGGCCATCAAGTTGTAGAGAAACATTTTCTTTAAACTCTAGAATTTTAGGATCATTGGCCTTAACGCATTTTTCTTTTGTTAAAATATTTATTTTGTTTGTTTGTGTAAAGGCTTGTTTTTATATATTTTATTACCATTAAAAAGAGTGTAATTAATATTAAACGAACTTAAGAACTCAAAATATCAAAGTCTCAATGGCACAGTGCGTTCAAAAATATATATTGTTAATTAAACCACAAAATTGTTAATCATATTTAATCGCAATAATTTTTTTATTAACTTAATTTGATTCCTTTACAGCATAAAAAGTTGTCAGTTCTGTGTCGTTGGTTCCATCGCTGTAGAATTGGATGCCGTCCTTAAATTCATCAAAAACTTTCCTTTCTCTGTCAATATTATGTAGGAAATCTTGTTTTCTTCCGTAGCCACATTCGTTAATTGTTTCAGTTGCTCTCACATGAAATGAATTAAAAAAAAACAGCAGGAAGAAAACAGAAGAACAGAATCCAAACTACAAACTAAATAAGGATAACAGAACGTAACTTTAGTTCACCATAAAGAGGCAGTTCAGTAGGTTTGTAGTGCTCACTATAGTTTGAGGTAGTAAGCATGTGGCCTATTGAAGAAGAAATTGATGCAGAAAAACATATAGACCTTCTGACAGTTGCCTGATTCTTTAACTCAGATGAAGAGTCGTTTTCGTCAGTTTTTATTAAGACGAAAAAAGGAAAATAATAACATGTATCCCTCAACTAAGCTTGAATAAAGTTTTACACTTGCACATATGCAAGTTTCCATCTTTGACAACATTTTTACCTTGCCAATTTGTTGTAGGTACTTACTTGCAATGCCATTTTTTAATGCTGGATAATTTTATGCATTGTCACGTAGTTTGTTATAAGAGTTATTTCTAGATGGCCACGTATAAATAATTAATAATGAGAAGGAACCAACGAGATATACATACTTGATAAACAAAATCAAAATGTCACACTGAACGATCACGCCGTTTGTAGTTTATCCACTCAATGGCACTCGCAATACTGAACTGCGAGTCGGTGAACGCTTACTTAACTCGATGCATAAAGTGACAATGATCGACTCTGCGCTCTGAAAGCGGCACTACTGGTAGTAAGTAAGCTTGACTCGTACGAAATGAAATGCGTTTTTGGAATTGCACTCTGAGAAGCGGACTCTGGTGGTGTAAGTTTTAAATAGCAAAGGACCCAAAATTGAGCAGCGAGAAAATCAACAAAATTGTACATTTCAAGTTAATTGTTTTTCCCCTTGATGTATACTAAGTATATTTTAACAACTACAAGGTTAGTTTTTCTATCAACAACTTGGCCTTAAATGATGAAATATTGTTTACGTATAAGTTGCAAAATGTGACGTTTTCAGACTTATGTACAATTGATACCTCTAAAGCATAAAAATATCTCATTAAATCTGAGCACGGTGCATGTTTTTTTTTAATATCGTTGCTTAGCAATTTGATGTCTGTCTACAAATAACATCCCCCACAATTTCAGTGGCATTGAAAATAAATATCAAGGTGCATACGGTATTTTGTAAGGCGGGAACAACCCTTATGAAAAATGAACTGATAAACGATAAAACAGTTTTCGAATAATAAAAGACTGCAAATATATAATTAAAAGTTTTGTGGAGATATAATTTAACATTTTCTCTCTAACCACATATCTGATATTTTGTGTTCGAACTTATAATTATAGAGGTTTCATTACCGAGTTATTTATAGACATTAAATTTTAATCACTCGATTCTACAGACCGTATTTCTTTAGTTTTTAAGATCTGTTTTATTAGTAGCTGTAGACTATTTATCTACTTTGGTATTTAAATTTAAATAAAATATACAGTAAATTATTATGTAAATATAAACTGTGGTGCCAAAGTTACGAGGTAAAAATGTATAAGAGAGTAAGTTGCACCGGAACCATTCCGACTGAAAATTCTATTAAAATAATATTTATATAACATAGCTATAGCACAATTTACTTATATCGAGTGTTTTGAGATTACCTACACCCACTTTTATTTTTAAAATAGTAGGATATGGTAAAATAATATGACGGACACCTGCTTCTGACAATAAAGACATTGAAACTTGACCAGCCGAATTTTCAGGCTGTTTTGACAATTTTTCTGAAGATGAAGAAAACAGTATTTCCAAAACGTTGAGTTAGTTATATTTCGTATTCATGTTTGCCGTGCGCTCAAATAATGTTTACCAAATTGTCATTTTGTTCTAAAACAGAATTTATTTGTAAAGAATTGGAGTTAGACTCTGAATAACAAGAGTAATTATACGTATATGTCGGCGCCACCGAAAATAATTTCTGTACGCCTATGATTCTTAGGATCCCAGCACTAATACTTGTGACTGTTTATTTTTTTTGTTAATATAAACATTGTGGTTGACTTACCTACCCCAACCAATAACAGTTTAAGATTCGATGCATTTCCTTATATGGACATAGGAACACGCTTAGGGGATCTTAAGCGAACGAAACGGATCGGCTAGCCCGGGGAAGAAAAAGGCATTCTATGATTACCTGTACAAGCGCTAAGATTTGATTGTCGCGGCCTAGCGGGTAGCGGATCGTTAGTTCCTTTGTTTTACTAGATTTATCCGACGGTGTTGAGACTGTTTTGATTACTTGTATTATTCGTGTGGACAATTAAACTTTGTTATTAAATTTTGTATTAAGTGAAATATCAGTGTCGTACTTGCTAACATGTCCAAGCGGTCTAACCCTAAACGTACCCCCGTGGTATCCGACATATATTTAAATCCTAAACGTGATCAATTAAAGACTGCACGGGCACTGACAACAATCAGATTTTTGTGGTTTGGCGTCAATACTGTTACCGTGACAAGCTCTTCGAGCCTGACCTGATACCGAAAATAACTAGAACCAGGATTACGAACTTTCAATACTAAAGTCAGAAGTAGAGGCAGCCTTGCAAAATCTAAAAACTAGCAAAGCAGCTGGGGTCAACAATATCACGGCTGAGGCGCTTCAGTTAGTAGATGAACCCTTGACAGAAAATGCCTAAAAATATGGAAACAGGAATTTGGTTCAATCAATCTCCATAACACTACATAAGAAGGATGCGAGAGATGTCTCTGATAACAACAATAAGGCACGGAAATATCATGTGCCTGTGCAGTGTGCACCTCTGTTTCATGGACCAACGTAAAACTTTAGACAGTGTGAAATGGTACAATCTGTGAGTTGTATTGTTAAAGATAGGGATATCCAGACATCTGGTCTTTATTGGATGAATTGACAACACTTCTCAGATAAATTGTAAAACTGACAAAAGCGTCAGGAAGTGCTGCGTTCTGTAACTAATCCTCTTTAACATGTATGTCAATAAGCAGATGTGATGTGTGTCTGGAGGACTACTTTAGCTGCACCAAGCGAGGATGGGCTTATATCTCCTGAGCAACCTCTAAATAATAAGCTCTGAGTACGACTTGAGTATCAATTACAACAAAGCGAAAGTTATAACTGTAAACGGATCAAATGAAAAACATCAATATACTTTAAGGACAAGGTGATTGTGAGATAGCAGACCTTGTGAAGCCCTTGTAAGCAATGCCAGGAATTACAAATATGAGGTTTAACAAGTTAAGATGGAAAGATCGGCTACTGACCAGCTGAGTAAAATCAGGCTTATTGACGACCTAGCTTTCTCTACCTTTTTTACGCCTCTGGAAAATGAACTGTTAATGAGGCTGATGGACTGAGAAAACATCAATTCTATGAAGACTTTTGCTGAGGATTCTCTCGCATCGTCAGCTCATTTCATCAAGAAATATGTCTTCTTCTGAATTCTCTCACTTTGGCAACAATCGGAGAGGGCAATAGATCGGCTGAGAGTATAGAGAAAGGCAAATAGCAAAAGGTGACGAGAACGCCCTCGAAAACTTCGAGTGAGAGTCACTTATGCTTTTCCAATTGAAGTTCGGGATTCGAATCACAATCGTGGCACCAGGATTCTTTCAGAAGAAGAAATTAATCACCGGTGTTTAATGTGCTGTTGGTTATAGATATGTCATTAGGCCAACCGTTTTTTATCGAAATCAATTTCAATATTGTAACTATTACTACTAAATTCCATGTAGTTTTTCAAGGGGTATCTCAGGTAATAAATTAACTTCATATTCCTCATTGAAGGGGGAATTGTCAATTTCGTACTTCATTAAGCTTTATTTCAGGTCTTAAATTTAAAAAAATGATGCCATCAAAATGCACTTCGCCAGTCTTTACTTATTTTCTATCCTGAACATAATATTTTTTGAAATTGACTGCTGATAGTCGAACGCAAGCTTTTAGTCACTTCTTTGTCATATCGCAAATTTTTCATTCACAAGAAGTAGACATATAGTGAAAAGATCCACTGTTGACAAGTAGTATTTATTTTCAAATATTTCACATTTCTATTTTTTGATGTTTTATTGTACTCTATTTTATTGTACTGATATTATTTCTATATCTTGAATCATTATTTATTCATGGAACAGAAAATTAACGCCGGATCTGTCAGCAACAGTTAATTTCTTAAGAGACAGTATTCTTTTTTTTTCCAACTTCTTTACATTTACATTAACACCGTGTAAAAATGAACTATGGTGCAAAATGTTAATGAAAAAAGCATTCGCAGGCGGCCACGTTCGACTCAACTTCTACTCGTTTATATTAAATGTATCTGTTGCAATGAGTATGTAGTCAGAATATAAATTGTAACAAAATAGTTTACAAAATAAAGTCGATCGATATATTTTACTTCTATATAAATATTAAATATACAGGGTGTAATTAGTTTCATGTCATTAAAAAAAACTGGTAATTGGGACCGACTAGAGAAACAAAAAACCTTTATGACTTTTCCCTCTAATAAAGTATTTTAATTAGTAATTAAAATATTATAATTAAAATATTTTTACTTTGAAAAAACTGACCTGGTTTAACATATTAAATATTTTTTTTTATATTAATGTAGAAAATAATTGAGAACCACTGCTTTTCTTGGTCAAAGGACTTGTAGTTCCCAATTATACAACTTTTAAATTGTCATAAAAAAGTGCAGTCCTCGGCGTCACACGCGGTGTCAAAGCAAAGGCTTTGTTCGGATCATCGACCGCCTTTGATGGACCGCCTCAACAGAAGGCAATTATAAAGAGGTAAATAATTCGTTATCTTTTCCTGCACAACTGCAAGCAAATAATAACCATAGAAGTTTAAACATAGCATTTCTTTACATGTGTGTCTTTTAATTTGGAACAAAATATTAGATTAATGTTTATAACTTAGAATATTTAAATGTGATTTATTAACGTTTCTAATATAAATGAGTGTCCTGAGTTAAAAGCTTACCAAAGTAAATCATTCGAAATCTCTGCATCTGCATCAATACACAGTTCGGTACGTCGAATTAAGGACATACGTACTCCGTTCAACACTAAACAATAAACTATCAACTAACGTTGTCAATAAAGAAAAATAAAAGAAAAACTTGATCCAAAATCCAAAACGAAATACAAAAAGAACGAACAAGTAAGTTGTGTCTGTACGTGATCAAGAATTTAACGACTTGAACGGTAAAGTCAATAAAATAAATCTTAACTATAAATACACAGTGACCCGAAATTCAAAAATAACAAAAACAACGAACGGCGGGGGGCAGGTTGGACGTGTGTACATAACGAAACACCCATAGTAACTAAAGTATTGCACAAGGGAGAATCAAAGTACAAGGCAAAGACACGCGCGACAATCTAAACCTACCTCAATATTCCAGCAGTTCTCAAAAGATTTTATTGAAAATTTGCGAAATTTTTGTTTTTTTTTCTCCAAAACTATAAGCTTTAGACCCCATGTTATATAAGGTTTTTTTGTTTGTCTTGTCGTTCCCTACCACCAGTTCTTTTAATAACATGAAACTAATTACACCCTGTATTATACAAAGAATCGTTTCTTGTTTTACGTTATTGAAATCAGTGTTCAAGAATTTTTGTACCTATAGTAGGGCCGATAACCCCCGAGCATAGATTTTGGTCTAATTCTGTTGATTATTTTCCGAGATCCGTAGTTTGTTTATTAATTGTTAATAAAAATTAGCCAATTGTTAAATAAATAATGGGAAAAATGAAAAGCGGGTGCTAAATACATATCAAACTTGATTCGATAAGTGTTTCTGAACACTTCGCAAAAAAAAATATGAAAATCTGTAATGTCATATAGATACCTCTTAAAATATAGTTAATATGCTTGGGGTAATTAACTTTTCACATATCCTAGATGCTTGCGGTGATTCCATGAGAAAATGTGACAGAAATTAATTACTTATTGGACATTGGACAAAATGCTTAATAATAACAATACCACTACAATGTCCAATAAAACGTAACTAGTACATAAGAAATTAAAGTCAGGTGTGAGTCATCTATGCTACTAAAAAGTAATCTCTTCAAAGGTTTATACCAAGTAACAAAATATTTACCAAATAAAGTGTGATTAATTTATTAGATAGAATATATAGGTATAAGACAAATCCACGTCGAGTTTCTATTGTTAATAAAAAGAGATGACTTACACATATATCTGGACAACTTTTATATCTAAGCCATCGTTTCTTTACTTTATGTGGCTGGGATATTTATTTGCTCATTCCGGCCAACGCATTAGCTACATTATATTTCTGTAATGTATCCCGGAGAGTCTCGGCCACCATAGGCGTCCAGAATTACTTTGGTCGTTTATGGCTCCTAAATGAACACATGTCTTTTAAGACAACAATGGCTTTAGTACCTGCGTCGAGATAGCTTTCAGAATAGACTAAAATGTGAATACAATAGCTGGTAAAATCCAGCGTGAAAAATTAAAGTCGGCAAAGCAGTCAATGATTATTTCTTCGCATCATGTGGAGGACTTACTCGGTATAAAGCCACTGTGGTAACTCGTGCAATATTAATAACGCTGGAGCAAGTCAACCAGTAAATCTGATGATTGCGGAAATTGTTCACTGAAACTGACATTCGCAGTTGATAGTCTGATGTTCGATATTTTTACGCCCCTTGCCGGGTGTTAATGCTCAAACAAGAAATATTGACAAACTAGCATAAATATTATACTATTCGACGATTTATTCAGCATTTTATATAATTGTTTGCACATTCTATGGAATGCTCTTCACAGTTTTTTTGTAAGTGACTTTAAGCTTTAAATATTTTTGATTGATGCTAAGTTAGTCATATTCGTCAGTGTAAAATAAAGTAAAAAAGTAACTATATTCCCCCCATTCCAAACCTGTACTCGCGATCCTTCAATTTCGATAATCATCCACTGCGTTAAAATGTGGTAATTCCTAAATATAATGTGTCCAGCGGAAAATTATATTTGGCTCGCTAGATAATATGTTATTATTAAATGCATTTTTGTGAAATGTATAAATACGTGATAGGAAATAATATTTCACAAGATTTCTCTTCAACAATAAAATATAAAAATCCATCCAATTTTTCAAAATTTAAATGATTAATAAATTTTCTATTTACTAATTGGAATTTTTATTTGGAGGTGGCTCCCACCTCTTCTGAAGAATGGACAAAAAATGAAAACTAACCGGTCGAGATGCACTTTATGTGATAATTTCAAATATCTCAGAAACAATAAGACTAACATAAAAAATATACCTACATGACAGGAATTAAAGGTCTTAATAATCCCTTTATTTCTTTTCCATCCCCTTCCTAGCTCTTAAAATAACAAAGATTTGTACTGAGTATTTTGCAATTACTTCCACATTCACGTAGTAGATTGGAAGTATAGTAATTGCAAAAAGAAATAATTTTTTTTTCTTGAAATAAGTTTAGAATGTCATGAAACGTCGAGATTTTAAGTTTGAGCGGAAACAAAATTTCTGTCTGTCTGTCTGTCGGTTTGTCTGTAACTTTTTTTTTGTCCGCACGTTTTCTCCGGAACGGTTTAAGATATTGACTCGAAATTTTGTACACGTATATTATAACGAGATCTGGAACTGGATTGTTTTTTGAAGATATCCGGTGAAGGGTTGAGGGTTAATAGGGGTAAATAGGGGAAATATGTACAGCTAGCTGGTAAGAGTACAGAAACTTGAAATTTGATGTAGGTACTACAAGCCACGCCTCAAAATTTTTTGTAATATTTTTCATCCCCCCCCCCCCCACCACCCCCCACTACATTATTAAAGGGGTTGATAAAATAAAATTGAGATATTGAATTGAAATTTGTTACGCGTATATATTATAATGACATCAGGAACTAAATTATATTTTGGGATTATTCTGATGAAGAAATAGGGGGGGGTTAAATAGGGGTAAATAGGGGAAAATAGGTAAAGCAAGTTTGTAAGAGTACAGAAACTTGAAATTCGGTGTATGTACTAGAAGCCAAGGCCTCAGATTTTTTAATAATATTTTTCAACCCCCACCACCCCCACTCCATTATTGATGGAGTTGATGAAAAAGAATTGAGATATTCACTTGAAATTTCGTTCACGTATGTATTATAACGACATCTGGAACTACATCATATTTTGAGATGATTCCGTTGAAGGGTTGGGGGTTAAATAGGGGTAAATAAGGGAAAATAAGTAAAGTAAGCTGGTAAGAGCACAGAAATTTGGGATTTGGTGAATATACTAGAAGCGAAGGCCTCAGGTTTCTTTGTAATATTTCCCATATCCCCACCACCTCCACTCCATTATTAAAAGAGTTGATAAAATTAAATTTAGATTTCACTTGAAATTTGGTACACGTATGTATTGTAATGACATCTGACTGAGATGATTCCATTGAAGAGGAGGGCGGTGGTAGGTTGTGAATAGCGGAAAATAAGTAGGGTAAACTAGAAACTTCATTTTTAACGCACATGGTAGAAACCAACGCCTCAAACTTTTTTATGACATCTGCCCCAAATATTATGAAAATTCTATGACCAATAATTTCCACATAAGTGCAAATTTAGTCAAGATGTTTCCTTTAAAATGACGGATGAAAAATCTGGATGTGGAAGTAGTGATTCCTTAGGCAGCGGTTTTTTTTATAGAAAAGTTTAGGCTACTACTACTACTACCACTATTGGCTATAAAATGAAAATTTTAAAAATTCGTATTAGTTTTTGTTAACATACAGTACTACTAACATGCTTCAATTTTCTGGTATTTTTAATGCTTTTAGTTTTTTAAGAGAAATGTTGTTTTCAAATAACTCTAAACCCATTGCAATAATGGAAAAAGTTACAGAATACAAAAATAGAATGAATGGAACGAAATTTAATTATTTTCTTTTTTCTATAGAATTAATAGTTTTGGAAATATGGAATTTCAAATGTGGCTAGAAAATACATTTAAATCACAAATTTTTCTTAAACTCTTACCACAACCGAGTTGTGAGAGAAACAAGCCGGGCCAAAAATACAAAGTTCTTAAACGTACTAAGACACAAGTCTTTCATTAAAGCTACAGCCAGAAATATTCGATATAGCTAATTTGATTAGTTCTCACCCATGGTGCACTTTCATGCATCTAGAAAGGTTTTATATACAGATGCAATTACACCTCAAAGCAACTTTCACAAATTCTTCCATGTCTTATCACTTTTTGACTACATCAACTGGAGCTGGTTGATAGAAAACTAAATGTCAAGAGAATAAGAGGACTAACTCCAACACGATGAACTGATGTCACCAAAAAGATAGGCAAAAAACCTGTTATGTCATGCGCGTGATTAAAAAACAATTTATCAGAAGGAGAAAGAAGTTAGAAGTATGATTACGATTCTTGAATGTCAGTTACTACTATAAATCAAGTACCAGCCCCAGAAAACTTATTAAAAACAATTTGTTGCACCTGCAAAACAAGTTGCGAATCGGCTTGCGGTCATATTGTATTTCAGCTAATTCGGTATGTAATGAAAGGAGCCATCTACTACTCCCTCCCCCTATGTCACAGGTTGTCACACTCGAGTCAACCACCCCCCCGTTGCGATGTCTCGCATATTAAATTTTCATGTAGAATTTTCTGATTTTTGTTTTTTCTTGAATTCCATTCAATTAAAAAAATAAATAATCTGATGTCACAAAAGTTTGACCCCCGCCTCCCCTCTTGTCACAATCTGTCACACTTTATGGACCCCCTCCCCCCCTCAAATTGTGACGTAATTAATGGATGGCCCCGAAGCAATTATACGAAATTCTACCTATTCAAGATAAACTTAATTTCGTCTTATCTATAAAACAGATGTATTCCAATCACTGCGGATGATCAAAACGAGTTTGAATCATCGCCTGGTGATGCTAACGTTAGCGGTTAGCGAAACACGCGTCGAGTGTTGTATTCAAGAGTTTTTGGGGTGTGTGGAAACGACATCTACAGTAGCAGCGTCACACCGTTGGTTTCAGACCCCTCCAGGACATATTTCTGTGCTTTAAATGGCCATTTTTTATCTGTCATTTCTCTGCATATCTTTGGAATTCATATTCGGAATCAGCGACCTCGAAAACATACGTATATAATACATTAGTGGATTTGTTTTACTACAACACTCAGGCCTCAAGGCCCATTGTGCTCGTAGGGATCTACGGTTTTGCGTGGACTCCAAACCACGGTCTTCGGCTAACGACTTCAACGCACCCCCGGCTATCACACCGCCTTTCTGGTGGGCCAATAGCCCTTGGAGTCTTCTCTGCCCGGTGCCATCAGCGCAGCCTAACTAAGGGACTTCCTGGCCCGGAACTGTCTCAGTCGATAGCCTACCGACTAATAGACGAGATACCTGCTCACCCATCCAAATTCCGGACTCGACCAACGTGCCTTAACATCGCTGATCGAGTGTCGGCTATTAAACCGGTGACCGTACCTCGTCCCCTTCGTATATAGCGACTAATTTGCAATATTTAACTCATTGATTTTCTTGCATTTAGCGGTGACGTCAACCCCTCAGAAGCAGATGTCGACATTTTTTGCATTGTCTTAACATTATTCTACATAATCTTTAAACGCCATTATAGAAGACGTTAGATCAATTCCTTAACTGGACAAGAATTTTGAGGTTTTGCTATATCTACAGCTTCACTGATTATACGAAAATTCATTACTTACTAAGTATTATTATAAACAATAAATAATTCTCAATAGATTTTCTGATACAACCTGATATAATGTATTCATTCTTTTCATCACGAATTTACTTTTTACTACAGGAGGAAGCAGTTGCATTGTTTGTTTCGTTTTTGAAATAAGAAAAGGAGCCATAATAAATTATGCAATTTTTTTATTAACGACGCCTATGCTATGTAGTCCATTGTTCTGCTTTGCGATCTTATCTGTACTATCTCTCCATGTATCTCTTGTACGGTAAGTGAACTACAATTCTTTGCGAATCCTCAGATTGCTTTTCAAGGGTATCGACGTTCACGACATAAATATTGTGATGTTATTGTGTATATACCACTAATATACGATTCAAATGCATTGGGCCCTCACTTTAATAACGGATATCTCAAAACCAGAGGGGCGAAAAGAATTACAAACTGTGTGTTTATTATATGTCCATTATAAATCACTTTATTAACTTTGAATAATTTACGTTGAATAATTTTGCAGAACTGCTAAGTTATATTGAAAATTTAACAACTTTTTAAGGAAATCTTGATCTTACCAACTTTGAATCCATTATATCTCGAAAAATGTGCATACCTACTATGTGAATAATATTTTAGGTTTCGATAAAACTTTTCCGAAATTTTTTTTAATACCCTTTTTTTTTATTTTAAAATTGAAAACTTGTCCTCATGTTTATTCGGCAATTTATAAAGGTATTTAAAACTGTTTTTATAAAATGATTGATTGTTTAAAATTTAAAGATTCTCAGAAAAAAGAACTCGGGTGTATGAAATATTAATTGAGAATTTGAGAACAGAGAATCACATTTGCAACAAACTTCGTTGCTTTGATTCGTTCTCTTTTGATGAATGACTGCAAATGATCGACCGGGTAAAACCTTTGGTCTTTGAGCAAATTTGGACATACATTGTCTTCTGCATTTGAGTCGATCTACTTGAATTGTCATAAATGATAACAATCAAATAGCTCTTTAGCTACTTCGTCAAATCGATGAGAACCAGAAGTTCAACAGAAATCAATAATGCAATAACGCAAAAGTTATGGTGAAACCTCGGTGAAAAACCCAGTTTTTGGTTGCAAAGCCAAAACGTAAACACAAAAGCCAACAGTACATGGCACAAAAGACAACAATCAAAGCGAAAAGGCCGCAACAAAGACCGAAAAAACAGTCAAGTACGTGTTCTTTAGCTTGCGCCGACTTCAGTTTGTCTCTTCAGTCAGGAAAAGAATCCTAAGACAAGGCATAATATGTTAAATAAAATCATCAAGAATTTGAGAACAAAGAAACAAATTTGCAACAAACTTCGTTGCTTTCGATTCATTCCCTTTTGATGAAAGAGTCTGCAAATGCTCGACCGGATACAACCTTTGATCTTTGAGCAAATTTGGACAAACATTGTCAGCTAATGCACTAATTATTACCAGAAATGTGAATTAATGCACATTTTGTTATTTTGCTCTGGCGGACTTTACAAAAGTTTTTATCTCATTTGCTGATATATTTCCAAACAAAAACCACTACATTAATTACAATATATTTCGTGACGGTTATCTAGTGGTCTTGCAGAATATTTTTCCACAAATCTGATATGCTATCCTAATAAACGAAAGCCGATAAGAATTTGTATCACAACAATTTCATAGCATTTAAATAGATTCATTGCCCATCATTATTTTTTCAAATTTCATTCTACAGTAAAGTAGCAGAAAGGAACAATAACAATTTGTTATGTTTACTATTTTGTTTATTGCCAAATGAAAATGCATACGAAGCCTTTTTAAGACCCGCCCTGGTTAGCAGTTGTAAGTATACCTACTGCACGTTGCACCCTCCTTATGGGGTGCATTATATCTTTCTTTATTTACTTATTTCAAATACTGTAATAGTTAACCGTTGACACTTTTTCATTTTTTTTTAAACAACTGTTTATTTGGTTAGAAGTTCGTGTCGAAAGAAAATTTTCGCTTTATCCTCAAAGATAAATGAACTGGTCCTGATATGGTAATATATTTTTGTAATATAATAACGAAGGGTCTCGATAAAAAAAGTTGAAAAACCCACATATAAAAAGGGCATATCTTCATAAAACTACAAAATTTTACACAAAAAAAATTAGTGATTTTCGATAAATGACCACTCGAACTGTCATCTGAGGAGAATCCCGTTAAAAATGGATAAATTTTTAGGTATAATTATTTTATTAGGAGAAAAAGTGACGAGTCTGTAGGTTTGCCGGACGAACAAAGTCCACCAATTACAGACGAGTCAAAAGTGGCTTTTACTCCGAACAAAACATGCTATTTTTTCTTCAAACTTCGATTAGCTCTAAAAAACTAGGGATAAAATAAATAATCTCGAATTTTACCACCAAAACACATTGTATTTATATCGCATGGCCGGCGTATTAAACAAAATACGCGTAGCTATGGATATACTATACTATCGTACTATTTCTGCCACTCACAGCGCACAGTGGCCCCAAATCGAGTTTTCTGATTAAAAAATGACTAAAGAGCGCAAATCTTGTGGGAAATTAACATTTTTTAAAAATTAAAACTTACCGAAATTCCAACAAATCCTCGGAGCCCGAAATTTAAAAAAAATCCTATTTTATTATTTTAAGGCCAAAAAAACATTTACAATTTTCAGACAAAAATAGTTACTTCTAAGTTTTTTGAATAATTAAAGCTAGGTAGAACATAGAGCAAAGTAAAATCAGCTATCAAATTAGACAAAAAGTGTCAATTGACAGCTGCCCAATTGACATTTGACTTATATTATAATTTTTTTTTTTTTAATTTTTTATATAATTTACTGAATAACTTCAACGATAATTTGGTTCTAGGAAGCCCAAAAACCCTTGTCAAATTTTTTTTTATATTTGAATAAAAAAACAACGGCCATATGGAAATTTGACAGTATAGCTGAGTTCTTCATTGACATTTCTTGTCCAATTTGACATCTTCGAATTTAGTGTCTCCAAACACCCGAGAGCAACAAATTTTGTGAAAATTTTTTGGAATATACGTTTAATGTCAATTTGTCAGCTGTCAATTGACACTTTTTTAATTTAACAGCTGATTTTGCTTTACTTTAATTTCTAATTAGCTTTAATTTCGAAGTAACTATTTTTGTCTGAAAATTGTAATTGTTTTATTGGCCTTTAATTTAAAATAATAAAAAAATGAATTTCTTTTTCAAAATTTCTCCGAGGATTTGTTGGAATTTCAGTAAGCTTTAATTAAAAAAAAACAAAATTCTGACAAGATTTACGCTCTCTAGCCATTTTTTAATCGAAAACTCGATTTGGACCCACTGTGCATCATTAGAAAAAGTACTTTCACCTCCACGGCTAATGGCAACACACAGCCGTCTAAAATGTCAAACTTTAATATCATGAACTAAGTTAAGAAATGTCAGGTTTTTCTGACGTTTAAAGAAAAATTAAATAATCTCCATGATGTTTGAATGTAAGTTATTAACATTTCAGTGAGAATACACAAAAAATGAATATATAACTTTTTCTATTTTTTCCACTTCTTCATTTTGGAGATATTCATAGTTAAACTAAGGACTCGATACATTTTAGTCTCAAAATGGTAAGAATGATATTTTGAAAAGTTTACCGACTTAACCCTTTTGCAATTTTTTTATCTAAGAAATTAGATGTACAAATGTCATTTTGTAAAGAACTTTGTTATTTGATGGAGGCAAATGGACACCAGACTCGTGTTCAAGTGTAGATCAGCCATTTTGAATCAGCTACTGATTTGAATTTTGAAATTATAAAATCAAAATCGTAAATAGCAACCTCAAAAACTCCTTTTTGAATTATTTTGTAATTTTATCACTGGAATTGTTATTGTTATCATTTAAAAAAAAAATCGGTAATGGTATTTACACAGAACTTCCTTCTTTATTTGTGCATGGCGGTCACTATAAAAAATTAATAATTACGAAATGACATTGAAAATAATAATCGGAATATAGTTATCACTATTATTACAAAGAAAACCTGATAAATTTTGGCCAAAAAAATATACAGAGTGCTCATCCAACAGCAAAAGTTCAATACTAAATGGCAGGTGCCAAATATGGAAGGCTTGCGCAAATACCTTTAGAAATGTCCACCATGACTGAATTATTTCTTGGGATGACCACCCTGTACCTTTTTCAATATAAGTAGAATAGATGCATATGCCAAATATTATTGACATCTGTCACATTTTCAATTCCACATTCACGTAGTGGAGTGGAAGTATGGTGGTGATTAAAAAATTTCATTTTTTTTTTTATTTTTCAAAAATTTTCAAAATCTTTTTCTTTTGAAATAGGTTTAGAACGTCATGAAACGTGGAAATTTTAAATTTGAGCAAAGAATTTTTTTTTTATCTATTCTAGTAGTAATTTTTTTTTCCAAAATGGTAAAAAAAAGTTGCAATTTTTTTTTTTTTTCGAAATAGGTTTGGAATGTCATGAAACGAAGAAATGTTAAATTTGAGCAAAAAAAATGTTTCATATATTCCATAAAAATAGAAACTTAAATGTTTCAAAAAAAAAAAATTAAATTTGTTTGAATAGGTTTAGAACGCCATGGAAACGTGCAAATTTTAAATTTGAACAAAGAAAAAAAATTCCATCCATTTTAGTGGTAAAATTGTTTCAAAAATTGTTAAAAAAATTTTAATTTTTTGATGAAACGTGGAAATTTAAAATTTGAAAAAAAATTATTTTCATCTATTTTAGTGTTAAAAATGTTTTATTTTTTTTTTAAGGTTTAGAATGTCATGAAACATGGAAATTTTAAATTTGAAGAAAAAAAAAATTTCCATCTATTTTAGTGGTAAAGAATTTTTCAAAAATGGAGAAAATAATTTTCAAATCTTTTTTTTCTGAAATAGGTTTACAATGTCATGAAACGTAAAAATTCTAAATTTGAGCAAAAAAACATTTTTTCCATCTATTCTAGTGGTAATTTTTTTTCCAAAATGGTAAATGTTGCAATTTTTTTTTTTCGAAATAGGTTTGGAATGTCATGAAACGAAGAAATGTTAAATTTGAGCAAAAAAAATGTTTCATATATTCCATAAAAATAGAAACTTACATTTAAAAAAAAAAAATTAAATTTGTTTGAATAGGTTTAGAATGCTGTGGAAACATGCAAATTTTAAATTTGAACAAAGAAAAAAATTCCATCCATTTTAGTGGTAAAATTGTTTCAAAAATTGTTAAAAAAATTTCAAATTATTTTTTAATATATTCAGAACGCTATGAAACGTGGAAATTTTAAATTTTAAATTTGAAAAAAAATTGTTTCCATCTATTTTAGTGTTAAAAAAATTTTCAAAAATGGTAATTTTTTTTTTAAGGTTTAGAATGCCATGAAACATGGAAATTTTAAATTTGAAGAAAGAAAAAAATTTCCATCTATTTTAGTGGTAAAGAATTTTTCAAAAATGTTGGTGAAAAAAATTTTCAAATCTTTTTTTTCTGAAATAGGTTTAGAATGTCATGAAACGTGAAAATTTTAAATTTGAGCAAAAAACATTTTTTCCATCTATTCTAGTGGTAATTTTTTTTTCCAAAATGGTAAATGTTGCAATTTTTTTTTTTTTCGAAATAGGTTTGGAATGTCATGAAACGAAGAAATGTTAAATTTGAGCAAAAAAAATGTTTCATATATTCCATAAAAATAGAAACTTACATTTAAAAAAAAAAAATTAAATTTGTTTGAATAGGTTTAGAATGCTGTGGAAACATGCAAATTTTAAATTTGAACAAAGAAAAAAATTCCATCCATTTTAGTGGTAAAATTGTTTCAAAAATTGTTAAAAAAATTTCAAATTTTTTTTTAATATATTCAGAACGCTATGAAACGTGGAAATTTTAAATTTGAAAAAAAATTGTTTCCATCTATTTTAGTGTTAAAAAAATTTTCAAAAATGGTAATTTTTTTTTTAAGGTTTAGAATGCCATGAAACATGGAAATTTTAAATTTGAAGAAAGAAAAAAATTTCCATCTATTTTAGTGGTAAAGAATTTTTCAAAAATGTTGGTGAAAAAAATTTTCAAATCTTTTTTTTCTGAAATAGGTTTAGAATGTCATGAAACGTGAAAATTTTAAATTTGAGCAAAAAACATTTTTTCCATCTATTCTAGTGGTAATTTTTTTTTCCAAAATGGTAAATGTTGCAATTTTTTTTTTTTTCGAAATAGGTTTGGAATGTCATGAAACGAAGAAATGTTAAATTTGAGCAAAAAAAAAATGTTTCATCTATTCCATAAAAATAGAAACTTAAATTTATCAAAAAAAAAAAAAAATTGTTTGAATAGGTTTAGAATGTCATGGAAAAGTGCAAAATTCCATCTATTTTAGTGGTAAAATTGTTTCAAAAATGGTTAAAAAAATTTCAATTTTTTTTTTAAATATGTTTAGAACGCTATGAAACGTGGAAATTTTAAATTTGAAAAAAATTGTTTCCATATATTATAGTGTTAAAAACTTTTCAAAAATGTTGGTAAAAAAAAATATTTTTTTTTTAAATAGGTTTAGCATGCCATGAAACATGAAAATTTTAAATTTGAAGAAAGAAAAAAATTTTTTAATCTATTTTAGTGGTAAAAATTTTTTTTTTCTGTAATAGGTTTAGCGTGTCAAGAAACTTGGAAATTTTAAATTTGGGCAAAAAAAAATTTTTTTCATTATTTATTCCCTGTAGACGGTCCATCCTGTATATTTTCCAGTGAAAGTTTAACCAGGTCTTCGCTGACAGTAGCGTCAACTACCTACCAAATTTGACTGCCCTCCGTCAAGTAGTAGTTTTTTAGTTAATGCACCAACAGACAGACAGACAGACGGAATTGCAAAACCTATATTTTCGTAATCTCCGTAATCTGAAACGTCAAAATCCGATAAAATTTCGGAGGGCGTTTCTTTCTCGAATACAATACTTTCCTTCGGTATGCGAGGGAAGTAAAAAAATATATAAAATATTGGATTGTTTTTAAAGATATTAGTTTGCACACTTCCTTACTGTGTAAACTTTTAAGTGGGTCATTGCTAGAGTACGTGGCAAAGAGAAAACCGCTGCCTAAGGAATCACTACTTCCACATCCAGATTATTCGTCCAAGTCACTTTAAAGGAAACATTTTGACTATATTTGCACTCTAGTATGTGGAAATTATTGGTCATAGAATTTTAATAATATTTGGAGTAGATGTCATAGAAAAGTTTGAGGAGTTGGTTTCTACCATATACGTTAAAAATGAAGTTTCTAGTTTACCGTACTTATTTTCCACTATTTACAACCTACCAATGGAGTCATCTCAATCAGATGTCACTACAATACATATGTGTACTAACTTTCAAGTGAATATCTCAATTTGATGTTATCAATCCCATTAATAATGAAGCGGAGGTGGTAGAGTTTGAAAATTATTAGAAAGAAATATGAGGCCTTGGTTTCTAGTATATACACCGAATCCCAAATTTCTGTAGTCTTACCAGCTTGCTTTACTTATTTTCCCCTATTTGCCCCTATTTAACCACCAACCCTTCAACGGCATCATCTTAAATTATGATCTAGTTTCAGACGTCGTTATAATACATACGTGTACCAAATTTCAAATGAATATCTCGATTTTATTTTATTAACCCTTTTAATAATGAAGTAGGGGTGGTGGGGGTTGAAAAATATTATAAATAATCTGAGACCTTGGCTTCTAGTACATACACCGAATTTCAAGTTTCTGTAGTCTTACCAGCTTGCTTTACTTATTTTCCCCTATTTACCCCTATTTAACCCCCAACCCTTCAACGGAATTATCTCAAAATATAATCTAGTTCCAGATGTCGTTATAATACATACGTGTAGAAAATTTCAAATGAATATCTCAATTTTATTTTATCAACCCTTTTCAAATTGGAGTAGGGGTGGTGGGGGTTGAAAAATATTATTAAAAAATCTGACGCTTTGGCTTCTAGTACATACACCGAATTTCAAGTTTCTGTACTCTTACCAACTTGTTTTACTTATATTCCTCTATTTACCCCAAATTAACCCCCAACCCTTCAACGGAATCATCCCAAAATATAATCTAATTCTAGACATCGTTATAATACATACGTGTACGAAATTTCAAATGAATATCTCAACTTTATTTTATCATCCCCATTAATGGGGTAGGGGTGGTGGGGGGTTGAAAAATATTATAAAAAAATCTGAGGCCTTAACTTCTAGTACATACACCGAATTTCAAGTTTCTGTACTCTTACAAGCTTGCTTTACTTATTTCCCCCTATTTACCCCTATTTAACCCCCAACCCTTCACCGGATTTCCTCAAAAAACAATCCAGTTCCAGATATCGTTATAATATATACGTGTACAAAATTTCAGGTCAATATCTTAAACCGTTCCGGAGAAAGCGTGCGGACAAAAAAGTTACAGACAGACAGACCGACAGACAGACCGACAGACAGACAGAAAATTTTTTTCGCTCAAATTTAAAATCTCGACGTTTCATGACATTCTAAACCTATTTCACGAATAAAAATTTTTGAAAATTTTTTTGCGATTACTATACTTCCAATCCACTACGTGGATGTGGAAGTAATACGTAAAGTTTAAAGTATTTCTATAATAACGCATATTTTTCATCTAGAAGAACTGGACTACACACATTTGTTACAGTTCTTGATCAATACAATGACATACACTTATTCCACTTCTGTTCGTGTTGAAGAAAACTATTGATTTTGTGTTTTCTGTCATTAATTTTCAATCAAGCCATAAATCATTCAGTTATTTGGAGATTCTAGACTACCTGACACTGATTGTTATCCAAGAATATCAAACATTAAATATGAGAAAACAACATTCACATATCTATAAATGAAGAATCGTACTTTGCATTTAAAATCAGTCTATTTACATTAAAATATGATTAAGTATCGTTGGTAAAACAAAAAGTTATTTTATCTAATAAATCCTATGTATCATTGGCTAAATTATTCTTATTTTTAAAGTCGTTATTACAAACAATTTACCAACAGTGACAGTGAAGATAGGATACCAATTAGAGTTTGAAGTTGATTGATTGATGGATTGATTGATTTGCCAATTCCGGGCATCCATCCATGGAGGTTCGTCCCAACACGCAGCCTGGTCGTCCGTCGAATACGCCCAACGGACGGCCAAACCGCGTGCCGGATGTTTTATATACCGCCGGATCAGCTGCATACGCCGGGTTGGACATTGGACATGCTTGTTGTCAGCAGCGAGAGCCGCATGAAGCATGGGGTGGGAATATAGGATGGGAAGTGTAGGTGTTTGAGAGATGCTTCTTCTAAGTTTCCATGCTTCTAATAAGTTTCCATTTGTCATCATCGACTGGGGTGGGGTGCAGTTGTTTGCGAGACGCTTCTTTTCAGTTTCCATTCTTTTAAGTTTCCATCTATCGTCATCTCCTTATTTTTCTTCTTCTAAGTTTTCTGCTTCTTGTGTCTCTGAATCTAGCAGCTTTCATTTTTTATTTTATTGTGTTTTTCTCCCTTTGTTCCCTTTCTTTTTTTTTATTTATCAACCGCTCCACAAGTAAATAACCATCTACGGTGGAGTTGCTGGGGAAGACCCTATCTCGCGGTAACATCATTATTATTATCACCATTATTTTTTTTTTGCGCCTTATGAGCAAAGAGGTCCGAAGGGATAGTTTGCTCACTCTGTATGTCGTTTCCATGAAACAATCGGTTTCAATTTCCGTCTTCCAAATTAATAATAAAACATTATGTTTCGAATCGATAAATCAAGCTGATAAAAATTAAAATGGTAAAGATCAGACAGAAAGATGGAATAGAATAATATAAATTAAAGATAAAAATAAATTTATAGCTTATCTGTCTTTCTGCAGCGTCTTGTGATTGCTGTTTTATTTTATTTCCTTTCCTTTTCTTTCTTGGGTTGAGTTAATATTAAACACTTTCCACTGTATACAATAACTTTAGGTCACAATACAGCTATATTACTTTGTAAACATATGTGCCTCATCTTGACACTGACTATACTATTATTTATTACCCATGAACCACTTGGGTCATCTAGGGTGAACGTAGGTAGGGACACTGCGCTTCACTTGAGCTTGTTTGCTTTATTTGATTTAATATTGTTAGAAAATCTTGTAATTATTAATTCCATATGAACTCTGTTTTTCTATTGAGGCGCTTCATTTCACGCAGAATTTCTTAATCTACTGGTGACTGAAATTTTTTCGAGTTTAACGAGATTTCTACCACTTTTTTACCGCTTTTTAGAGAGCATCTTAAAAAACACGTCTATTCACGACGACACTTAACGCTCTACTCAATTAGAGTTTGAAGTTATTGTAAAATTATAAAACAATTAAAAGAACCGGTGAAATTCATTCAGAAAATTAATATTAATATCATAATATAAACACAAATTACGTAAAACTTTAAACACGAATGAATGATCTTCCGACACATTAAATCAGATCCCTTATCACATTTTTCAACATATCACCAATGTCCTCCAAATTTCCATTACAATGAAAATAATCAAACCTAATTCCAGTTTTAAGAAGGGTTATAGATGATAGGACCGAAATTTCCAACTACCATTCGATAGTAATAATAATTTAAAAATTCTATGATACCACTTCATTTTTAACGATGTATGGCATCAAAGATATCAAAAGCTCAACACGGATTCTTCAAGTACCATTCAGCATTTCTGCTCCTATTAGTAAGTATAAGTGTAGATACTGACGGTAAATATACCGGCTTATCTAAAGCCTTGTAAACCACGGTATCCTCTTACACTAATTCGAATTTTACGGCTTTTCAGATAACCTTATTAAATTCTTTTAATCCTGTCTAACTGATGAAAGCAATATATTGCATGCCATGGTGTTAGATTTATCGAAATTTTATCTACATAGGAGTTCCTCAAGGTTCAAACTGAGGTTCACTTTAAAATTTGTTTATAAGTGACATAGTAGACAATCTTACCGTTAACTGCCCTTTATCTGATTTAAAACTCATTTGTTATGTTGCGTATGAAAGCGATTGCTTTGAGCTGCAAAATAATGATCATACATCGTGTATGATAAACAAATTACTCCTAACTAAAGCAAAATGTAACGCTAGGACATTTGTAACAAAAAGAATATCATGTTCGATTACGAATAAAACACTTTTCCGCCCTGGCACTTTTTGTGATTTGAGTGTAACGTTACATGGAAAACTAACGCTTGTAAACCACATGGAAATATCTCTCATTAACAGTTATAGAACATTGAGTTTTAGCATAAGAAACTATGAACATTTTTAAAATGTGTGTACATTGAAACAACTGTACACTATGTTAGAATTGAAACATTCTTTATAGGATTTTGCAAACATCAGAAAAAATAACTATCTATAACTAAAAGAAAAACTTTGTGTAGAAATATTAATGAAATATTTGCATTCTTTCGATAACCTGAATTCTGGTTATGCTAGCAAATTAAAATCCTAAAATGAATTTGTCTAATTTCTTATTTGACAATTCTCATTCTAACACTAGCATCCACACAGTCCCCTACGGCCATGCAGATTAAACTAGTATCCACATAACCCCCTACGATTATGAAGATTCGGTTAAAAATGAGAACAAAGACCTAAAATGAATTTATTTATCTACCTTATCTTAAAAAAAAAATTTTCATTCTAATGGATTACATTTTCATGAAATCTATCATTCTGTTTCCTGGAAATGCTTAGCCTTTGAAACGTAATCCATTAGAATGAAAATTTTTTTTTTAAGATAAGGTAGATAAATAAATTCATTTTAGGTCTTTGTTCTCATTTTCAACCGAATCTTCATAATCGTAGGGGGTTATGTGGATACTAGTTTAATCTGCATGGCCGTAGGGGACTGTGTGGATGCTAGTGTTAGAATGAGAATTGTCAAATAAGAAATTAGACAAATTCATTTTAGGATTTTAATTTGCTAGCATAACCAGAATTCAGGTTATCGAAAGAATGCAAATATTTTATTAATATTTCTACACAAAGTTTTTCTTTTAGTTATAGATAGTTATTTTTTCTGATGTTTGCAAAATCCTATAAAGAATGTTTCAATACAATCATAAGCAAACAAATAATAATTCATTTTTAAACTATGTTAGACTATATCCTAATATGGCCATTTCCAAGAAAGAGACATCCGATAGGCAAATATTTATTATTTTCGGCCATAACTTTTTGTTCCAGTCGTTTCTATAATAGATTATAAACTACGAAATAGGAAGATTAGCATAATCTAACTATTTTGCAAACCACTGAAATTATTGAGTGAAAATTTATGGTAATAGTCTTTTTATGGTTCTACTTAGGTAGTCTTATAGTTATTTTGAATACATGTACGAAGAAAAAAAAATTATGGCCAAAAATAATAAAAAAAACTATGAACAATGACAGAAAGCGAATTGAGGCATGCATTAGAGCTGATGAAGGTTTGATAGAACATAATATTTAATTCTATTGGCTGTATTTATATTTATTACTTCCACATCCACTTAGTGGATTGGAAGTATGGTAATCGCAAAAAAAATTTCAAAAATTTCTTTTCTTGAAATAGATTTAGAATGTCATGAAACGTCGAGATTTTAAACATGAGCGAAACAAATTTTTCTGTCTGTTTGTCGGTCTGTCTGTCGGTCTGTCTATAACTTTTTTTTGTCCGCATGTTTTCTCCGGGACGGTTTAAGATATTAACCTGAAATTTTGTACACGTATGTATTATAACGAGATCTGGGACTGGACTGGTTTTGAACATAACCGGTGAAGGGTTGGTGGGTAAATAGGGGTATATAAGGGGAAATAAGTAAATCAAGTGGGTAAGAGTACAGAAACTTGAAATTATGTGTATATACTAGAAGTCAAGGCCTCAAAATTTTCCATAATATTTTCCAGCCCCCCACCACCCCCCATTCCATTATTAAAGGGGTTGATAAAATAAAATAGAGATATTCACTTGAAATTGGATATACATATATATTATAATGACATCAGGAACTAGATTACATTTTGGTATCATTCCGTTGAAGGGTTGGGGGGTAAATAAGGGAAAATAAGTAAAGCAAGTTGGTAAGAGTACAGAAACTTGAAATTCGGTGTATGTATAAGAAGCTAAGGAGTCAGATTTTTTTATAATATTTTTCAACTCCCCACCATCCCTACTCCATTATTAAAGGGGCTGATAAAATAAAATTGAGATACTCACTTGAAATTTGGTACACGTGTGTATTATAACGACATTTGGAACTAGATTATATTTTGATATGATTCCGTTGAAGGGTTGGGGGTTAAATAGTGGTAAGTAAGGGAGCATAAGTAAAGCAAGCTGGTAAGAGTACAGAAACTTCAAAGTTGGTGTATGTACTAGAAGCTAAGGCCTCAGATTTTTTTATAATATTTTTCAATCCCCCACCAACCCTACTCCATTATTAAAGGGGTTGATAAAATAAAATTGAGATACTGATTTGAAATTTTGTACATGTATGTATTATAACAACATCTGGAACTAGATTATATTTTGAGATGATTCCGTTGAAGGATTGGGGGTTAAATAGGGGTAAGTAAGGGAAAATAAGTAAAGCAAGCTGGCAAGAGTACAGAAACTTGAAATTTGGTGTATGTACTAGAAGCCAAAGCCTCAAATTTAAAAAAAAAATATTTTACACACCCCCCACCCACCCACCCCTCCATTATTAAAGGGGTTGATAAAATAAAATTTAGAAATTCTTTTGAAATTTGGTGTACGTATATATTACAATTACATCAGGAACTGTATTATATTTTGGGATTATTCCGTTGAAGGGTTGGGGGGTTGAATAGGGGAAAGTACGTAAAGCAAGCTGGCAACAGTACAGAAACTTGAAATTCGGCGTATGTAATAGAAGACAAGGCCTTACATGCTTTTAAAATATTTTTCAATATGAAATGAAATTCGGTGAATGTACTAGAAGCAAAGGTCTCAGATTATAATTAAAATATTCACTTAGGGATAGATAGGGGAAAATAAGTAAAGTAAGCTGGTAAGAGTACAGAAATTTGGGATTTGGTGTATATACTAGAAGCGAAGGCCTCATGTTTTTTACAATATTTTCCATCCCCTCACCACCCTCTCCCTTATTAAAAGAGTTGATGAAATTAAATTTAGATTTTCACTTGAAATTTGGTACATGTATGTATTATAACTATATCTGAAACTAGATTATACTTTGGACATGAATGTGTAAGGCATGCTGGTAAGAGTACAGAAACTTGAAATTCGGTGTATGTCCTAGAGGCCAAGGCCTCAGTTTTCTTAATAATATTTTTCAATCCCCCCACGACCCTTACTCCATTATTAAAGGGGTTGATAAAATAAAATTGAGATATTCACTTGAAATTTGATAGACGTATGTATTATAACGATATTCGGAACTAGATTATATTTTGAGCGAGATTTTGAGATGATTCCGTTGTAGGGTTGGGGGTTAAATAGGAGTAAATAGGGGAAAATAAGTAAATCAAGCTGGTAAGAGTACAGACATTTAGGATTTGGTGTATATACTAGATACCGAGGCCTTAAATTTCTTTCTAATATTTTTCAAACCCCAACACCACTCTATTATTAATGGGATTGCTAACATAAAATTGAGATATTCACTTGAAAGTTAGTACCACATCTGATTGAGAAGATTCCATTGAAGGGGTGGGAGGTGGTAGGTTGTGAATAGGGGAAAATAAGTAGTGTAAACTAGAAACTTCATTTTTAACGTATATGGTAGACACCAACGCCTCGAACTTTTCTATGACATCTGCCCCAAATATTATTAAAATTCTATGATCAATAATTTCCATATACTAGAGTGCAAATCTAGTGAAGATGTTTCCTTTAAAGTGACTTGGATGAAAAATCTGGATGTGGAAGTAGTGATTCCTTAGGCAGCGGTTTTTGTGCAAATTGTAAAAAAAAAATTATTCATAATTTTTATTTAATTGCCTCAAAAGGATTTTTTTTCATCAAGTCTTCAACTAAACTTCGGATATAGGGTTCGATTCGAACAAGTTTTCTTAACAAAGTTAGTTGATTAAAAAATGCCTACTATGATTTCTTGATTTTTCTCATACAATTTAATATTGTAGATGGCATTGCATTTAAATATGGAAAGTGATTTTGTGGTTTTAAATAAAACTTGGCCACCTCTATCTTTTAAGATCAGTTTGATACAAAGTGGACAAAATACAAAGGAATTATTACGCTGTTACACTCTTTAGTGAGACACACTGTATACCCTGCGGGGTATGCTGATACGGAATAAGCGGATTTTTTAATGAAAAAGCAGACGTTGTTTTCAGGATTAACCTCGGGTAGCCATCTGTCCTCAATTTAAAAGGATTGTCTCGAGGATGGTACTTCTTTGACCAATTACGTTTCTGTCATTACTTCATAGTAAAGAAGGGCACGTTAATTAGAAACACATACTTACATTTGAAATTTATTCCCTATCATTCTTTTAAGCATTCCAGCATCTAAGGATTCTTGCCAGAGTATTTATCATCACAGGAATTAAAATAAGAAATGAAAAAATCCTTTGTGATGCTGAACAAATTACAGATTTATTTACTTTATTTCATTTGTGGAGGGAAGTGACAAAAATAAGATATCAAAAAACAGTGGTGCTAGATCTCCCAAATCTTTACAATGGGAAAACAATAAAGAAAATTTGTTAGTACATGAAATAATAGAACATACATAAAACAAATAACAGAATTAAATACAATAAGAAGTAATTAATGATATTTGAACATCAAAGAAATATAACAACAATTAGTCCAGGGTTGAAATAAAATAGCACGAAATTTATTAAGAAATCAGAAAACAATTTAAAAATAATAAATGATGAATATATTTTAAATCCGTTAATAATAGTTATTCGAATTTCAGCTAGTTTTGTGTATTAAAGTGACACCATCTTCAATATTTTAAATACAACACTGTGTATGTTTCTACAGGTTTGGATGGGAGATAAACGTTTTCAAAAATTCCCTATACAGATATTTATTGTGAATAATTTCTGGTATATTCCATCAATGGACAGGAATGTCTAGTCATCGTAAATGAATATGCAATAACATGTATTCTACGTAGAATGTTAATGTGCAAGTTCTTATTCAATTTGACATCCGTTTACTTCATAACAAGTCGAACCATTATCTTTCTAGTATGTATGTGTGGTTTTTGCATTGAAAATCATTGAAAACTATGACAGTAAATTAAGTATGGAAACAGAACGATAAGAGGTATTGGTGTTGATTGATTTTGGGAATAGAATTTGGACTCAAGAAGAGGTATGTAAATTATTTTATGAAACTAATCCAGAACGGCCTGAAACTCAATCTGCTGTAAGTAGAAATAAGTAGAAAAGACGGGAGCAAACTAGCGTCTGCTCTAATAGAACGTAAAATTAGAGAATTTGGCCATGTTAGAAACTTACACCAAAAGTACTCGAAGATATTAAGCTATACATCGTGTTAAAAGATGAAGAAAATCCTCTTGTGTTCGAGAATTCTCAAGGAATTATGACTTGGCGATAGGATTCATATAAATAATAATTCGCGAAGCAAAGTACCATTATAAAGACCGTCTGGTGCATGAGTCCTCAAAACATCAATGTGCGGGCAGAAATTGTCTGTCTAACCGAAAAATGATACTTGCACTTTCTTCAATTCCAACTCATTTCTATTTTAATAGTTCTATATGATGACCATATACCGAATGATCAAATTTGATCACAACAAGATGGCACTCCCCCACGCTATGCAATTTTGTTCAACAGTTTTTGGATGCAACGTTCTCCAACAGATGACTCGGAAGCAGGGGATATATTGAGTGGCCATCTAGGTTACCTGTTTTACCCATATTAGATTTCAACTTGTGGGATTATTTAGAATCTAAAGATTATTTCAGCATGCTAAATAACAATGAGGTCTGAAGAGACCGAATTCGCCAGAAAATTCTTCAAAATGTCGAACAAGAACAAATTGTTCGACTTCACAAATGCTGTCAAGTAAATGGGCAACGGTATTGAACATTTACGTTAATTAAAAGGTAGTTGCGTTAAACGGTATCCGTCGCCTCTAATGAATTATCTAGTGGTGGACCGCGCAAGCCAAAAAGTGTCACATTTTCTGATAGAAGAGTTGGACGTATGATACGAATATATGGAAAGATCATTCGCTATGCAATATGCTTTACAGGTGTTATTTGGTATTTGCAAAAGATGAAATGTGCTGTACATATTTAAATGAATCAAAGAATAAAAAAAATTATAGGTTTACATTCTACGAGTCCACTAATAACATCTGGAATTCAAACAAACATCTAGGTAGAACGCCCTGTATATAAAATACGCTTAAGACTCCCTTATTCTGAAGTTGACCTAATATCATTTGTCATTTAACTTGGCAGGATTAAGGGCCACTCCTACTATGCTGACCACGTAAAGTAGTTGTCTAAATTAATTTGTCTGTGAACAGCTGTACTAAAATGACAACTGCTCGGCAATTACCAGTTATCCTCCGTTACTTGCAATGTTCTAATCGATTTGCTGAGTTAAAGTTTAGATGAGAACGTCCAGATGGATCTTCGATTCGGGAAGTTAAACCGCATATGAGCTATAGTTTCCGAACTCGCTCTACCAATTACTAAACTAAAACTGATACTTCAAAGTGGCCTCGTCTTTTTTATTTAATTTGATCGGAACCCCACGAAACACCAAGCTTTATAATACAACTGCTGCCTAAGTAACCACAACTTACACATACAGCTTTCTCATCCTAGTCTCTTTAAATGGAAATATCATTATACTATATTTGCACTTGAGTATGTGGAAATAATTGCTAATAGAATTTAATAATATAATATTTGAAATGATCTGCCCCAAGGAGATAATAGGGGTGACCGATGCCAAAGATTTTTTTGAGAATTCTTGTTCTTGTAGACACAACAAGTCACAATTTTACATTGTTAACCCTTTAGTAACGGAGTGGGGTGGCCAATATCATGAAAAGGCACACCTTGGCTTTTAGTATGTACACCATGGACTAACTTGCTCTACTTATTTACCCCCAACCCTTCAATGGAATAAGCTTAAAATATAATCCAGTTCCAGATCTCGTCATCATACACACGTGTACCAAATTTTTGGTCAATATCTCAAACCGTTCCAGAGTAATGGGACGCACAAGAGAAGTTACAGGCCGACAGACAATTTTTTTCAGCTCAAATTTAATTCAGGTTTCATGACATTTTAAATATTTCAACAAAATAATTGATTTTTTTACAAATTTAAAAGTTTTTTAATTTTATTTATCATAATATCTACAAGAATACAGGATAAAAATCCATGGGATATTAGGCTAACAACATATGTATTACTCCATAAACTTGATGTTTCACAAGTGGACGACAAAACGGAGTGAGATATGCTTTCATTGAAAAAATGCACCCACTTAAAATCTTGTTTAAAAAATGGAAACACCAGTATTTATTTTTGACACATTACTCGATTTCAGGGAAAACACAAAAATTTAAATAACTTTTAAGCTATCAACATATATGGTTATCTTGATTGGAAATAACCTCACTTATCAACTCACCTAGCTTGATCACCCACTTATAAGACACCCTGTATATAAATAGAGAAAACATTAAAACTGTAATAACTAGTAATACATAAGTCAACTAGTGACAAAACAACTGAAACAAAACATTCTAAACCAGATTATTAGTATCGGAGACACAATTAAAAAATCTTGTAAATGAGCAAAATGGACATCTGTATTTGATGATAAATTATTAATAGATGATATAACTTTTGCAACATAAAAATAACTATTGTAAACTGAATGAAAGTTATCATAATATGTCATTATTTCTTTGATTAAATCTAGAACTCAAACATTGAATGTTTGTAGAATTTCTGTAGAGTCTATTTTATTACTACAATATTAAAACCAATTTGTTTAAAGCTGTCTTTCCTTAAGAGACGCCCAGCGAATTAATAATTGGTTTTATCAATATGCAACTTAACTAAAATCAACTTTAACATTTTCTTCTGCACTCTTTAAGGTCTATAGTAACAACAACAGACTGAGTAACACAGTTCCCAGGTAATACAGTAATAATTTAATACCAATCTAAGCAATGTATTAAAATGTCAACTAATATCAGTAACAACTGCCAAATAGCACTTTTGACATAGAATTGAATTAATATGCGACACAAACCATAACTATTGCTTAACTCCCCATCAAAAGGTTTGGAATCAAACAATGTATCAGAATTAGCATTACAATACAAAGAAAGAAAAATAAAACACAATGATTTATGGTTAAAATTATGAAAATACCAGATTACATCGACTTTTAAAGATTAGGAGTTACTTAACTGCACCGTCTTATTTGGCTAGTCCCTTTGAAAGCGATATTAATCTTGAACACTTATTTAGTTTCAAGCTAACCCAAGGGGGTTTAAAAGTAAGACGCCAGTTTTCTGAGGTATTATTCGGAATTTTCTTATTCTTTGTTGTATATTTTGTTAAATTTGTCTTTATTCATGTGCAGCATATGAATTCTTTTTACCCCCAAAAAGAAAACACAAAACGGGCTTTCACTTTGAGTTCAAAGTATTTATAAAATAATTAACTGTTATTTATACAACTGGAGTAGATATAAAAAAATTAAAAAACTGATTCTCTTTTAAAAAAAGAGCCACTAAAGCTTTATCGTCACCTGGTTAATTAAAGCCTATTACCTAATGCCGATATTAAAGTCGACTACAAATAAAAATAAAAAAATTCCGCAGCTTTTAGTGACTTTTATTTTAATTCAACTGTTTGAATTTTGTTTCACATTTTTTAGTCGTCTCCTATTTGGTTCCTACATAGTGAAAAAACTCGTGAAAAAATATCTGTCGATATGTTCGTTTTATATCAGATTCGTTATCGAAGCATTCTGAAATCCCCACATACCAAATCTGCAAATAAATCTGTTGTATTATGGTAGCTAGGTTGGAGATTCACTTTAAGTTCAACGGAATTCCGCTAAAATTTGAATTTTGTCTAGTTCTTGAGCATCCGGCTAACTGTGCATTAGTCGTAGCTTCATGAAAAAACTACAATGAGATGTGTGTTGCATTCGTAATGCAACGTGCAACGAAACCTGTTGGCGCTTGGGGATTTGATTTAAAGTATGTTTTATGACAGTTTATCAAAACAACATTGCTTTATTATAAAAATAATGCAATACTACATCACACATCGAGTAGTAATTAACCAAGGCAGTACCACACTCAGCCCTATCTTATCCTGCATTCCCCAAGGATCATCTCTTGGTCCTATCCCTTTCAACATTTACATTAATGGCATATCACCTCCTAACATTAGAACACAACACTATACCCTTTGCACACGATAGCGCCATGCTAATCACATCATAAAGACCTGATATTATACCAGACTCACAACAAACACAGACCAACAGGGTCCTAATACTATAACAACTGAGAACAACAGATAAACACGGAGGCCCAACTCTATATACTTCACAAAAGAATTGCAAAATAAAAAAAAATATCACTTGTGGCAAAAGAATACTTAATAGTTATAATAAATGTGCATTTTTCACCGAATTAAAAACTCCTATTTTCTTTTTATTCACTAGTGACTTTAATATTGTCCATCGGGGCATCGTTAAGAAAGTATTACTTTAGAAACAAGATTTTAGTTACTAAGCTGTAATTACAGGAACCAGCGTGCAATTGACACCTGACACATTTATATCAGCTAGAGATATTATTAATCGCGTTCCTTAGAGTGTGGCAAGGAAAGAAAGTGATATACAAAATGTATTTATTGGTGCAAACTTCAAACTCAATGTTTTACAATTGGTACAAGTTTTTGAGTCAAGCGAATATTTTTTATAGATTACTTAACACTTAGTGAATGAAATTGGCATACATCCAGGTTAATGGAGGTCTAGCGACAGACACTCTAAACCTGTAAGCTATGTCACTGGGCATGACAAAAAAGGGTCAAGCTGATTTCTTCGTTATCGATTAATTATCACTTAGTTATTACAAAAATACGACATACATCCCGATTGGTGAAGGTCCAGAGGTTAGTGGATGTACAGCGGCGGACAGTTTGACCTGCATGGCGTATCTTTTTAATTTAAATTTTTTTAGTACGTAATTTCATTCATAAATTAAATGTAATTAAATTTATTTTAGGCCTTTGTTCTTATTTTAACTGAATCTTCATAGCCGTAGGGGGTTATGTGGATACTGGTTTAATCAGCATAGCCGTAGGGGACTGTGTGGAAACCAGTGTTAGAACGAGAGTTGTCCAATAAGAAAGACAAATTCATTTTAGGATTTTACACAAAACAAAGGATGTACATGGGTCAAAAACTTCTCGTCCAGGGGTCTATCAGGACATTTTTCTGATGCACAACACAAGACCACGGCTAGGAAAGTATATATAACATGAGGATGTAGAACATAAGGAACAAAGCTAACCTACTGACCTATAACTTAATTTTCGTCTCTTCCAAAAAACCAATTAGATAATTAAAAATATTTTTCTTATTTGAGGATAACAGATGAAGTATGTTAAAGGGTGACGAGATTTTACCATTTTTTATTATATAGCTTATCAGATTCTTCGGTGTGCTTTTTACATTCAAAAAAATTTATGTTCTAGGTCGCCTGTACTGTTATAATATTCACAATTATCTGAATTAAACACGTTTATTCTAAACAAATGTGCAGGGTAGCATGCATGACCAAATTTTAAACGTATAATCGTTGTTTTCTTGAACACTTGTATTTTTTGTGCCAAAAGTCATGGGGCAGCTCAGAGTGAATTAACGAATATTTGGTTGGTTTAATAAAGGATAATTCTTTCCACATATAATCCCAATGATTTCTTAATTTAGATCTAAGTATATTCGTTGCATCCGGGAAACACAATTTATAATTGGAAGTAATTCCTACATCTATACTGTTCTTGGCTAGATAATCAACATATTCGTTGTCTTTCAATCCTATGTGTGCTTTCACCCATACAAAATATACCTCTTTTCCTTCGTCAAAGACATTTTGAACTAAGTTCTTAATGTGTATAATGAGGGGATTATCATTAATTCTAAAAGTAGTCGTGTTTTGTAACGCCTGTAGAACCGATACTGAATCGGAAAGAATAACAGTTTTTGGAAATTCTGAGGTTTGTATAAACTTGATGGCTTCATAGATAGCTGTCGCTTTGGCTGTTAAAATAGAGCACTCTTGCATAAGTTTTATTTTGGTCTCAATATTTTTAGAAGGTATATAATATGCACACCCTGTTCCACTAGAAGATTTGGAAGCATCTGTGTATACTAGCTCGGAATCTGGAAATTTTCCGAGTGTTATATTTAGAGAGTTTATACTCATCCTCAGATTTTCGCTATATTGTGGTACATATACTGTCAGATCGGTAAACAGAGAAAAATAGTTGAAGTTATTGAAGTAGTTAGTATTATTTTGAATTTTTGAGACTAAATAAGAGCATTTACGGAATGCAGATACGAGAGGTGGAGAGTGTTTTTTAATCCCATACTTATTTTGATATAACCAGAATTCAGGTTATCGAAAGAACGAAAAGATTGTAAGTCAATAATTTCATAAACAGTTTTTATTTTAGTTCTCATAGGTAGTTTTTTCTGCTGTTTGCAAAATCCTATAAAGAATATGTTATCACTTTTCTTGTCTGCATGCTGTATGGCAATAGAGTAGTCATATCTTAAACTGTTACAAATGTGTCCGGTGATTCCTATATTATAATACGTAGATAATAGAAAAGTATATTTTTACCTCTTGAATATAAGAAAATGTAATTGAAATTGAATATTGATGATGTACAAAGTTGCGACACGGAACAAGAGCTTTTCACTGAAACTTGTATATTTAGATTAAGCTACCGAATAAATTACCATATTTTTGCCATATTTTAAGCAAAATAGATATGAAACGTGTAAAGTAAAAAATAAGAGCATTTCTTTCAAATACCGTTTTTTATGGGTTCCTCATTTCGTTTCTTGTTATTGCGAAGTGCCTGATATAAATTCAAATTTATGGGCGAAAACTTTTATTCAATAATCTGCAAGTAAGTAACAAAGAACATTTATATCAGAATCAAATAGGGTTGAGAAAGTAAAAGATGGAAAGATGACGAATTCTTCTTGTAACGTAGATTACAAAACTACTTTATTGCAAGCATTAGAAGTACGACGAGTATTAAAACTTCAACGTATCCAAATAATTGGTAGATGATATCTTTGCAATCTGGCCTCACGGTATTGAGTTACTAGATAGTTTTTTGGAACATTTAAATAATAAAGAACCTTCTATTAAATTCACTTTGGAAAAGGAAACTAGAAATGAATTACCATTTTTAGATGTTTTAATTAAAATAGTAAATGGTACAATTGAAACATGTGTTTATAGAAAAACAACACATACCAATAGATATTTAAATTTCAACTCAAATCAGTTGATGCACGTTAAGAGGGGTGTTGTAAAATGTTTGTACGATAGGGCCAAAATCATTTCTTCTATTGATGAAATACTAAATAATGAGAAGAGGTTTATAAAAGAAGCTCTTATAATTAACCAATACCCTGGGGGTTTTGTAGATAAAACCTTCATAAATATTGAAAATAACAATCAGGTACGACAAAATTCTGAAAAACATTACACAGAGTTAATTCCTTATGTATGCGGATAATCCGAAACGTTGCGCCGCATCGGTGATAGATTTGATATTAGGGTAGTATTTCAAACAAAAACACTTTAAGATCTATTCTGATAAAGACGAAACCGAAGAACCACGAGCAAAACTGCATTTATAGTGTTCCGTGTAAGTGCAACAAACATTACGTGGTTGTGTCATCCAGACCATTTAGTGTAAGATTAGGCGAACATCAAAATTATATCAGAAAAAATGAAACTCGGAGGTCTAAGATCTGCGAACACGCTTGGGAGAACGGACATAGAATAAACTGGGACTCGACAAAAATTTTAACAAAAGAGGCAGATAGCAAAAAAAGAAAAATTAAAGAATCCGCAATATTATTGAATGGGGATAGATGCGTGTCGAATTGTTCCGTAGATGTCTGTACAACTTGGTTGCCAATGTTAAACGAAGAACTTCACAAACATTGTATAAACACTAAAAATACTATTAACTATATCAACAGTTCTATGGAAATAGAAAGTATCTATGGATATTGAATATAACAAACATTCTTAGAACTGTGTATTTATCATACACATTTTTCAAAAAAAGTCTTGAAAAGGAAACAGATTAGATTTCCGAAACGTCGGCGAAATATTTAATTTCAAGTTTTTATACCTATTTATGTTATTTATTTAAAAAAAGCAACCTCGAACTGATCCGTTGACGTAAAAGTCACAGGAGTAGAGGTTATTTACCAGTAACACTCTGGTTAATTATGATTCCCCGAGCACCGTTTAAAAAGAAAAAATACATGTGGCAGGAAGTGCCAAAGAATTGAAGAAGAAAAAAATGCCAATATATTTGTCAGTAGATGTTAAAAAACTTTTTACTGTAAACAATAACTAATTGCACAGCATCCTAAATTTGTCGTAAAATACAGGTGTGAAATTTTCGAATAAATAATTATGTTAAAAATCAATTCGAGACTTAAGTAAAAATGCCTTATTGCGATTATTTGACAATTGTAGAGGTTTGCCTTTACTACTCTTTGTTGTAATAAATATACGATGCTTAGGTATATGTTCTCGAACGTCAGCGTACACAATAATTATGTATGTTGGCTGATATAATAAATATAATAAAAACGTATCTTTTGTTACATTTCTCGAGCAAAATATCTTAGGTTTAAATTCAACAAACGATTTTCGGGATTGACTGCGTCAGCCCATATAAAGGTTCAGGTGTTTCCCTCACAATTTCTTTGAAAACCTTTCACTTCAAATTTACTTCATGCAAACGTTAACTATTTCAGATTTTATGCGATGACGTATACTTACATATAATTCTAAATGTTTATGAAACATCAGAAAATTCTGTACTAAGCATTTGTGTAATGTACAATCAATATCAATACATTTCATGGGGCATGCAAACTAATCAATATTATTATTTATAAATATTAACAACAACAAAATTATTTTATAAGGTATCTGAAGATAGATATTAAGCATACAAAATGCAGTCGATAAAATTTTTATTTATATATAACACACATTGGAATTTCTAGATAGACGGGTTGTCTACGATTGGTATTTTGCTCAGTATTGTGTATTTAAATTTAATTTAGAACTCCGTTCACTGGCACAATCTAATCTTAATAAAAATATGGGGGTACTTTTTTTTATTAATAACTAGCTAGTGCAGATTTTTCAAATGATTTAATTTTTTACCTTTAAATTTTATTTTTCAACTGAATAAATTACATACCAACACAGGAATAAAGTATTATACTCCTCGCCTTGTAGTTTCGTATACTTAATTGTTGAAAATTAATAGACGCTTTTTTTAAATAAGATAATTCTTTAGGTATATTTTTGATCATGTCTTAGCAAAATGTAGCACTTCTGTTTTTGGAAAATATTACCGCCGATCGTAAATCTATTCTTAAAGATTTCTGTTTATTGAAATGCTTAATAGCTTCACATCAACTGAATTTACTGATTGATCTTTCCTCCAGTTAGTAGGAATACATAAATATTAACTAATTTAAATACGGATCGGAGCTTTCCTTCTAAAGTTATCTTACTTATACAGTGTGCCTACTTAAGTTGGCGGCATATGGAAAACTTTTTTATTTTCAGTTTTAGAAAAAAAAGTTATTCTTTATAAAAAGTTCTGCATGGTCTAAAACCTACAATGCAATAATCAAACCTTAAAATGTATCAGTCATATACAGGGTTTCTCAATAAATATGAATTTAGTACATGAGTAAAGTACCTTTATTTTTGACAATATCGAAAATTGTAATTATGAAAAGATGTTCATAATTAAAAAACACATGCAAATATGCAGTCCTATCCATTTACGTTAAAAACGAGTTTTTTACTTTTTCTAAACTTTTCTTTACAATAAAATTGAAAATGTTAATGTACACATTAATTAAATTTAATCTAGGATGCACTGACAAGAAACTTTTATTAAAAATTATGATAAACAGTAATGTCTTATTATTGAACCCTTCAATTGCTTAATTGCATATTAGTAATGCATTTAAATGAATAACACATACCATAACAATAATTAACTTTATTAATAAATAAAATAACTTATTTTATTGTAATAAGTAGTAACGAATATTATCCCTTCCTTCAATTCACTAGTGCCTCAACATATCCGCCTTCTCTGACCATACACATAACCGTTCTATCACAAAATAGTCTCAATACACTCCTGACTATAACAGGAGTTACAGTATGAACCGTTTCAGTTATGATTCTCTCTAAATGGTCAACATCTGTAAATGGCCTTCGAAGATATACCTTCTGTTTCAAGTAACACCATAAAAAAATCTAGAGGGGTTAAATCTGGAGACCGGGGTGGCCAAAGAATTTCCGAAAATCGATGTATAACTCTTCCATTAAATCTATTTTCAATGTATTGCCTTACATCTAACTTACTGTGGCGTGGAGCACAGGAACCATATCTGTTGATGTTCAACTATGGGAAGGTTATCCAAAAAATAATTTATTTCAGTTTCTAAAAAGCGTAAATAAAGGTCTGCATTCAAAGATTCTCGAAAAAAAAAGGTCCAATTATTTTATTTTTATAAATTCCACACCACACGTTTGTTTTGAATGAATACTGGTCCGGAGTTTTGATTGTAAAATTCGGATTCATATCACTCCACCAACGGCAGTTTTGGCTAGAAACTGTCCCATTTGATGAAAATGTCGATTCATCCGAAAAAAGAATATGCCATGCCATAAATGGGTTATCTTCTAACATTCCTTGGATATCACAACAGAATTCAAAGCGTCGGTCATGATCTCCTGCTCTTAACGTGTGAATATATTGCGGCTTGTATGGGTAAAATTTATTCTTTTTTAAAATTTTTGAAACCATATCTTTGCTTATAGTATTTGTCATCAGAGATGGCCTTTTTCGCAAAGAATACTTAGGATGTTCAATTGCTGAGAGCATTACTTCAAACTCATTGTCATCATTAGCAACCCGTTTATGGCGTTTGTTGTGAAATTTATTACTTACATCTCCAAAAGTCTTAAATTCGTTTAATAATTTCCTTACTGTTTCATTGTGAACCTTTTTCTCTGGATGCCGGCTATTAAAAATTTCTGCAGCTTCTCGAAGTGATTTATAATTTTCACCCACGATTAATATAATTTCAATTTTTCTTTCTTTACTTAATGTTGCTGGCATTTTTACCTATTTTTATAAATAAATACGTCTTATAAATTGTTGTCTTGACGTTTACTGTCAAACATTTCTTGCCAGTGCGCCCTAGATTAAATGTAATTAATGTGTACACTTAAAGTTTCAATGCTATTGTAGAGAAAAGTTTAGAAAAAGTAAAAAACTCGTTTTTAACGTAAATGGATAGGACTGCATATTTGAATGTGTTTTTTAATTATGAACAACTTTTCATAATTACAATTTTCGATATTGTCAAAAATTAAAGCACTTTACTCTTGTACCAAATTCATATTTATTGAGAAACCCTGTATATGACTGATACATTTTGAAGTTTTAAACCACGCAGAACTTTTTATAAAGAATAACTTTTTTTCCTAAAACTGAAAATAAAAAAGTTTTCCATATGCCGCCAACTTAAGTAGACACACTGTATGTAACGTGGTGAACGAACAGACAGATGGACATTTCAAAAGTTATTTAGAATTTGATCACTAAAAAAATAAAATTAAGTTTTGTCTCTACAAGCGATATTTACGGTTTTAGATAACTAGCTACTTTTTTGCGAAGAGTGTAATTAACGAGAATCGCTGGCGTATGTCTAAAAAATTTTTTTTACTAAACTAACTTAAATTTAATTGAAAGAGAACACACACCCATTCTTTTAAACTGCCTTTTTCAATATCTGGGAGTAATATAGAATAAAACCTCGTCCAAGGCAAAAAACGATCGGAGCCTTTACGAGCTCCTCGGGTGATTTTGCTACACCCTGTATATGTTAATCTGAATTCTATATTCTGTTTCTTTTTATGGCACTAGGAGTTATCCATGCAGCCAGGCACAAGTTGTTATAAATACAACCTAATGGGATATTAACAATTGCACATATGCACACAGCGCACACCTATACATACCTTATCTAAATCTATCGTAGACCAATAATCGGGAAATTATATAGAAGATCCAAGGCAGGTACGTATGAACATTCTTCTCGCCCAGGAGTCTTTCAGGTCATTTTGTTAGATACACTAGAGTAGACTACGGTAAGTGGGAATTAGAAAAAAATAAAACAAAGGTGAGACATAATGGGAACAAATCTATTGATACACATTTATACTTTCAGACTAGAAGTTCTCGAAAAGCGTATGACTGCATTCACTCTTCACTCGCTTAAAGTTAATACGTGTAATAGATTGACTTGGCATTTAAACGTTAAGGTTCCGAATATCTGAATACACCTGGTCACCACCAGATGTATATTTAACACACCTAAAAAATAAATGATCCAGATCGCCTACCACATTACAATCATCACAGATCATGGTTAGTAATATTCCTATTTTATTTAGATGTAAAGGATAGCAACCACGACCAAATCTCAACCTAATAAATGTAGTAGTGTACCTTAGGAATTTCTAATTCTGCTATTTAAATTAGAAATATAAAAACTTAACGCTAAGATAGCCGCCACAAAAACTCACAATCGAGTAAAAGACAGATAATGTAATTGGCGATTGCAACATCAACAAAATAATTAAATAAATTCATCGAATTTATCACCATACTTCAAGATATAATCTTAATTAAGAAATTATAATTATCACACTGTACAAAGGCCCCGCACACCATAAACGAGTACCAAAGACCATTTCATTAAAAAAAGCTTCTATTTCTACAAGATTTACAGCTGTGTCCCATTTGTTTTAGAACACCCAGTTGGTAATGTCGAACAGGTGGACAACTAAGTACGAAACTAATTTAATAATTTTACAGTTCGAAGTAAATATTAATCGATCGTAATGGGATGTAACGCTGATTTGATAGAATCAACATGTGGTATAAATCTCGAGGATTACGGAGTGATTTCATTTGCGAATTCAGGGCGTTATTTGATTTTCATATTTCCAATGCCTTCAGCTTCCTACGGCTTTGATATAGATACCCTAAATCATATTAAGGTTTATTTATAAGCAAATCCTAGATGTTTTAAATGTCAGGAATTTTACCACAAAAATAACGAGTGCAACAAGAAAACAGTATGTGTATACTGCATGGGTGAGCATGACATCGCTGAATGCCCAAAAGTAACAAAAGAAATGTGTAAATTGTGTAATAGCAAACCAAAAATTCAAAACCAACCATGAAGTAAATCATACAGCTAGTGATTTCGAGTGTCCATCATACAAATACTTAATAGAAGTGATGAGAAGTAAAATAGATTATGGTCAATGGTAATGGTTATGCAGCGGGAAGTAGAAGTGCTCAATAATATAGAGGACATGGAAGAAAACATCAATCTCCCACAGGATAGTATTTGTAGTGATACTATAAAGACTCACATAAACATTAAAGATAAGGTTCTAAATCTAGTACATGTTAATATAAGAAGTATAAAAAAAAATTTTGACAATCTTTTAGTATTTTTACATGCATTTGAATTGTTTTATTGTGACATCATAGTACTAAGTGAATGTTTTCAGCAAACATGCAATCAATTTAATATACCTGGGTATAATATCCATTATAATAAGGCAAATTTGAACAAAAATGATGGAATGATAATTTATACAAAACAAAATCTGAACGTACATATAATTGATTATAAATTATCAAAATCACTTGTTACCTTAAGTAAAATTACCGTTACAATACAAAATATAGCAGTTGGTATCAGTTGTGTGTACAGACCTCCCTCCACAAATGAAAGGCATTTCATAGAAGATATTGAGATACATTTAGCAGAAAATTTAAAAAGCCAAATAGAAATCGTTATTGGAGATATTAACCTAAATATATGTGATAATAACAATGAGCATATTAATTTATATCTATCTACTTTGAATGAATATGGTTTCTCGCCATTTATTACTTGTCCTACGAGAGTAACATCAACGACAGCATCATGTATTGACCATATATTTGTAAGAAGGAAGTTAAATTCTGAGCGTATTTGGTATCAATCATTTGTACTAAATTCGGACTTAACTGATCACTACCCAATAATGTTAAACGTATTATTAAAACCAGTAAACCAGACTACTAATAAATTGATAAAAACTAAGGAGATAAAAATAGAAAAAATAAATTATGACAAATTAATAAATCTACTACAAACTCAAGATTGGCAGTCTGTAATAAATACTTCTAATTCGGCAGTAGCAACTGATGCCTTCTATAAAATATTCCTGCATTATTATGGGCAAGCAAAAAACACTAAAATAATAAATATCCCCGAACAAAGAAAAAAAAGCCATGGATCACCAATGGAATAATAAATTCAATAAAGCAACGTGATAAAATGAAAAAAAGATTATTGCAATACCATAGTGAAGAATTAAAAAATCAATAAAAGCTATACCGCAATTCTATAAATAAGCTTATTGCCAGGTGCAAAAATCATTTTTATCAAAATGAAATTAAAAACAATGAGGGAGATATAAAAAAACTCTATAAACTTATTTCAGAGGCAACAAATGAACAAAGAATTAACAGTAATGAAAATATAAACATCCTACTGGATGACGCTAAATTTGAAACTGATAAAGAAATGGCTAATCATTGTAACAATTTTTTTATAAATATAGGTAAACGCATGGCAGACCAAATCAAATCTGTATATGAAGTATACTTAAGTCACATCTCTAATTCGTTTATGTTTCTCTACCCAGTTAACCACAATGAACTTATTAATCATATACATTCACTAAAGAATAATAATGCTCCTGGGATTGATGGAGTGCCATCAAAAATCATAAAAGACATGCATATTTTTATTATAAAACCACTTCTACATATTATAAACCTAATTTTCAAAACAGGCACAGTTCCAATTCAATTCAAAACGACAATTGTTAGTCCTGTCCACAAAGCAGGAAGTAAACACGATATTAATAATTTTAGGCCTATAAGTGTAATGAACAACTTTGGTAAAATATTTGAGAAATGTCTTAAACTTCGACTGATAAAATTTTTCAATGAAAATAGTATACTATCAAAAAATCAATTTGGATTTGTTGGTGGATATAGTACATGTGATGCGATGTGTGAACTTGTGGGTCAAATAACTACACACCTCAATGTTGGCGAAAAGAGCATTGCTGTGTTCTTAGACCTAGCAAAGGCATTTGACACCGTACCTCATGACAAACTCCTTAGTATACTTGAAAACTATGGGGTTAGAGGTGTCGTGTTGAATGTCTTTATATCATATTTAACTGATAGGAAACAAATGGTAAAAATTCGTAACTCATATAGTGATTCTATTAATGTCGAAATAGGTGTCCCCCAAGGAACAGTCCTCGGACCCATTCTATTCATTGCGTACATAAATTCACTAACGTATCTTGATATTAACGGCACAATAGTTTCGTATGCAGACGATACAGCACTGCTCTTTTGGGGTAAAAGCTGGGATGAAGTAAGGGAACGGGTAAAATCAGGCTTGCTTACAATAAAAAATTGGTTGGATCATCACAAACTAACACTAAATTTAACTAAAACTAAGTACATTGCATTTTCAATTACATCTGCTAACCGTCCTAGTTTTTCCAGCATCTCTATAAAATATTTTGATAATAGCATTAAAGAAGTTTCAAATATAAAATACTTAGGTATAATAATTGATAAGCACTTAAAATGGGAAGATAACCTTTTAGGTTAAAAAATAATATTAGAAAATTTTCACAAATTTTACTTGTTACGCGGTATGATGTCGAAAAATCTATTAATAATGGTATATAGAACATTGGTGGAATCCTTAATTAGGTATGGTATAGAGGTATGGGGCGGTCTGTACAACAACGCATTAAGACAGTTAAATGTTATACAAAATTTTATTTTAAAGGTAATATACAATAAAGGAAAGCATTATCCAACAGCTTTATTATACAATGAAGATATATTTAATGTAAGATCATTATATATTCTAACGACATGTCTATATGTTCATAAAAAAAGAATTAAGAACTATGTAAATCATCAGCATGAAACTAGGAACAAAATACAAAATAATCTTCAAATTCCTATGAGCCATAAAGATATAAACCAACGATTTTTGATTTATCTTGGACCTAAGTTTTACAATTTGCTGCCAGTTAACATTAGACATATAAAAAATTACAAAAAGTTTAACAAAAAATGCAGAACTTATATTACTGAGAGATACGATGACTTCATAAATATTCTATAAATATATTTATAGGTAAATAATTTACCAGTATTAGTTTAATTTTAATTTTAGGTTATTAGTTAGTTAAGGTGTATTGATCACCAAGTTATTTATGTTAATAATTACCGTTTATGGTTTTACAAAATATGTTATATAGTTATCATTTATACTTAGTTAATTATCTTTAAGCACATACAGCTGCTTAATCAGCTAGGTGTTATATCACAAAAAAATCCCTAAAATTAATGCCAGTGTTGTACATTAAGAAATCTGTAATTATAATTGATTGAATTTTGAATTGAATAAATTGAATTGAATTGAATTGAATTGAATTGAAATTGAATCGAATTGAAATCGCATAGAAAATATGTTAAACTAATAACCCACTCAGTGGGGACAAAAAAGACATTTGTCTTGTAAAAGATGCGGCACAAACCATTTTGAAATATGTTGTTTAGGTCTAGACCCTGATGAAAAATCCAAGTTTTCGACCTTTTCGAGAGGGGATTTCTTCTGTTTGTGTTTTGAGTATAACCGAAAATATGGATTCCGCACGGGGGAGGGGGTGGATTGTTGGATGAGACTATGGGAGTTGCATTGTCAGAAACACGTCCAGTCGAAAATCGGGTGACCCTAAACGAAATTTTGATTTTAACAATTTTGCTTTGTTTGGAGATTGTCTTCTGTCACCTGGGGTATGTCGAGGAACTTGAATTCGATCAAACTCATAATTGCTGGCAATTAAGTTTTATGTGTTTGAGAAAAAAATGTTTATTTAGGTATATATAATTTTTTTAAATTCTTCTTTGGATTTATCGGTTTTTCTCTCGAAACATGGTTTTCCGTGATTAAACAGTAAGTTTTTACAAAAAGGGGTTTAATAATTAATACAGATGTTAAGTACTTTTAATCCAGTCAGTATGAATTTTTACCCCACAATAAGTGGAGCACAAACTATTTTGAAATGTGTTTAGGTCTAGATTCTGATGAAATTTCAAGTTTTCGACCTTCGAGAGGAGGGAGGTGCGAGACGCGATATTCGATGAAAATTGCAAGAAATTGGCTTTCTTTTAAACAGCTCTCCAACGGTTGACAAAAATGTCTGTGACAAAGTTAAAGAAGTATTGAAACATTCTTTATAGGATTTTGCAAACAGCAGAAAAAATAACTATCTATAACTAAAAGAAAAACTTTGTGTAGAAATATTAATGAAATCTTTGCATTCTTTCGATAACCTGAATTCTGGTTATGCTAGCAAATTAAAATCCTAAAATGAATTTGTCTAATTTCTTATTTGACAATTCTCATTCTAACACTAGCATCCACACAGTCCCCTACGGCCATGCAGATTAAACTAGTATCCACATAACCCCCTACGATTATGAAGATTCAGTTAAAAATGAGAACAAAGACCTAAAATGAATTTATGTATCTACCTTGTCTTAAAAAATTGTTCATTCCAATGGATTACATTTTCATGAAATCTATCATTCTGTTTCCTGGAAATGCTTAGCCTTTGAAACGTTTTTCGCCCTTATTCTGGAGCTCATCAGAAAGACATAAAGCCATTCATAAAGATGTTTCATGCAAAACCAAGACAATTTCTATGAATAAGTGTGAAATGATTATATTTGACATTGACTGATAAAAACAACTTCACCTATCTATTAGCTAACTAGTATTGGAGCCTATATACTCTATGCATATTTAAAAATGAATTATTATTTGTTTGCTTATAATTGTATTGAAACATTCTTTATAGGATTTTGCAAACAGCAGAAAAAATAACTATCTATAACTAAAAGAAAAACTTTGTGTAGAAATATTAATGAAATCTTTGCATTCTTTCGATAACCTGAATTCTGGTTATGCTAGCAAATTCAAATCCTAAAATGAATTTGTCTAATTTCTTATTTGACAATTCTCATTCTAACACTAGCATCCACACAGTCCCCTACGGCCATGCAGATTAAACTAGTATCCAGAGAATTGTCAAATAAGAAATTAGACAAATTCATTTTAGGATTTTAATTTGCTAGCATAACCAGAATTCAGGTTATCGAAAGAATGCAAAGATTTCATTAATATTTCTACACAAAGTTTTTCTTTTAGTTATAGATAGTATTTTTTCTGCTGTTTGCAAAATCCTATAAAGAATGTTTCAATACAATTATAAGCAAACAAATAATAATTCATTTTTAAAGTTAAAGAAGGTATCTTATATATTTTATATATACAATTTTGCAAGTCTAATATGTAACGTGTTACAGCAATGGAAAGATTTTACTCAAAGATCGTCAAACTCTCTATTTTTTTAAATTGTATTACTATTCGCGGCGCGTAGTTCATAATCTATGATCATTATATTACATTAATCTCCCTTTTGATGGTCCTGATTGGTTGATGTTGACGTCTACATTATATTCTTCGTCTTTTATTTATCTTCTAACTCATCAGCTGTACTGTTGGGAATCTGGGCTTCCGTTAATTAAATTTCCTCATCTTCCTCAACCTCTGGTGCATTTCGTGTCAGAATTCACACACCATAGAGCACGTCAGCCCAGTTTTCCTGCAATCACATGCTCCTTTTTTCAATCGCATAAAATAAATTTCAATTAGCTATCGAGTGCTGATTTATTAGTTATTGTTAATGGAGCGAGCCCATTAGTGCCAAGTTTTCAGCACCAGTCTTCTGGATTTTTTCGGATTCTATACCATTTCTAGACTTGGTAGTCCATCCCAAATGCATGATACCGTGGCCAAGAAGCAAGGTTTAACTTGCACTCGGTTGATGATTTTGCGAAACGATGATAGTGGCAGTCTTCTTCCAAAGTTTCCTCTTCCAAGGTTTCCTCTTCCATGTCGCACCATATAAAGCAACGAAAAAACGTGCGATCGCCTGGTTTGGCATCCTGGTGTATGAAGATGCCAACAATGGAATTGATCGAAACAAGAGACACGGAAATGGAAGTCGATAATATAGGTATTATACCTATACTTGATTAAATGGGTTGTGGTTGCATTATCCGTTGTACGACATAAATTGTAAATTGTAAAAACCGAACAAGAAAGCATTATTTCTATTGGTGTAATAAATTGTTACCTCAAATTCAATGCATTTAAGAGTTTTCTTTTCTAAGCTCTATTAATTGCAATATATATGGTCCATTGGCCTGTAAACAAATAAAACTATCGTTAATTTGGCAGTTTTAAGTTTGAAGGCCTATGTAGGTACCTATAGAGTAAATATGGAAAATATGAATACCAATTTTCAGTATTTTTGGAAGCGATGTCCTTATAATAACTATTTATTAGTATTTCAAGAGACCATAAGTAATAAAAGCAGGACATTTTTTGTTTATACACAAGTTAAATAAAACACTCGATAAAATATATGGCCTGGATTCTTGAACTCGCTAACTGCAAGAATCTCATTTTATGGTTGCCCTTATCAGCAATTGATTATAAGTATCCTATAATGAAAGAACGGAAAGGATGCTAACATGTAAAATGTATTACCTTTTATAGTGTAAATCGGTGTTCAAGATAAAAGAGCTCTTAGTATAAATATCGAGGTAAGTATTTAGTACTTGTAAATTTGTTTTATTTTGTATAGACATACTGGAATACGTACTTATATCTTATGTACATTGAATTTATACGATAATTTTTATAAACAAAAAACAGTTTATATATAAATTGTTATACTTTTACTAAAAATAATACTTAATAATAATAATAATAATTAATAATAATACTTCCGATGTAGAACCTGTACTGCCAGCGTAAGGCTGTGAAATACACTGATAATAATAATAATAATAATAGATAGACAGATAGAACGATTGCAGCAAATAGACCAGACATATTCTTAGTACATAAACGAAAGAAATACACTTACATTATTAATATAGCAATACCAAACACATATAGGTACAACAAATATATGCAGGAAAACTCAATAAATACAGAGAGCTTGCAGAAGAAGTAAAAAACACGTGGTAACACGGTGCTCATTATCCCCATCGTTCTGTCATCAACTTTATAAAGACCCTCTCGGAATCAGAAAACAGGGTATTGGTCTGTTCCAGAAAGCTACAATACTCAGCACCTGTAATACAATCCGTAAGTTTGTAAATCTACCAATTACATAAATATACAACAGAAGCTTATTATCTTGCCGTAACGGCCGATGATCAGCTAATTCCACTCTAAGCGTGAGAAAATTTTTAATTTAAATGATAATAATCAAGTAGTAAGAACTCGGGCATATGAAAAGCATATCATGAAATTGGACACCAGTGACTCTGTAAAACTATAGTGGAGACAATTCTACATCTCTCAAATGCATCCCCTATACATGCTACTAACGAATACCTGATCAGACATGATGCAATCGAGAAAGTAGTTTACCAAGCACTGCCGAAAAAATACGGATTTATGGACAAAGAAACTCGTTACTATAAATGCAAACCGGAAATAGTTCTGGAAAACGAAAATGGTGAAATTTTGTAGGACATGTCTATGATAGACAAATAGACAAGTTGAAGCTAATTGGCCAGATTTAGTAGTGTTTAATGAAAGATTGCAAACAGCGACCATAATTGATTTTGTCATACCATCAAACATCTTACGAACAGAAGTCGAGAAGGGCAGAAAATGCCAACCACTGGCAACAGAACTTTAGCATATGTACCGCCTTGACGTAGTCAATATAGTTCCAGTGGTCATATCAGAAAATCGGCTAATTAGCAAGAACTTGAAAGGTGTAATGAAAAATTTAATAAGAAAAGTTCTAGACCTTCAATCACCACGTTGGTACACAAATGACAGTGCCTATGGTTCAATGAGCCTAACACTGTTACTTATTAAGGTATTAAATTGAAAAGATTAATAATAATAATAACAATAATACCGAATGATATCAACGGATGCTCGAGGAAGATGAGAAGTTGAGCAAGTACAAATAGAAGGAAGCAGATTGTGGAATGCAATATAAGTCACGACAGTAATTGTAGGAGCCCTTGGGACTGTTAAGAAGGGCCATGACCGGAGTCTGCCAACTGTCAACTGAGTGCGCATGAAATGCAGAAGATGGCACTAATGGGAACAGCACACATTCTAAGGAAAATCCTGGAGTAGGAATTTCTGAGACCTCTTGTTGGGATCTGGACTCTGATCTGTTGAAGAAGAAACGACTAACGCCGGCAAAGACCAACAAATCTGGAATGAGCTTCAACATAGCTGAATTCGTTGGCGTAACGTCAATTGATCAGTAAAATATCTTCCCCAAAGAGTTGTCCGAAATTCTCATAATAATAGCGTCTTTATTTTCCATTAGAAAGAATGTACTTAATCGATTACAAAACTACGAAAATAATTAAGTGTAATAATAATAAAAAATGGGTTCTATTTTTCAATCAAAATTACATAGACTAGAGGGAAAAAATATAAATTCACTGAAGAGGAAAGACGCAGAAGATCAGATCGCTATGCACGTTTTTATCTTCAGCATTAGTAAATACGATATGGCTAACAGTTATTTTATTATAACAAATAAATAAAAATGTAACTACATTATACTAGAAAAGAATATTATATCTATTTTAAATATATCTTATCTCATTTAGGTGCAATATGGATAGACCAATGCGATTGCCTTAGCTCAGATGTTGGATTTACGTTTTGTTGATTTAGGAGAAATTTTTTATTTATTTATAATTGGCTTACTTTTTATAGCAGGTGATACAGAATTTGGTTGTTTGGTAAGAGAACAAGAGTTTAAACAGTTCGATTCAGTACCATGAAGGGGAGGAGTAAGAGTAAATTTAAAGTGAATATTTATATTGTGTATGTCCGCTCTATCATTTACTTAAGCATTTGGAAACTTGTTGGTTACAATTTTATAAAATAAACAACCAGAATGAAGCAGACGCGTCGTCTAGATATGCTAAGCCATCCTATATCTCTGGCAGTTTATGTGAAATATTCTGTCTACACGGTATTCCAAAAATTAATCTTAAACAAAAAGTTTGTATTACTTGAATTCTACAATTAGCCTCCGCATCTACACATGGACTAGATACTGTATCGACAAAATTCAATCTGGATAGTACGAACGATTCATTTCAAATGTCCTTACCTTTTGATTAAGACAATGTCTACTGTTGTAAATCATTTTAAGGTTTATGTAGGCTAGTTGGAGACTTAAATCTTAGTGAGCTCTCAAAAATTAACCCTACGAACCCTCTTTACCTTATATTGTGTCTCTATATTTATCTGTAATAATCTGTTAATAACAGAGACCTAACACTTCTTCATATACTTACTTATTGAGTATAATTTTATTCTTGATGTTAACAATACACAAAAGAAAAACAGCAATTAGGCTCTTTCTTTTCAACATTTTGTTCCTGTTTACTGACTTGATAATTAAGGACATACAATTTGAAAATATACACAAGCAGTTTTCCTTAATGAGAGAGAAACACACGAGAGGAAATGGCGTAGAAAAAAATTTGCAAACCACTCGTTTAGGGAAACATTTTTCCAATTATTTGGAATGCTGCTGAAATAGTTTTTTAGTACCATTAGTCGTTTTCACAAACTCTGTCGCGCTGCCCATTTTCTTTCAGCATGAAATTGTTTTTCAAATGTACATGTGATAACCTTTCAACTCCGCTCTGTGCCTTGGATATTCTGCACGTAAGAGGAAAAGTGCAAATCTGTTAAACAATGTCAAGAAATAGAAACAAATAGCTAAGAACAGGTTCGCGAACACACAAATTAATATTTATAACAAATGTATTTGTCATATGATGCTTTGCTGCTTTATTATTACTAATATTTGTTTTGTAATTTTGGAGCAAAGATAGAAAAGCGAAGAATTAAAAGTAGGTACCTACCTACCGGTCATTGTTTATACTTTTTCAGTTTTGCGGAATTGTACCGTGATTATAATTATTTAAGAGAACAATGCATGCAAACAATAGAGTAGGTGATCGATACAAAGTTTTGATTAATAGTTATTGTTATTACTTACCATTTATGAAAGTTATCAAGGTGCAAGAAGTAAACAGGAATATGTACAATATATCCATTAACGAAGCCATTTCAATACAAAATTTTGCAAGTATCACAGCACAAAACACATTCCAAAACTTTTACACAAATCCTCTCGAACGATAAATCACTGCACTGTCAAAATGTAACGTCTCACAAAAAGTTTGCTAATTTCAAAGACACCCCATCGCCAGTCTAATAAAATAGCGGCAGATTAACTAACATAATTAAAGAAAGGAACGGGAAGAAAATTGGTCCTATAATATTCTTTCCACATAACTTGATAACTAACATCATTAATTTATTTTAAAAGTTCGGCATTTTAATAATGATATTTAAATCCACATGAAAAAATTGCGTACTTTTTACGCAAACGCAACGCACTCCCCCCTTAGCGGACAACGAACAACTAACAGAACTTGTGCTTTTAAGCCATCTGTCTGGTAACGAGACCGGCGCAGTTTAATGCTCCTCTGGTTCTGTAGCCGTGTACCCTGTGGGCCGATCTAGTTCGAAAGAAAAATATTAACTGGTTCTGATTTATTTATATTTATTGGGTATCTTGAATTAATTTAAGCCTTTCATCTGCAGTTATCACAGATTATAAAAAATTGCTTTCCTTATAGGAACTGCAATAAACTAAAAATGCATTGAATTATAAAGGAATAGGTGCCGCAAGCGGGATTCTGACCATATTGAAATTCTGCCAATGGGGGACAAATTTTTCAAAACCATATATAAATATACGATATAAAATAAAAACACTTCCAAGGTAAAAATTCAATCATTTTAAATGTTTTCATAAAACTGATATTTTTAAAACTTTTAAATCTTAAAAAACAAAATAAACAAAAGTAAATATGAAAATAATATTAAAAACACTTAAAACTAAAACCGAAGTATTTTTACTTTAAACAGTTTCACATACTGTGGTCTATTACACAGTTGCCAGATGTATTAGGTTTATAAAAGCCGCATTTACTCCGCAGTTGCCAAACGTGTTAATTTTACGGAAACTACGTATTTTTGTTATATTGGTAAAACAACGAGAATGGGGGACATTTTGGGGGACACTCACATTGGGGGACAGCTCTATCAAAAGGGGGACTGTCCCCCCTATTGGGGGACGAATGGTCACTTTAGATTTATATTTTTAATAAAAATGACTTTATTTAAGACTAATAAATAAATTTCTACCAATAAGTTGCAAATAATACTTCATGCTTCTGATGTATTTCTACTGTTGGGTATCTTGAACATGTTTAGGGTTTTCATCCACGAAATTAACACCAGGTCTAAAAAGTAATTCTTTACGGAAACTGCAACAGATCAAATGGTGAATTTATGTTTCTAATGGAAATTAATTTTACTAAAGAATTAATGTATAAAATGTATTATTGAGTATTTTGAATTACTTAGTTTAAACTATTTATCTGAAGCCATTATTAATTAAAACAATACTGTTCTTTGTAGTTAAAACTGGGCAATAACTTTGCCCAGTTCTAACTTTAAAAAACAACCAGTTACTAGTTAAATATCTAAATTATTTGGTAACTTCATTACTCTAAATAACTAAATTACCTAACCAGCAACTTTGCTTTATAATTTAAATATTCTGCGATTATTTTGTTTTACTGTTATTTTATTAACGCTTTTGAAATGCAGCTTGATTATATTAAGTTCCAATAAATAATATTTTGTTGCCTGCAACTGAACTGTTTTATAAATTTATCATTAAAATGTTTCTACAGCAAAATTACGAAATATTGGATAACGCAGTTAAGAAATTATTTTATAAATATTTCCTAAATGACTAAATCATAAAACATTTCAGCTTATAAAACTAAATTGTTTTATAAAGTTTTCTTAGTAACGTTCAGCAACACTTTTAGCATCGTTATAAATATACATTTGATTTATTTTATAGCCATTCCTTACAATCACATAAAACAGCTATATTAAAGGCTTATTTGTGACAATTTTGCTTTTAAAAATAAATTGTTGTTCCAGAGCCTGTTAAGTAATTATTACATAGCATTGTAATTGCAGTAATATGGAAACATCAATAAAGTCATTACAATACAAAATTGTTTACTTGAACATGAAAATGCTGTGGCATTATTACTACATAGCGTTGAATTTGCTGCAATATGGAAACAGTAACAAAGTCATTACAAAACAAAATTGCTTATTTGAACATAAAAATGATCTGGCTAACAATACAATAAAACTCATTCGAAATAATGCATTGTTGTGTTTATATTTTGTTATAATTAGGGTCTGTTTTTAATGAAAATTTCACATAATTATTTATAGCATACAAGTTTATAGTAAAATTATTCCCCCATAATTTTGGTTACCAACATTGACGGTGTAGATTTTGCCAGATCATGTAAAGGTGAAATTAAAAACATTAGATTTAGAACAAAGGTAGAACTTTTTAGAAGAGGTTATAAAAATATTAAGTACATTAATTAAGAGCATAGTAGTTTTAGCAATAAACACAGCACTATTGTGGAACATGATGCATTCCATTCATTGTACTACTAATGTGTTAGGTCAAATGCCATAGTATTGATTGTGCTTCAACTAATACAAGTAACTACGTGTTTTGGCAATAAATAAATCACTAATAAAAACCTCTGCAAATAAAGTGATTTCATTGCCTCTAATTGTTATGTTATTTTTATTCAGCTCCAACAGAAGAGCTGCAAAAGTATCAGGAGAGTGAGTGGATCTACTCTATATGATTTACGTAAAAATTACAATAAGGTATTATTTTATAGATGTTTTATAGGAATCGTCTAACAGTTCAATTAACTTAAAATGTTTGCTAGTAACACAAATATACAGAGAGAAGCCGTTTCAAAAGTTCGGTGTTCGAGATGGTAACTATCACAAGACATGAATAGTTAAAATATCAAATGTTGATTAGAATTTATAATTAGAAACATGCTAATTATAGAGTTATGACTGCAAAAACAAATTAGTGTAAGTTTAATCGCAAAAAAATACTGAACTTCGAAAATCGATTTTTGCAAAATTTCTAAAATAATTAGAAATCAGCAATAAACGTGAGGCGCATCGAGAGTGTATTACGACATGGCCACAGTTTACAGTAAAATTTCCTCCTCGTCGAAAATTGCGGTCGCTGTAAGTCATAACAAATATCTTATACGACTATTACAGTTTATTTAGTACATAGTATTAAATCACAATGTCATACGATTTTAAGGTCAAGAACACTTCTTGCAACTATTAGGATACATTTAAGATACAATTAAATATATGTCAGTGTATACCAGCTACTTAAAAGCTCTTATAAAACAGTTCTTTAATTGTTTTATAATAGTAATTTCACAAACGGTGAAGTGTGTTTCATAGGGTAATTAAAAAGCTTTAATATTAATAGTAATAGTACTGCATTTCCATAAGGCCTACGGAAATGTTATAATTATTTTATAATGATTCTAATAGGATTTATGAAATATAAACAGCGACTGACGTATTTTATAAAATGGAGCCAATTTTGTATTTATAGCTTTGTATTTAAAACTAAATTTATTGTATCTAGTAGAGCGCAGTCCTGTGTACCAAAAATCGGTACTAGATGACTAGTTGAGTTTTTTGTCTTTCAGAATTAGTGGAATTCAATATGATAATATTGGTAACATACGAGTTTTTCCAAACAAATGTTTTTAATGTTTCTCGGTGGAGAATAGAATACAAACTTTCTTTGGTGGGTGGTGAAATAATCACATAACGTGAAATGTCGTTAAAGCTAAACATTAGTCAAATTCTTCTGCAAAATACGAATTTCAATTTCTTTTTATGAATACCATCACTAGTAATAAAAATTTTCGGAAATAATTGTATTGTACTATTTAATATTTTATTAATAGTGTGGTTTTAAATATCTCTTATTTTCTTCTACTGCAAGGCAAAACGTTATCATATATTTTCATGTAATCTTGGACATCCTACACTTTACTAATGACGCCATTATAGAAAATATTTTGTAACTTGCTCAAAAACTCTACTTCTGGTAGAAGCTTCTTTATTTTGATAATTATTTTTTTATATATTTTGAACTTTTCTAGAAATGTATATCGCCCAGCATTGCCTGTGTTATTTTATGTCACATGTATGAGGAGATGTCCTTTGGCAGTAAGTTCGGACAACTTTACATTAATTTTTGACGGTCGCTCAAATGGACAGAATCCCGCAATATCAATTCAGTTGAATCAGTTACGGTTTTATCTAATGGATATTTTCTTAAAAATATTATTGCCCTCTTAGACCACAACTCAAGAAACACATCGTTACAAATCATTCACATATTTATGGATACGTATGCATGTTTAGAGCCATTAGAGCTCTTGCCACTTAAGTCACTTACCTGAAATCGTAGTATGTTCTTCATATGTTTTGATTATTTAGTCCGCTTTAGACAATCACAAGTCTATATATGATCATACCTATATGTGAAGTTAAACTCGTCTTCTTAAAGAATTACTGTGGAACAAAAATTTGATTATTCGAGTGGGTGAATGACGCGAATCTCGAATGAGAGGATGTTTCGTGCTGATTCCTACATTTCTCTCTCATTGAGAAAGAAATTTAAAAATCTTCGATTCTCCCATTTAGAGTGGAAAAGCATAATCAACAACGATAGCGTGAACAATAATCAAACTCATATTTTAAAAAAACATTCAAGAATACTATTTCAAAGATTTAAACATTTTACGATTGTGGTAGTTTTCTTGTAAATGCTTTTAATATTTATAATAAAAAAAGTATAATTTAGGAAAATATTATTAACAAACAATTTGAAAACCCAGAGCAAAAATAAACTCATAAGGGTATTTACATTATGTGCAATGAATCGAGAAATTAAGTAATTCTGTGGAAGTAAAAAATTAAATTTGTTTGTTTTATTATCCAAATTAATTTTTGTTAGCGATGTTCTCCACTTAAAAACAACAACTTTTATGCCTCTCTTGGGTACAATACGTTTTATTTCTACCATTCGTTTGGTAAGTAACTGTCGGGTTTTTTATTAATTTGTTTCTAGTTTGAAAAGATTTTGTTTCATTCAAGTTGTTGAGTGAATTATTAAGTTTTCCTAACGATGTTCTTCTTGCTAAAACGTATGATTCAGAAATTAGTTAATAATTGTGTATATTCTTCCTCGAAATTCACACATCTCCATAATAAGTTTTGTCTCATATGTATATTATGTAATAATTTAATTATAGGAAAACAATGAATGAAACTAAATGATTTTTTGGAGCCAACGCATATGACATATAGAAGTGTATAGACATTACCACACATATTAGGCATATTAGTAGCAGCATCAATCCATTTCATGGGTATAATCTATTGTTATAAAGAAACAGGTGAAATATTATGCTGGCATGCTGGCCTCCTTCCTCTATGTTAATGTCTTCAGTATTTAATACCAGTGTCTAGTGTATGCAAGCAAAGTCTATTATGACACTGGCATCTCTCTCTCTCCAATTAAACAGGTCTTCAGATTTGCTAATACATTTTGCTGACAGTTACCTAGAAATCACCAGCACCCATAGCGCCAACAGCACCATTCTCCAAGATACACGTTCGGCAAAGCAAGTCCTCAGAATCATATTTTCCCGAATTATCCAATTTTTGTCCACATCAACTGAAAAGAGAAAAATGTAGAACGGCTGACTAGATAGCAAGAGGGAAGAGGACACCCTCCAAAACATTGAGTTGATGTCACCAAAGGGCTGATGGGAAAGAACTCTGTTGAAGTCGTGCGCCCATCAGGCAACATACAGGTAGGATGATGATGTCACACATAGTACGCATCAAAGGTAGAACAACTAGAGTAAGCATGAGTAATGAACCCTCTGCCGAGACGTTCTGAATGTGAAAAGATTACTTACTTCATTCTGCGAACGAAATGTTGTTCAAGGAAGTTCGTAGTTGCATTTATTTGAATAGGTATTGAAAGAACTATCTGTTTGTGAGCCCATTCCCTTTATAAATGCTGTCTATATTCATTGGTAGTGGTCCCTTACATTTTTTTCTAAAACAGTAAAATCTTCCAATACGGTCTTTCGAACGCATGCTCAATTATTTCCACATCCACGCAATGGAACCGTTTGAGATATTGACTTGAAATTTTATACACGTGTGTATTATAACGATATCTGGAACTGGATTGTTTTTTCAACTTATCCGGTGAAGAGCTGGGGGGTAAATAGTGGAAAAGAAGTGAAGCAAGCTGGTAAGAGTACAGAAATTTGGGATTTGGTGTACATAATAGAAGCCAAGGCCAATTATTCTTTTGTAATATTTTCTTTGGCTTCTAGAATTCAGGCCAAATTCCAAGTTTCTGTACTCTTTCCAGCTTGCTTTACTTATTTTCCCATATTCATCCTTATTTAACCCCCAACCCTTCAACGGAATCATCTCAAAATGTAATCTAGTTCCAGGCGTCGTTGTAATATATACCTATTCCAAATTTCAAGTGAGTATCTCAATTTTATTTTATCAACCCCTTTAATAATGGAGTGGGGGTGGTGCGGGGGAATGGAAATATTACTAAAAAATTTGAAGCCTTGGCTTATAATATAGACACCAAATCCCAAAGTTTTGTACTCTTACCAGCTTCCTTTACTTATTTTCCTTTATTTACCCCTATTTATCCCCAGCCCTTCACTGGATAAGCTAAAAAAACAATCCAGTTCCAGATCAAGTTATAGTACATACTTACGTGTATAAAATTTCAGGTCAATATCTTAAACCGTTCCAGAGAAACGTGCGGACAAAAAAAAGTTACAGGCAGACAGACCAACCGACCGACCGACCGACCGACCGACCGACCGACCGACCGACCGACCGACCGACAGAGCGATAGACAGACAGAACATTTTTTTACGCTGAAATTTAAAATCTCGACGTTTCATAACATTCCTAAACCGATTTCAACAATAAAAATTTTTGATATTTTTTTACGATTACTATACTTCCACTCCACTACGTGGATGTGGAAGTAATTGAAATATTCGCTTGAAATTTGGTACACGTATGTATTGTAATGACGTCTAATTGGAATAATTTCGTTGAAGGGGTGGAGGGGGGGAGTAATTTCCTCAATTTCATTATCACCTCTGTCTCAATTATTATTAAAATTCTATGACCAATTATTTCCATATACTAGAGGTCAAATAAAGTCAAGAAGTTTTCCTTTAAAGAGATTTGAATGGAAAATCTGGATGTGGAAGTAGTGATTCCTTAGGCAGCAGTTCTTTTGTAAACTCTGCATCAATTCATTTATTATATTAGTTTTTTGAAGTAATGGCACTGTCACTAAAAATAATATCTATAGACTTAACAAGAAGACAACTAACAGATTCCTTCAAACTCAAAAAATTTGTTGGTTAGAAAATATTTTTTAATTTCTGTTACTACTTGTCAGCAATTATTTTATTTCTAGCAATGTTCTTATAAGCGACATTCTTCATTTTCCGGACATAATAGAGGGAGTATTGCAGCCCGTAAGTGCATGATTAAACGCAAGTGTCGCTTTTTTCCAATCTAAGCACCTTGTTTCAAAGGCATCTTTGGCAACGTATCCTTGAGTATTTTTGTACATACGTACATACTTACAAAGGACGGAGACCGTGTGGAAATTTTCAGAAGCCATTTTAGAATTGAATAAAAGTTCAAATCAATCTAAAACTGGTACCATTTCTTATAGTAGAATCCTCCCTTTTCAAGAGATTATAATAAGTAAATCAATTCTTTGCAGAATTAACCAATTAAAAGCGAATTTTACCAGCGAAAGTAAGCGCTGGCTCTACCCTGACCGATGAGCTCCAGATCATCCCAGATGAGCAGTTCGCCTACCGAACAGAACATTCCACCGAGCTCCAAGTACTCCGTCTAACGGAGTACATCACGGAGGGTTTCAACCACCGTCAAGTCACAGGAGCGATCTTCTTAGATGTAGCCAAGGCCTTCGACAGGGTTTGGCATGAAGGTCTCCTGGCGAAGATGTTGTCGATGGGTTACCCTGTCGGCATAGTCAAGATTGTGAGATCCTACCTTCATCGGAGGCAACTCCGTGTGAAGATTGCCGACAAGCTGTCAAACTACAGGCCCATGGAAGCAGGTGTACCGCAGGGATCGGTACTCTTTCCCCACCTGTTCACCATCTACACCTCCGACATGCCAAGAACCGCAAGGACCTCTTTGGCGCTCTACGCAGATGACACGGCCATAATCGCAAGATCATGGAGTGCAAGACTTGCCACCCGCAACTTCCAGGAAGCAGCATCCCTTCTGGAAGAGTGGTGCAACAAGTGTAAAGTCAAAATCAACGCGGAGAAGAGCAAAGCCATCCTCTTCAAGAAAGTCAGGAAGCAATCTCCCACGGGACACGTCTCCTTGAACGGCGAGAACATTCAATGGCACGATACCGTCAAGTACCTTGGCGTTATCATGGATCGAAGCCTGACGTGGAGACAGAACACGGAAGCGATAATACAGAAAGCGAGGACGAGGAGAACTCTACTTTACCCTATGATAGGTAGACAGAACCAACTCAACCTGAGGAACAAGCTCACGCTTATCAGGACCCTCATTGCACCTATTCTGACCTACGCCTCCGTTGCCTGGGGATACCAAGCAGCCACCCATCTGAAGAGGATACAAGCCGTGGAAAACGTCGCACTTCGGTGCGCCGTGGATGCACCATAGTTTGTCAGAAACGCCGACATCTTCAGAGATCTGGAATACACCCCAGTAACTGAAGTCATCCGGGACAGAGCGAAGAACCTATACGCCCGTGCAGCAGAGCATGGGAATCCGCTGGTCAGACAGGCGACTGACTATGACCCCAACGACGCTCCGAGGCACAAGAGGCCGAAGCTCCAGATCCTGGATAATGGGTAAGTATAACTAACCCTTTATCTGTTTCAGCCCGATCTGCAAGCCACACCGCAAGGAGACAATGACCAAAAACATCCAATTGCTCGATCCCGGGGGTACCAAGCAAACAACCAGCTCGGTACCCTTACCCTAGCCCGTGCCGGCCTCTGACGCTAAGAAAGCGTCTCTGGCCGAACACAATCCTGAACTACACAGTTCACACTTCCTTCCGACGAAATCGGAGCACATGATGCCAATTGGCATCCTGGGCTTCCGACTAGTCAACACCCCCCAAATCCGTTTCAAACTCCGAGAGGGCTCGGTAACAGACGTTCCCTCTCACGACAGACGAAAGACGCTCCCGGGAGCCTATACATGCCAGCGAAGAGAGAAGACCAAGACAGAAGAGCGCCAGAAGAAACAACCCAGCTGGAAGGGTCCAACAGCCAGGACCAGGGGAGGTTTGTTAACATCGCCAATACCGTCCGCATTTGCGGGGGGGGATAGGCGAAAAAGCAGGCCCACCCCTTATGAGGCCGGTCCAGGTCTACAGCGATGATTGGGGCAAAGAGCTCAAGCTCGACCCCTAATCATCCGAGACCGTCATCATTAGTCAAGAATATTGGCGCGAAGCGCTGGCTCGCTGCGTGAGAATAAAGCACACATTCAGCGAGGCGCGCATCGGTTTTTGCAATTTTGTACTGAGGTGTTATTTTAGAAAGCATATTGATTCGCAAGATATTTGGAACAAACTGGCTATTGTTTTTCCAATGCAGCATCCAACACTCACACTGAATCAGTCAGAACTCTTAGTGTGTCGAATTACTCGCCACCTGCCTATCAAAAATAACCTTTTCTGGAATTGTTTTCTCAATTTCCTCTATTCTTCTACTAATAGGAGACAAAAGATACAGATTTGTGTATTAATTTGAACTATACCAAACTGAACAGATTTTTTAAAAATTAATCATCTCCAAACATTTAAAAAATTCTTCTCTTTATTGGAACATAACATCTGCGTTGTAAACTAGCGAACTTTATTTTATTATATGTAATTCATGAAGGGAAAAAGGTTATGGTTTCAAATTTCATAACGTACCCTTCACTATTTATTTCAGTCTTCGTTTGATATTTTTTATATATCGGTATTCAAATTAACCTCTTGCATGGGCTAACAAAGGAATACAATATTTAATGGGCGTCATCCTGGCTAATTTATTGCTAAGGTATAAGGTTTCATTTTCTAGTAATGTGAATGTAATGGCAGTAGGGATACCTTGAAATACATTTTTTAGAGTTTGAGCCTGAGTGACCATATTTTAAAAAGTTCATTGAATCAATAAAATGACTGACGATATTACTAATAAGTCTCTATATAAAACAAGTTCAAAATTCCCTGAATATCAAGCAATTCGCATTAATATACTATATAACAGTACTTGTTATTTTATAAATTGTATTTTCCCTAAGAAAGAATTTGTTTAACAAGATAATTAGAGTTTGTGTATGCCTAGAGCAGATTTTTTTTATCATTGATTCTTATAAGCAAAGCTCGGAAATTTTATCTCGGCGCCAGAGACGGCTCTCATGTAGACAGAATATTATAATGCAAGAACTCTGAAATAATCAGAAAAATAACGAAGTGATGAAATATTCATTATTGTCAGCTACAATGTATTTTTGGTAAATTTAACCTAAAAGGCAATACTTTATACAAAAACGTGTACTACATATTCACAATATTAATGACTGTCCAGAGACTTCCACTCCTAGATGCATCAATTGTGTAAACGCTAAAATCGATGATAATAATCATGTTGTATGGGATAGCACAAAATGTGCCGTCTACAAAAAGAAGCTTACACATCTTAGGGAGACATTATTTGATAGTAAGTAGCAACTAGCTATGAGCGTGCTTGAGTATTCTGGAAACTGTAAAAATTCCTCAGGTAAACCCTTTCATTTTTATTATCAAAATGTTCGCGGATTGAAAACCAAAACACATGAACTATTTAATGCATCAGTGTCTTGTCACTTTTGCCTAATTGCCTTAACCGAAACATGGCTTGACTCAGGCGTGTTCGACTCTGAACTTTTTCCAAATGATTTTTGTGTATTTAGGAGAGATCGTAATTTTGATCTGACAAACATGAGCAGGGGTGGTGGTGTCTTATTAGCTGTGAGGAAATCATATTCGGCCGTTATGCTAGATCTCAGTTCAATTTGTAATGTATTTCCTGATATTGATATAGTAGGAGTTAGACTTAGTCTGTCTCATCACTCGATTTTTGTGCTTGTACTGTACATTCCACCTAGTATCAATGCTGCAACTTATGAGACCATTTTTGATATGATAACAGCAAATATTCACTTTCTTAATGAAGATAAACTAATTATACTAGGTGACTTTAATATCCCGAGTTATGTGAATTATTTATATACCGCTGAAATTTCCAACAGAAATATTGGTTCAATTATTAACTTCTGTGAGTTCCTAGGCCGCAACCAGTGCAATAATGTATTAAATTCGAATGGCAGACTTTTAGATCTAGTCCTAAGCAGACCACAAATAATGGTTAATCCTTCGGAGAACTACTTAGTCCCTGAAGACCCTCACCACCCACCTTTAGATTTAAGCTTTAGTATAAAATCTGATCATAATAGACATTTGAGCAACAATAACTCATCTTTTAATATAAAAAAAGCAGACTTTAACAAATTATATGATGATCTGTGCAGTATAGACTGGTCATATTTGTCTAGCTTTGATAATGTTAATGGAGCCTGCACTCAACTTTACGATAGACTAAATTCTGTATTCTCACAAAGCGTTCCTAAGACAACTCCTAAAAATACGTCATATCCCCCATGGTTCACTGGATCTATTATAAAAGATATTAAGCTGAAATCCCGTCTATGGAACTTATATAAGGATAATAATGAGGTGCACTACCTTAATCAATTCAAAGCACTGCGTTCCCAAATAAAAAGAGACGTTGAACTTGCACACAAAATATATGTTCAAAACACAGAAGCAAACATTAAAACTAATCCGAGCAACTTCTGGTCTTTTCTAAATACTATGAGAAATACAACTAGTATACCGAATTCGATTTGTTACAACAATAATTCCTTAAATGATACTTAGAGCATTGTCGATGCATTTGCCCAATATTTTCAATCATCCTTTATCACATCATCCACGTATAACATAACCCAACAAGAAACTACAGGCAATGTACTCCAACTTAATGTCCCAACCATTACCGAAAATAATGTTAAAAAAATTCAAAAATAAACTTACGACGGGTCCAGATGGTATACCAGCTTTCTTATTAAGAGACTGTGCCTCTATTTTTGCACTACCACTTTCTATTATTTTTAGTCTAGCACTGTAAACTACTACCTTTGACTCAGTCAAAAATTTGTCCTGTTTTCAAAAAAGGTGATAAGACTAATATTGAAAATTACAGACCTATAGCTATCCTCTGTAATTTTGGTAAACTCTTTGAAATTGTCCTATACGATATAATCTCTTTTCATGTTAAATGTCAACTCTCCTATAGTCAACATGGGTTCTTGGCAGGTAGATCTACGATTACCAACTTAGTAAGCGTTACACACTTTATCGCAAATACACTGGATCATGGTGGCCAAGCGGACGTAATTTATACAGACCTCTCTAAAGCATTTGACAGACTGGATCATGGGCTCTTACTACATAAGCTGTCAGATTTTGGTTTAAGTCTTGACTTTCTAAGTTTCTTTGAGTCCTATCTTGGTAACAGAACATTAAACGTGAAGTATCACGGGTTTTCATCTACTGAAGTATCAGCGACATCAGGAGTTTCACAGGGCTCTGTTTTGGGCCCACTGTTATTTATAATTTTCATCAATGACATTTGCCAAGATATACAAATTTATTATACAAAAATTCCTCCTATACGCAGACGATCTTAAACTGTTTGCATCTATTAACTCCGAAGAAGACTGCTATCGATTGCAACACGACCTCACAAAAATAAACACATGGTGCGAAAAATGCCACCCTTAAATATATCAAAATGTAATTCGATGACCTTTTCGAGAAGAAATAACTCTATAGACTTTTCCTACAAAATAGGCAATGATATGATAACAAGATGCACTCAATTCAAGGATCTTGGAGTCATCTTTGACTCAAAATTTACTTTTACTGCCCACATTGATCAGACAATTGCTAATGCCTACAGAAATCTAGGTTTTATTATGCGAAACTCAAGGCACTTTAAAGATATTTCCAGACTTTCTCTCCTATTTAATGCCTTTGTACGCCCAAAACTGGAAATACGGTGGTATTGTCTGCAATCCACAATACAATATTCATATTCTTAATTGGAAACGGGTTCAGAGAAGGCACGTCAAATATCTCTCTCTCAAAGCTGACGGAATTTATCCCCCCAGAGGGACGCCACAACCTAACTTATTAGCTAGATTTAATCTAAATGACTTAGCGACACGTAGAGTCTATTTTTCTGTTTTGTTCCTACGCAACCTATTAACAGGTCGGATAGACTGCCCGGATATTCTCAGTTCCATACATTTCAATGTTCCATCTTTTGAGACTCGCTCATACGCCCTATTCTACTTAGTTACGCTAAGAACAAATGTATTAAAATCTTCTCCTATTCACAATATGTGCTCTAACTACTTAAGCTGTCAGTTGAACCTTGATATTTTTAATTGTAGTACTAATAATATAAAGCAATGTATTTTAAATCACTCTTAAGTTAGATTTTAGTTCCTACTACATCTGCTCACATTACTTTGCGTTTTCCATTTTTAAATTGATAGTTATCTTTTATTGTAAAATATTTAGTTTTAAGTTTTTACTCTGTACTGTATACATGCTTATTTGTATATTTCCTGCCCTGTAATTGGATGCACATCTGTGTGGGCAGCTGTATTCATAAAATAAAAATAAATAAAATAAAATAAATAAAATATTAAGCAAATAAAAAGACAATTTTGATTCAAACACATACTTTCCCGTTCTGTTTAATATGCGTGGCGTGTTTATTTTGCGTATTTTCATAATATTAAATATAAAAACCCAATTAACTGCTGACAACATATAACATTTTTCCCAATAAAGTTAACCACTTTTATATAATATTAAATCATAAATAATAAACAAAGTTAAGAATAAACGGCTTAAAGCTGCCATGTACCGGGATAAAGTAAATTTTATTTCATTTTAAAATGTTATTGCTTTCGACCCTGAGCGAATATCAACATTCCAGTGTATGGCGGTACTTTTATATGTTTTGTACTAATGTGGTTTTATTATCTCCTTTAATTAGATGACGCCGCCGAAACTGTGAAACATTGCTTTGACAAAATCCCTAGGTATACTGTGGCAATTAGCATTTACATCAACATTTAATAAAAGGAAAGGGTACATCATCCGAGGTCGCAGTTACGCAGTTTCGTAGTTTAATTTGGTCATATGTATGTACATATGTACCTACAAACCTAGAGTGAAATTGTACATGGTCGTCGGTATACAAAAATGTTTAGTGCTTCTCAGGCTGCAGTATACTAGTGGATTTGCGATTTTTTAGAACTGCAATTTGATGGAACAGATTTTTATTGTAGTAATTGCAACCAAACAATTTCTTGGACATCTAAAACAAATGTTAATAAAGATATTTCGTCACAAAAGCAAATGAGTGCTAATGGCACTACTGATAGTGACAGTCAACGTAATTTTAATTTAGATTTAGTGAAAGTAATAGTGGGATGTAACATTCCGAGGTCGAAAATAGATAATGTTATTTCAGTGTTACATCCCCGAATACCTCCACTTTGAGCGAGTCTTTATAATAATCTGATCATATTAACTTGGATATTACGGAATTCCCTAAAGAAAGTACAAGGTAAGATATATTGTCTCATACTTCCATAATTTTTTTTCCGCACTGGCAGAGCCAACCCCGACTTCCACGTCACCGAGGTAAAATTCCCGAGCTGTGCTTTATAAGACAATCTTCGATTTACTTCAACAGTAATTCTCATTACTTTCTCTCTTCTTATTCATAACATATTGTCATACATTTTCTGGCTCAGGGACTGTCCTAGTTGGCCTCCGTTTGCTGTATAGCACGTCTGATACCCTCTCAGGCGTACAGCCTCACCAAAGCTCTTTCCCATTAACTTTTTGGTGACATCAGTCCAATCTCTTGGAGTGCGACCTCTTCACCAATGTTTATTTGGTTTTCTCTGTAGCTATCAATCATTCTATATTATCCTCTCTTTTATTGATGTGGAAAAAAGAAGAGAGGATTCAGGAGACTACGATGCTGGAGAGTTGTTTCTGGAAAAGTATTTCTTGCAGAATCAAGCAGTTAATGTGATGTAATATCCAGCAAACATGTACAGAACTATGCCTTAAAGACATCAATACGTCGTCTGTCCGCTGCCCTAACAACTTATCCCTTGAAGGCGCTTCGTGATATTTTTGGCACATCAGATTTTATTCCATCGACACATGTTGCCGGTCTTTCCATCTGTATTATTCACCGAATATCATATTCGCAGTTTCCAGTATCATCTACGGGAACTCCAAGGTATTCCACTTTGTTTACTACCTCACTATTAGTAGGTATGGGGTCGGTTGAGCCAGACAGTCCATTGACCCCCCTAATTTTGGGCAGATGGCCCACCCTAATTTAGGCCAGTTGGCCCACCCCTTAATTTTGGACAGATGGCCCACCCTAATTTAGGCCAGTTGGCCCACCCCTAATTTTGGGCAGATGGCCCACCCTAATTTAGGCCAATTGGCCCACCCCTTAATTTTGGGCAGATGGTCGACCCTAATTTAGGCCAGTTGGCCCACCCTCTAATTTTGGCTGTATGCCTTCCTTAAATTCAGGGCAAGGGACCCCGCTTACTAATTTTGGACAAGTGGTCCACCCCCTAATTTTGGCAGTAGGCCGTCTCCTTAAATTCCGGGCAAGGGACCCGGCTCCTAATTTTGTTGCAGTTAGCCCGCCCCTAATTTAGGCAGTAGGCCCTCTCCTTAAATTTCGGGCAAGGGACCCGCCTACTAATTTCGGGCAAGTGGCCCAGTCACTAATTTAGGCAGATAGCCAGCCTCCTAATTCTAACAAACAGCCGCGCCCCCTAATTTTATCCGTAGGCCCACACATAGTTTGGCAGTAGGCCCCCTCTTTAAATTCCGGGGCAAGGGACCCGCCTACTAATTTAGGCAGATAGCCAACCTCCTACTTTCGGCAATGGCCCGCCTTCTAATTCTGGCATCTGGCACAACCCTAATCTGGCAGTAGGCCCTCTCCCTAAGTTTTCGGCTGTTACCCGCATAGTTCAATTTGTAACGGTCCAACAGCGCCATCTAACAATCATTTCTTTAAACTCTGAATACTTATATCTTCTGACAGAGGGATCACATGATACCATTTATTAACCTTATTAATTTTAATTCATTACTATTCGAAATATTTATATTTTCCTATACAGGCATGCTCATTATTATTATTATTATTATTATAATTCAGCGATGATACATAATATAATTTTCCTGTAATTATTTTCAATGAAAAAATCCAGCGGCCATCAGGATTCGAACCAACGAACTCTGGGTTGAAAGTACAACGTCTAATCGCATAAGCTATCAAGACATTGGCTTCAATATCTATAATGGTGTTATTTACTAAACCGCCTAGAGACCGACGTCACACATGTGCAGTAAAGCCCATCGTAATAAAATTTATTTAAATTCCTTAAAATGTAACAATAGGTCCATCTAGATCCGATGATCGAGTTAGATAATGCATAATCCTCTTCTAGACAAATATTTTAGTTTATTACGTTCAAAAGCAAATTTTTATTCTCATATCAATGAAGCAAATATGGAATTTAATATATCCAGCAGAGCTTTCGCCGGTGCAGTATTTATAAAGAAATGTACCCACAGAAGCAAAAAGTAACACGAAAACAAAAATGGAAGAATGTCTCAAAGCAATGCATAACGTACAAAAAAAAAATTCGTACATACTTCAACAAATTTATAAGTTTTATAGATTAAGAGGCACCACAGCCAAGACACGACAATAAAATCACAAGCGAAAAAATGAGGAAGTACAGAAAAATAATTTAGTATATATTTTAGCTAGATAAAAAATTCAGCTGAGTACAGGGACATCATCTCGATGATTACAATAAAATTTTTATCCACAATGGATACTAGTCTATGAGTCGAAGTAAGACATTAACGGAATCTAGGTATGAAATAATATTCCAGACAGGTTTATTAGTAATGGATACCCAGAACTTGAAAAAATTGTCTACCCAATGAAGCCGAGCGCTATATTTATTGTAAAGTGTTATTCTTATTACAGACTAATAAAAATTTATTCTGGGGTGTAAAAGTATTTCAGATTCAAAAATCATTTTGTCGCACACCTATAAACTGATAACATATTATAAAAATTGTACTACTTCCCCAAGCCATATAATAAGCTACCACTTCGATAAATCAATCATAACCTGCCATACACAAAAGGTATCATTCCACAACCGATTTCAGGAAACACACGGTATATTATTTAATTTTCAGACAAATAATATTACATAAGCTAAGACAAAGGTTAATTCTGTAGAACAATACAGGAACTTCCTAAAATATCGTGATGATAGAAAGTTTTACATTATAGTATAAAATTCTATAATTAATGAAAGACGTATACCTGCTATTCAAAGTTTTACAACAGTAGGGCACCTCTCGCTAATATATTATGCGTATGAATAAGCCCATTGTTTCAATTATAAACTAATGAGTTCGATAAACTTGAAAATAGTATTTTTATCTGGAGATGACATAATTACACTGTTGTTGAGTATAAAAACCACAAGCTTTAACAAGTCTGTATCGGGCGGTAACAGATTTCAAGGCGAGGATAACGCAAAACGTTAATAGAATAATAAATTCAAATACGTACATACATACATTCGAGACAACTGCATTGCACAACAATTTATAATATTTCAGCACCACCTAATCATTTCCAGGAACCAACTAGATGGCTACATGTACTCCTCTAAAAACGAAATAAATTAAATGTGTTTCGATTCACGTATAATTAAATGGAAATTTGTTTCAAACGAGACGAAGTACATAAAAATACATTGATTCATATGGAAAACACGCATAATTTAGCATAATGAAGGGGCCTCTTTTAGGTTTAGAATCGAATCGGGTCTTATCGGGATTTACGATTGTTATAAATTCACGAACACAATGAAAGCTTGTTAGTCTGCTGATAGTCGTCTATCTTAATAGTTGTCCTTTGGTGGTGTTAACTAAACAGTTTATCGGTTATTCGCTTTTTTAATTTTTCTCTTTTACCTGTTTTACTGAAAAGGTAAGTTTAATACAAAATATGACATGTCGCATATCAAATTAACCAGCACAATCCATAGACTTGAACGTAGTATAATTTTAGATGTATTTTAGAGTTTTGAAAATATTTTCTATTAGTGAAAATTAATTTAGCGTCAAGAATTATATTTTATTTATTCTTACTAGCTACTTATGTTATATAAAATTTAAGTCCATGACGTATAGATTTTAAACTTTTCTGTAATTTTCTGATTTTCTAAAAGTAGCCGTTGTTTCAGATTACATCTCACCCACACAGATCGTCCCTGTGATAATAACTTTTGGCTTTACATCGACGTTTGATCAATCTTTTGATAACAGCACACTAAGACGGTGTTACCAGATCTAGATATATCATTCCGGTAAAATGGAAAAATTCATTATCGTCAAAGACTTCGTCAAGAAAAATAAACGTTTCAATATTGAAAGGCATACGATTGAGTTTAAGTTGAAGACTGTACCCGAAAATAAAGAACCTATAGGCTGGATACGTGAAGCTATGAATCAGGTGATTCAAAAAGGAACAGAGGGTCTTGAGCCTGGTGATAAAGTAGGGATTTCATTTAGTTGTAAAGACTTTAAGAGAGGCGAAGGATGGGTTAGATTTCAGCCAGTGGAAAATGTGACATTCGACGATGTTTGGGATGTAATCTGCAGTGTTTACTAATCTAACTCTTCGGGGCTTAATACCGAAACTTTCTGCTTAGGGGTAACATCATTAAGATTACCAGCGGGCCGAGGAAAAGATAGAGCCCGGAAATACAATACCTTTAACGAAGAGTGCGCCAAGCGTCGGGGTATCATAGTTATAAACAACAAAGACAATATGTGCCTACCTAGAGCTCTCGTAGTGTCTATAGCGTGTGTTTCCAGGGACAAGGATCAAGCTAAAGTGCGTAAAGACACAGGAAAGATACAAACTCAAAGAGCTCTACAGCTATGTACAGATGCTGGTGTAGTCATACCCGAACTAGGGAGTGGAATTTCTGAACTGCAAATGTTCCAACAACATTTACAAAAATATAAAATAGTGGTGTATAAATATGGAGCGAAGGGGCGCGACGTTATTTTCAATGGTCACACAGACGGCCCCTCGTTAAACCTGCTATATCATAACGGGCACTACAACGTGATAAGTTCTCTTACAGCCGCCTTCGCATGTATTTACTTCTGCGAAGAGTGTCGCGTACCATACAACAACAAAAATAAACACAGGTGTGGTGGATCGTGTTACGCATGTCAGCAGAGTCCATCTTGTTCACAGACTTTAAAAATTACGTGCCAGGACTGTAAACGATCATTCAGAGGACAGATATGTTACGACAACCATAAGAAGGCAGGGTCTATGGGAAAAAGAACCATATGTGAAAAAATAACCAGATGTGTTGAGTGCTGCAAGACAGTACAAAGTGAAAGACAACATACTTGCGGGGAAATATACTGTAAAATATGCAACACCCACACCCCTCAAGATCACCTCTGCTTCATGCAGCCGAACGAAGACAGCCCCAAAACTAAGGACATCATCTACGTATTCTATGACTTGGAAACGCGGCAAGAAAAAGTACTAGAAGATAGCTCTTTCAAACACGAGCCTAACCTTTGCGTATTCAAACAGTGTTGTGATGCCTGTATAGACACCGAAATGGAAATTTGTAGTAAATGCGGTTCTAGATTACAAGTATTAAAGCATGGGCCTATTGAACGCTTTGTTGAATTTATTTTAAATCAAAGAAAAATTTTTAAGAACATTGTAGTTATAGCACACAATGGACAGGCGTTTGACCATCAATTTGTGTTAAATTATATACTGTCTCAGACCGACTTAAAGCCCGAACCGATTATGCGTGGAACCAAAATCATTATGATGAAGGTGGGAAATGTTAAATTTCTGGATTCACTCAACAACTTAAAAAAGGAGGATAGAGACAAGTTTTTGGAGTGGTACGCGGAACATAAAAATGATGAATTCGATATGCAACGCGATTTGGTGGAATACTGTATTTCGGATGTAAATAATCTGACTCAGGCATGTTTGAAATTCCGACAACAGCTATTAAAGACCGGAAACGTAAACCCATTCACTGAAAGCTGTACAATTGCCTCGGCTTGCAATAAAGTATATAGGCGCAATTTTCTAAAACCCAACACCATTGGTATTATTCCCAAAGGTGGGTACCGCTGGAGGGATACCCAAAGTAAAATAGCTATCCAGTGGCTTGTTTGGGAAGAAAAACTTCGTCGTATTAATATAGAGCACGCTGCAAAACAGAAAGAAGCCAGAATTCACGGGGTCAATGTCGATGGTTACTGCTCCGACACCAATCAGGTTTTCGAATTCCATGGATGTTATTATCATGGATGCCCGGCCTGTTTTAAAGACAGCAGAGATGCTTGCCTACACGAAGACCCGTCTACTACACTGAATTTTCGATATGAGGACACAATTGCTAAATCAAATAGATTAAGAGACTTGGGTTACGATGTTATTGAAAAGTGGGAATGCGAATTTAGAAAAATGTTAAAGGATGATAACGAAATCGTAACATACACCAATGCACACCCCTTAGTCATCTCTACACCTCTCAACCCACGAGATTCTTTTTACGGAGGCAGAACAGGCAAAACTTATGAATATTACAAGTGTGCCCCCGGGGAAACCATTAAATTTACTGATATTTGTAGCCTATATCCATGGGTATGCAAGTACGGTAAGTTCCCCATAGGTCACCCCACGGTTTATGTAGGGGACGACTGTCCTAGAAATTTTTCCAATATTGAGGGGGTAATAAAATGTAAAATATTACCACCAACAGATTTATACCATCCAGTATTACCAGTAAAGATGAATAATAAGCTCATCTTCACCCTATGCCACAGTTGTGGGGAAAATATGAATCAAGGAGAATGTTCACACAACGATGATGAAAGGGCTTTAACGGGAACCTGGATAACGGATGAGGTGACAAAGGCAATGGAGAGGGGATACAGAATTATGGAAATTTATGAGATTTGGGCTTATCAGGTGGATCAATTCGATAAGGTCAAGAAGATTGGTGGCTTGTTTACGGAGATGATGAACAAGTTCATCAAGATAAAACAACAGGCTTCGGGCTGGCCGAGAAACTATACTACACAGGAAACACGAGAAAATTATATAGAGCAGTTCCTCGAAAGGGAGGATATAGAGTTAGAGTTTGAAGAGATTGCCGAAAACCCCGGTCTAAGGTCACTGGCCAAGTTAATTTTAAACTCATTCTGGGGGAAGCTAGGACAAAGGGAAAATCAATCTCAAACATGTTTTGTCAACGAACCTAGTCAGTTTTTCAGAATAATGACAAATCCATCAATACATGTAAATGCGGTCCTGGAAATTAATGAGGAAACACTCGTAGTTAATTGGGAGCATAGGGAAGAAGCCTTTGACCCTCTTTCAACAGTTAACGTTGTAATAGCTTCGTATGTTACCACACAGGCTCGTCTAAAATTATACTCTTACCTAGAGAGGTTAGGTAATAGAGTATTATATTATGACACCGATTCTGTAATTTACGTTTCTAAACCAGGAGAGTATGATGTTCCTACTGGTGAATTTATAGGCGACATGACTGATGAGTTAGAAAGTTATGGAATGGGGAGCTATATCACAGAGTTTGTGTCAGGAGGGCCTAAAAATTATGCATATAAGGTATTCTCGACTAAGAACCAAAATGAAGAAATTGTTTGTAAAGTAAAAGGAATCTCTCTAAATTATGCTGCTTCCCAACTGATAAATTTTGATTCAATTAAGGATATGGTTCTAACAACTGCAGAGCCTGTTTATATTACAAGTAATCAAATTAGGAGAACCAGAGAACACGATGTGGTAACAAGAGAGGAAACAAAAATTTATAAAACAAACTCGACTAAAAGAAAGTTTTACGATGACTTCACCTCCGTGCCCTATGGATGTAAAAAATTTAAACGCAGCTAATAAGTTCTTACTATCGCAACGTTTTCTTTAATAACAATAATATTGTCTATAAATCTGTATATTATTTATAATTGTAACCCCATATGTATGTACTGATTACGAATGTTTTTCTTGTAATAAATTTATACCAATAATATAAATATACTTTCTGTGTACTTTAATATGTAAAACCATATTTTATTCAATAAAGACTTTTCATCTATTTTTGAGTTTTATTTTTCCTACCTTGAAGGTTAACTACCACAGTACTGTGTAAATACTGGGTACCGAAAGATAACCATTCATGAGACTGACATAATTTAAGAATTAAATATAGGCAATATTGCTGCAATGTTAAAAAGATATACATCGATATAACAGAGATTAGGGGTCTTTAAAGCCTTGAAGAAAATGAAAATATTTTTCATTATTTTCTATTTATACTTTGCGAAAAACATAGTTATGGTACCCCGTATTATTAAAGAACAGAAGTGCTAAGAATAATGAGAAACTATGCATAGTAACGTCATAGATTCAGTATTAACTGATATTATTATTATTATTATTGCAGCTGATAATTTTAAATATTCTATTAAATTATAAAAATATACGAGTTACTTTTTATTTTAGTCATACCCACATTCATTTCATTATGTTATTAAAAACACTGGAAATGTTTTCTCTGCTAATAAATAAACATTTCATTCACAAACACCCTAGCTCTGAAAATATGATATATACAAGATCTCAGGTTAGGTAGGTACTATTTTTACATAAAAAATTATCGTGCACATTTTTATTCATTATTTGGTCAAAGTAGGATGAACTTTGCAATTTTAGCACAGAATATTTGATAATTCTATGCTTGTACACCGGTTTAAATGAAAATTTGTAAAATTATTATGAGCTATAGGTGTTCAATTAGTATGAAATAGAGGGCATAGCTACTTATTATCAATAGAAACTCTGCAGCTGGATAGTTTTATATAATCTACAATTTCAAGTTAGAGTAGATAATGCGAATAATTTAGTTTACCCAGAGCATACTAATTCCCTAATTGTTTTACCGAATTATTGAATATACGTAATAAGAATACATAGTGATGAGATATTATAATTAACAACCTCTATAAATGCCTATTTTTTTGTTCAAATTTTAAAAATATACTGGCTATTCATATAAACAACGCCCTCTTCCGGTAGTCTCCAAACTATTCACAAGTGAGGTGGATGAATCAAAAAATTCTTGAGGTTCACGAGGCCCTAAGAGAACTTTGTTATTTGATGTTATCTAATACAAACTGATTATAAGATACCAATCAATGAAATTTAAATTAGTTTACATTTTTATTTATCAGATCGGGCGGTCAACAATAGGATAGGAAGGATGGTAGAGGCTGCGACCATCCCATCCCTACTTTGAAAGGTGAATACCCGAGCTATGTGAATGGCACATAGGTCAATAACCTTAGTTTAATTTAACATGTTTTCGCTAGAGTAGGTAGGATTTCGGGGGACTATGTGACGTCAAATATTAAATATGAGAGGTTAGGTTCGGGGCGCCGAACCTAACATTAAATATGAGAGGTTAGGTTCGGGGCGCCGAACCTAACCTCTCATATTTAATATTTGGCGTCACATAGTCCCCCGAAATCCTACCTACTCTAGCGAAAACATGTTAAATTAAACTAAGGTTATTGACCTATGTGCCATTCACATAGCTCGGGTATTCACCTTTCAAAGTAGGGATGGGATGGTCGCAGCCTCTACCATCCTTCCTATCCTATTGTTGACTGCCCGATCTGATAAATAAAAATGTAAACTAATTTAAATTTCATTGATTGGTATCTTATAATCAGTTTGTATTAGATAACATCAAATAACAAAGTTCTCTTAGGGCCTCGTGAACCTCAAGAATTTTTTGATTCATCCACCTCACTTGTGAATAGTTTGGAGACTACCGGAAGAGGGCGTTGTTTATATGTCCCCAATAGCCAGTATATTTTTAAAATTTGAACAAAAAAATAGGCATTTATAGAGGTTGTTAATTATAATATCTCATCACTATGTATTCTTATTACGTATATTCAATAATTCGGTAAAACAATTAGAGAATTAGTATGCTCTGGGTAAACTAAATTATTCGCATTATCTACTCTAACTTGAAATTGTAGATTATATAAAACTATCCAGCTGCAGAGTTTCTATTGATAATAAGTAGCTATGCCCTCTATTTCATACTAATTGAACACCTATAGCTCATAATAATTTTACGAATTTTCATTTAAACCGGTGTACAAGCATAGAATTATCAAATATTCTGTGCTAAAATTGCAAAGTTCATCCTACTTTGACCAAATAATGAATAAAAATGTGCACGATAATTTTTATGTAAAAATAGTACCTACCTAACCTGAGATCTTGTATATATCATATTTTCAGAGCTAGGGTGTTTGTGAATGAAATGTTTATTTATTAGCAGAGAAAACTTTTCCAGTGTTTTTAATAACATAATGAAATGAATGTGGGTATGACTAAAATAAAAAGTAACTCGTATATTTTTATAATTTAATAGAATATTTAAAATTATCAGCTGCAATAATAATAATAATAATATCAGTTAATACTGAATCTATGACGTTACTATGCATAGTTTCTCATTATTCTTAGCACTTCTGTTCTTTAATAATACGGGGTACCATAACTACGTTTTTTCGCAAAGTATAAATAGAAAATAATGAAAAATATTTTCATTTTCTTCAAGGCCTTAAAGACCCCTAATCTCTGTTATATCGATGTATATCTTTTTAACATTGCAGCAATATTGCCTATATTTAATTCTTAAATTATGTCAGTCTCATGAATGGTTATCTTTCGGTACTCAGTATTTACACAGTACTGTGGTAGTTAACCTTCAAGGTAGGAAAAATAAAACTCAAAAATAGATGAAAAGTCTTTATTGAATAAAATATGGTTTTACATATTAAAGTACACAGAAAGTATATTTATATTATTGGTATAAATTTATTACAAGAAAAACATTCGTAATCAGTACATACATATGGGGTTACAATTATAAATAATATACAGATTTATAGACAATATTATTGTTATTAAAGAAAACGTTGCGATAGTAAGAACTTATTAGCTGCGTTTAAATTTTTTATATCCATAGGGCACGGAGGTGAAGTCATCGTAAAACTTTCTTTTAGTCGAGTTTGTTTTATAAATTTTTGTTTCCTCTCTTGTTACCACATCGTGTTCTCTGGTTCTCCTAATTTGATTACTTGTAATATAAACAGGCTCTGCAGTTGTTAGAACCATATCCTTAATTGAATCAAAATTTATCAGTTGGGAAGCAGCATAATTTAGAGAGATTCCTTTTACTTTACAAACAATTTCTTCATTTTGGTTCTTAGTCGAGAATACCTTATATGCATAATTTTTAGGCCCTCCTGACACAAACTCTGTGATATAGCTCCCCATTCCATAACTTTCTAACTCATCAGTCATGTCGCCTATAAATTCACCAGTAGGAACATCATACTCTCCTGGTTTAGAAACGTAAATTACAGAATCGGTGTCATAATATAATACTCTATTACCTAACCTCTCTAGGTAAGAGTATAATTTTAGACGAGCCTGTGTGGTAACATACGAAGCTATTACAACGTTAACTGTTGAAAGAGGGTCAAAGGCTTCTTCCCTATGCTCCCAATTAACTACGAGTGTTTCCTCATTAATTTCCAGGACCGCATTTACATGTATTGATGGATTTGTCATTATTCTGGAAAACTGACTAGGTTCGTTGACAAAACATGTTTGAGATTGATTTTCCCTTTGTCCTAGCTTCCCCCAGAATGAGTTTAAAATTAACTTGGCCAGTGACCTTAGACCGGGGTTTTCGGCAATCTCTTCAAACTCTAACTCTATATCCTCCCTTTCGAGGAACTGCTCTATATAATTTTCTCGTGTTTCCTGTGTAGTACAGTTTCTCGGCCAGCCCGAAGCCTGTTGTTTTATCTTGATGAACTTGTTCATCATCTCCGTAAACAAGCCACCAATCTTCTTGACCTTATCGAATTGATCCACCTGATAAGCCCAAATCCCATAAATTTCCATAATTCTGTATCCCCTCTCCATTGCCTTTGTCACCTCATCCGTTATCCAGGTTCCCGTTAAAGCCCTTTCATCATCGTTGTGTGAACATTCTCCTTGATTCATATTTTCCCCACAACTGTGGCATAGGGTGAAGATGAGCTTATTATTCATCTTTACTGGTAATACTGGAGGGTATAAATATGTTGGTGGTAATATTTTACATTTTATTACCCCCTCAATATTGGAAAAATTTCTAGGACAGTCGTCCTCTACATAAACCGTGGGGTGACCTATGGGGAACTTACCGTACTTGCATACCCATGGATATAGGCTACAAATATCAGTAAATTTAATGGTTTCCCCGGGGGCACACTTGTAATATTCATAAGTATTGCCTGTTCTGCCTCCGTAAAAAGAATCTCGTGGGTTGAGAGGTGTAGAGATGACTAAGGGATGTGCATTGGTGTATGTTACGATTTCGTTATCATCCTTTAACATTTTTCTAAATTCGCATTCCCACTTTTCAATAACATCGTAACCCAAGTCTCTTAATCTATTTGATTTAGCAATTGTGTCCTCATATCGAAAATTCAGTGTAGTAGACGGGTCTTCGTGTAGGCAAGCATCTCTGCTGTCTTTAAAACAGGCCGGGCATCCATGATAATAACATCCATGGAATTCGAAAACCTGATTGGTGTCGGAGCAGTAACCATCGACATTGACCCCGTGAATTCTGGCTTCTTTCTGTTTTGCAGCGTGCTCTATATTAATACGACGAAGTTTTTCTTCCCAAACAAGCCACTGGATTTTACTTTGGTTATCCCTCCAGCGGTACCCACCTTTGGGAACAATACCAATGGTGTTGGGTTTTAGAAAATTGCGCCTATATACTTTATTGCAAGCCGAGGCAATTGTACAGCTTTCAGTGAATGGGTTTACGTTTCCGGCCTTTAATAGCTGTTGTCGGAATTTCAAACATGCCTGAGTCAGAATATTTACATCCGAAATACAGTATTCCACCAAATCGCGTTGCATATCGAACTCATCATTTTTATGTTCCGCGTACCACTCCAAAAACTTGTCTCTATCCTCCTTTTTTAAGTTATCGGGGTCGTAAAATTCTACGGCTGGTAGAGGACCTATATAATTTTTATTTTCCTCGGTGTTGAAGATGTGGGGGAAGTAACCTTTCTTAAATCCGTCTCCCAGACCAAACGCTTTTGGTAGTTTGGAGAGTGGCATGGGGAAATAGTTGAGTGAATCCAGAAATTTAACATTTCCCACCTTCATCATAATGATTTTGGTTCCACGCATAATCGGTTCGGGCTTTAAGTCGGTCTGAGACAGTATATAATTTAACACAAATTGGTGGTCAAACGCCTGTCCATTGTGTGCTATAACTACAATGTTCTTAAAAATTTTTCTTTGATTTAAAATAAATTCAACAAAGCGTTCAATAGGCCCATGCTTTAATACTTGTAATCTAGAACCGCATTTACTACAAATTTCCATTTCGGTGTCTATACAGGCATCACAACACTGTTTGAATACGCAAAGGTTAGGCTCGTGTTTGAAAGAGCTATCTTCTAGTACTTTTTCTTGCTGCGTTTCCAAGTCATAGAATACGTAGAGGATGTCCTTAGTTTTGGGGCTGTCTTCGTTCGGCTGCATGAAGCAGAGGTGATCTTGAGGGGTGTGGGTGTTGCATATTTTACAGTATATTTCCCCGCAAGTATGTTGTCTTCCACTATGTACTATCTTGCAGCACTCAACACATCTGGTTATTTTTTCACATATGGTACTTTTTCCCATAGACCCTTCCTTCTTATGGTTGTCGTAACATATCTGTCCTCTGAATGATCGTTTACAGTCCTGGCACGTAATTTTTAAAGTCTGTGAACAAGATGGACTCTGCTGACATGCGTAACACGATCCACCACACCTGTGTTTATTTTTGTTGTTGTATGGTACGCGACACTCTTCGCAGAAGTAAATACATGCGAAGGTGGCTGTAAGAGAACTTATCACGTTGTAGTGCCCGTTATGATATAGCAGGTTTAACGAGGGGCCGTCTGTGTGACCATTGAAAATAACGTCGCGCCCCTTCGCTCCATATTTATACACCACTATTTTATATTTTTGTAAATGTTGTTGGAACTTTTGCAGTTCAGAAATTCCACTCCCTAGTTCGGGTATGACTACACCAGCATCTGTACATAGCTGTAGAGCTCTTTGAGTTTGTATCTTTCCTGTGTCTTTACGCACTTTAGCTTGATCCTTGTCCCTGGAAACACACGCTATAGACACTACGAGAGCTCTAGGTAGGCACATATTGTCTTTATTGTTTATAACTATGATACCCCGACGCTTGGCGCACTCTTCGTTAAAGGTATTGTATTTCCGGGCTCTATCTTTTCCTCGGCCCGCTGGTAATCTTAATGATGTTACCCCTAAGCAGAAAGTTTCGGTATTAAGCCCCGAAGAGTTAGATTGGTAAACACTGCAGATTACATCCCAAACATCGTCGAATGTCACATTTTCCACTGGCTGAAATCTAACCCATCCTTCGCTTCTCTTAAAGTCTTTACAGCTAAATGAAATCCCTACTTTATCACCAGGCTCAAGACCCTCTGTTCCTTTTTGAATCACCCGATTCATAGCTTCACGTATCCAGCCTATAGGTTCTTTTTTTTCGGGTACAGTCTTCAACTTAAACTCAATCGTATGCCCTTCAATATTGAAACGTTTATTTTTCTTGACGAAGTCTTTGACGATAATGAATTTTTCCATTTTACCGGAATGATATATCTAGATCTGGTAACACCGTCTTAGTGTGCTGTTATCAAAAGATTGATCAAACGTCGATGTAAAGCCAAAAGTTATTATCACAGGGACGATCTGTGTGGGTGAGATGTAATCTGAAACAACGGCTACTTTTAGAAAATCAGAAAATTACAGAAAAGTTTAAAATCTATACGTCATGGACTTAAATTTTATATAACATAAGTAGCTAGTAAGAATAAATAAAATATAATTCTTGACGCTAAATTAATTTTCACTATTAGAAAATATTTTCAATACTCTAAAATACATCTAAAATTATACTACGTTCAAGTCTATGGATTGTGCTGGTTAATTTGATATGCGACATGTCATATTTTGTATTAAACTTACCTTTTCAGTAAAACAGGTAAAAGAGAAAAATTAAAAAAGCGAATAACCGATAAACTGTTTAGTTAACACCACCAAAGGACAACTAATAAGATAGACGACTATCAGCAGACTAACAAGCTTTCATTGTGTTCGTGAATTTATAACAATCGTAAATCCCGATAAGACCCGATTCGATTCTAAACCTAAAAGAGGCCCCTGCATTATGCTAAATTATGCGTGTTTTCCATATGAATCAATGTATTTTTATGTACTTCGTCTCGTTTGAAACAAATTTCCATTTAATTATACGTGAATCGAAACACATTTAATTTATTTCGTTTTTAGAGGAGTACATGTAGCCATCTAGTTGGTTCCTGGAAATGATTAGGTGGTGCTGAAATATTATAAATTGTTGTGCAATGCAGTTGTCTCGAATGTATGTATGTACGTATTTGAATTTATTATTCTATTAACGTTTTGCGTTATCCTCGCCTTGAAATCTGTTACCGCCCGATACAGACTTGTTAAAGCTTGTGGTTTTTATACTCAACAACAGTGTAATTATGTCATCTCCAGATAAAAATACTATTTTCAAGTTTATCGAACTCATTAGTTTATAATTGAAACAATGGGCTTATTCATACGCATAATATATTAGCGAGAGGTGCCCTACTGTTGTAAAACTTTGAATAGCAGGTATACGTCTTTCATTAATTATAGAATTTTATACTATAATGTAAAACTTTCTATCATCACGATATTTTAGGAAGTTCCTGTATTGTTCTACAGAATTAACCTTTGTCTTAGCTTATGTAATATTATTTGTCTGAAAATTAAATAATATACCGTGTGTTTCCTGAAATCGGTTGTGGAATGATACCTTTTGTGTATGGCAGGTTATGATTGATTTATCGAAGTGGTAGCTTATTATATGGCTTGGGGAAGTAGTACAATTTTTATAATATGTTATCAGTTTATAGGTGTGCGACAAAATGATTTTTGAATCTGAAATACTTTTACACCCCAGAATAAATTTTTATTAGTCTGTAATAAGAATAACACTTTACAATAAATATAGCGCTCGGCTTCATTGGGTAGACAATTTTTTCAAGTTCTGGGTATCCATTACTAATAAACCTGTCTGGAATATTATTTCATACCTAGATTCCGTTAATGTCTTACTTCGACTCATAGACTAGTATCCATTGTGGATAAAAATTTTATTGTAATCATCGAGATGATGTCCCTGTACTCAGCTGAATTTTTTATCTAGCTAAAATATATACTAAACTATTTTTCTGTACTTCCTCATTTTTTCGCTTGTGATTTTATTGTCGTGTCTTGGCTGTGGTGCCTCTTAATCTATAAAACTTATAAATTTGTTGAAGTATGTACGAATTTTTTTTTTGTACGTTATGCATTGCTTTGAGACATTCTTCCATTTTTGTTTTCGTGTTACTTTAACATTTTGCTTCTGTGGGTACATTTCTTTATAAATACTGCACCGGCGAAAGCTCTGCTGGATATATTAAATTCCATATTTGCTTCATTGATATGAGAATAAAAATTTGCTTTTGAACGTAATAAACTAAAATATTTGTCTAGAAGAGGAGTATGCATTATCTAACTCGATCATCGGATCTAGATGGACCTATTGTTACATTTTAAGGAATTTAAATAAATTTTATTACGATGGGCTTTACTGCACATGTGTGACGTCGTTCTCTAGGCGGTTTAGTAAATAACACCATTATAGATATTGAAGCCAATGTCTCGATAGCTTATGCGATTAGACGTTGTACTTTCAACCCAGAGTTCGTTGGTTCGAATCCTGATGGCCGCTGGATTTTTTCATTGAAAATAATTACAGGAAAATTATATTATGTATCATCGCTGAATTATAATAATAATAATAATAATAATAATAATGCGCATGCCTGTATAGGAAAATATAAATATTTCGAATAGTAATAAATTAAAATTAATAAGGTTAATAAATGGTATCATGTGATCCCTCTATCAGAAGATATAAGTATTCAGAGTTTAAAGAAATGATTGTTAGATGGCGCTGTTGGACCGTTACAAATTGAACTATGCGGGTAACAGCCGAAAACTTAGGGAGAGGGCCTACTGCCAGATTAGGGTTGTGCCAGATGCCAGAATTAGAAGGCGGGCCATTGCCGAAAGTAGGAGGTTGGCTATCTGCCTAAATTAGTAGGCGGGTCCCTTGCCCCGGAATTTAAGGAGGGGGCCTACTGCCAAACTATGTGTGGGCCTACGGATAAAATTAGGGGGCGTGGCTGTTTGTTAGAATTAGGAGGCTGGCTATCTGCCTAAATTAGTGACTGGGCCACTTGCCCGAAATTAGTAGGCGGGTCCCTTGCCCGAAATTTAAGGAGAGGGCCTACTGCCTAAATTAGGGACGGGCTAACTGCCCCAAAATTAGGAGCCGGGTCCCTTGCCCGGAATTTAAGGAGACGGCCTACTGCCAAAATTAGGGGGTGGACCACTTATCCAAAATTAGTAAGCGGGGTCCCTTGCCCTGAATTTAAGGAAGGCATACAGCCAAAATTAGAGGGTGGGCCAACTGGCCTAAATTAGGGTCGACCACCTGCCCAAAATTAAGGGGTGGGCCAATTGGCCTAAATTAGGGTGGGCCATCTGCCCAAAATTAGGGGTGGGCCAACTGGCCTAAATTAGGGTGGGCCATCTGTCCAAAATTAAGGGGTGGGCCAACTGGCCTAAATTAGGGTGGGCCATCTGCCCAAAATTAGGGGGGTCAATGGACTGTCTGGCTCAACCGACCCCATACCTACTACTATTCTTATCTGTCTGAGCATCTGTCACTTGTTAGGACTGCAATCATAATTTTCATTTAGAGGTAATTACATAATTATATTGCAATTTCGTTACCGGAACTTATTGACTGAAGCCTATCCAGGAGGTATATGAGTTCATTTTTGCTTGCTGTAACTATGATGGTATCACAACTTGCATAAACATCTCTTCTTCTTCAAGATTTGTAGACAAATCTGAAATTAAGAATCTTCGGCCAAACTATAGCTACTCCATCTCTACAGTTCTCCAGCACACATTGCGAATCGCGTTTTGGTGACAGAGAACAGCCTTGATCCATTTCCCAACGATACATTTGTCGGAATAATTATTGTCTGCTTTCACCAAAGCATAGTTCTCTTGTTACAGTGGGCGATTTATAAATATCAGATGTTTGGGTGTCCACATCCCCAATAATACAGTCCACGGTTTGTTCCACTCCACATTGTTAAAACCTTACAGTTACGTGGACATGAAACAAAAGCATATATTCTCGTGATATTTTCTGGCCTACTCGATTAAGCTGTACAAATTCAGATTTTGCTTCCTAGCCGCATGTACTTTAATGAAATATGATTTTGCTCCATTTTAATCTAGTTGTACGAAAATTGAAGTCAAACCATCAGGCCTGTCTCCCATTTTTTCTATTACATTCTGTGAAGGATTTTCTTTAAGTCACCAAATTGAATGATTGATTTACCTGCGTAGGGTGGGCATTGCTGATGCTTCTTTTAGATTTTCGTGCTTCTTTTCAGGTTTTTGTGAGATGCTTCTTTTTAGTTTCTGTCTGTGATCATCTTCTCTCCTACTCTTCTTCTAAGTTTTCTGTTATATCTGTTTCTGGATCTGGCAGTGTGTATATCCTTGATATTTCTTTATTGTATTCCGTGTATTTTGTTGTGCCGTTCTTTCCCAGTGTGTATAGTCCTTTCCTAGCATAATCCTCTCGATTGTTGTTATCCATGTGTTTCATGGCCTCCCTATTTTCAGTTTGTTGCTGTTCAGTCTTAGCGCTTTCTTTAGTAGGTGTGTCGTGTCTCGTCTTAGGACGTGTTCTTAGTATTTCATTGCGTATGATTCTATTCTTTTGATTATTGTTCTTCCCTCTAGTAATGTTGATGTTTTCTGTCGTTTTTATTGTTTTCCTCTTTTTGCTAGTAGTTGGATAATGTCCCTTTCAGCTCTTCTCGGGCTTGTTTTGTTGGCCTTTGTCGTTGCTGCGTTTTTGACTCCATGTGATGATAGTGTATATCTTTTTGGGTAGGCTCCATGGTGGTTTATTGTCCTCAATGAAGGGTAGTAGAGCTCTTGTGACTTTGTAGGCTGTTTTGATTCTTTCCCTTACTGTTTTCCTCTGTTTTAGTTGATTCGTTAGGTACGTTCCTAGGTATTTCATTCTATTCGTAGTTCTCAACGTGTAGTCTCCTATTTTGTATTCTTCCCCACTTTTTGGACTTGTGTTTGTCAATTGGTCTCGGACCATTAAAAGGCTCTTCTTAAAGTATATTTTCATCCCAGATGTGGTGTCATGTAATGTCATGTTTCTTAGAAATTTAACGATATCTTGTTCTTCCTCGGTGATGATGAGTATATCGTCGGCGTATGCAAGCACGATGGGCGGGCTTTACCGTTCCATCATTTTCATTGAAATTCTGATTCTCCCTTATTGTGTTTTCTATTACTTGATCCAAGACTGTGGTGAATAGTTGGGGGAATAGTGGACATCCTTGTTTGACTCCTATATTCTTTATTTTTGATTCCGTCGTCTGTCCAAACCATTGTACTGCAGTGTTTTCGTGTTGGCATACTTTTATTATTCTGTTTATTAAGTAGTGCGGCACTCCCCTGTTGAGTAGTGTGTTGATTATAGCCTCATTAAGGTATCAAATGCTTTTTGGAGGTCAATTGAGACTATATATAGTTTTGCCCCTTCTTTCCACTTTTCCTCCAGGATCCGTCTGGTGCTGTACATATGATCGTCTGTTGATCTGCCCTTGATGAATGCCGTTTGATAATCTGGTAGTTCGCCGATGTATTTTTCCATTTCTCCGAGGAGGAATTGTGCGTAGTATTTGTACCCTACACTGCAGAGTGTTATTCTTCTGTAATCGTCCACGTTTTGTGGTGATTTGGTTTTTGGGAGCGGTATTTGTATGGTCGTGTTTCACTCCTCAGTCATGGGTGGGGTGTCCGTCCATGCGTTGGTGATGATTTCTAGTGTTAGCTGCTTTATGCTGTCCGGTCCATGGCATAGTAGTTCGTTATTTATTTTATCTATTCCCGGGGCCGTATTTCTCTTAGCTCTGGCCATTATTTCTAGTAGTTCGTCCTCTGACGGTGGTTTGCCCAAAGGCCAGTGGTCCATTTCTTTTATTGGTTCTATTTGACTTCTCTCTGCGTTTCGTTCTTCTTCTATTTTCATGACCCAATGCGGCAGTGCTATGTATTTTCTTGGCTGCGTATTATTGTTTCTCATTTATGTTTTGAGGTGTCTGAAAGTTTGGTTTAATCTCTATCCTGCTGCAGTGGACTCTATGTTTTCGAAGATTTCCCTGCATTTTTTCCGTTCGTGCCTTCTCTCTGCATCTGTTTTCCCGCTTCTTTTATCTTTCTGTCTAAGTTTGGTGTATATAGTTTTCCTGTGGCCTTTATTTTCTTTAGTTTTTCGTATTTTTTTTATTTGTTCCTTTTCAACGTTTTTCTCGCCGCTATTTTTATTTTTAAACTCAATGTTGACCAATTTAGTTCCTTTCCTGCTAATTGTTTTTCTGTTTCCCCCTGGTATTTCTTTTCGAGTTCTTCATTCTATAGCATAGAGATGTTCCATGTGTCATTTTGATTTATAAATTTCTAGTTTTCTTAACGTCTTTTATTTCTGTATTGAAAGTTTGCATATGTAGTAATCTTCCACTTCACGGACGTCTTGGAGACCCTATTAAACCTCCTCCCACTTAGCATAGTGATCCAGGAAGAGGCCAGAATGGGGGCAAATAGGCTATAAAACTCAAATGAGCTGAATCTCCACAGAGCTAGATCGGGGAACATTTGAAGATAATTAACACTATAGAAGATCTTATATTGAATATGAGGTCAGATGTGGTTAGGGTTAACCACAGATTTAATAAAATTAAATTAAATATCTTGAATTATCATATATTGCAAATGTATAATACAATAATATAATATTGTTTCAAGTTAAAACGAACAGAAAATTAGATCTTATTAATTTTTTGTCAGAATATTATTCTTGAAGTATTTCTTATTTTCTTTCTCGGTTACAGCTTTTCATTTCTTTTTGGGGAGCTCTATATAAAATGTACATGTAGCTTCTATCTTAAAATGAGTACGCTACATATACCCCTCTGCCAAAAGAAAAATTACCGCAAGCAATCAATAATAGAATGAACACGTTTAGGAAAAGAAGTAGAAGTTTGATCCACCTCATCAGTCAACAAATAAGCGGGTTTAACTCTGTCAAGACTGACAGTGACAGCTTTACCCAATCAATCAATCAAAACATATTTATTTAACATTAAAAGATACATTGCCTCCCCGGACCGCGATCCGGAGCCAACCAGACAACCACGGCACATGACGCCGTGGCGGACGCGAGGTTGGGCGGGTCGTGGCCGGTTCGGCTTAATAAAATTGATAACAAAATTAAAACTCCTGCCACTTTTAGCGGCTTAAAATTAATATTAAAATTACCATTGTTTTATAAAACATTAAAATAATTAAAATTAAAAATATTTAAAATTATCTTTTGCACTTCACTGAATTTTGATCTGTTGATGCGGGAAAAAACTCAACGAAAAAACCCGTTCGAGATAATTGGCTTTCCAGCGGTCTGCCTGCCGCTAGGAGAAGTTTATTATTTTTAGAGATTTAGATTTCTTAAATTTTTCGGCCTAAATGGAATTTATAACAAAAAATGACAAAAGAACAAAAAAGACAAATAAGAGACAAAAACGAAAACAAGTGAAAAGAGAGGAGAGAGATAGAACAGAAAAGATTTGAAAGATACAGTGTAGGGTTGAAGAAAGTTATGGTTAATAGGAGTTTGGCTAGAGAGGTTGCCGGAAGATAGGCAACGCCTGGTATGGTAGGGGGTGTTTTATCTGGAATGGGGCATTATGCATTCTGATTTGGGTTATGTTGCGTGTTAGCGGATTGTCGCCCAGGCGAAAGGAATAAAATTTTTGTGATATTTCCCGGACGTAATCCGCTAGTGGCGTTATGTCGTTGCAACGATCATACAAATCTCTGAGGGAGGTGTACCTGCTCGAGTCTGAAATGAGGCGCATAAATTTGTGTTCTAAGACTTTAAGTTTTCTCATTGTCGTGGCCGGGATGCTGCACCACACCGGCGCCGCGTATGTGATGGCCGGCCTGATCACCGCCGTGTACAATAATTTTGTATTGTGTCTGTTGAGTCCGCTACCCCTTGCCATGAGTGGATACAGACTCATGGACGTGAAGTAGACCTTACGTATCGTCTCGTTAATGTGTGTATTAAACGTCAGTCGTTTGTCCAAGTTAACCCCCAGATACTTCACGCACCTTTTGATTGGAATTTGCTGACCCTGGATCGAAATTGGCGTTAATATGCGGTTCTCTGTGAACCGGCGCGTGAAGAGTATGGCCTCCGACTTCGCGACGTTGACCCGGATTTTCCACTTGTCGTAATACGCCGTGGCGCGGGCCATGTGCGCCTTGAGCAGCATGTTCGCCGCTTGTGCGTTATGCGAGTGCGCATACATGGCCGTGTCGTCGGCGTACTTGGCAAGCTTAGTATTCGGGAACTCCGGGAAGTTGGATTCATACAGATTGTACAACTTTGGTGACAGGCACGACCCCTGGGGGACGCCCGCGCGAATGTCCCGCCGTGTTGAGAGTTTATTGTTCACCTCGACCTGTAGCGACCTGTCCGTCAGGAAAGAGTGAATCAGTTTGGTTATGTGTACTGGAAAGTTCAGTGCGTTCAGTTTGTGTATAAGACCCGGGATCCAGACGGTATCGAACGCCTTCTCGACATCGAGGAGCACCATGACGGTGCTCTTCCCGAGGTTGCATTGCACCTTGACGTCGTTCACGATCCTGACGACCTGATGCGTCGTGCTCCTGCCCTTTCTGAAGCCGAACTGGCACTCGTCGTCGATGTGAAGCTCATCCTGAGCAGCGTCTAGTCTGATCAGGATGACCTTCTCCACCAACTTGGAGATCGTCGACAGTAACGAGATGGGTCGATAACTGCCGACGAGCTTCGCGTTCTTGTTCGGCTTCAGGATGGGCACGACCACGGCGCACTTCCACTGGCTCGGCCAGTGTTGCAACCGCAGGATCGCATTAACGATATACGTCAATTGCACAATGCCTTTCCTCGGGAGATGTTTGAGAAGCTTGTATTCGATAGCGTCCTTCCCCGGGGCTTTGTCGTTTGGTAAGGTCCTGACAATGCCAGCCATTTCCGAGGGCTTAGTCATGACTTTTTGAAATTCTCGTCTAGTCAATGGAATGTCATGACCAATTAACTCGTTCACGTCATTTTCTATGCGGTCCTGTTCAACGTTGTTGGGTACGTCCGTGTTATGTATTGTCTGAAAATACAAAATTTGATTTAATGAAATATTCTCCAGGGAGGCGTAACGTTTGACCGTAAACTAGTTCTGCTGATGAGTAACGCAAATCAGTTTTAGGCATAGCTCTCAAACCCAACAAAATGATAGGGAGTTCTTCGTACCAATGTGATGTATTTGCTCTCGCTAATAATGTGGTTGTTAGGGTTCGATGGAATCGTTCAACCATACCATTACTCTGAGGGTGGTAACTAGTTGTGCGAATCCGGTGAAAACCTAAAAACTTTGAAAATTCCGAAAATAGAGTTGACTCAAATTGCACCCCTTGGTCTGTTGTTATGTCTAGTGGAACACCGAAACGACATACGTAGTTTTCAAAAAGAGTTCTAGCTACTGTTTCTGCTGTAATGTCTACGAGCGGATATGCTTCTGGCCAGCGGGTGTATCTTTCAACAACTGTCAATATATAAGAATTACCATGCGAAGGAGGTAAAGGTCCTACAATATCGATATGAATGTGTTCAAAACGGCCTTTGGGTATCTCAAAATCACCTATAGGTGTCTTAGTATGACGGTTGACTTTTGAAGTTTGACAGTTGATACAGGTTTTTGTCCATAAATTACAATCAGAATTCATCCTGGGCCAGAAATACTTAGTGGTTATCAATTTCTTAGTAGCTTTAATGCCAGCATGAGTTAAATTATGAAAAATATTGAAAACTACTCAACGTAAACATTTTGGTACGTAAGGACGACATCCATTACGTGAAACATCGCACCAAATTAAAAAATGCGAATCCGAAAAGGTAATTTGTTTTAACAAATAGCTTATTTTACTGTTTTTATTATTCACTTTTTGATTGTTTAATAAAGAAATAAGTTGATCATCATCATCTTGCGTAGTTTTTAATATCGCTAAATTAAAACTGGAAGAGTTTAACGAGTCTATGATGTCTGAAGTATTTCGTTCCAAAACGTTAACGTCATCAATCCGTGACATAGTATCTGCGACAATATTAGCATGACCTGGAATGTGTCGTAAATCGTTTGTAAATTGTAAAATAAATTCCAAATGTCTGATCTGCCGAGGTGAACGGTCTGCTTTTGACGATAAAGCGTAAACCAACGGTTTATGATCGGTATAACAAGTAAAAACGCGGCCTTCCAATATATGTCTAAAATGTTTAATTGAAGTGAAAAGTGACAGTAACTCTCTGTCAAAAACAGAATATCGTTTTTGCGCATCTGTCAGTTTTCGAGAAAAGAAACCTAATGCAGAAGTAGAATTATGAAATGTCTGTTCTAACACCGAACCCATTGATACACTAGAACAATCCACAGTTAATGAAAGTGTCACTCCTTCCAAACAACTAGGGTGAGCTAAAACTGTGGCATTTATTAAAGCTTGCTTAGCTTTCTCAAAACTAGCAGAACAATCCAATGGCCAGAAATTAATAACTTTACTTTTATCACGCAACATTCTAGCATTCAACAAATGTAAAGGATTCAAAATTTCTGAAAAATTAGGGACAAATCTATGATAAAAATTAATCATACCGATGAAACGTTGAAGTTGTTTAATAGTAGATGGTTGAGGAAAATTAATAATAACTTCAACTCTCTCTTTAGATGGCACAATACCTTCTGGACTAATATAGTGTCCCAAAAAGGTCAAACCACTAGTGCCAAAAACACATTTAGTTGGTTTGATATTGATTCCATAGTCATTAAGGCGTTCAAAGATTAAGCGTAAATGTTCCAAATGTTGTGTATGATCCGAGCTCGCTACAAGAATATCATCAAGATACACGAAAACAAATTTCAACTTAGAAAAAATTTCATTCATAAATCTTTGGAATGTCTGACCAGCATTTCTCAAACCAAAGGGCATTCGCATAAATTCGAATAAGCCGAAAGGGGTTGTGATTGCTGTCTTATAAATGTCACATTCGGCGACAGGTATCTGATGATAAGCACGAATCAAATCGATTTTCGAAAATAATTTACAACCAAATAAATGAGCATTAAAATCTTGTATGTGTGGTAAGGGGTACCTATCAGGAACTGTTACAGAGTTTAACTGTCGGTAGTCACCACACGGACGCCAGTCATTGGGTTCCTTTTTTGCAACCATATGTAGCGGAGTAGCGACAGATGAAGAAGATGCTCTACAAATCCCTAATTCTACCATATGGGCGAATTCCTCTTTAGCAATATCAAATTTCACTGCATCCAATCTACGTGGACGGTTAAAAGGTAAATGACCCTCAGTCACAATAAAATGTTGAACAGTATGTTTTACAGGCAAAAAATAATCTGGTGTTCCCACCAATTGCGGAAAATCATGCAATAATGCCGTATATTGGTCTTCAAAAGAAAATAACCTTGTGGAAATGACAGAACTAGTTTCGGCGTAACAATTCACTGACAAACTTGTCTTGTTATCGATCAAAATACTGTTCTTCAAGTCCACAATTAAACCAAAATGTGCCAAAAAATCTGCACCAATAATCGGGATCTGTATGTCAGCTATATTAAAAATGAAAGTAAACACACGACGTAATCCCAAATTAACTTTCAAAAGTTTCTTACCGTAGGTGTAAACAATTCCACCGTTAGCCGTGGTAAGAACTAAATCCTTGTTTACCTTTAAATCTGTAAAAGCATTTCTCGGTATAACCGACAAATCTGCTCCGGTATCAATCAAAAAGCGAAAATTATTTGACACATCAAAAATAAAAAGGCGACGTCTGCTGTCAAGCTCTCTAGTGTCAGCAGACATGACAATAGAACTGCCTAGTTTTTTGAATTATTCGATTTATTTGATTTATTATCAAATAATGGAACGTTATAAAAAGTACACCAAGGACCGCCGCACATATATGCTCGGTCTTTATATACTTGATGATAATAGCAAGTTGTGTTGCATGAAGGATCAAAATTATTTCGATTATTAGAAAATCGTAAATGTGAACGACGTCGGTTATGACAATTAGTACAACGTGTCTCATTTAGAGACGTGGAAGGACGAATCGTATCATTCGAAGATTGTAAAGTAGACAATTGTGATTCAAGTGATTGTTGTCTTTGTAAAACTTGATTTAAAGTCAATTGGAAACTTGTAGAAAAGTTATTAAAAGTAGTTAAAAGGTCTGATAATGTTGTGGGCGGAAACGTGTCAGGGATTGAAACAGGCAAAGCGGAAAAGTTAGATTGAACTGGAGTCTGACAAGATTCCCAAACTTTATCAGCTATGTCGAGAACTACTTGCAAATCTGACTTTCCCGAAGCAGTCAAGGCAATATAAACTGTTTTCGGTAAACGTCGCTTCCACAAATTCATTAGCAAATCCTGACTCACCATGTGGGAACCGCCAACAACACCTAACATAGAACGATAAAAATCTGAAGGCTTCCTGGTTCCAATTTCTGAACCGGTTAATAAATCTTCAAGCCTTTTCTCTTCACTGGAGGAAAGGCGTGAAATTACAATAGTTTTCAAATTACCATACAAATCTCGTTCTGGAGGATTAATGATAACATCGTAAATATTATTGATTATCTCCAAGGGTAAATGGGCAACAATTAGGTCGTATTTTTTACGATCAGAGGTTATTCTCGAAACATTAAATTGTGCCTCAACTTGCATGAACCATATCAATGGATTTGACATCCAAAAAGGGGGTAATTTGACAGACGTTACACATTGTTGATTAACAGGCAGGGATTCGATTAACTCGACAGTTGTCTGAGGTGGATCAACCATTATTAATATCACAAATTGACAGACGTAGGAAAAAAAAATAAAAATATTGATTGCTTAGCAAACTTTTAAGTAATGGTGAGTAATATATGCAACGTACTCACTTGGCCTCGCAAATAACACTTAGCATCAATGCTAATAAAAACAACTCTCAGACTGCCAATTCGGAGGGATCCAAAACCATAAATTCAGCTATAAATTTCAGACGAGACTTCCTCTGCGCCGGGCACCAAAATGCTCCAACTGGTCAATGGTCTAGACGAAACTACGCCAACTGTATCACGTCGGGGTCACCAATTGTGGTTAGGGTTAACCACAGATTTAATAAAATAAAATTAAATATCTTGAATTATCATATATTGCAAATGTATAATACAATAATATAATATTGTTTCAAGTTAAAACGAACAGCAAATTAGATCTTATTAATTTTTTGTCAGAATATTATTCTTGAAGTATTTCTTATTTTCTTTCTTGGTTACAGCTTTTCATTTCTTTTTGGGGAGCTCTATATAAAATGTACATGTAGCTTTTATCTTAAAATGAGTACGCTACATCAGACTAGTTGATACCAAAAATTACCTTCAATAAGCCTTTCAATATCACCATTGGAGATAGGAAGCACTGATCAACAGAAGCTCCTGACATACTATGTAAATACCTAACCTGGTATATTGACGGGTCAAGGACAAACACAGGAGCTGCAGTTGGAATACATGAGGAAAAACCTAGGGCAAATATAAGTCTTTCCGTTGGTATCACTTCACTGTATTCGTCAGATATTCTAGATATACTTGAATGTGTACGGGATAATGTAAATCGACTATATGTTAAGCAGCAGATCTCCATTGCATCAGACAGTTAGGCGGCACTTAGAGCACTAACTTCTAACAAAGTGTAATCCCGACTGGTGTGGGACTGCCACGAAGAGCTGAAAATTCTTTGCGAGCGGAACAGAGTTAAATTACTCTGGGTGCCAGAACACTCCAGAATTGACGGCAATGAAAAAGCTGATGAACTTGTCACACAAGGAGCAGCTATCATATTCTGCGGCCCAGAACCCGAGCTGGGCATTTCCAAGCCAACTCAGCCAGAAGGGCGATCAAGGACTAGGTCAAGAGTAAACACAGAAGCCACTGGAGGAACATTCTATGAAACGATATGGAAAAACATTCATTAAAGGTCCATGTGTAAAACAAACTGAAGAACTCTCACAAAGAACAGGACGCAGTTAATATTAATAACAGGACTTCTGACAGGACACTTTCCCGAAAAATAGTACCTGAATGCAATCGGTAAATTTGACTTTAACCTAGACAGCAGACTATGCGGCAAGGAGCCAGAAACGGTCACCCACATCATATTTAGCTGTGAGGCGTTGACCCGCAGATGATATGACATCTACAGGCAAACACGCACAGACCCGGAATTAATCAGTACTCGCCCAACCATAGACCTGTATCACCTGATTAGGAGTACATTGGTACTAGAGTGAGCAGAGTGAAGCATGACAGAGGGAGCACGATAAACCTAAGAGGCAGCAGTGCCCTCGGAGTTTTCAACAGACGAGCTCTGAGAGAGAAAAAGAATCTTTCACTTCAGGACGGTCACCTTCGAAAAAATTTTCGAAGTATTGGTACTAAACCTCAGTAACCTGATGCCTGGAGATTATTAAAATCAACTTATCTCGACAGACCTATATCGACGGCTTGCAGATTTGCAAGAAATTTAATACATGAAGATTTCAGGATTAGCTGGTATCCAGTTGCATGTTAAAACATAAAAAAATTGTCGGATATTTTCTCTTAGTATGTAGAAGATATTGACACCTTAAAAAAATATCACTAAAAATTATAAATAAAAATTTCACCATCGCTCATATAATTGTACAGAATTACCTAATATGAAGTCGGTAAAAAAATTAGCAAACAATGAAACCAAACGTAATATCAACCTACTTGAGTATCGAGTGGCGGTGAAATTTCTTTTCATGATTTTTTGAGACATTTTCGTTAAAGTCAATTACATTTTTCGCATTTTTATTTATTATCCCTCATCCTCATTAGCCTACAAAAACCATCAACTTTAACAGGGCAAAGCTTTATAACTTTTACATAAATTTAATTTAGTTGTCACTGCCGAAACTGTATGCAACCACAATTAGGTTAACGAACTAAACTCTAGTTACCTTAATGATAAGATACTAATGACACACTTGATAAAGCAGTTTATTGTGGTGAGAATAATTATACCTTTAACTTTATGCCCACTTAGGTCTTCAATGATTCAGATGGAACATTAACTAAATTACTTTACTAAGGGAAGTTTGTGCCCACTTATATATGTCAACATAAAAGTATATTTAATTTCAACATGAAATAACTAAAAGTATAATTTCCTTAGAGTAAAATATATATTAAACTAATATACCATATGTTCCAGATTTAGCTCTTAGCGTTGAGTCCCAGATTATTATTTTTATGCTAGGAAGTTGAACAAATTGAGAGAACTCTGTAGAACTTTATTGCAATACAAATTATAACATCATAATTTAACATAATTCAACTACTATAATAGTCTTCAGTGTGTTTTCTTTTATTAAAAGGGTTCATAACTTTCATATTTATTCATCGATTTTTTATTTATTGGATTGGTTCTTCTTCTATCTAACATTGATACACCGTTCATGTTTAAATAAAATCGGACTTCTTGTTCTTAAGTTATTGTGCTTACAAGAACATGGCGGATGGAGAGGCGGACGGCCAGGCGGGCAAATCGGCAGACGAGCGGACAGATGATGAACATTTTGAAAGTATTCAGAATTATTGCATTACTAATACAATATGAAAATTTTTCTCTGTGAGCAACATTTACGATTTTAGAAATGTGTCGATACATTTTCTATTATTGTATTTTCGAGAAGTATACAATATATACGGAAAAAATGTATATGACGTTTTTGTAAGGAATTTTATAAGTTCTATTTTATATGTGGTGCACAATTTCGATGTCGCTAATGGTAATAAGCGAGATATAAGCAAGGAACTGAATTTCAGCATCATTTTTGACAAGTAGAATACGATAAACTATGTAACGTCATTCTAAATTCGATATGGCGGAGGCACCAGGATGGCGGATTATCTTTTTCTTCACAACCCCCTTGATGTGGGTATCAAATGAAAGGGTTTGACGAGTAAAATACGATAAACTATGTAACGCAATTCTAAATCCAATAGGCGAACACATCAGGACGGCGGATTATCTTTTCTTCACAACCTCCTAGACATGGGTATCAAATGAAAGGGTTTTTTTCTGTCGGTTTTTGCGTACATCTGGCAACTTTAAGTAATTTTATTAAATTCTATTAAACAAAATGAATTTTTGAGAAATATGTACAGGTATTTGTCATACTATAGTAACTAAAACACCAGACATTAAATTATGTGTTTAAATTTAGGAATGTACACATTTATTATATTTTCATGTCTCATCCATTTACCTCGTTTTGTATTCCAGTTTTTGCTAACAGCTCTCGTAGAACACAGGGGTTTCGTTCGCATAGTAAATATATCTATTTCACAGCACATATTTTTTTAATTATTGGTTAAACCAAATATACTGCAGGAAGTATTGTGGGTTGCATAGAACAACGCAGACCCAAATTCTTAGTAATTTTTAGTTTATAGTATGGTAATATGTTAATTGAGACTTGAGAGGGGATATCACTTTTATTAGCTGGCTAATAGCAGAATTGGCCATTTCTGTAGCCAATTCTGTAGCAGCATATACTTTGGCTTTAAGTTTTGATAATCATTCAGTCATGAGTTGTGTCACTTCTGCTGTTATCAAACTTTCTCTTAGTGATCTATCTAATAAAAGGTAATTACATTTATTTATTTGATTCCTCTCATTAGTATTTAACGACCTTTAGCCATATTTTCATTTCTGCTAACTAAACAACCATAATTCTGAAACACGTGCTGATGATATTTTTTCTTCTTCCCAAACGTAGAGTTTTGCTGCCAAATAACTGATTATATAACTGATTATTTAAATAGATAACTGATTATTTAAATAACCAACTGATCAAATAGTTGATTAAATAGATAATAGATAATTAATAAATAATTTACATAGTTAATACAAATTATTTAAATAATTTACCGAAATAGTCTTCATAATTTACACATGGAAAATCACTTCTTTCGTTTGATGGTTAAATGCCTGCTAGATTTCATAAGACGGATAGTCCAGTCAAACACAGTTTAGTAAAGTTCAGCATAGTCGATTGAAATTCCGTTTAGTCCAGTCCCGTTTAGTCCAGTCAATCCAAGCCAACAGCAAAACCCTAGCGTTATACAGGTTAGCAAGACGTCAAACCACGTCAAGGTGCCGTCTGTGTTCGGAGAGGCTGTTAGGAAAAGCTACCAGAACTCACCAGAAGCCCTCATCCACTATTTATCTATCGTCAGGAGGATTGGTGAGATTCTGAGAATTTCATTGATATTTTTTTTGTGTCATATTTACTGTATAACTTTCTTTGCACAAGATATTTTTTTTTAATGATAAATTAATTAAGCTATAAATATTTATTCTTGGAAATTGTGATAATATTATTTAATATTTCTATTTCGTAATGGATAACATTATTTTATACTTTTTATATTGATTAATTTCGTTGGTTTGTTCTTATATTGACGATTTTTCTGAAGTTATTAATAAATAAGTATCTTTTATCGTAAAATTCAATTTTTCATTTTTCTTGTTTGTCTGTCCGCTATAAGATCAAATCTTTCCACGGCGGTTGGTTTCACCATCACAGGGGTAGCAGTAACTCTTAAATTTTCCGTGGATGGCGCTCATAATTTTTACATCATTTTAAGCTACCTGTGAGTGTTGGAACAAACTAGCTAGGCAAAATATCACAAAAATATTGGTTCACCCTCTGGCTGATTTAAAAAAATATATATTAATTGAACCCACGAAATCCCAGCCACGCACCAGATCAGCTAGCCGTTCGCCGTCACTACTTGTGTGTTGGTTGAATTGCCTTTGGTTATCACCTTAACCGGTGATATCATTGTTCATTTTTCTAAGGCCAAGTAGAGATGTAACGCGGTAAAATAAGTAGACCAAAAAGTAAAAAATAAAACTGTAATTAAAGAAAAAGTTTAAGGCAACGCTTTTATTTACAAAAATTATAAATTTTAAACTCAGACATTTGGGAACTAAAAGCTTTGGGGGGCTTTGGTCAGATGAGCAAAGTAACTGCACAATACTGTTATATGATCGCCTCTAAAACTTTTAATTTTCAAATGTATGAATTTAAAAAATATTTTTTACTTTTTAGTACATTTTTTTACATAATAGCTTTTCTTTAAATTTTTTTTATTTTTTATTTATAATTTTAATTAAGAGGGGGACTATTTTGTATGTTTAATAGTACACCTCTTTTGCCAAGTTTCAAAACTCTCACAATTATTTCCGTCAAATGTCGAAAGAAAAATATTAAAAGATGTCTTTTTTGACCCATCCGTGGTAAAGTGTGGAAGTCATCTTTAACTAATTTTGGGGTGCTTTATTAATTTCTCCAAGAAAATTCTTTTTACGGATGAATCATGTTTAACAAGATAGGGAAATTTTCGTAACCAGCATGTTCATGCAAATGAAAATTCGTATACCGTTATTTATAGATTGAGTTCCGTATAAATGTGTGGACAGTTTTCATCAATTGCCTCCCATCAAGTTATTAAAATCGCTCAAATAGCAACAGTTACTTAGACTACAATATACTCCATTGATATACGATATACTACTTGATCTAATTAATAAAATGCACGTTGTGTAATGTAGTAGAGCACCTCACTGGTCAGTACCCAGACAGATGGATCGACAGAGGATCTCATTTCCTAGCCATCATGATCATCAGACTTAAATCTCTGTGGTTTTTCATAAATGAAAAACCACAACCTTTATAAAGGAAGCACTGAAAGAGAAAGTGTACTCTGTTAGTATTAATACCACAGACACACACAAAAAAGTCAATTATTTAATTTTTCACATATACCGGGTGCCATAGTAAGTGGCTCACCCTTATATTTCCTTTATTTTTTAACTTATTCATTTGAAATTTGGGGTGCATAAACTACCTGTAAAAATAGATTTTTATACATGAAAAATGGTATCAAACCATTTCCGGTTTACCCGGAAATGACCGCAACTTTCGAGTTTTAAATGGAACACCCTGTATATTTTTACATATTTGGATTCAAGACAACATTCTGAATATACCATGAGAATTTCGCGAATTTTTGAGACGATGTTCAGTTTTTTAAGCATTTTAAGATATTCGTCTAGAGTGCTTTGAAATACCAAAATTTGTTCTGTCCAAGGAAACAATATAATTTTTCATTTAATTTCATTAATAACCATTTACAAAGCCTCGAAAGTTGAACATATCACTCTTTTATCGAAAACTTTTTTTTTTCAAATGGTGGTGGCTCATTGTGTTCAATAAATTATAGATTTTTTTCTGAATTCATTGATATCCATTTCAAATCTATGCCATTTGTTTTTCTATTTTATTTAATTTGTTTAAAAATTAAAAATCTACACAAAGTAGTGGCTCACCCCTATAACTTTTTTATTTTTAAACATATCAAAATGAAACTAGGGGGCCTAGGGTCATACAAAAAACTGCATTTTTGACATATGTTCAAATTTGGAGGCTTCATAAATGGTTATTAATGAAATTAAATGAAAAATTATGTTTTTCCCTTGGACTCTACATGCCGTAGAACAAATTTTGGTATTCCAAAGCACTCTAGACGAATATCTTAAAATGCTTAAAAAAACATCGACTCAAAAATTCGCGAAATACAGGGTGTTCCATTTCAAATTCGAAAGTTGCGGTCATTTCCGCGTAAACTGGAAATGGTCTCATACCATTTTTCATGTTCAAAAATCATTTTTACAGGTTGTTTAGGCACACCAAATTTCAAATGAATAAGTTAAAAAATAAAGGAAATATAAGGGTGAGCCACTTACTTGTGGCACCCGGTATACTAATATGTATTTTTGACCGTTGAAGACCATCCCCATGTCAGCTTCACAAAATTAGGTTAAGATTTTTTTGGTAATCAAACAAAAACAGGGTTAAAACAGACCAGAATAGAGTTTAAAATATAAATTAAAAATTTTAAATAAGGGGACCATGTATTCGATGTATTGTTGACTGCTGAACACGATTCCGATATCAGTTTTGTCCCATCAGGTCAGGATTTTTGTTAACCACGAAAAATAAGATAAAACAGGCCAGAATAGGGTTCCAATTATAAATTAAAGATTTTAAATATGTAGAGCATGAATTCGATGTATTTTTTACCGCTAAGCACGATACCGATGTCAGTGTCAACCAAACAAGTCATGACTTCGTACTTATCCTGATTTATTCTTTTTTGTGGTACTAGGTTGATGTCAATCCCTCTTTGAAAAAAAAAATTAGCAACAGGCAAGGACCAGTCGGAAAATTTAGTTAAGGTTATAGTAAAGAGAAAAAACAAAAATTAAAAACGAGATAAAGAGAAATTGTGGAATGGGGGTGCTATTTAGGGGTTGAAAGTAGTTTTTTGCAATTTTCGGGAAACGTGACCTCCTATCGGAAAATATCTGTCACAAAAGTTGTAGCTGATAAAAAAATATAAAACCTTTATATACGGCATTTTTCAACCTAACCTCACATTTTCCGAGAAAATGGCGGAAAACCGATTTTTCGGTTATTTATTTTTTTCTCCCGTAAAATAATTCTATTTACATGAAATGTTGTGAAAATGTACTTTCTTTTGCATTGAATAAGCACGGCTTTTTTGGAATCTGGGAAACAAGTAGTTTTCGAGATATTTATATTTTTCGAAAAAAGAACAAAATCTTTCACGAAAAACTTTATTGGTGTTTTTTTTTCTATTTAAATATTCCATCCAAGGTCGTTCTAACCGCTGAAATGTCTTTAAAATGTTCTATATAAGTAGATAGTTTATGTTTCATTAAATAACTTAAAATTAAGAAATACCAAAAAAATTGTTTTCGGATCGCGAATTTTTCAATATTGTATATTATTTTCAATTTTTACATACATACCGAAGGGAAGTATTGTATTCGAGAAAAAATCACCCTCCGAGATTTTTGATTCTGATGTTTCAGATCACGCAGATTTCGAAAATATAGGTTTTTCAATTCAGTCAGTCTGTCTGTTTGTCTGTCTGTCTGTCTATCTGTCTGTCTGTTGGTGCATTAACTAAAAAACTACTTGACGGAGAGCAGTCAAATTTGATAGATAGTTGACCCTACTGTCAGCGAAGAAATGGTAGAACTTTCACTGGATAATATACAGGGTGAATCGTCTAAAGGAAATAAATAATGAAAAAAATAATTTTTTGCTCAAATTTAAAATTTCCACGTTTGATCACACGCTAAACCTATTTCAGAAAAAAAAAAATGAAAGTTTTTTTCACCATTTTTGAAAAATTTTTTACCACTAAAAAATGTTTTTTGTCTGTGTTCAAATTTAAAATTTCCACGTTTCATGGCATTCTAAACCTATTTCAAAAAATGCTTCTTTTAATTTTTGAAAAATTTTTTACCACTAAACTAGATGGAAAATTTTTTTTCTTTGTTCAAATTTTAAATTTCCTCGTTTCATAGCATTCTAAACCTATTTAAAAAAACGAAATTTTTAGAAAATTTCATGACATTCCAATCCTATTCGGAAAAGAAAATTTGCAACATTTTTTTTACCATTTTGGAAAAAAATGTACCACTAGAATAGATGGAATTTTCTTTTCCTCAAATTTAAACTTTTCACGTTTGGCATGACTGACATTCTAAACCTATTTGAAGAAAAAAATTTTTGAAAATTTTTTCCACCAACATTTTTGAAAAAAATTTAACCACTAAAACAGGTTTTTTTTCTTTGCTCAAATTTAAAATTTTCACGTTTCATGGCATTCTAAATCAATTTCAAAAAAAAAATACCACTGTAGAATAGAAGGAAACTTTCCTTTTTGCTCAAATTTAAAATTTCCACGTGTCATGGCATTCTAAACCTATTTCAGAAGAAAAAAATTTTGAAAATTTTTTTAAAAACATTTTTGAAAAATTGAAAAAAAAAATTAAATATTTTAACCACCACTATACTTCCACTCCACTACGTGTATGTGGAATTGAAAATGTGACAGATGGCAATAATATTAGGCATATGCACCTATTATACTATTATTGAAAAATGTACAGGGTGGTCAGTCATGGTGGACATTTATAAAGGTATTTGCCTAAGCCTTCCATATTTGGCACCTGTTATTTAGTATTGAACTTTTGCTGTTGGATGAGCACTCTGTGTATTTTTTTGACCAAAACTTATCCGGGTGTTCTTTGTAATAATAGTGATAACTATATTCCGATTATTACTTTCAATGTCACTTCGTAATTATTAATTTTTTAGAGTGACCGCCATGCACAAATAAAGAGGAAAGTTCTGTGTAAATAACCTTACCGATTTTTTAAATTATTTCTGTTAATAATGAATTACATTTCAATGGTAAAATTACTTCAATGTAATATTACTAAAGCTGAATAAATTTAATTGAAGAAAGTGGGAAACACAGTCAGAAACTTAAGATTTTCATGGCAATGCACCGTACCGTACTGAAAGTCGTAAGCTAGAGATCCCTTTTTTGCAATGGTTATTTGATCTGCATCTTTTAAAAAAAATCGAGCTAGGGTTTATAAACTTTTGTTGCTTAATAATGATTTTAGTATTGTTCCTTTTCCAGCAATACCGGAAATTGTATCGCAACCAGAAAAGGAGTGAAGAGCTATTATATATGTGTACGATTCGTGTTTAAAACAATTAGATGTATAAAATGAATCATTTTCATTGTCTGAACCTGATTTGTGGGAAAATATACTGAGATCATTTGAATTTAGCGACAGCTTATCATCGTGTTTTGCTAATTAAGTATTTATAATTAATACATCGGCGTCTTCGGGAGCTTGCTCTGATATAGTTTGTATTAAATATCTTTTGTTACTCTGACTAGATAAACATTTCTCTTGCGAAAACGTTATTTTACTTACATCTTGATATTCAAATGTAAGAGATGTTTGCAGATTTCTTACTTGAACGTTCATGCCTATCGAAGTGGAAGCAGATGCTCTAAGTGTTGCACCTGTAGGCTTTCGTGAAAACCGTGTCGAAAGGTCGCGGAAACCGCGGATTCGCGATTAACTCAGTATTTATGGCCCAAACGGGAAGAACAACTATTATAGAAGTTACACATCTGTAAATTCTCTAAGGTCCTATAAATTTGCCTAACCGTTTTGGAAATACGACGCGGACTAAGTGAAAAATGCATTTGGTTCCGCCAAACCTCTTTCGCATTACATATCTCGCAATTAAATATTGCTGTTGTAGAGCTCGGTGATCTTTATCCTCTGCCAGAATGTCCTATACATTTTATTTTCATGTTTTTACAGTGAATAAATATAAACATTTCCGCACCACCTTAAAGGTAGAATGCCCGGCGCGCTTATTTTTACATGGTTTCTCCAGGAGGCCTAATCCATGCCGGATCTTAAAATAATCAATATTTCCGACTCCTTCCGTACCTGAAACGTTATCGTCTAATGACAAATCATTGTCATTACTTTCATTCTGATAAATTCTACGTCATGCATTTCGTCATTTATAGCAATTATAGGTGTGATATTTAAGCAGGAGTGACAGTGGTAATGGCCACAAGCTGTTGAACAATTCAGTCCTACTTTCCTACAACTACAAAAAATTGAATTTGACAATATGTCTGGTGCTGGTGGTAACTGCGTTAGTATTGGCTGCAAAATATCATTCTCCCTAATCCAGCCCCACTACTCAGGATCAATGTCTTTTCCCGACCATGTTTGAACTTGATAATACACTCTACACAAATGCCGTTGAGCTGCTAAAGATGTTTAAAAGTGAATTATCATTTGTTTGCTTAATTGTATTGAAACATATTCTTTACAGGATTTTTGCAAACATCAGAAAAAATAAGTATCTATGAGAACCAAAAGAAAAGCTAGGTGTAAAAATATTAATGAACCTTTGCATTCTTTCGATAACCTGACTTCTGGTTATGCTGGTAAATTAAAATTCCTTAAACGAATTTGTATAATTGCAAATGCAAAGATTCATTAATTTTTTACACATAGCTTTCCTTTTAATTCGCATAGATAGTTCTTTTCTGATGTTTGCAAAAATCATGTAAAGAATATGTTTCTGCTAAAGGGAGTGATGATAACTTTACATCTGTTGAAAGTGTTGTAGATTTGGCAAATGTTAAAAATCGTCGTAGGTCCAAAACGATTAGGTGTACTTACGAAAAAAATGTATAGAAACTTTAAGATAGAGCATTTACAGATGTACAACTTTAGTAAAAGGTGTTGTTCCCGTTTGGGCCATAGAAACTGAGTTAATCGCAAATACACGGTTTCCGCAACCTTCTGACGCGATTTTCACGAAAACCGCTAGGTGTATCGTGACATAATTACCGCGTTATTCAAGACGTCCAAATAAACACAATAATGTTTTTCCCCTAGGGCACAATTTTAGCACAGAGGTCAATTTTACATGCAGCTAGAACGCCTGGGGATTTATCTTATAATTGATTTATCTAATTCAATTTTTGAAAAAGGCTACCCAAAGTTAAACGTAGCACAGTTAAATGACTCACAGCGCCGTTGCAGTTGAAGAATTGGACGAGATGGGTCAGATCATCAAAAAATTAAAATGAAACAGTGATCAGACTACTTTATAAAGAGGATTGACTCAACCGGCAAAAGCACTTGTTTTAAAGTGTAAAGGACTATTAAGGAGGTTGAGGCGTTGCAGTCCCAACCAAAAGTAAATCGAATTCTTAATCGGAACTTTTCCATAATAAATTATTACAAAACGTTATAAGTCGATAATACCAATAATTATTGTCATAAAGTCATAAATAAATCATTTTGTATTATTAATTAATTCTTTAAGTAGATTTAATTATTTTACTTAATGAACTAACTTTTGGATGTTTTGTTCGAACTTATAAAAAATATATATATGTTGTAAATATCTGTGTATTTTACAAATGTGTTTCAGTAAATAATTTTAAAAAAATGAGCAGCAGTAAAAATTAAAATAAAATCATTAAATAACTGAAAAATCAGTTAAAAATCATTAACGAAAAGAGAAATTAGACAGTTTAATAATTTTTTTATGTATTAAAAGTCTCCTAATTAAATTGGAAACAATATTAAAATATGCGTAAGACATCAATGCTTTAATAATTAGTTTTCAGAACTGCTGACATTATTTGGTTATTTGCTATAAATTAAAATGTACCGTTTTCGTGCTGGGTTGACATATTTTCCATAAGACATGTAATAGTTTTTAAAAATTTTTAACTTTACCAGTTTCCTAATGACTTTGGATTTTTTACAGTAAATTGTGTCATATAAAAATCTATTAAAAAAACTTTATTTCAGATTTTTTTCATTATTTTCGTAAAACGCCTCAACCTTCTTAAACGGTCTTTTAAAATTTGAAGTGGTTTTTGTATATCCATTCTCTTGAAATATTCGCTACTGATGCACATCATTATTCCATTTTTAATTTTCGTCTATTATGACACATAAATCATTTATTTTTTCAGTAGATTTAATTTCTGTTTTTTCGTAATTATAGAATATTTTTCTATAAAAGTTTATTTTCGTTTTGTAAAGTCAAGAATAAATAACATATTTTTTTATAATTAATAATGAGCATTTTACTGTCAATAAATATTTAATATAAATATACAATTGTTTTATTTAATTGTATAAAAATGAGTTAATTAGTAAACTATGACAGACTAGTTTACTAACGTCACGTCGATATTTTTTTGTTTCTAACGAATAGCACATTAAAAAGAAATTGATCGATCAAATTGTCGAGCTGCAATATTCAGTGAACACAAATTGGAATCATGTTTCTTTTAATTGAGTCGTTATGCTATCGATTCGTATACTCCAATTGTAATTCTGCAGATGGCTTATTTCGTTATGATAATCTAGTGATAGCATTTAATTTGTAATAAAAAGTAGAGATCCATGTATTTGAGCAATTACGGGAGTTATTTATTTATATACATCGTTTAATCCCCACGTTTATTTATACAAATGTAGGGAATTATTACCATTTATTCAAGTGTAAATATATACAGTTTTGTGTACGTATGTATAAGCTTAATATAACTATACACGACTAATTTTAAAAATGTCTTTTTTCAATGTTACTCTATTATAAAAAGTTGGTATTCTTAATTCCCTTAAAACATGCCCTCTAAGACACTGCCGCTCCCAAATTTTCTGGTATGAAAATTTTATACTCTTGGATATCCAAGTAACCTATGTATGCATTAAGAGTGACAGATCACCTTTCTTCATTAAGTATAAAATATTGTAAAAAATTGTATATATGTTACCAAAATGTATTCATAAACTACTTTTACACCCGTGGAAATTGTCTGGCTCCTTTCATTTAGTGTAATTAATGTTAAAAGATTCTGTAAAGATTCGTCGAGCAATTTTCGAACAAGTTAAACTTCTCTGGTGCAGGCTCATATCCATTGGAGCCCTCTGGCCTCTCGGTACTTTTTTTGGTAGATGTTGATTATTTTTTGCGACATGCTAACTATTCAAACAGAAATGGTATAGTAAGATATGCTTATGCTTGAATAAGCAGATCTGGTTGAAATTTTGAGCCTTAATTGATAATGGTGTAATACAGAATGTTAAAAAATACTATTGTTAAAAAACTATGGGTAAGAAGAGAAATCGAATACATCTTTTTTGAGAATAGATCAACCGATTTTAGTGAAAAGATAAGTTGATATACATATATGAGCATTGCTAATATAAATCTGTAAAGAAATCATCAAGTGTCCAAAGCCAGTGGTTCCAAAATTTTCAAAAAATATTTCTTACGGCATGTGCCAACATTTATCAATATTATAGCAGTAATATCAAAGTTTAAAACATTGAGAAACACATGTACCGATGTTTACATCTCGTCAGTGCGACTACTTTCAAAACTTAAAAAAATATTTCTCAGGGAAATATCTTTAGAGTAATTTTTCCAAAATCCATTTTGCCCGATTGGCTCTTGCATGTTTCCTAACCTCAAAAGACGCCGTAAGAATGCCCGAAAAAAAATTAAAGTGTAGCTAAAAATCTGAAAAAAATCAGGGGTACGTATGATAGCGAAGAAATCCAATGGCGCAAACCAGACTTCCTTGCGATCCTTCGTCTCCGAGGTAGGGTCGTTTAAAACCACCGGAAGGAAATAATCTAGTCTTTTCCCCACTTCTCAAGGCTCTATCTCGGAAACCAAAAAAGTTATAGACTCATAGTTTGCGCCATTCGATTTATCTCACCATCCTGCGTACCCCTGAATTTTTTCAGACTTCTGGCTACACTTTCATTTATCTTACGGTGTTTTCTGAGGTTAGGAAAAATGCAAGAGCCAATAGTCCAAGACAGACATCGGATTCGTGTTCAGTAGGTTAAAATGCATGAGAACACATAGGTCTGCCTTCTCGTGCTCGATTTTTTTGTGTGCCTGTGTAATTATTGCAGAGGTTGCCTGAGAAACATATTTTAGCCCATTGTAACCTTTCAATGTAGTTACACTGACGAGATGTATATATTTAAACACGTATCTATGTTTTAAAGTTTGACATAAATGTTATTTTTTGATAAGTGTGTGTATGTTTCTGTTTTTTTGAGCAGGATAGTCTAAATTAAAATAAATCCCCATACTGCATACCGTCCCATATATGGCACATTGAAGTATTTTCAGAGTATGTAGTGCCGTCTATTTAATTTCATTAGAATATCTTGCAGAGATTAATAAGCAAGTTATTAGCATCATCTAAAACCAACTAATATTTAATGAAGCGGTATGGTCAGTTTGGTTCAACAGCTGCCTCAGTAACAGTTGATCTTTCGTAACCGATAATTTGTAGCATATTTAATAGTATTTCCATTGACTATTATTCAACAAATTAAAACATGGTGGGGAAGTTTTCCTAATAACAAATGGTGTACAAATGAAACAAAACAGGTATGTTTTTTAAATATTATTATTTGTAGGAAATTATGTATGTACCATATATGGCACAGCATGCAGTAAAGGAATCAGATAAAAATATTGAATTTTATTTTCATTCGAATATCGTTTCAGAAATAATGGATGTAAGAAAATTTTATGGGCGTGTAGTAGAATATTCTATTTATTTATTTAAATTTTATTTTGCTTTATTAATTCCTGTCTATTATTTTTTTTTGGTATTAATTTCAAATCAACTAGTAGATTTTTTACCAAATGGAAATATTGAAAATGATGATCTCTCTGATGATGATCATCAGACAACTCAAAATGGTGTTATTGAGGAAACTGATTATGAAGATGAAAGAGAGGAAGAAGAAAGCGACCCAGATAGTAAAGATGACATTCCTCTAAGTTGTTTTGTAAAGACGTCCAAACGAACCAAAACAAAATCATAACCTCCGGTTTGGAAACAATCAGCTGTCCCAAGAAATGGGAAGGTCTTGTATCTCCTTACCAGGTTTTCAAAATTTTCTTTACCGATGAAATATTCAGTGAAATTTTATATCAATTCAATTTTATTCTGTACAATCATGACCAGAAAAATCATTCACTATCTGTAACAGACCAGTTCATTGGTACATGCCTATTCATGTCAATTGCGCAACTGCCTACAACAAGGCATTATTGGAATGCTTGCTTAGGACATCCATTAGTACCAAAGGTTATGACATGTAACCGTGGGGAGGAAATCAGACGGTTTTTCCGTTTCAATGATAATAACACAATGATTTCTCAAGGACAAATAGGACATGACAAGTTGCATGTTTAAAAGTGAATTATTTATTATTTGTTTTCTTGTAGTAATGAAATACATTCTTTGTAGGATTTTGCAAACAGCGGAAAAAAGTATCTATGAGAACTACAAGAAAAACTATATGTAAAAAATATTAATGAAATCTTTGCATTCTTTCGATAACCTGACTTTGGTTATGATAGCAGATCAAAATCCTAAAATAAATTTGTCCAGTTTCTTATTGGATAATCTCATTATAACACTAGCATCCAACATAGTCCCCTACGGCTAATCAGATTAAACTAGTATCTACATGACCCCCTACGGCATGAAGATTCAGTTACAAATGAGAACAAAGGCCTAAAATGGATTTATTTACCTATCCTGTCTTAATTTTTTTTTTCATTCTGATGGATTACATTTTCATAAAATCTCTCATTCAGTTTCTTGGAAATGCTTAGCCTTTGAAACGTTTTTCACCCTTCTTTGAGCTCATCAGGAAAGCACAAAGCCACTCATAACGATGTTTCATGCAAAATCAAGGCAATATACATGAAGTATGAGATATGAGGTGAGGTATGGTACCGGTTTCAGTGGCGATATCTCGATCGGCGAAGTTAAGTCACGTCGGTCGAGTCCATTACTTGGATGGGTGGCCGTCGCCGTCCTGGTTAAGTGGTAGAGTAGCATTAGCTAAACTTCGCAAGGACATTAAAATAAATAAGGCAGTTAAATAAAAAATAAATAAAATATTTATATTTGACATTGACTGATAAAAAACAACAGATCTTCACCTATCTATTAGCTAACTAGTATTGGAGCCTGTATACCCTATGCATGTTTAAAAGTAAATTATTTATTATTTGTTTGCTTATAGTAATGAAACATATTCTTTATAGGATTTTGCAAACAGCGGAAAAAAAACTGTCCATGAGAACTAAAATAAAAACTATATGTAAAAAATATTAATGACCTTTGCATTCTTTCGATAACCTGACTTCTGGTTATGCTAGCAAATCAAAATCCTAAAATAAATTTGTCCTATTTCTTATTTGACATTCTCATTATAACACTAGCCTCCAACATAGTACCCTATGACTTCCTAATCTACAAGTGCCAGAAGAGTCTGAGATGAAAAAAGAAGGTCGTGGTCATATTGTGGAAGAGGTCTCTAGTATTGATGGAGTAAATTTTCAGTAGTATCATGGTTTGATAACAACATTGTTACCTTGTTGCCAACTTATGTGGGAAGTAAGCCGACAGCTGACGTGAAAAATTTTCTAAGAAAGATATCGATCACAGCAGCGTACCATGTCCACAATCTATAAAAATATATAACAGATATATGGGAGGAGTAGATCTTTTGGATTCAATGCTTGGATACTACAGAATCCAAATTGGATCGAAAAAATAGTATCTCCGAATTTTTGCCCACCTTATAGATTCATATTGTGTCAATGCATGGATTCTGTGGAAGCGAAATAGTGAAAACATTAGCACTAGTTGATTTCAAATTAGCAGTGGCTGAGGCACTATGGAAAATAAATTCGGCAACAACATGTACCCGTGGGCGTGTAAAAGTGTAGAGAGCCTTTCCCTAGAAAAGAAAAGTCAAGGTCGACATACCATTAGAAGAGGTGTGGTTAAATGGGGTAGATCATTTACCCATATGGGCTGGAAGCAGACAACGTTGCAAGTGTCACAATTGTCCTGGAAAATCTTTTGTGTTCTGTAGAAAGTGCCAAATTTACTCATCTTTAAATAAGACAGAAGTTGTTTTTTGCTGTGGCACACAGAATGAATAATTTATAATGTCCTTGTTGCATGTTGTGCTCTATATGGCACAAACCATTTTTTTGTAATAAATGTGTCAAATTACAATATTGATTTTTTTTTAACTTTCCCCGTTAATTGTATGTCTAAATACACTGAATTTTAATTTTTCTCCAATATTTCAAGAATTATTCAGCAAGGGGATAACATTATGAGAGTCATGTTGTACGTAGTGCGCATGTTTTCTCTATTATAATCAAATGTTAATTAGAGCATATAGGCGGCAAAGTAGCTGCCGAAAAAAACATATTTTCTATATTTATCTATGATAAGTTTTGTTGAGTTGAAATAATTACTAGCAAGCATACTTTTCCAGTAATATAATTGTTCACTTTGTTTCTATTTATAATTTAATTATGACGTTATTTGCTGTTAAAGGTCCTGTGGATATTATTACAACAGAGTTGTGTCCATATTGATTATATCTTCTTCAAATAAATCGTTATATTATTTTTATTTACATCAGTTTCCGTCTCCTCCATAAATTATTTCCGAAATATAGGTCAATATTGGCACAAAATAATTCATAGATGGAAAATAAATTGACATTCATTCATCGTGCTGCTAACAAGAGTAAACTACATTGAAATATCTGCAAATAGATAGATGTGTATCGGGCAAAATATTATTTATTACTTTCTCAGATTTCCATTCCAACTCTTTGAAATATAAATTGTAATTGTATGGCTAAGTATTTTTAAACTAGGCGTATATTCCATAACAGTAGTGTTGGAGGTACACACGGGATGTCTATTAAAATGTAAGTCGAATTTTATCTATGTTAAACAGATCTAGGTATAAAAAATAACAACAATTTTTAAACTTTTGTACTCAACAAAATAGTATAAAGGCAAAAAAATAAGAGTTCAGTAATCCTATTGTTCGTTCTTAAAGGTAAATCACTCTCTAGAATTACAATATCGCATACCAAATTTTTCTTAAATTACTTAAACAGTGACGTATAAGTCTTGAATATTTTGAACACTAAAGAAACTTTACTTTGCTGAAAATTAACAGCACTAACTCTGGTAAACCTAAAGTTGGCGAAGGCGTCAGATAGAACTGTGTTCTCTCACAAATCCCCTTCAACGTCCACAGTGAACACGTGAGGCATCATGTGCTGGAGGACTTTCAAGGTGGAGTAGCTATGAATGGAACTAAAATTTCCATCAACAGATTTACAGACGATACCACCTTTGTTGCAGCAAACGAAGAAGACCTCAAACAACTGCTACATAATTTCCAAACAATAAGCTCTGAGAGTACGGTTTGAGTATAAATTATAATAAAAAGAAAATTGTAATTGTAAACCGATCAAATAAAAATCACACAGACACGTTAAGGATGGGTTATTGTGAGGTAGTAAAGAATATTGTTTATTTTGGAGCTCTGGTGATACATTCTTATATTCTTCGTCGAATCTCATATTTGCTTCCGGTGTTTAGTAACATCAGACATATGTTACTCCTTTTCTTGTAACTTGTGACATGTTCTACACCATAAGGGTATTTTAAATTATTACTAGAACAAATAAAGATATATTTATCCATCTATATATCTAACGTTGCTAATGACGAGCTGAGAATTCTATTGCTTACTTTTCGCATATTCTTTCCAAATAAGTAATTTTTTTAGCTTTAATTGCTATATTTGTAATCTTGATCATCTCCCGATGATCTTGTGGCATAACGTTCCTTAGCGTACTACACAATATTTTTGTAAAAATTCATCAAAGTTTACAACACTCTTCGTTGGCATTTTTTAAAACGTTTTAACACTTCTGTATTTATTGATCAATTTTTTCGTAAATAGTATGGTTCCTAGACTACTAACACTAATTTACTGTACTCATTTCATTACAATTTGTCGTTTCTCTGACTACTGAGCTTAAAAGGAATGTCCAGGAGACAAACATATGAACAGACAGATTGACGACATTTTAAAAATTGTTCATAATAGGCAGATTTACGCAATGATATAAAATTTTCTTCTTTACGGGCAATATTTACAGTTTCGAATATGTGTTGTGCTGATCAAGTGAAATGTACATTTCACTTTCGTACTTGCGAAAAATATGATAAATACATGGTTAAGGAAATATTACCATAGTATTATTGAACTAAATGGAGTAATTTGTCTCGATATAAGTTAATCTATAATTTATAAAACAGTCCATATCCCAGTGATGATCAAGGAAAATCGAGCAAATTATAATAGTTATTTATGATACAAGTGTTAAAAATTACTTTTTATTTTGTGAGTGGAGAAGTTAGCGAAACGAGCGTAAGCGAGCGAACAAAATAAAGTCATTTTTAACACGTGTATCATACAATGTTTCTTCTACAAACACCATTAAAAGAGCAATAAAGTTTCTTTAAAAAGATTTCAAATGCTTTTAATGGTTACCTCATAATTCTAGTATTTTGTAGGATTTATAAAATAAATAAATCAAGTTTGCCCGTTGATTGACACATGCTTGTCAAATGTGAAAAACTATTGCAATATGATGAGTTCCAATACAATTTCTTCTTGTGAAGTAGCTTCCTCACGGGAAACCTCCTGGTAAGAACTCGGGACCTGATATGGCAAAGACGACCAAGCCCCTAACCAACGAGAATAGGCTACACGAGAGCACGAGACCAGAGATGGAAGCAGAACTCCCGCAGCAAATGAACACGGCTGGGCCCAGTAACCAGCAATGACTAGGTGCTGGCGGGAACAGAGAACTAGGAGAGAAAACACCACCGCAGGCCCATGGAATCGCGAAACTGGCGGCAACAAATTCGACCATCATTTTTCTACAAGTGAATCTGAACAGGAGCCGGGGTACACAAGACCTACTCTATCACACAGCAAACAAATTCAACGCTCACCTGCTATTAGTGAGTGAGCCGAACGTTAAGCACGTAAGTGGGAGGAATGCCTGGATCACCGACCCACAGGCAGACGCAGCAATACGTGTCCACAATGCTCACGCTAGCGGCACCGGGGGACGACACGGCACTGCATGGTGTGTCGTTAAGGAGGTGCCCATCTACTCGTGTTACTTCAACCCAAACGCCCCCAGCCAAGAATTCGAGCGCTTCCTCCAACAAGGGTATGATAGTCGCAGGAGACTTTAACGTGAAAAACCCCCTGTGGGGCTCACACAAGACGGACGCTAGAGGCAACATCCTAGCTGAGTGGATAACAACGCACGACCTTGTCGTGATCAACGCAGGACACACGCCTACCTTCATACGAGAAACGCATAGTAGTATCATTGACGTGACCTTTGCTTCAGCCTCCCTTGTGGATCGCATCCCGACCTGGAGCGTCTTGGAGGATGAGACACTAAGTGACCATCAGGTGATATATTTCGAACTCGTCGACGAACACCTAACCTTAACATCAAAAGCGGATCCCCTGCCAGAGAGCATAACGTGGTACTACAACCCCGGGAAAGCGGGACCTCTTCGAGAAGATCTACAAACTGAACTAGATAATCTGCAGACCCTAGATCCTAGTAATCTAGTGCCAAATTGCCCTCCCCCGAAAGGGCACAAGACGAAGAAAACCGGTGCACTGATGGAGTGAGGACATCGGTACACTTCGCAAGGCCTGCATCGCTAAGAAAAGGCGATGGACGAAGCTTAAGACTCACCGGGATTTGGAAGATCCAGAACTCACCGCTAGCCATGAGGAGTATTGTGCCGCTAGGAAGGCCTTAAGGAAAGCAATAAAGATGGCGTAAAGAATGCGCTGGGAAGACATGATAGATGCGGTAGACGCTGACCCCTGGAGAGACGGCTTCCGTATCGTCTGTACGTATACAGGGGTGCGCGAGCACGTACAGCTGTGTACACAGAAGAAGCAGGAAATTGCAGAAATACTCTTTCCCAACCGTCCCATTACAGTCTGGGACGACATACAGGAGAACTACCACAAGTTACGGCCGAGGAGGTCGCTAATTCAGCCGACAGAATGAAGCCCAACAAGGAACTAGGACCAGATGGCGTCCCCCCTGAGGTGATCAAACTGGCTGTAAAACTACATGCGGAGGTTTTCACACCGACATTCAACAATGTCATTGCCGAGGGAGCAATTCCACCACGCTGGAAATCCGCGAAGCTGCTATTGGTTCCGAAACCTGGGAAACCGGTGGACTCTGCACCTAGGCATATATGCCTCATAGATACCACGGCTAAGCTTTTAGAGAGAATAATTGCGACGAGACTCAGCGATGAACTCGACGCCCGGGGGTGTTGTCGGCTTCCGCGAGGGCAGGTCCACCGTGGAAACCGTTCAGGAAGTGCTACGCATTACCCACTCGGCTACCGAGGGTAACTGGAGGCAGCGGGAAATATGCCTAGCCACAGCAATAGATGTCAAGAACGCGTTTAACACAGCCCCATCGTAGACACCCTGGTGAGCAAAGGAATGTCAACATACCTCGTCCTGCTTGTCAGGAGTTATCTGAATGAAAGGATCCTACTAATTGACGAAGATAGTAGGGCAATCACTTGCGGCGTCCCCCATGGGTCCCATTACTCTGGAATGTCCTCTATGACGAGGTGCTTGACCTGGTGACTCCGATCCCCAAGATGGAGTACCGCATGGTGGCGTATGCCGATGACCTCATAATCACGATCGATAAGACAGAAGACGGGGCCGGTGGACAAGGCGGAGGTCGTCATTGACACCATTGGAGAATAAATGGCGGCTAACGCCATGGAGATTGTTCCAGAAAATACTGAGGTAATCGCCCTCACTGGAAGGAAAAGTGTAAAAACTAAGACTGTCAACGTACTCGGTACAGAGATCAGTGCAAAAAAGGACCTGAAATATCTAGGAGTCCATATGGACCACAGACTGGCATGGGGCAAACATATAGGAATGGCCGCGGAAAAAGCCGAGAATGCAGCAATGGCGCTTGCCAAGCTCATGCCTAGGACCAGAGGACCGAGGACCTGCACACGCCGCCTCATCAGCTCTGTGGTGACCTCCATACTTCTTTATGCTGCCCCAGTATGGGCGGAAGAGCTCAGGGTAGACAGGAACAAAGGCCGATTACTTAGGACACAACGTACCATTCTCATACGTATATGCTGCGCATACCAAGTGTAGCACTACAGGTACTCGCTGCAGCACCACCCATGGATCTGCTCGCAATGGAACGGGCCTATAATCATGATGCAGATACCGCTGCCAGAGCATATAATCGCAGCGCCCTCATGACTCGCTGGCAGGAGCGTTGGAGCAATGCAAATGAAGGAGGGTGGACCAGGTTGCTCATTCCGAGCATCAAACCCTGGACGGATCGCAAACACGGGCAACTTGGTTACCACCTTACCCAGATGCTCAGTGGGCACGGCACTTTTGGTACCTTCCTTTGCAAGATCAAGAAGAGAGACTCGGATACGTGCTTTTACTGCCCCATGGCTGATACCCCGGCCCACACTTTATTTCACTGCCCACGATGGACAGCAGACCGTGAAACCGCATATAGGGCCATTGGACAAGACCTTAACGAACACAATTTTGTAAATGCTATGCTGAGTACTGAGCAAAACTGGAAGACACTCAACGACCTTTGTGTGGCCATCATTGGCACGAAGGAAGCCGACGACAGAGCTGTCTAATACTACCCACAGGCAGCCTGCGCAGCACCCGAAGCAATGCTTACGCGGTCCCGGGTGCCTGCGCTGAAGACGGAGGGATTTTAGTCAGTAGGAGTCCGGCACTACTCGGTCCTACTGAGCCCATAGAAAAAAAACAGGAATAAATATTACTAATTGCTCCAATTGTACAATTAATGTAAATATTTCTAAATAACTTGTAGTATTTTGTTAATAAATATATAAATGTCATTATGACAAACGACTTGTCATTTTGCTTTTTGCACTAGTGTTAAAAGTAAATCATGCCATCATTTTTGACGCGAGTTTATATAATATTACATTTTTAATTCAAGTATGCCGTGTTAAAAATATAGTTATTAATGGCGTTTGTAGAAAAAAAAATAGTTAATTAAACGCTACTAAACCGCAAAGCCTGACTGACAGTTTTTTACTCATTTTATTATTATTATTTTGAGGTACACTACCACACAAGATTTGCTGCTAACATTGACAATTCAGATTTTCCAGGATGGGAAAATGGATTAAATCGTAGAATTTATTCTACATGTGCTTTCCAATATGGGTTATTTTCATTAAATAACAACGAAGAGAGAGACACGGTTTTGTAACGGTTTATTGACTTATTTGCAAATTAAAAACTGTGCCAAAATTTAAAGTAAAGGTAATCTATTATACTAAAAGTGGGATAATCAAGGAGAAGGGAGAAATTAAAAACTTAATCTTTTAATGTCACCAATTGAACGAGGAGAGTTCTAAATAAATCGATCTCGCCCATTTCTTTGTTTTATTTAATACCACTTACTAGTATCACGTCAATGCGGAAAGAGAATACTGCAAAGCAGATTTGGGCTAAATCTATTTCTCCCCCTTTGATCTTAAAATCTGTACGCAATTACAGCGATTACTTCTACCAAATTTATTTATATGTGGCTCTGTTTTACGTAAATACAGTAAACTTGTACCTTTGTCAGATTCCTGTAGAAGTTACTTTAATTTTAAAATTTATTACTTACAACTAAATTAAGTGATTAACAATTCTCATTTCCCATTTAAATTTTTTTAAATAGCGATAATTATTTGGATATTAATTAATTAAATTTTAAGATTATTTTATTGTAAAATTTTCTCATCACACTTCTAATAATGATTATAACACGTAAAATTTAAATATATTTTAGTAGTCTGAGGGTGCAGAGGATGGTGTTGCATCTATGGCCAGAGAAAATATTGGCTTCGTGAAAAAATCCAAATTTCAAGTTATGATGAAAATGGACATTTTGAATGGGAAAAATTGCAAATATCTCCTACTAAGCATGTCGTCTGTGTGCCTTCGTATGTGTGTGTATACTGTGTATATTACTTTATCTCCCACAGGTGATAAGGTGATAATTTTTTCTCGAACACTACTTAACGTGGAAACTTGAAATTTTAGACAAGATCTGGTCTAAGGTAGAACGCTGTCAAATATTAGTCAAGAGGCGCCGCCGTCAAGAAGTTCCCAAAAATAGCCTTACGTCGAATAAAAACATTTTTCGAATAAAAATTGTTTAGATTGAAAAATTTTATCGATAAAAGTTCTTAAAAATTGTACCATGCAAGGCTCCAGAGGGGACCAAAAACGATAAATGATAAGAAAGTACTGATTGTTCATCTACCCAAGACCGGACAGTAAACCGCAGGCATCATGAAATTACGAACGATGAATGAGTGGATCCCACGTCGTTACTCCAGAGTAAGACTTACGAGTACGGATTTAAAATTCGTATTTTGCTGTTTAGAGAATTACTGATATTTCTTTTTCAATGCATAAGATGTTATAAAACGATTTCAGACCTTGGCTTCTAGTAGACAGGGTATCCCAGATTTAAACTGACATACTCCAGTGAAAGGTAGAGCACACTCAGCTGAGTTCAAAACACTCCTATACTTATCGTTGAATGTGAACCGTTTTTGAAATACGGGGGTATTCTATTGTTCTTGACCAGAACTTTAGCCCGCCATATTTTTGAAATGAATGCACATATTTAGATAAAATTGGGTATACATATTTTACTCATTTAGGTTAATAAACAGCTTAAGTGATTTTGGAAAAATTCCAGGACCGACCTCCATTTTCTTAATATGGCTCTTAGGGTCGTTAACATCACACTGTGTATTATTTTTTGGTAAATGTTAGTAAACTTTAAAGAGCCTATGGACCAGTTTATAAAATAATGTCATAATATTTGATGGCACGTTTATAGTTATTCTTCAATATATTTTCAAAAGTATTGAAATGCCAAATTTGACATTCTACAAATAACACAATACAGTTGTCAACATCATTGTTGTATTAATTTTAGCTAAACAGCCCGTGGAAGAGGTTGTTATTTGTTTCTGTTGACATTCAGTGTTTTTAAGCTTTTTTTAGTTTAAATTTTATCCAAAATAATGCACATTCAATTTCTTTCATGAAAGAAAAATAATGTTAGTGAAGAGGCCTGAATTAACAAGCACAATTAAAAAAAATTGCTACGGCTTCGATAGCCGAATCATGGTATAAGAAAAGTAGACTGTATTAAGGTGTAATCACTTACAGGATCTTTGCTTCCTTGTCGACTCCTGCTGATCGATCTAGCTTCTTCTCGGAGCTCCTGGGGCCAGATTCCTTCTTGTACCATTCAATTAGGGGACTGTGCAAGATCACAGTGATGCGAAGACATTTATAACAATTTTTAAGGTACCCGGAAAACAATTTATTTTAAAGGCAATTGCGGCGAGTTCGCGTGCACTGAACCGAATGTTATCTTCTTCGTGTTTTTTGATACAAGCAAAACCACCAATTTTTAGAGGCCTTGACCTTGAGTCAAAACGCGCTATTTAAATGGAATAAAGTTACAATAATTATAAAGAAATTTAATATTTTAAACTAACAACCCCAAAAATCAATTGAAACCCGAACAAAAATATTAAACACCTTTTGAAAATAGCTTGAGAATATTAAAAACAAAAGTTTGCAATTTTATTTTGACGAAATAAATTTATTTAGAACTTAAAATAGTTGAAAAAAAAATTAAAAGCGGTGCAAATTATTAAAACTATAACAGGTTTTCAAAATGAATGCCCCCAGCGTCAATACATTTTCGAGAACGTTTTAATATGTTTTTCACTGACCTATCAGTCACTTCCGGGTAATTTCTAATGTTATCACATACAGTAATATTTTTTTTCTAGAAGCCGTTCTCGTGTATTGAACTCTTCATTGTACACTTCTGACTTGAGATGACTCCATAAAAAATAATCTAGAGGTGTAAGATCAGGAGACCTCAGTGTCCAGTTTACCTCACCTCCGCGACCAATCCATCTGTTGGTCTAATGCTGGTTCCCGAACCAGTCCAGCACCATCGGGCTGAAACCACAAACCCCTAGTATTGATAGCTTCTAATAAATCTGGCAAGATATCTCTAATATTAAATCTGTATTGGGAATGTTTCTGAATCACTGCATGTGGATTTTCGGTTGCCCAAATATGCTGATTTCTACAGTTGTTAATTCCGTCACGTGTGAACTGGGCTTCATCCGTGACTAGAATTCTCGATATTGTTCTTCTGTGACCCAAAATCCACCTACAAAATGTTAAGCGGGGAACGTCGTCACCGTCTTTTAGACGTTGAACTGTTTCAACATGAAATGGATAAAAATTTTCCTTCTTTAATATTCTCCATACTCTTATCTTATATACTGCTAACTCATTACTTATTTTTCTAACATTTATGGATGGATTATTTTCCAAAACCTGTAATATTTGCTCTTCTTGTTGAAAAGCTCTGGGAACATGTTCATGCTTTATCATGGATGGAAATTGTCCATGTTTCCTACTAAATTGATATACCTTTGAAAACGTTTTATGATCTGGTACACGGCGATTTGGAAAACGCCTTTGATACTCTCTTTTTGCAGCTCTCCAATTTCCGTCGCAAAATCCGTACACAAAAAGAATATCCGCATAATCTTGATTACTAAATTGACACGGCATCTTAAAATTTTTAGTTTTAAAAACTGTTTTTTTATCACTTATTCTAATAATTACTAAGAGCCAACAGCAATTTTCATTTGCAAAATTTCACATTTGACATTTCTAATGCAACAATGTCATGTGTTAATCGCATTGTGATATTACTTATTTTTTATTCGTGAAATAAATGGAACGTGCTTTATTTTGGACGGAAAAAACGCTGAATGTCAAAACAAAAACAAATAACAACCTTATCTACAGGATATTTAGCTAAAATTGATAAAATAATGATGTTAGCAAATGGACTGTATTATTTGTAGACTGTCAAATTTGGTCTTTCAATACTTTTGAAAATTTATTGAAGAATAACCATAAACGTGCCATCAAATATTATGACATTATTTTATAAACTGGTCCATGGGATTTTAAAATAATTACCAAAAAATAATATACCGTATGATGTTAGTGACCCTAAGGGCCATATTAAAAAAATTGAGGTCGGTCCTGAAATTATTTCAAAATCACTTAAGCTGTTCATTAACCTACAAGAGTATAATATGTATACCAAATTTTATCTAAATATGTGCGATCATTTCAAATTATGGCGGACTGAAGTTCTGGTCAAAAACCATAAAACACCCGTATCTCAAAAACGGTTCACATTCAACGGTAAGTATAGGGGTCTTTTGAACTCAACTACCTTCCATTAAAGCATGTCCGTTTAAAACTGGGACACCCTGTATATACCAAGTCCAAAGTTTCTGGACTATTACTAGCTTGATTTACTCATTTACCCATTGTACCCATTGTATATGTATTTCGTACATTTGTCTAATACTTAAAGATGAATCCAAGTATCTTCTCTTTGAATCTGCGCGACAGTAGTGTGACTCTATTCGTGGAAAGAGATTTATGTTTTTTCACAAGTTCTGTATCTTTACTTGAAATAGATCGCTTTGTATGCATTCCCTGCCTAGAAGGGCCTGGTGTATTTGCTGCAGAATTCTTTGTGTTAAGCACGGTGTAAATTGGTTTTTGACTAATGCACAGTGTGCCGCAACAAAAATTATTACATACCTGTACTCTAGTAGTCTTCACATCAAAGAAATATCGATAGGTAGCCTTTCTTTTGAAATTTGTATCATTTTTGTCCTTACTTCTCCGATTTGGCATTTGTTTATCTGAAGATCTTAATTCATAATAGGTGTTAAAAAGTTTCTCCCTTTCTTCATCGGTAATTTCTTTCGAATATTTCATGATGCATACGTTTGTACACTCTTTCATATTTTAAATTTGCTTTGCATGAACGATCTTTTTACGTGATGAAAAATACTGAAGGCCTTGATCATATTGTATTTTACTTTTATTGCAGGCTCAATTATCCGGAGTTCGTCCTCTCTTCCTTGCGATTTTTTATTTAATGTTACATCATCATTACTAGCAATGAAACATATTCTTTATAGAATTTTGCAAACAGCGGAAAGAAAAACCATCTATGAGAACTAAAAGAAAAACATGTAAAAATATTAATGAAATCTTTGCATTCTTTCGATAACCTGACTTCTGGTTATGCAAGTTAAAATTTTGAAACAGATTTGTCCAATTTCTTATTTGACATTGTCATTATAACACTAGCATCCAACACAGTCCCCTACGGCTAAGCAGATTAAACTAGTATCTACATGACCCCCTACGGTATGTAAATTCAGTTAAAAATGAGAACAATGGCCTGAAGCTAATTTATTTACCTACCTTGTCTTTAATTGTTTTTTCATTTAATGGATTACATTTTCATAAAATCTCTCATTTAGTTTCTTGGAAATGCTTAGTCTTTGAAGCGTTTTTCGCCCTTATTCTGAGCTCATCAGAAAGGCACAAAGCCACTCATAACGATGTCATGCAAAACCAAGGCAATATCCACGAACAAGTGTGAAATATTTATATTTGACATTGACTGATAAAAAACAACAAATCTTCACCTATCTATTAGCTAACTAGTGTACTCTATGCACGTTTAGAAGTGAATATTATTTGTTGCTTATACTAATAAAACATATTCTTTATGCCAGTGTTATAATGAGAATGTCAAATAAGAAATTGGACAAATTTGTTTCAGAATTTTAACTTGCTAGCATAGCCAGAAGTCAAGTTATCGAAAGAATGCAAAGATTTCATTAATATTTTTACACATAGTTTATCTTTTAGTTCTCACGGGTTGTTTTTTTGCGCTGTTTGTAAAATCCTATAAAGAATATGTTTCATTACTATAAGCAAACAAATAATAAATAGACTTTTTACCAAAAATAACCTTTTATAGGTATTTTTTCTTCTTCAATTCTTTGGGACTTCCTGCCACATGTATTTTTTGTTTTTAAGCGGTCGGTGCTCGGGGAATCTACAAAATATCACAATTAACCAGTATGTTACTGGTAAATAACCTCTACGCCTGTGACTTTTACGTCAAAGGATTAGATAGAGGTTACTTTTTTTTAATTAAATAACACAAATAAGTATAAAAACTTGAAATTAAATTTTCGCCGATGTTTCGGAAATCTAATCTGTTTCCTTTTTCAAGGCTTTTTTGAAAAATATTTTTGCTGTGTATGATAAATACACATCTCTAAGATAATGCAACAAATAACATTTAGACAACACTTTTATAGGTACCTTACGCGATTCATTTTAAGTACCTACCACCCTAATAGAGTTATGAATATAATTAGGTGGATAATACATATTTTTGGGTTATACAGAATTGAAAACCTAGATAATAATCTACAGGCACAGTATTTCTACCATTTCAAATTCAGTCGTAATAGACCAAACTGAAAACTTTGGTGCACCCTGTATAAGATTCAAATATTTCTTCATTTCTCCTCCGTAACAATTTATTTTTAAAAAGTGTATTTAATTATTGTTTTCAAATGTGATAGTTTCTTATGTCTAGAAGTAAAGATGTATTCAACTTTTCTATTTGCAATTTTTTATATTTATTTTAACTTATTTAGGTAAACTTTGAATCACATGTTACATTCCTCTTTGCAGATAAATTTCACATTTGCTTTTTTAAAATATGTTTTCTTGTTTCAAGTGATATTGAATGACTTGTTATTCGAAATTTAAATAAGGATCTTTTTTTAAAATTCCAAGTAATCCATCAACATAATTTATTCTAAGCCTTGTTATTTATCACAGTACCATCATTATTTTGCAATTGACGGAATTCCATTTACATGTTGATGAACAGTAATTATTTATCAGATTTCAAAAGTTATTCTTGCTTTTGAGACATCGTTCTTTTATATAACTGATCACTGAAAAATACACAAAGAAATTCATTTATATTTTCTCGCACATAATAACAAGAAATATTTGAACTTTGTTTTAATCAAATTGAAAGCTATTTGCTACAGGTCAGAGAAAATATTTAAGCAATATCTATTTCATGTTCCATGGCCTTATTCAATTAAGCAAAATATTAATCTTCTTTAGTGTCTTGCTCAACCCTCTCGATAATAACTTTTGTCAAGTCAATCATTTTAGATATATAAATTTAATTTCAAAATTGTCTACCATGTTCATAATTATTAGTTGTCCTTAATTTCTGCTAGTCATTTTCGAGCCCCTATTGTGAAAATAATAATTATAATGATCCACATAGAATATCCTAACTCACACATACAAGATAACAATCAATCATAAATTTCAGTCATTTTAATACATACAAGGGTTCAGACATCAATTCTCCAAGAAATAAAACCGGCTAGTTTGGCATTCTATATTCATGCTTTATTCCTATTGTAGTTTTGTAAAAGAAAATTATATTTCCTCTACATTATAGTTACATTTCCGCGTATGTAATTTTTTTATACTTTACATTTATTTAGTAAAATTTAGAGTATTAATGTGCTATTTTCTTAAAACTCTTACTTTTCAGATTCCCGTCTGCCTCATGTTTTATTCAAACGCCATAATTTCGTTTACTCTTGTCAAACTCTCTCATTTAATACCCATATCAAGGGGGTCGTAAAGAAATAGATAATCCGCCATTTCGTGTCGGCCGTTATATTGAATTTAGAATGACGTCACATAGCTTATTGCGTACTACTTTATATACCCTTTCATTTGATACCCATGTCAAGGGGGTTAGAAAAGAACAAGTGATCCGCCATTGTGTGTCGGCTGCCATATTGGATTTAGAACAATGTCACACAGATTATTGTATTTTATTTTTATATGCCCTTTCATTTGATACCTATGTCGAGGGGGTTGTAAAGAAATAGGTGATCCACAGTTTTGCGCCGGCCGCCATATTGGATTTAGAGTGACAACACACAGCTTATTGTATTCTACTTCGTATACCGTTTCATTTGATATCCATGTCGAGGGAGTTGTCAAGAAAAAGGTAATCCGTCATTGTGGTGGTCGCCACATTGGATTTACCAAATTATTGAATATACTATATTGCATTGTCGTCAGAACCAAAATCGTGTGCAAAATTTCAGCATGGACGTAAAAAAAATCGACTTCAAAATATATTTTCATTTATTGAGGGTAAACAGCAAAAAATAAAAATTGAAATATTCATGTATACAGACAACTGGTTCAGAGAGCACCACTCGTGGCAAGATTACGTTCCGAACTCCCAGTCAGATGTGACAGTAAAATGTATGACGGAATTTTTTGAAAATTATGCACTGAAAATTTCGCATCGCTTTGGTTTGCTTGTATCTTTATAGACGATTGTATCGTCCGTTAGGATAAATTTGCCTCCAGAACTTATATCTATATGAGTTCAATGGTTATCCAGCTTGTAAAAACGTACTAATGGCACTGACCCAAAGATACCTTTTTGGCGTCCAGTCGCATTCAATCGACCTCTATTTCGATGCCCGCCTAGGCCTTTTATGATGTGTTTTGTGTCCGTCGGAATCAGTTCCTGTACTTGGAATTTTGCAATTACTTCTTCTCTACGTTAGATTGGTTCGGTCTTGGAGCATTCTCCACTTACAGAACTGAAAAAATTTTTAAACGGTTTTTATTTGAACTTTTTGCTAAAATTGCCCCTTTGATGAAGCTATTTGCTTCATCCTGACTTTCGTCACTATACTGTAGGGTATTTTCGAAATGTATTTTTTAGGATACTTTCGAAAAGTGTTTGAATGAAGCAGCGGATTTGCATCGTTCGCGATCTGAAAAATATTTCTAAATTATTTTCAATTGCATTTTCAGTGAAATTATTTTTATCGTTCTCTCGCGAAGTGACTTTAGCAACTTTCAAAATTTTCAAAAATTTTTTGTTCCATACTTTTCCCTATATCGATAGATTCAGCTCCCGGTGAGACACCTTGTATATATGTATATTATATTTGGATTCTATCATCCAATAATCCTGTATGACAAGTTCCCATAACAATTACACAAGTTTACAAAAAAGTTTTGATCTGTACATGGAAACCATCATTTTCCATATTTTTGTACTATATATTTCTTCTGAGTCAAGTATTAATCTTTATGATGTCCTAAAGTGTCAACACTTATCAATTTTCTAAACTTTCTAAACTTGTGTCAATACAACTCTGTTCTTAATAATAACAATAGACTTTTAGACTTGGTTATATGTAAGGCACATTGTGGAGTTGAAAAATCTATTGAATTATTGGTTCCAGAAGATATACACCATCCTGCTCTTATTGTTAATTTCGAAACTCAATTTGTGAATCCGAATGTGAAATTTCCAATAAAAGCTACTAATTTTTTCAAGTTTCGAAAGGCAAATTGTCGTCTTCTGTATAAACAACTACTGCACATTAACGGGTCGTTCTTAAATGACTATGATGATGTTAAAATGTGTCTTGATTTATTTTATAAGAAATTAACTGAAGTTTTTAATGAGAACATATCCAAGTTCAAAACTCCAAAACATAAAAGATAGTTTCCGCCTTGGTTTAACGGAAAAATTATAAAAAATATAAAGCTAAAGCATAAGACATTGATATTATTTAAACGCCATGGTAATAATGATTCGCTAAATGAAATTTGTAGACTTAGATCTCAAATCAAGTCGGACATTAATATTGCGTTTCAAATTTACACAAACCGAATTGAAAATAATATCACATCTGAACCTAATAAATTCTGGGCTTACATCAATGAAAAAAAAAAAAGAAAAACTAGCATACCTAAAGACATGAGTTATAAAAGTGAACATCTGGAGACCCCTAATAATATCGTCGACGCATTAACTAACTTCTTCGAGCAATCTTACTTCTTTAATATTTCGGACGCCCCTAACCAAGTCTAATAATCTATCGTTTGACTGTTTGGACATTAAACGCTTTTCCGAGGTGGAAGTTTGCATGGCGTTAAATAGAGTTAAACCTAAACTTACTGCGGGCCCAAATGGAATTCCATAATTTCTACTGAAAGACTGTGCCAGCATTTTTGCATATCCCCGCTGCATAATTTTTAATTTACGTCTTTGGAAATGCTGTTTTCCTGATATTTGGAAATACTCCAAAGTGTGCCCTGTGTACAAAAAAGGTGAAAGAAATGATGTTACCAGTTGTAGACCAGTAAAAATCATATGTAACTTTGGTAAAGCTTTCGACATCCTTCTGCATGATAACATTTATGCACATGTTCAACTGAAAATATCTACGCAACGACATGGTTTTATGAAAGGTCGCTCCACCGCAACGAACTTAATCTGCGCTACTCAGTACATTGCTGAATCAACTGATTCTTACATACAGGTAGATTCAGTCTATACTGACTTTTCTAAGGCGTTTGACAAACTGAACTATAGAAAACTTCGCTGTAAACTTGACAAATTTGGATTATCTGACGGTTTACTTCAATTTCTTGAGAGTTACTTAACTGATAGAATTCAATTCGTATCTTATAATGGATATAAATCTGTTGAATACCGATCCACGTCAGGAGTACCCCCGGGATTCATACTCGGACCTCCTTTCTTTAATATTTTTGTTAACGAACTCAATGATCACTTAGACGTGTATTTCTTGATATATGCTGATGACGTCAAGATGTTGCATAGGATTAATGATTTTAATGACTGCGAAAAACTTTAAAACAATTTAGATAAGTTATCGGCTTGGTGCGATGAAAATGATCTTCACCTAAATGTTGGCAAGTGCAATGTTATGAGTTATACAACCAAGGAGTCCCCAATCATATATAATAATGTGAGGCTTCATCTTGCGTAACAGCCACAATTTTAATAATGCGAAAACCTTAAAGATGATTTATTTTGCTTTCTCTCAATCTAAGCTGGAGTATGCTTCACTTGTTTGGCAATCTGGGTATAACACTCATAACGATAAATTGGAAAACATTCAGCGTCGCTTCCTGAAATTTTTAAACTGGAAAACTGAACGTACATATCCACCAATTGGAGCTTCTGAAATCAATTACTTGAAAAATTTGATATTACTAGTTTACCCGAAAGGCTGAGTCCTTTGCATTGCGTTTTCTAGATCAAATTATGCATAATAAAATAGATTGTAGTGAAATATTAGACCAACTGAACTTTTATGTCCCAACGATTAATTATCGTCATTCTCATAGCTTTTATTTATCCACTCCTAGATCTAACGTATTAAAGTTTTCCCCTCTGCATAATATTTGTATCAGTTATGAAAATCATTGCAGTGAATTGGACATATTTACTTGACAGCCAGAAATTTTATTAACTGTCATACAGTCGCCACCGCCTTCATAATTTCTACTTGTACTTCTTATTTAGGTTAGGTTAGGTTAGGTTAAGTTAGTTTAGATTTTCATCCTATAAATGATTTTGTACTGTTGGATGTTGTGTGATTAAATAAATAAATGAATAAATAAATAAATAAATATATTTTGAAGCCGATAATATTTGTTAATATTAACACTAGCACTTCTAACGCGATTTGTAAGAAATCTATGCAGTAGAATTGTTCAAATAAATTTATCGGCTTCTAAGTGTCAAAATACATAGGAAATGATGGCTTCCATGCGACATAAATAAAGACTTATTTTTGTAAACTTGTTACTACAGTTTGAAAAAAAATGTAGTATAGGTTTTGCTTTTTTCGGTGGACCATCGAAATTAGAAAATTCCGTCAGCCGGTCAGTCGGTCTGTCTGTCTGTCTGGCACGCTCAGCCCCCCTAATCCGTTTTTGGATTTCGATGAAACTTGGGTGGTTAATAGGAGGTCTTTGAAAACCTTAACGCCGGAATCTCGGCTCCGTTCGGAAACCAGAAGTACCCGATATAGCCGTTTCAAGTTTCTCGTGTAGCCGGATCGAGAGATTTCAAAAAAGAAATTGTGCCGCTGGCAAAGCTTTACAAGTAAGTATAACAGAGACTATGTCGAGAAACAAATGAAAATTGAAATTTTTTGCAAAAAACTGGTTTTCTCGAAATCGGGCTAGGAAGCACGATAACTGTCCAGAATATTGATGGATTTCGATGAGACTTGGTGGGATCAAAGATACACGGTCTCAAATGAAGGCCATTGCTGGCGGCCCGAATCCGTTGACCGCAAGTATTTTTCCAGGGCCGAGTATGATTTTTCAAAGAAATTAATAACTCCCAAACAGAAGGTCCGATTTTGATTTTGAAAAATGGCAATTGTAGGGCTCAATTAGGTCTATTAGTTGACGTTTGTGAGTTTGATAAATCAAAAGTGAACGTACAAATCCTGGAAAACTTGATTTTATTGATAAATTCTACAAATTCTGAAGAGTTTCCTAATAAAAATCGAAAATGAACTATTCCGTCGATCAATCTCTATAACCATTATAAGGCACGGACCTTTTTGGAGAAGAAATGTGAAATGGAGTTTTTTCAAAAAAATTGTTAGTTATTTACAAAAATGCATTCCATAGAATTATTTAAAATAATATTACAAATTGATAAATTCTCCGTGCGATATAGGCGCAAAAAAATAATGTAATGTTATATTTAAAATATCATTCATTTCCATATTTTCATTTACCAAATAAAAATAGAACATGTCAAAATGTTCTGAGTCATCTTGCGACCCTCTGCTGAAAATGTATTGAATCATCCCAACAGGGATAAAAAGCATATGAAAATGTAGTTTTTTTAGCTTGTTATGTTATTTTTTGTTCCGATCTAGGCCCTAAGTTTATTCTTGAGTGATGAGGTCAATGCCAACATTATTTTCTTTGTTACCGTTGAGCAAAATAGTACTAGCATAATTCACTGCTAATCATAATTGTTTATTAATTTATAACTTAAGCAATATTTATACTGTTCAGCGACTATATTAAGTTTGTAGAAAACAAGAAACAAATAATGAAATATACAATTTCACTTTTTTCTATTCCTCTTTTTGGCATGTCCTGCTACATATGTCTTCACTTGTTAAAATAGCGTCCGAGGAATGTTCAAAATAATACAATTATTCAGTATGTACTGTGGTAGGAAATTCAGAACAGGGAAACAGAAGAATTAAGAAAATGCTGTAACTAACATTAGACAATATAAAGTTCACTATATGGCGAAGGCGCTAGTACTAATAAATCTGAGTTAGTGAGCGTTAGTGCTGCTGGAAGCACACGCATTCAGTGGATTCTTAAAGTAAATGTGATCTAAAGTTATACACTATTTAGAGATATAAAATAAATTGTACAATTGATTGGTACACGGAATCATACCAAATATCAAAACCTGCTTATTTTATTTAACTACAGGAACTAATTAAGAGGCATAATGACTACGGCCAGAGAACTAAACGCTAAGGTAAATCAACTTCAGTGATTCGTAGAAATTCAAGTAAAGAAAAACATAGGGCTGCCAAAGAAAATAACTAAATCCTAATAGAAGGTAAATATTGAAAGAGTAAGTATTAAGGAAGCTTTCTTAACATTTTGAGGCAACAGTGAATTAGAATTTAAACTATATAAGAACTGAGCTGCAAAAAATTCTCACAGGAACAGAACTTGGAAATGAAACGACGTTATACAACTAGGTATTGAATATAAACTGTATTATTATGTGTGAAATCATTAAGGAAAACATTCCAAGTATAATAATTTATTGAATAAAATAATTGACATTTCCAATGGTAGTTTGCCTACAAAATTCACAAAGAACGATTTCGATTACAGTCATTAAAAACAAAGGCAGAAAACGAGACAGGTGGTAGTGAGACTTATACATCAACGAGAGAGACATATAGTAATAGAAATGCAGTTTAAAAGTCTGAAAGTATTTTTAAACTATCAGTTATTGCAATCGTAAAATGTTCTCGATTTCAGTAATCCTGAAATAATTTTGAAAAATTTCTCTTTTCAAATAGGTTTACAACAGTTTTTGAACATATCCGGTGAAGGGTTGGGAAGTAAATAGGGTTAATAGGGCAAAATAAGTAAAGCAAGCTGGTAAACATACATAAACTTCAGATTTGGTGTATACATACTAGAAGCCAAGGCCTCAAATTTCCTTATAATATTTTCCATCTCCCCACCACCCAAACTCCATTATTAAAGGGGTTGATAAAATTAAATTGAGATATTCACTTTAAATTTGGTACTGGAACTAGATTATATTTTGAGATGATTTCGTTGAAGAGTTGGGGGTTAAATGGGAGAAAATAAGTAATGTAATGTAAAATAAGTGTTATGAGTACAGAAACTTGGGATTTGGTGTATATACCAGACCCCAAGGCCTCAGATTTTTTTAAAATATTTTTCAACTCCGCCCACCACCCCACTCTATTATTAAAAGGGTTAATAAAATAAAATTAAGATTTTTACTTGAAATTTGGTACATTTATTATTTACAACGACATCTGGAACTATATTATATCTTGGGTTGATTCCGTTGAAAGGTTGGGGATTGAATGGGTAAAAATAAGTGAAGCAAGCTGAAAAGATTACAGAAACATGGGAGTTGGTGTAATACACGATGCCAGGGCCTCAGATTTTTATAATATTTTTCAACAGATACAACGGAGATAACTACTTGAAATTTGGTACATGCTTGTACTATAACGACATCTCCAATTGTTGAGATGATTACGTTGTGGATTAATTAGGGGTAAATAGGGGAACATAAGTAAATCAAGTTGGTAAGAGTACAGAAACTTGGGATTTGTTGTATATTCTAGAAACGAAGGTCTCAGATTTTTTTATAATACTTTTCAACTCCTTCATCAACCCCACTCCATTATTAAAGGGGCTGATAAAATTAAATTAACATACCCACTTGAAATTTGGTACACGTATGTATTATAACGACTTCTGGTACTGTTACATGTTTGAGAACCTACCCAAAGGATAACTAGATGATGAACATATTCGTAGTCACGGTTACAGAACATATGGGGATTATTATTATTAATTAATAGTTAAATGTCATTGTTATAATACTTATTATATTATCGTTATCAGTAAACTAATTACTTTACATGGTTTCAGCGGAAACCTAAAATGAGTACGTTAAAACAACTACAAACATTTAAACCTGGAAATAACTCGTCAGAAGCATGGGAGAAGTGGCGCCAATTAATAAAAATTTACTGGATTGCTGCAGACATAGATAGAAAACCTATGAGAATGCAAAAAGCTACCCTATTACACGTCCTAGGAGAAGAAGGTATCAGCTTGTATAATACTTTTGAGTTTGAAGTAGGGCTAGATGAAGAAAGAAATACTCAAAATTTGGACGAGGTATTAAATGTTTAAATGATTTTAAATGATTTCTCTGAACACTACACTCCATATAAAAACGAAACATATATCCGACATGTGTTTTTTTACGACAGATCAAAAATAACGACAGGCTATTGATGAATATGTAACAGAATTGAAACATATTCTTTATAGGATTTTGCAAACAGCAGAAAAAAATAACTATCTTTAACTAAAAGAAAAAGTACCTGTAAATTATTAATTAAATATTTGCATTCTTTCGATAACCTGAATTCTGGCTATGCTAGCAAATTAAAATCCTAAAATAAATTTGTCTAATTTCTTATTTGACAATTCTAACACTAGCATCCACACAGGCCCCTACGGCCATGCAGAACTTAACAGAACTTAAAACTAAAGTAAGAGACTCAGAATTTGAAAGTTTAACCGATTCACTGATACGAGACAGAATCGTGTGTGTAATAAGGAGCAATAATAAATAAATAACAATAATAATATCTTTATTGTCCTTTAGACCAAACAAGTACAATGGTATGGGACTCGTCAGAGAGTTGACAAAAAATGGTAAACAAACAACTACATAAATATATAAGCATACAAGTTACAAATTTATAAAGTCACAAACTACAGGGCAAGTTAATAAAATCATGTTAACACTAAATATAAAATACAAAATCAAGTTAAAATGTATATTGTAATAATTCTTGTACACTGTAAAACATATTATCCGCTAAAAATGCACGCAAAGTGTTTCTAAAACTATTTAAATCGTTAATCTGTCGTATATTGTTCGATAACTTATTGTATAGTTTTATGCCCATATACTTAGAGTTCTTCTCATAAATTGACCAATTGTGAATAGGAATTATTAAATTATTTTGGCTACGAGTATCATAACTATGATTAAAGTTATTCAGCAAGAAATTATCTATATTCAGTCTAGCAAATATTATTATTTCATAGATATATGTGCTTGCTATCGGTAAAATATGTAATTCTTTAAAATGCTGCCTGCAAGAAGTGCGTAAAAAAATTCCAATTGTTTCTTATCGCATGTTTTTGTAATTTGAAAACTCTATCTGTATGATGAGAATAACCCCAAAAAATTATGTCATACCGAACTCTCGAATAAGAAATTGCATAGTAATAGGATAAAAAAAACACTCATATTTGTAATATTTCTTAATCTATACAGAGTCAAACATATAATAGGCATCTTTTTACAAAGTTCGCTAATGTGGCTCTCTCAATTCAGAGCGTTATCAATGTAAACACCTAGAAATTTCGTTGCTGAAACTTGTTCCGGGGACTATCCATTCACTTTCAAGAAATGAGATTCTTTGTAATTCAGAAGTCTAGAAGTAAACTGGATGAGAACAGTTTTACTTTCATTTAATAATAATTTGTCGTTTTGAAATTTAGATACAAATCTAGTTTGACTTGTGTAACATGGGCTAAATTTTGCAGGTGATTATTTGAATTTAGAAGTGAATTGTCACCAGCGAATATAAATAATGGAGATTCATTGACAACTTCGGGCAGATCGTTTATAAAAAGTATAAAAAGAAGTGGCCCCAGTACAGAACCTTGGGGTACACCACTAGTTACGAACAATTTTCTGATGTAGTACCATTTATTTCCACAAGCTGTGTTCGATTTGACAGATAAGAACTCAGTCAATCACCGAGCTCCCCCCGCAAACCATAACTATTTAGTTTTTGTAAAAGTAAGTCATGATCAACGAGATCGAATGCCTTACTTAGATTATATAAAAACACCACGACATTTTTTGCTATTATTTGAGCCCTCGTATAATTCACTAAGAAAGCAGAGAATTGCCGATTGAGTTGACCTGCCTTTTCGAAAACCATGCTGCTCATCACTTAATATTTTATTATGAGTACAAAAATTAATTATTCTATTGAATACTACTCTTTCCAAAATTTTCGAAACACGTGATAATAAAGAAATAGGTCTGTAGTTTTCAATAGTTTCTCTGTGTCCCTTTTTATAGAGTGGAACTACTTTAACGATTTTAAATTCATCGGAAAACACACCTTCTGACAGACCAGTTTATCAAAATTGTTAAAGGTTTTATTATATAATTAACAACTGATTTTAGCATATTTGCGCTTATTTTATCAATTTGATTTTTTCATTTGAATGATAATAATAAATATTTCATTCTCGCTTACCGGTTTGACAGATATGGTAGGATATAATTTATTTGTACCAGTTACATTAAAATCCATACCACTAAATTCGTTAGCTAATGACATGGGCAGATTAACATAGTAATTATTGAAAATTTTTACTATTTCTAGTAAATTGTTTATTGTCTTATTATTCATTCTAATTTCATTTATTTCATTTGTTCTGCTTTTATGTGTTCCTAAATCTTCATGTAGGTATAAGACAATTTCAGTTTTTGACAGCATTGCTTTTATGTGTTCCTAAATCTTCATGTAGGTATAAGACAATTTCAGTTTTTGACAGCAAATATTTAGACCTCTGGTAACCCACGATTTCTTATTGCAGTTTTTTGTAACAGCTGTAAAAGGAAAACTCGTTTCAATATAATAATCAAAATTGGAAATATATGTTTAAAACCATCACTTACAGTTGTCGCGCTGAATACATTAAGCCAGTTTTCATTATTAACATGGTGAATGAAAGTGTGATAATTATGTTTAGTGTATAACCTTACAGCTCTGTTATTTGGTCTTTGACGGATATTTGGAATGTCACCACATAAACTTGCGCTGTATGATCAGACAACCCATTTGATAATATTTGGCAACTAAAGTTGCTTTGATTTTGTAAAAAATTACTACACACATAGTCTATGTTTGAAACTGAATTTATACCTATTCTTGTGGGCTCTTTTATAAGGCAATGCACATTATAAGAATTAAGTATGTCACATAGCTGATTACACACTCTACTTTTAGACAAAAAGTCGATATTAAAAACTCCACATAATACAAGCTTAGAGTTGTCATTTAATAAATTATTTAGTAATTGTTTCAGTAAAGTAAAAAATACATTTGTGTCTCCAGAAGGTGACTTGTATATGGTTATTATTTTGATTATAATATCTGTTTATTTTTATTACGATACCTGCAACTTCTAAATCTTTTTCCTTTGATATTCGATTTAATCCATTAATCTCATCTATGCTTAAATTAAGTGAAAATTTGTGGAAAATTGTAACGCCTCCATTTTTACGCACGCTTCTACAATATGAAGCTTTACATGTGTAATCATCTATGTGAATACTACTCAATTTCCATTGTTGGAACCAGGACTCTGTAAGACATACCACGTCTGTGTTATAAAATGCAAACTCTGTTTCTAATTGTTCCATTTTATTTTTAATAAATTGTATATTTTGATGATATACATACTAAATTTAGTTATATTGATATTATCCCTAATTATATTTTCTAATTGCTAATCGCTTTCTACATTATATCGGACATTTTGCTTTTGAATTTCTATACTTTTGAGGAAAATAGGACATATGATATCGAATGAAGTGTGATTTACGTCAAATTTTGTCTGCAGTGCCGCATTTGCATCCATACAATTAACACATTTTGGAGTTTTACAATCATACTGTTTTTCATCTTCATGTTCACTCACCAGTTTTGTACAGCGTAGGCATCTGGATGAACTACTGCTGCAACTGATTGATTTGTGATCACACCCACCACATTTAAAACAACGAAAAACATTTACATATTCGTAAACTCAACATCTGGATCAATCTAAGTATATACCATTTTCTTACCTAATTCTTTTAAATGATTCTACATCGCATTCAAGTATAGCCATCCACTTGGTTTTCATTTTCTTTATTACCTTGACATTTAGGATTGAGTCACTGTTCAATATTATATTTTGCTTTTTTATGGCCTCAATAAGTTCCTCGTTTTCCATTTCCCTTGGGATATCTACAATTTTAATGTTAGGGTTTTTTTGGTCAGGTGTATTTACTTTGTAATTTTTTCCCAATTTCTTTTCAGCCGCAGTTTTGATTTTCTTGATTTCCTCTTTGGTGTTGCATTTGATTACCACACCTCATTCCTTAACGGATCTAACTTCAGTGATACCAACCTCGAGTGCAGTAGGGCTTACATGTTTTTGAACCATTTCTAATGTTTTTTACTTTCCTGTCCTGTATTCTTTGGCTTTATAATAAGTACCTCACTGGCTACTTTTGCATACGTTGTATTTTCACAGGTAAAAGAGTTATTCTTCTTAACATTGCCCTGAATTTTATTTATTATACGTCTTAGTTCCCAAGTTTCAGATGTAACATACTTGTGAAGATCCGATATCTCATTTTTAAAACCCCGCATATTTTCTAGAGCTTCCAAACATCCATTACAAAACCATTTCGCACCGTTAGAGTTCTGAATAACTTGAAAATCGGTATATGATATGTCTATCCATTTTATATGAAATTGTAAACTGCGTTTTCCGGAACATTTAAGTATGTAGTCTTTAGTTTTCTTCTTGCATTTGCAGCAATTTTGATCATCCATAATTATTTAGAATCATATAAATAGATTAAGTGGAAACTAATATACTTTGTAGCAAAAAAGGACTGTGCCGCTATCCTGAAAAATTCACGCGATCACTGAAAAACTACGATAACACGTTTTTCATATCTCATCTCATATCAACATGCACTAACATTTATACATATGATTAATTTACAATTTTTAAAGAATATTGTTTGTAACACATGAAACTTTTAAAAACACTTTGCAGATTAACAGACTAACACATCCACTCTTCTCGATGTCTCGATAACAGCTAAGAGACAAATTACTAAAATTGCAAGATATAAATTTGGCTACAAGTACTCAAATATGTAGAGCAGAGGAAAAAGCTGCGAAGCAGGTAAATATGATGTTTACGGCAGCAGAAGTACTAGCAGTTAATAACAGAGATCAAAAAATAGATAGAAAGAGACAGAACATAGGTAACCAAGAAACTGCACAGAGAAAGCAGAACAAAACATGTAATAGATCTACATTTTATCATGAGTTTGGGAAATGTCCAGCTTTTGGACAGCATTGTAATAAATGTAACAGACCAAATCATTTTGCTAAAGCTTGTAGTTTCACGTTCCAGGTGAATCATGTAGAAGCAGCTATGGAATCTAGATTGGAAGAAGAAAATGTCAGTATTGGAGCTATATACAGAGTAGAAGTAAATGAAATACAAGAAAATGTAAAGGAATTGACCCAAGGAATGGAGATTGAAAATTCAATTATACAGCTGAAGACACAGGGAGTCAGGCAAATTTGTTATCCGTTAGTTTGTATAAAAAGTCGATGAAACATATTAAATTTCAAAGACCAAACAATAAACTAGTCTCATATACAGGCAATGAAATGGAAGTAGTTTGTATTTGTAAATTAAAGTATTACGTAAATGGAATTAGGAAAGAGTTACCGTTTCACATAACAAAAAACGCTCGGTGGCGCAATGCTGAAGGGGTTTGGCTTGCGACCACATAAACTAATACACCAAAGACTACCTATTTACTACGAACAACGGTGACAATAACCAACGCCCATACATGACAAGATTCCAATAAACACCACTTCCCTATTTCCCCTTCATGCCCCCTTACCTGCCGATACCCTAAATTAGTTGTAAAACAACACTTAGTAGTTCATAAGTTCAAATGTTTTGTTTTTTAATTTAATTTTAAGTTCAAAATCAAAAATGATGTTCTCGAACAGGTTTTTTAGAAAAGAAACTGAAACAAATGATATGTAACCTACCCATATTATCCCTGTTTGACAACGGCAAGGAAGTAGTTGTTGCTACAGAGATGCAAGCAAAGAAGCTGTCGGAAGTGTCCTCCTTCAAAACAACCAACCAGTAGCTTATTCTTCAGCACCAGTTCAAATGAGGTATTCTGTGATTGAAAAGGAACTCACGGCCATAACTGCAGCATGTAAGATGTTACCATTATTTCGTATATGGCAGGAAATTTGTGGTACATACAAAATCACAGGCCACTAACACAGCCACAGACAAAAAAAAAAACAAAATTTCGCTTCCACTAACGAAACCTAGTACACCCTAGGTTTTTGGGGTCGCTGAATCCGAATCCGAGGTCGATTTGTCGGTATCAGGTCGTGTTAAGGTCATTTCAAGGTCAAATCATTAGATATCGTCCACTTTATTCTCATATGCTACATTCATTCATCCATTTTTTTGGATTCTTTTGCCTCCCTGAACCATTTTGCTTTTCTAGACATTTGGTCGAAAATAACTTATGTGGGCAAAGTGTCCGATTTCAATATACAGCTATTCTCGTAGCTTCAGCAATATCTTTTATGAGACCACTTTCAAGATAAAAATATATTTACGATAGATCTACTCCTATTTATGACATCGTTCCTTTGTAAACTTTTTAAAGTGCATTTTGATTTAATTAAGCTTTTTTAAAAATATTTAAGTCATTCCTTATGCATCTTTAATGTTTATAAATAAATGATGTAATAAATAAGAATAAATCTACTCTAAAGCAATTTTTCGGCAAATTAGTCTTTACCTGCTGCCTCGTCAAGTGCGATGTCGGTGACAACTGTCCTGAAAGGGAATGTGTAGAATGATCCGCTCATCAGTTTGTCGAGGTACAAATCAATATTTACATATCACAAATCTAGCTTTATACGCGATCGTATACAAGTTATACATCCTCTGCTTATGCGTGAAATAACAGGTGAATATTTTTGTCAGTTTTTCCAGCATTCGACTTTGAATAACCTTAATGCGACCTGACACCGACAAAACCGACGTCGGATTTGGATTCAGCACCTCAAAAACCTACATACAAATTTTTTTCAAATATTTCTGTCGAAATGGAATGATTTGACCTTGAAATAACCTTAACACGACCTGATACCGACAAACCGTCTTCGGATTTGGAATTAGCGACCTCAAGAACCTAATACCATTTTTTTTAAATTTATTGTCGAAACCTAATGATTTGACTTTGAAGTGACCTTCACGCGACCTGATACAGACAAACCGACCTCGGATTCGGATTCAGCGACCCCAAAAACTTAGGGTGTACTAAGTTTCGTTGGTGGAAGCGAACATTTTTTTTGTGTGGCTGTGTAATAGGTCTTGTAAATAAACCTAAGATGACATGTCGCCTCGACTACAAAGTTTAGTATTAATATTAATGAAATACGATGTGAACTTAGAGTATCATCCGGACAAAACAATGTACGTCCCAGATGTATTATCAAGATTTCCGCGGTCCAATCGTCAACAGCCTACTGAAAATTTAGAAGAATACAAAGTCGAGTCCATAGTAATTGCAAGTAAACAAAAAACAGAGGAATTGAAAGAAGAAACGTTAAATGATTCAAAGATGCAGCAGACCATATCCATATAGATATGAATTATTTGAGCATAATGGATTTCTTTTAAAAATAAAATACTAGTGATTCCTAGGGTGCTAATAAAAGAAATGTTAAAGAGGATTCATGATTCATGTCATCGAGGCATTAGTTCGAGTATTCGAAGAGCACAAGAGGCTTTACTCTGGCCAAATATGACAAATAATATTAAAGCATATGTGTCGTCATGTGAAATATGCCGGAAACATGGCAGAAGTAACATAAGAGTACGTATAACATCGATTCCGGTAGCCGAGTATTCTTGGGAACAAATAGCTAGATTTTATGGAAGTAAAAAGTGAAAAATTTCTCTGTCTAACTGATTATTTCACAAAATATGCTCTTATTCAACACATGAAAACAACTACGACACAGAAAGTGATCGAAGTGGTAAAAACTATATTTTGTATGTGTGGAAACCCTGCTCAAGTAATGTCTGATAATGGACCATCCCTTGGCACTAAAGAAATTCTACAGTTTTTTAAAATTGAAGAAATTGACCACAAAACAAGTAGTCCTTATCAGCCCCAATCAAATGGAGTAATTGAAAAACATGTGCAAACTATAAAGAATCTAATAATAAAATCACCACATGAAGATCCACAGAAACTAGTAAAGATTTACAATAGCACCCCTAAGTCTGATTCGCCATCATCTGGAGCAATTTTATTTGGCCGACCAAGCAGAACTAATCTACCAGTAACTCAAAAGAAATTAATGGTTCCATATGAACAGAAGATAACAAAAACCTTAAATACAAGGCAACAAAAACAAAGTATGTATTACAATCAACAAATTAAGAAACAAAACAATTTAAAAACAGAGGTTATGATTCAGAAACAGAAGAAAAGCTGGATACCCGCAAACATTATAAGAAAAGATGACAACCTCAATTCATTTTGGGTAAAGACAGAGGATGGTGCAGTGTGCAGAGGAAATATGGCTCATTTAAGAAACGGGGAGATTAGACCTAGGAATGATGATTACAAAGAACAACTACACTCACATTGAATCAATACTAAGACAAAACCGATTCCAAATAAAATCTGAGCAACGGCAAACAAGTTATGAAATAGATGGAGTGACAATGCATTAAGAACTTTCCTAGGATGAGAATGTCTAAACGATGAGTCCAAGCATCAGTCAAATGACATATCAAGAAGGGACAGGGTCACAGGCCGCCCCGTAAATTAGAAGATTACATTGCTGAAACAAGACTTCCCTTGAGGGAGGCATGTAACATGTTTGAGAACCTACCTAAAGCATAACTAGATGATGAACATATTCGTAGTAACGGTTACAGAAAATATGAGGATTATTATTATTAATTAATAATTAAATGTCAATGTTATAAAACTTATTATATTACCGTTATTAATAAACTAATTACTTTACATAGATTATATTTTGAGATGATTTCGCTGAAGGGGTGGGGGAGGTCCCGTAAATTGAGGGAAATAAGTAGAGCAAGTTAATGAGAGTCCAGAAACTTAATTTTTTGAGTACATGGTAAAAACCAACGCCTCAAATTTCTTTATGACATTCGCGTCAAATATTAAAATTCTATGATCGATTTTTTCCACATACTAGAGTGCAAATATAGTCAAGATGTTTTCCTTTAAAAGACTTGGGTGGAAAATTTGGATGTGGAAGTAGTGATTCCTTAGACAGCTGTTTTTTTATGGGATTAGGTCCAAGGCCTTCTGCCTGGTCGTGTTTAAATAAAAACTGTGTAAACAATTGAAACATAAGAAAACAGTAGAAATGATGACAAGCAGTATTATTCTCATACTTCTCATACTCATCTTATTTGTAACGTCATTTGGTAATGTTCTAGTTGTAGTTGACTTCCCTTTGATGTCCAACAGCCTCGCGCTATTCATCACGACTGTCTGTTAGACTCATAGCATCATCAAAGCTCATTCTTATTTAGCACTTTTGTGAGATCAGCCCAACGTTTTGCTACTGGTGTCACGTGGCAGATAACCTTTGGGGTTGTTTGGCTTATTTGCTATACAAATGCGCGACGTCCACAGGTATCCCCCATATTACGCTGTTGCACAGAGCAACACCGGCGATACCCATGGCTAAAATCACTTAAATCGCTTGGCATAAGAGCGGGTTTAATTTAGTTATTGAATGAATACCTTGTAAAATAAAACATAGTGATAGAAAACAAGGTACAAGTTTATTGACAAAACACAAATATGAATAAAAGCCGTACTTACATTTTAATAACTTCTGGGGAGCTACCCCTCGGGAGAGGAGTTGGACCATGCAGCACCTTGCCAGAACTTGATCTTACCATCTGACTTCTTTACTCTTTCTCGCCACCGTGACTCTTCTTTAAAAATTCAGCATTTCCGCGCTAGTTACAACGTAGTCTCGGTGAATATACTCGGTTTCTGCTGACTAGGACTTTTTCGATTCCAAAGTGAAACATGCTTCGTATCAACAATAAAATAAATTACGTAATATAATGCAATAAATCATGTCCTTTACTAAAAAATGCTGTACCTGGTGTTTAAAATAAATCTCAAGTACTGGGTGACAGTGGTCTTCTTCGAATTTTGCCATCTGGTTTTCTCTGGACAATCAGCCGTTCCATATTGCCTTCTCCTCGGTTGATACCGCCAAAGAAATGGGAAAGTTCCAAAAGATACAATGCTGGAGAGTCACTCACTTTGGGGGATGCATTTCTCTCGGAAATTTAAATTATTTAAACGTAGATGCATACTATTTGCAGATCTAAAATTTGCATCACGACAGAGAAGTTACCGAAAACTCATATTGCGATAGACCGACAGTAATTTTTCAAATTATTGAAATCTACGTGTGGCCAGTCCATCAGGATAAAGTAGGTGTGTGAGGATTTATATTCGAGATTTAAGTTACATACCTCTAAACGTTTGGATGCAATCTTTAAATTTCCATATTCCCGAAACTATTATACCTATAGAAATAAAAAGAACCAGTTTCATCCACAGTTTACAAATTTTATTTTTGGTCTCCTGCATTTCTTCGCTAGAGCTAATATTTATTGAGATATTTGCATTTTCAGTTTGAAACGCAACTTCTTCCAAAGCAGGTGTTGTAAACAGGCAAACAATTTAAACGTCTAAAGGCCGGTTTTTCAATGTCCAGTTAAGTTGTAAACGTCGCAGCTACAATTGACATTGTCAAAATCAGCAGTTTGGGTTTGTTATTGTGTAACATAATCTCCGGCTAATATCATGGAAATATCATGCGGAGATGTTTGTTGCGTGGTTAACTGTGGAAATAGATCGAATAATACTAAAAATATAAAGTTTTATTCATTTCCTACATATGGGAGTCAAATTAGACAAAAAGGACCCAAACTTCGGAAAAATTCTCCGATCGATGATTTTTGTTGAAATGTGTTCACAAAGATGTGGAGAACAAAAAAGCAAAATGCCACCGCGAGAAATGGTGTAGAAAATTCTTTATTAAACAATTTAGGTGCAATACGATACTTCAGGAATAACTTTTTGAATTAAATTTGCTTGAAGGAACTAACAAAACCATTGGAAAGAACAGAAAATTTAATGAAAGAAACGTATATAATATGTGTTTTTCAAATTAAAGTTGGACGAGCAGTAATTTGTTAATTAACGCTCCAAGTCGCGCTACGTCGGCCGTCCGTGCACGCTGGAAATGCTGGAGTAGTCTTGCGGGAGCGCGCGCGCTGTACGTAAGTGGATATAACTTTAGATTGGCAAATGCAAATGAGATAAAACCAATTGGATATTAAAAAGTAACATTCTCTGGTAGTATCACGTGTCTTGTAATAATTATTTGAGTAATTTAATCATTGCATATATCACATTAAAGTGGAGCATTACATGAATTTTTGATTATTTCATAAAATTCGTCGAAATATGAATAATTAATTGTAAAAGGAAAAATAAATACTTGGATAGCATATATAAATGGATTATCTAAAATACATCTTTAGTAAGAAAAAATTGGAAAAATTTATTTCACAAAATCTAGGCCTTCAAAATTTGTCAATTTCCGAAAACAGCAATTTTCCACTATGAACGTCTAACTTTGATCGTTAATATTGAAGTTTTGAAAAGTGATATCGACACTTTATAGGTGACCAAATTAAATCTGACTCTATGTCATAAGTACCAATGATTTATTCTGGGATAATTATAAGTTTTCGTGCTTGTTTTCTTCCAAGACGTTTTTTTTAATGTTGCAACAAATGAACCGAAAAATTCAAGTGTGAACAAAGTTAAATAATTTAAAATATATATATTTTTTGACAATCACACCTTTTGGAGGTGGAAGCATAGGTATTAATCTTGAAAACCTGCACCACGGTTTTATTTTTATTTTATTGTTTTTAATGAAATACACATTAAAACGTTGACAAATACGGGGCTCTCAGTATTGTGACGACAGTAACAAAACATTTCAATGTAAATTGATTAGTATTATTGAAGCATACTTCGAGAAATTGTTACTTTCTGATGTTCAACTGGTTTCATATCATTTGCTTTTGCTAATATAAAGTTATAGCCACTTATGTACTGCGCGCGCTCCGCTTCAGTGTGCGCGACGTAGCGCGACTTGAAGCGTTAGTTAACAAATGACTGCTCGCTCAACTTTAATTCGACAAATATATGTCTTATATGTTTCTTTCGTAAAAAATGTATCTGTTCTTTCCAATGGTGCTCTCAGATTTTTCCTACAAATTGAAATTAAAAAGTTATTCATGAAATCGTATTTTTGCACCTAAGTTGTTAAATAAAAAAAATTCCACGTAATTTCCCGCGGTGGCATTTTGATATTTTGTTCTCCACACCTTTCTGAACACGTTTCAACAAAATTCATCGATCGGGAATTTTTTTCGAAATGAAAATCTCCTTTAACAAATCTGTATAAACTTGAACAGAGAGAAAAGTGGATCAAAGCATGAAATACAAGATATGTGTGTAGTTTACAATTCAAAATATTCGGAGAAAATACTAATTTTGTTAATTAATTTTATAGCTCAGGGGGATCCTTATGACAACCCAATAAGTGCTAAAAGATTTGCACATTTAATAGATAATACAAAATCGGACTATCCATTAAGCCCTAGTTTCACGCCATCAATTTTTCCATCTTGTTAGTCAAAGAACGGCTCGACAGAAAAGTCAATGTTAAACTCTAAACGACGGTAAATTTTCCTTGACTATTAATAATTAATTGTTTAGTCACATATACAATATATTACAAAAAATTAAATGTCATCTCACCTACGCAAAAAAATGTTTTAACATAACAAAAAAATAATATTCACTCGAACATTACATTTACTTACTACGGAATTGTTTGTACTTACTGTATATGACAGTCGCGGCAACAAACAATTATTTTTTTTTTTAAATCAGGAAGAAAACAAATCGACGCATACACATAAATATAAAAGCCACAGAAATTAATTCGGATATGCTACGCTGAAGCGCTAGTAGTCATTCTGCCGCTACTCTATACACTAAGAGCCAAAGACTCAAACTTTTTTATCATATTTGTCAACCCACCACTACTCCGATATCATAAAAGTTGATAAAATAGAATTGAGATATTCACTTGAAATTTGGTACACGTGTGTATTATAACGACGTCTGGAATTAGACTATATTTTGAGATGAATACGTTGGAAGGGTTGAAGGTTAAATGGTAAATAGGGAAAATAAGTAAAACAATAGGTAAGAGTACAGAAACTTGGTATTTGGTGTATATACTAGAAGCAAGGGCCTCAGAATTTTTTATAATATTTGTCAGCCCCCTCCCATCACCCGGACTCAATTATTAAAAGGGTTGATAAAATATAATTGAAATATTCACTTGAAATTTGATACACGTATGTATTCTAGCGACATCTGGAATTATATTATATTCTGAGATGAATCTGTTGAAGGATTGGGAGCCAAATAGTGGAAAATATGTAAAGCAAGCTGGTAAAAGTACAGAACCTTGGGATTTGGTACGTATACTAGAAGCCAAGGCCTTCGATTTCTTTATTGTATTTTTCAACCCATCTCCACTCCATTATTAAAGGGGTTGATTAAATGAAATTTATATATTTACTTGAAATTTTGGACACGTATGTATTGTACTGGTATTTGATAAATAAAAGAGGGGGAAATAGGGAAAATAAGCAAAGCAAGCTAATAAAAGTCCAGAAAGTTCACTTTTGGCGTATATGAGAGAAACCAACACCTCATTTCTTTTTGACATCTGCCTCAAATATATTTTGAAAATTCTAAGACCAATTGTTTCCACACATTAGACTGCAACTGTAGTCAAGATGTTTTCCTTTAACCCTTGTACTCCCATATGTGAATTTTAGGATGACCCTGTATAGCGCCCAACGGTACTTTTGAGTCCTTGTGATAGTAGCACCAATTTGGTGACAGGTAATAAGGAATGTAACCCTTAAGAGTTCCGGATGAGGTAATCAAGGGTATGGTAAATCATTGGTACTTTAAAGTACCTTTAGTGGTGAAAGGGTAAAAGAGACTTGAATGGTTAATCTGGATATGGAAATAATGATTCCTTAGTCAGCGGTTTTTTATATTCGTTCGTTATATCTCGTGCATCTCAAAGTAATACAATGAATATACCCTATTATAACAAATCATTTACCTAACATCTAACATGCATTAATGTAACCAAGGTAATAGTATATTTATAGCTGTTATTAAGATTTCATGAGGGCTGATCTATGTTATTGCATTGATGAATTACATGAAACTTAGACATGGTATTTTAATAATAAATGAGATCATAATACACATTATTAACTGACCCAGATAAAAATGGTTGGTAAAATCAAAAGTACACACCCCCTAAGATCTTTTATGCAATAAGTGCATTTCGTTTAACATTCCCATTGATTTTTTTTAACATACGATTTTCTCAAAATGCTATAAAAAAGTTTCAAATAATAAATTCGTCATATTTTATACTTGAAATATTTCTTGCAATAATTCGTGGTATCTGTTCCGAAAGATAAAAAAATTCTGTCTTCCAATATTTATCCCTGCTAATTATCACATTTGATCGATATAACCCCGGGAAATAATTAATATTTTCTAGTTATTAAAATGCGATCTTCATACGTAGTGATATCACCGTTAATTTGAGAACAAATGCATAGGCACAAAATAAAAAAGAAATCTGAACCCGGGACCCGACATGGCAATCCCTATGTATTTCAACGTGCTGAGCACGAATACGATGTCGGTTTAGCTCCATCACCCACCAATGTTTAGCAAATCGCAAGAATAACCTAAGAAATTTAGATTTTCTGTTATTTTTGCGATTTACTAAAAACTGGTGGGTGATGGAGCTAAACGGAGATAGGATTCGTGTTCAGCACGTCAAAATACATAGGGATTACTATGTCGTGTCCCGGGTTCAGATTTTTTTTTGTGTGTACCTATGCACGGGTACGAAAAAAAAGTCATTTGAACCCGGGACCCGACATAGTAATCCCTATGTATTTCGACGTGCTGAACACAAATGTGGTGTCTGTTTAGCACCATCACCCATCAACCTGAATTTTCTAGGTTATTTTTGATCTTTGCTAAAAATTGGTGGGTGATGGAGCTAAACGAATTCGATAATTTTTTACTTTAGCGACTTTTACCTTTTATAATACACACGCCATAAATATATGTTTATTAAGTGTTTTTGAGTAATAGAATACTGCGTAAATGTTTAGAAATGAAAATTATTTTTGAAATTATTTAAAAAAAATTTTTATTGAGAATTCAATTTATGTTAAAGCATTAATTTCATTTTTACGTGGGGGGCTTTGCCCCAACCCCACATCAGGGCATTGTCCCTGGATCCTCATTTTATAGTACGATTAATAAATACAATAAAATTAATTCACTAACTAAATTGTCGCTCAAGGAATTTGCAATGCGGAGGAGGTCTAGTTAAATACACAAAAATTAATTCACTGATGGTACTAATTTGAAGATTAGAATTGGAAAAAAAGTGTTTGTATAAATACTTATCTTAGTGTTGCACTTTCGTTTAGATTTTTTCGAAAAAATTTTTGACACATAAATGAAAAAGAATTGCCACTAACGTGGAACTGCATTTTGGGCACCTCTGATGGCACGAAAAAACACCGAGTCGAAAATAAAATTTCATTAGCAATTCTTGCGACGCTTTGATATTATAAAAAGTGGCGTAGGTGAAATCGCAATTGTCACACAAATTAAAGTTACAACTTGGCACAGGCACTGGAGTGGCACCAGATGTTGACGGCACCGAACAGCTAGTTTATTATAAAGAAACGAACACTTATTGGAATTATATAAATAACAACAATTACAACTTATTGGAAACTTTAAGATAATGACAACATTGACAACCGAATTCCTTCAGTGTTTTGATGGGAATGAGTGTCAATATGAATTTTAAATATTTAATTAATTGTGTTTATAATCATTTACGCAACATATAATGGTGTGTAGAATGCGTTTCTGGAGTTCTGTAGAGTATGTAAGTATCTTCATATTGTCTGTGAGAAGTTGCTAAAGTAAAAGATGACCTCAGATTCGTGTTCAGGTCGAAATACATAGGGACTGCCATCAGGGGTACCGAGATCAGATCACTTCCATTTTTTTATATATTAAGATTAGTTGCCATGAAGAATATATCAAGTAGTTTATGGTTGTTATAATATACGATATGTGACATATGAATAAAGATTATTCAATACATCAAATCATCGTAGTTTATTAAAAATAACTAGAACCTACGTGAACTAAACTAACAAACATAAGAGTGGCGACGAGGATTCTTGAAGTTATGTAAAAATAACAGCAAGCGCTGAGGAACTTATAGCACAATTAATTCGAGTAATTCAAAGTGGAGGTAACAGTAACAATGGAATTATAATTGGAGGTATACAGCTTCAACCGTATGATAATGACATACAGGAGACATATGTGGAATGTTTAGAAAATTGTATTTTATTGAAAAATGAAACAGGAGCAGCGGAAGAATTTGATAACAAAAAAGTACAAATATCAATAAACTGCATTGGAACAAAATATTATCAGCTGCTCACAAGTCTCACAGCACCAGATTTTCCCAAAACAGAGAAGTATACTGATTTAATTAAGCGATTAAAGAATCATTTAGACCCATGCCAAATGAAATTTCTGAGCAACATAAATGTCTATTACGTATACAAAATGAAGGAGAATCAATAGCAACATCCCTTACTGAACTCAAGAAGTTAACCACATATTGTAATTTTAAATGTACGAGTTGTAATGTTTTAACTATTAACATACATCTAAGTTCTCAATTTATTCGTGGTTTGAGAGATAATGGAACTAAAGAAAAATTAGTGCAGCAAAATAAATGAACGTTAAATGCAGTATATGAATTGGCATTAGCTATTGAATCTGCAAAGATAGAAAGTAAACAAATTCAAAGTACACGAGGGAAGGGCATAAATCAATTAAAATACACAATGAAGAGCAATGATACAGAGTTAACAAGCAGTATACTTCAAGAATGTTTAATAACAATGACACACAGGAACGATTAAAAGGAAAATATTAAAGATGCGGTGACAGAAATCATATGAGTTTTAAAAATACCATTTGCCATAAATGGGGAAGGACAGGAAAGTATGTAGAAATGGAACAGTAAGGTCGAGGAAATACAACGAAAACCCTCATTCAAAGATAGCAGGAACTAAGCAGATTGAGTACAGTGACAGTGAATTTGAAAATAGTGAACAAGTACATGAAATTTATAATATTTCAAACAATTCAAAGAATGATAAATTTATGTTACAACTTTTCATAGATGGAAAAAAACATACATTTGAATTAGACACAGGTGCAGCAGTTACGTCAATTGGGATAAAGGAATCTAGTGCTTCATGCCCAAATAAACCATTGAGACAGACACATGTGAAGTTACGAACATATACGGGAGAGATTATTGAACCAGAAGGAGTTGCTACAGTAGAGGTTGCATACAAGAATCAAACAATTTATGATGATATATACATATTACCAATGAAGGTAGATGCAGTTTTTGGACGCGAGTAGCTAAAGGAAATTCGTATTGATAAATGCACCGAGGAGAAACTTAAAAGCTGTACTAGTTGTTCTAAGTTGGAAAAAGAGGAGGCAAAAATTATTTTACATCCATAGGAATTTCCTAGTCAACCATGGCAAAGCATCCACATAGATTTTGCAGGACCATTTATGGAACAGTACTTTTTAATAGTGGTTGATGCTCATTCAAAATGGCTAGAGGTAATGCCTATGCCTGCCTATGAATAAAGTAATGTCAACAACTACCATTAGGGAACATAGGAAAATATTTGCGAGATTTGGTTTATCAATAACCATAGTAACAGCTAACGAGTTTAAGACATTTATAAATCTGAATGGTATCCATCACAACTATAGTGCACCATACCATCCAGCGACTAATGGACAAGCAGCAAACCGTAAAAAGAAGCATTTGATGTATGATATCAGATCAAGGCGATTTAGAATATAAAATATGCCCGTTCTTAATGCAACAGAGGAAGACAATAAACGCAACCACAGGTCTAAGCCCAGCAGAATTAATGCTTAAAAGAAACAATCGTATAAGAATAGATTTGATAAGACCAAATATAACAGTGGAAATGCGTGAAATGCAAAATTCTGTTAATTTCAATAAAATTCGAGAATTTGACATTGGAAATATCGTATTAGCCCGAAGTTACCATAGTAAGGATGAAAAGTGGTGTAGTGGAAAGGCAATAGAGCGTGATTGAAAATTACATTACAAAATATTAGTAGATGGAGTTGTTTGGAGGAGAAACATTGATCAAATGAGGAACACACTAGTGTAATCACGTATTGACAATAAAGTAATTTACATACCTTCAATTACTATGAACAGAGAGAACAATGACAATCCACTCCTGGATAGTCTGAATACAGCTGGAACTTCTGCAGAATATCTCGGAACCAGAAATAGGCGATGAACCAGTAATATAAAGGAAATCAGAAACATCTATCAAAAGTCAAGAAAGACCATTAAGACGCTCAACTAGAGTTAGAGGAAAGCACTTATGAGGTTTGGTTTATAAACTTTTGTTTTCTATATTTATATTTATAAAATTGAAATAGTTTTGTCTTAATTTTGAAAGGAGGATTGTTATATATTAAGATTAGTAGCTATAAAGTATATATCGAGTAAGGAAATTGATTGAGGAAGCCGTTACTCTGTGGTAATCCATGACAATAACGAAATTGAGTAAAACACTACTATGTTTTTACCACTATATTTGCACAAAAACGTGACTGCAGTTTCGACCTGTTTTAGGTCATTTTCAAACAATGATTCAATTAAGAATTGAATTCTTAATTGAATCATTGTTTGAAAATGACCTAAAACAGGTCGAAACTGCAGTCACGTTTTTGTGCAAATATAGTGGTAAAAAACATAGTAGTGTTTTACTCAATTTCGTTATATATCGAGTAGTTTATGGTTGTTATAATCTATATGTGACATATGAATAAACATTATTCAATACATTAAAACATTGTCTTGTATTAAAAATAACTAAAACCTATGTGAACTAAACTAACAAACATAACAGAGTACATGTGTTATTCACTGTTCCGTTTTTGGGTTAGAGCCAGTTAAACTTAGTCAATAGACTCCGAGAATAAGAAACATGATCCACAAAGTACAATAGTACCATCAATGAAGAATGTCAATGGATAAACAGAAAATTACTAAAATATTGTTAATATCGCAAATTGTTTCATTTTCATAGTTCAGCTGTTAAATCTTTACATATACAGAATACTGAAATATTGATATTATATTCTGGGAGAGTCTGTTGTTTTAAATTGTACGGTTCTGAGGATTTATCTCGTGTGTCTATATGTATACATATTTTCTTTAAATCAATATTTATAATGTACAGATAGATATCCTCGTAGATAGAAAAAAATATTGTTTTGTCTCGGGAAAAAAGGAGTCTATTCGTCTTACAGAAATGTAAAGCACATCTTATTTAGATAGCTCGCAGATTAAAGGCTACATTGTCTACTAAAAAAATGTTTAGCCTAAAAATGCTGTAGGGCATATTTTTGTGGGAGTTTGATATATGCTGTTTTAAATTGAAGTTGAAATAACTCGTTTCATTAGATAGCAGAGCTGTCAGAACTTAAACTTATAAATCTGGTTAGAATATGTGTGATTTTTATTCCGTGACACTGGTATCTTTTAAGGACAAAAATATAAGTTTTTGATTTATCAATGCTAAGAAACATTCCTATTTATAGCTACGTCTGGATTATTATCAGTATACTGGGTGTCACAAATAAGTGCTTTGAAATGGCGTCAAATTTCGTCTATGAACATTTGCTATAATAAACATTAAAATAGTATAAATTAGAGCCACATCCTCTTGAAGGGGAAGAGGGAAATATAATTATTTGTGATTTGCGTTTGTCGTTAATAATTTCAAAATATCTTAAAAATATCTAGCTTAAGAAATCTAATAACGTTACATATTTTGACAAATCTCGCAGAAGGTAAAAACATGTCAAAAGCAAATACAAACACGTCTGTATATCGTTCAGTCTTACAATTAGCATATTGATTGATTGATTGATTTGATTGCCGGCCTAAGTTAGGCAATTGTTGCCGATTCCAGACATCTAATCTGGTTCTTATATACCGCCGGACCAGCTGCATACGCTGAATTGGACATGGGATATGACAAAAATATGTCATGGGAAGTGTAGGTGCTTGTGAGAAATCCGTGATTTCGTTTCAACGCCCCGCATCAGTGCGTCCACCTCTCTTGTGTACCAAGACATATATGCATTAGCTCGTCGCAAGGAACCCTCATTTATTAAACGTTCCACAGGTAAATATCCATTTACGGTGGAAGTGCAAGGAGAAGCCCTGTCTCGAGGTAAAAATGGCTTCTTTCAGCAGTTTATGAGAAAAAGGACCGAGAAAATATTTTGCACACCCTGTATATTGGCTTGTTCTTGTAGTAGTTAGTTTCAATTGTCGTTTTCCAATTCCGGGCATTTTTCTATTTTATTACCCAAGTTTAATACATTTTCATTTTTAATTTTAATTTATGTTTTCAATTTTAATAAAGATAATAATACTGCCAATTAAAAATTGATAAGTTATCTCTTCGTCCACAGCTGGTATGTCTATATTGCTTTATAAACACATGTTGCTTATATCAGTAGCCACCATTTGAAAAGGTCTCCGTCGGTTTACGATGCGACGCGACGGCCCAGCTGGCACTACACTAGACACGTGTTTATTTATTTTGGTTAGTATATTAACAAACATTGCAGTAATTTTCAATTTTTAATTCGGTGTGTGTTTTGTTCTTCTATTATTACACCTTGTTTTGCGCAGAATTTTTTAACCTACCGATGATTTAAATTTCATCGAATTTAATGGGATTTTAACTGATTTTTTGCGTTTTCTTCGGAAGCATCACACGGCACAATCACTCTCGACGAGGTTCACTCCCACTCTGGTCCAATCTTCTAATGCTAGTAAAATTAATTTCAGCATCATCTATATTTGCAAATACCTTTTGAGCAAGCAGGCTTTGTTAATGGATGTGGTACTACTAGAAAATATATATCAAATATGCGACAATCAATCGAGAAGACAAGAAAATATTATATACTTGCGTATTTTTGTTTCGCAGGCTACTCTAAGATTTTAATAATAAGTAATGAGGCAAATTGTAAGCAGTACTACTGAAGATGGAAATATTCATACATTCGGTTATTATCTTTCGTCAACTGCATGAACAGAACTCTGCTTCAATGAAAGCCGATAGCACTAATTCTAACAAATTTAAAATATTTTGTTAATCCTTCCTAACGTCTGTAGTGAACACATGATGCGACATGTGCTGGGAAGTTGGAGTAGCTATAAGTGGTTGTAGGAAGGACTTGATATTTGCAGATACTGTTATCGAACCCAGGAAAAGTCTCCAATCAGAAAGAAAATAAATTAATTTGTCCTAAACTGCCTTTAGCACACAAAATGTAGCGCTGATGAGATATCGTATAAGTAAAAATGGAAAGTCCACAGGGTGGTTTTTATAATAAAATCTAGTGAAGAAATTTCACAAACCTATACTAGGGGGAAAACATTCCAATGTTGACCCACTATACATAGCAAATAACTGCCATTTTTTCTCTTTGAAGGCAATATTCCCTAAATAAAAAATTACGTTAAAAGGTATTGGCGGTCATCGCCATAGAGGTCGCTCGAATGTGGTAAGGCGTTATTGAAACTTTATTAGGTTCTATGCTGTCAGTATGTCTGAAATAGCTGGAAAGCCTCGTAGAATTTATATGCGCATCTTGAAGTAATTAAGGGTGTATCATTTCAACGAATGATAAAATCGCCAATACAGATTTTGAACAAACCAACGCGAACCAAAATTATAATGCAAATCACAGTCAATTCTATATTTTTCCAAAATCTAACTAAGATTTTATTAACATGAACTTTTCTGGACAATCAATTGTTACATTACTCTCACCATTGTATGAGGTTCCAAGACCTCGAGACCAACGGCCTGTAGGTGTGATTCACTTGCCATGGGTGGTGCCCTCTGATTCACGTTGTTCAATATGCAATTGACTAGACAAGCATAATTATTTTATTTTTATATTTATTGCATTTCTCTTTGCGTCTCTTAACTACTTAATCTAAGATTGACGACTTTCGTGCGATTCGCTATGCGTTAATCGGAAACTCAGTTTTACGCATTGACTTTGATTTTGCCACATCTATATCAATGCAATGGCCAGATTGCTCACAGAGTCTGTCAAAGTTTATTAACTCCAAGTGTGTCTGTAAAGTGCTAATTATTAAGATGACGATCTGAGTAGAAAGTGCACCACTAGTGTACAGGGTACGACGCAAGGCAGATAGTAACGATCACAGTAAACAAACTTTTCCTTACTCGTCCTTAGAGTGCCATATTTGGCGCCATCATTGATAAATTTTTGTCACTTCCTTTAGATAGTGAGTTCATCGACAGTACTGCCTTAGTTGTATGAAGCGATGAGCTCTTACACCTACTGGAATACAGTCAAATAAGTACTCAATACGGTTGAAGCATCAATTACAACACAATGAAAAATATGATTGCAGACTAAGGAACTGTAAATCGATCAGGCATGTTAAGGATAGGTGATTGTTGAGTAGTAAATAAAATGTTGAGAGAACCTCGAATGAGGAATACATGTAGTAAGATTGTAACTTATTAGTTGAACAATATTTGGCAAGATAGAAAGCCAAACAAAAGCCAAACTTGTTAACGCCATAGTCTACTCCCACATTATTTAAGCCCCTGAGACACATTGTTAGGGCAGCATTCTGGAGGCATATTGATGTTTCAGAGCACCTCTTCGTCATCGTATTCTCTGGAATCCTCTCATTTTTCTCAACGTATCTACCAGAGATAGAACAATGTATAACGGTTGGTGATTGTTTAGGAAAAACAAAAACACTTACGTAAGTGTTTTTGTTTTAATTGTGTTTTTTTTAACAAAATAGTTTAAATTAAAGTAACTTCATTGTGCGCATTTTCTTTTTTGTACTCCAATGTTAATAGTGGCATATAGCCGAGAAAATAGTTGTTGAAAAAGATATATTTTTCTGTAATTATTTTTCATAAGCATTTTTTGTAAGAATTATTAATTATTTCCCTTGTTTATATTTTAGAGATATTTTACATTGTAGGAAATTTGCATTTGCAATTAATTATATATTATTATATTTTCATGATTAGTTTTATTAATATACTAGCGTGATTAGAATTAGATCAACAGTAAACACAAAGAACGGTAATTTCTTGTTCTTGCATATTAAATGTTGGATATTAAATACTCATTCTTCAACTCAACACACGGTGTAATGCCCGATGAAATTTGGATGTCGACATAGACACCCAGTTATTTCAATTACACGTTTCGGGTATCTTTTAAAGTAATTTAATACCCTAAAAGTTCTCTACTCCAGCGATAAAGTGTAGCTTTTAAATATTTTTCTTGCCCAGTACAATTTTAATAAAACTTAAAAGAGCATTAAAAGTGGGATATTTTTAGAGCGATATTGCATACATCAAGCGTTGCTTTCAGAATATTAATAAGCGTGATATTACTCAAAGTTAGAAATTTAGGCTAATATAATTTTGAAATTTGAATATGAGTTAATAATGAATAATCGATAAAACCAGGGACATGGTTATATGTATGTTAATATTTTCCTCTAACATGCTCGTTCTGGCACAACTTAAGTATTAATATACAGCTCATTATATCGAAACAATGTTGTATAAAGGAATCATTAAAATAATTTCGTTATTTTTCTTCAATCCGTAGTTGTCGCTTGTTTTTTCTAAATAGTTGTTGTGAAGTGAGATTTCTCATCTTGTAAAAGTAAGTCTGCGACCCTCTCTTGATATCGTAATGTGTCAACCCAGGAATATATGGCAAGTATACAGTGCCTAAGTGAAAAACAGAGCTACTTCAGCTGCGCATGTCAGACAAATAATGAACATTTGAATTAGTGCAGTCAATGAAGCAAAAAAGTGCCTTGAGTTCAGAAAACTTTCTAACAGATTGAAATCAAATGAAACCTTCTTTATTATATTTTTTATACCAAAAATTATTAAAGGACCTGCTTTTACCCTAGGAATTAGGGATATTGAAAACAAGTGTCGTAAAATACTCAATTATCATAAATTTTCTTCTTTTTTGCATAAAATTAAAAATGCTACTAAATTGAATTGGAAGGTTCCCTTTAAGTATTTAAGGGTTTTTGAGGTCGCTGAATGTAAATCCAATGTCAAAATAATTTTTTTCAAAATGGTGGATCGAATATGGTGAACTTATATTGATTAGGGGTGGCTTAAAATGATAAAAGTTGTAAAACTCAAGGTATTCACACCAAATTCTATACTTGAGGGTTTTTGGGGTCGCTGATTATGAATTTGTTGACGAAACTTGAAAATTCAAGATGGTGGATCCAATATGGCGGATATATGGTGGACATAAAATTAATAGTTGTAAAGATCAAGGTATTCCAACCAAATTCAGTAATCGGGGGTTTTCAGGGTCACCGATTACGAATCTGAAGATTGAGAACTAAAAAAATGAAACTTCTTTTAAGAGGCTGATATATAAAAAGGTAACCATATAATATAATATACCTAATACCATTATAAATAACCTTAATGAAAATAGTGTATTATTATATGAGCGAATATGATAGCCATTATTTACGAAGATGATGTTGGAGAACACGAGCCGTAAGGCCATTGGTGCAATCATCTGAGCGAATAATGGTCATAGTTGCGAATGTAATAATATGCTTTTTCTATACTTATTAAACAAATAAATTAGACTGAAATTTGATAACATTAATTGCAATTCGTAAGAAATCGTAAACGCAAAGAAACAATATGGGGTGCACTTGTCACTGTCACCCGAGTCGATTGTCAGCCGCAGCCGCAGCAGCAAGAGGTGATCGATATCGATTTTGAATTTTTATTTGTGATTAGCCGGATGCAGTGAATTATGAATCGATAATTCACTACAGAAAATTATAGGGACGAGATAGATATGCAAATTTTATATTATAACAATAATTTCATCGAAAAACATAAAAAATGTAATCAAATTACACTTTTCTTTCATTAAAGAACACATATTTCTTAAGCGCAATCGTAAAAACAAAAAGCAGATCTTCCAATAATATATAATTAAGAGAAAAATGTCAAGATAGATGAAAGTAGTTTATAACATTTTCTTTAAAATAATGTATATATTATACTGTTTTATTTTTTTTTATAATATTATTTTTTTATATAAAATTTGAATTTAGTTGAGCGCCAGGTTTGTTGCCAAACCAATTTTATTTCTTTTAATAAACAGTATAATTTATAGCATGAGATTATTGACTCTTTCAGGGCCAAGAGTGGTTTCAATTGCTCAATATTGCACGTTTCTTTCTCCTCAGCAAACTGTAGGTTCCAATGAAAAACACAACCACTGGTTTTATACAAATTTTTAATAAGCTAATCAATTTAAAGATAAAAATGAAATGTGACAAAAGAGTATAAAATTTGGATAATGTTTAAACTTAAAATTAAAATAAAATTACAAATTGGCCTTTATTTCGTTGAAAAATAATCATATGTTTGATTTCAATTACCTAGGGTTTTATTTGTTTGGTTATTTAGATGTTACCTTGAGTCTATCGATCGGTGCTCCTTATTCTTCTGCGTGCGCACGTTCAGCTTTCAAATTGTCGCTTCCTTTATGCCGCTGGCAGCATTGTTTTGACGGAGCTCTTGGCGTTTCGATGAAATTCACTTTGTTTAAAATATCACTGGATTTATTATTAAATCTAGGTAAGTATTTACCTGATTACTTGCACTTCAAAATATGCGTTGCACAAATTAGTACCTTTAAATTACTTCTTCTTATTCATAAACAAAACTTGATGATATACTTGGTTATAGAAATTTTATTTTAAATTATGATTTCTTTCAGGAACGGAACTTTTTCTTGTTCAGCATGTATTTATCCACTTGGATATCAAATATTTTAAATTTTATCTTCAGCCTGGTTTACTTATTACTGTGAGTATGCTGGTTTCATTATTTATTCATATTTTTATAAAAGTGAGGTTATTTTTTTCCTCTTAAATTTAGCGTGCTTACGCTCTCGACGCTCTCAACATATTAAATTTGAATTTGTGGAATTCTATTGGCCCACACAAGCCTAGTTTGACATTTATATTACAAAACAGACTACTTGACTTCTGTCATTTTATTATGAAAAACTTTATTTTAATATAATTCTTTTTGTGGATTGAAAATGATAAAACTAATTTCATATTCATTTACTAGAGCTTATTCTGCGTTTTCTGATATGCCATACTATATGTTTTTGTCAATATTTAAAATTTTTCTATTACCAACTATTTTTACAAATATTCAATTAAAAACTATCTTATACTAATATAACTATTATGTAAATTGATTAGCAATCCTCTCTGAACAATTCTATACTAATAACACTTATCCTACTATATTTTACATCAAAATAATGACCAAAGCATTTTTTGCCTTTTTAGGGTACCGCAAACTGTCATTGGTTTTCTTGATTGGCTTACAACTTATCTACCTTGATGAAATTTTAACATACAACTTATGAAAACTACTGGGAAAAGTTCCCTTCAACACCATGTCTGTGTTTTATCAACATAAATTTTCTCTTTTGTGAGATACAGTCTGAAATATGTAAGGTTATGCACCCTTATTTTAATTAATGGATCTTGAGACCTCTAATAGTCCAGGTATTCTAGAACTTTCACGTTCTTTAGTGAAATATAGTAAGTATCTACCATATTCATTACTTTAAAGTCAATACGATGTGAAATTCTACAGTTTTTATCACTTTTCACTTCTGCGGTGGAGTCTACCGTTCTTACTAATAATGTTTTTTGTATCCATGATTTTGGATATGCGTTTATCAAGTCTTTTAGTGTTTATAGCTCACTCATGAGTACTTATTGAAAATTTCACTACAGATAATGTTTTTATTTCACATTTAAATAGATTTTTGTTAATTTTCATCTATATTTCCCACTACTATGCTACCTACTTATGTTGACCATGGGTCAAGTCCTTACTTATATCTACATGTTATAGCATATGGTGACGTAACTTAATAGATATTAAACCATTTTTGAAGTCCTGTACATATTATGTTATATAAAATATTCGGGTATGATACATTTAAATATTATTTTGGTCATTTGACCTTTTACGTTTCATTCACAATAATTTAATACTTTTGGTTGTGTTTCATTAGAACTTAGGTTTGTTATCCAGTTTAAAATATCATGCTGTTATTGCTCAAAGATTTCAGTAATGTTTTACATCTAACGCATAGGTTTTTATAATTTAATTTGGCCATTTTGTAGTGGATTTTTCAGTTTTCTCTGTGAAATCAAATTTTTAACAATCTGTACAATTCCTTGGGATGTGACTACCTTGTTGTCACAACAATATATAAAGTTATAATTCCACTAGCTCATTGGCATGCAATGGGTCTAAAATGAGGCATATTTCAATAAAATATCAAAATAGTTAATCGTAGTTGTTCATTCTGTGTGTAAAAGATATTTAGATGTTCATCATTTTGTAATGTTTAAAATTCCATGGACGTCCAAAAGGGGTGAGCAACTATCTTGCGTGAATTTTAATATTTCCTTTTGTATCAAAATAGACATTGTTAGTTTTAGCTCTGAAGATATTGACTTTAATGCGTATGTGTTATGTCAGTAAAGTAATTCTAATTGCTTATGTGCTGCAGAAGATATGGACTGTCCCGCTTATGTGAAATAACACATCTTCGGAAAATACCACGAGGTGAAAAATAGGTCAGTGTAATTTTGAAACTGGAGAATATTTTACAACGTGATGTCGCAAAAAATCTTAAATATCGTAAATCACGTTATTCGTGTCATGGAGCGCCGAGTTAGAATCCTGGCCAGGGTATAGATATTGGAGGCGTTTTCAAAAATGTGAGTTTTCTACGCGCTAGAATGAATTATAAATGCAGGACCATTTGACCTTTAACGGGGTACGGGTAGAAGAGGTGAAGAGGGACTTGTTTGAAGAGCGGTTTATGTTTTTGGCTTAGAGGATAGTCGAGCAACGGCTGTGATGAGATAGTCGATTTGTTGTTTAAGCAAGAAAATTTAATATCTTTTTATGGTGACGATTATATGTTTGAGTATTGCAACTACGTTTGATGTTAAATTGTGCATCAGAGTAATATGTAAATCACAAAGTGCAAATATTTAATAGTCAATTAAATAACAGAATGAATCTGTATGAAATAGCAGCAAATTGCGTGATTAATCTGAATTAGTTGCTTTGATGCCATCCATGATAATTTGTGAGTTTAAGTACCTATCTAGTTTGTGGTTTGTAAGTTCATTTGTTGAGTGCCATAACTCCATTGACCTTCATGTGTCCAGGAATGAAACTGTAAGTTTTTTATTTTATGTATTAGTTGTGGTAGTTCAAGGCTACGCGCGTGGAGAAACAAAATTTTTAGTGCCGTTAAGGGACTAGTTTCGTGATTGATTTTTCCTTCCCGAGTGAGATCGGTAGACAATTTGACCGCTTTCATGTTAGTCGTAGACATTGGCCACATTGATTTGATTTGTTGACAATTTCGATGTCCCAATAGGCATACATAGTGGCTTAATTAGTGTGTAATCACTAGCAACATTTAAGACTATCCAGGAACAATAGAAAAACCGTTACGTGTCGAAAGCTTTTGTATGTCTCCCCAATTTGGGTGTTCGGTTGTGAAACCTTTTGATAGTTAAAATTTAGGGTGCCATATCGATTTATGTAATTAGTTTAACTGGTTTAATCCTTGTTAAAATACTATTTGTTGTACAATTCCTAGTAATTTTAGTGACTAAGTTATAAGTTTTCTTAGAACGGTCATTGAGCTGAAGCCGGGTGATACAAAATATTGTATCGATTTACCTCTGTAATACTATTTATGACTAGAAGATTTTGTTTGTTTTTTGTAACTTGGAATGTTATTAGATTATTTGTTTTAGTAGTTGTTTAGCTCGGTGTTTCCTCATTTTGCTGCACCAATTTATAGTTTAAAGTGAGCAGAAATTGATGTATTAATTGATTTCCAGTAACCAAAAATAAGGTGGCGTCCAACTACCGTTTTTTTTTGAGCCTTGTAGAGCTGTGTATTTATTTGTTGGTAATTTCCTGTTATTGACTATTTGCTAAGGTAAGTAATAACCAATATTGTCAAGCTATCAAGGATAACCTGTCCCCTGAGGTCTCATGCTATATTTTAAATTATAATTATGATTGTGGATTTAATATAACTAAAAGGCAAGGCTATATGTTGAGTGAGACCATACGTCTAGTCTTCGTTATCGCTCCTGAATTTGTGCCGCAGGTAATGGCTGTTCTGTAGTTGTCTTTCTGTGTTGTGTACGTGCCCTGGTTGCGTGGTAAAGTAGCTATGGCTAAACTGGAATTTGAAGAAACAATCATAAACTGCTTGCTTTGTAGGTATTTTTCAAGACATATAACGTTGAAGTCTGAAGTGAACAATATAATGCGATGATTGACTCGCGTATAATATTAGTGCCAGTAATCTGTAGTTAATACAAAGATCTGTCGCTCTCTTCTTATGTGGTATGAAAATTGAAACTCTCTAGTCAACAGATCAGCTATCAATCTTCCATATTTTTTGTACATCCTGTGAAGGATTTTCAATCATCTTCACTCTCTGAGCTCTTCGGCCGTGATATTTTCGACCCTAGCTGTCTGACCTTTTTATGGAGGTGCTTCCAATATTGATTTCAACACTGAAAATTCCCTGCTGCCAGTCAGCCCTTTCTTCAAGATGTTTACCTTCGGAACTGTTCTTGCAGAATTGAAGCTAAATCTTAAGATCTAACCAAGTATGTTGTCGATAATAACTTTCCACTATTGACTTCAGCGCTGAAGGTTCACGTTCATAATCCCGTTGCCATTCATCTTTTTTGCTTCAAGATGTTTACTTTTGAAACTCATTATGCAATATTGGGGCTAAACGTAAATAATCTAATGAAGGATGTTTTCTATAATAACATGCCCATCGATCATATTTTTTTAAATACTTTGAAAATAATAACCTAAGTACTGTAACATTTAACATAGTTTTTGCAGAAGCAACTAGTTTTAAATTAAGTCTCAGTTATTTTCGACTGTGATAATTCTAATGCTTTATACATTTCTCTACATTTTTCTTTATCTTCAACTTTGGTCTACCAAACTAGATCAACGGACCAGGAGAAATATAAATGACAAATAACTATGCTGATAATTGCAAGCCATATATTGTGAACAGTTTCTCTTAAGTTAAACATAAAGGTTTCTTCTGAATCTACTAATCCAATCTTATCATTTATCATTATAAAAATGCCTCATGTATGTGGGTATCTTTTCATTGAGGGGACAAAAATGCAACACATATTCATCCAAAAGCTACCACTCATACTATACTATATTATATTATTATAGTTGCAATTTTAAAGTCATAGTTATTTGGATCATAATTTTTTAATATTGTTATTGCAATAATATTATTAACAAAATTTGACATTAATCCTTGGTATGTATTCAGTACATCTCTATAAAATGTTTACAATCTTCTCCTAGATTTTTATACAACAGTACTTTATTTTCATTAATCAGCTTACATTGACATTCTTCTACCGAAAGGTTACATTATATTACATGACTTGAATGTTTCTTTCGCATCATCGTTAAATTTCCTTTTAATGAAATGTATATCTGTGCCAGTTAGTAAATGAATTGATGCTACTTGTTCCCCTATTTTAATCTTATTCACATCCAAAATTATACAACATTCAGAAGAGCAAAGATTTTATATTAAATGATGTATATATATGGTGTTCCATAGGTAATGGTACACAGAGCAACAGCAGATTTCTTACGTAGAAATAATGCGGTTTAGCTAAACTTACCTTAGATCAAACGTTAATGGTAATATAAATAACTGAGATACAAGGTATCAAGGTGATACATTTTCTCAATTCTATGATTGGTGTCTTAAAAATCGATTGATCATAAATAATGGAAAAACAGTCATGGTCCAGTTTCATAACAAACTTAAAAAACCCTGTAATCTGAATTTCGATCTTGATAATAAACCGATTAAATTTGAATCTCACTTGAAATTTCTTGGAACCCATTGTTGACGACCAGTTAGCATGGGAAGTGTAAATTAAATTTCTATCAAAAAAATGAAATAAGGGCTACTGTGCAATAAACAATTAAAAGACGAATTTAATCCAGATTGTCTATTGCCAGTATATTATGGCTCTGTTTTTCTCAGCTATTAGCTATAACATTGTTGTATGGGGCAGATAGAAAGAGTGTTCATTTTACAAAAACGAGTTATTAGACTAATATATAACCTTAATAGTCGTGCCTCCGGCAGAGTGCTTTTAGAAAAGAAGAAAATTTTAACAAATGCAAAAATAAATTCCAATCATATGCTAACATTCACAACTATAATACAAGGCATATACAACAACAACATATACATATATCAACACCATCAAACTTTTGATGAGAAATCACCCCTCTATGCAGGGCTCCTGATGTACAATTTACTTTATAGCCAGTAAACTTCAGGAACTTACCTGTTTATGTTTTTAAGAAGAACCTAAAGAATGACCTAGCAAGTGATGCATTATATACCGTTGGCGAATTTGATTTAAAGATTCAAATTGAACAGTATCTCTAGGCATGTAATTCCTTCCACATCCACGTAGTGGATTGGAAGTATAGTAATCATAAAAAAAATTCATTTTCGTTTTCTTGAAATAGGTTTAGAATGTCATGAATCGTCGAGATAAATTTGAGCGAAAAAAAATGTTCTGTCTGTCTGTCGGTCTGTCTGTCTCTCTGTAACTTTTTTTTTTTGTCCGCACGTTTTATCCGGAATAGTTTATATTGGCTTGAAATTTTGTACACGTATATACTACAACGAAATCTGGAACATGATTGTTTTTTGAAGATATCCGGTGAAGGGTTGGGGGCAAATAGGGGTAAATATGGGGAAATATGTAAAGCAAGCTGGCAAGAGCACAGAAACTTGAAATTTGATGTATGTTCTACAAGCCAAGGCCTCAGATTCTCTAAGCTATTTTTCAACCCCCCTTCACCCCTAGTCCATTATTAAAGGGGTTGATAAAGTAAAATTGAGATACTCATTTGAAATTTGGTACACGTAAGTATGACAACGGCATCTGGAACTGGATTATATTTTGAGATGATTTCGTTGAAGGGTTGGTGGTTAAATAGGGGTAAATAAGTAAAGCAAGCTGGTACGAATACAGAAACTTGAAATTCGGTGTATACACTAGAAGCCAAAGCTTCAGAATTTTTTACATTTTTCAACCCCCACCACCCACTCCTACTCCATGTACTATAACGCCATCTGGAACTAGATTATATTTTGAGATCATTCCGTTGAAGTGGTGGGGGTTAAATGGAGGTAAATAGAGGAATATAAGTAAAGCAAGTTGGTAAGAGTACAGAAACTTGAAATTCGGTGTATGTACTAGAAGCTAAAGACTCAAATTTTTTCCTAATATTTTTCACCCCTATTCCATTATTAAAGGGGATGATAAAATAAAATTGAAATATTCAGATGAAATTTGGTACACGTACGTATTATAACGATATCTGAATCTAGATTATATTTTGAAATGATTCCGTTGAAGGGTTGGGGGTTAAATAGTGGTAGATAGGGAAAAATAAGTAAAGCAAGTTGGTAAGAGTATAGAAATGTGGGATTTGGTGTATATACTAGTAGCGATGGCCTCAGGTTTTTTTATAATATTTTCCATCCCTCCACCCCTTACTCCCTTATTAAAAGTTGATAAAATTTCATTTAGATTTTCACTTGAAATTTGTTACACGTATAACGATATCTTAAACTAGATTATATTTTGACATGATTGCGTTGGAGGAGTGGGGTTAATTGGTGGTAAATAGGGAAAGATAAGTAAAGCAAGCTGGTAAGAGTGCAGAAGCTTGAAATTGGGTATATGTCCTAGAAGCCGAGGCCTCAGGTATTTTAGTAACATTTTTCAACCCCTCACTGCCTTTAACCCATTATTGCTTGATAAAGTGAAATCGAGATATTAACTTGAAATTTGGGACACGTATGTATTATAACGACATCTGGAACTAGATTATAGTTTGAGATGATTCCGTTGAAGGGTTGAGGGTTAAATAGGAGTAGATAGAGGAAAATAAGTAAATCAAGCTGGTAAGAGTACAGGAATGTGGAATTTGGTGTATATACTAGAAACCAAGGCCTCAGGTTTCTTTCTAATATTTTTCAAACACCACCATCTCTGTTCCATTATTAATGGGTTTGATAGCATAAAATTGAGATTTTTACTAAAAAGTTAGTACCCGTATGTATTGTAATGACATCTGATAAGGATGATTCCATTGAAGTGGTGGGACACAGTAGGTTGTGCTCCAAATATTATTAAAATTCTATGACTAATAATTTGCATATACTAGAGCGCAAATCTAGTCAAGATGTTTCCTTTAAAGTGACTCGGATAAAAAATCTGGATGTGGAAGTAGTGATTCCTTAGGCAGCGGTTTTTTAAATTATCTCAACGTTTCTCTTTTAATGTAGCTTTTAGGTCTTTTTATTGTATTTTTTCTCCCTTGGTGGTTCTCTCTTTTTAATAAAAATATCTTTCTCTATCTGTTTTACGTAAAATAGATATATTTTGTAAATGTTGATAAGAGGTAACCGTTTTCGGGATATACACTTTTAAGATATTCAAAGCAACTAATTTAAATCAAGATAGGAAAGCAAATTTTACAAGGTAGCTGTAGCGTACTCATTTTAAGATAGAAGCTACATGTACATTTCATATAGAGCTCCCCAAAAAGAAATGAAAAGCGGTAACCAAGAAAGAAAATAAGAAATACTTCAAGAATAATATTCTGACAAAAAATTAATAAGATTTAATTTACTGTTTGTTTTAACTTGAAACAATATTATATTATTGTATTATACATTTGCAATATATGATAATTCAAGATATTTAATTTTATTTTATTAAACTTGTGGTTAACATAAACCACAATTGGTGACCCCGACGTGATACAATTGACGTGGTTTCGTCTAGACCATTGACCAGTTGGAGCATTTTGGTGCCCGGCGCAGAGGAAGTCTCGTCTGAAATTTATAGCTGAATTTATGGTTTTGGATCCCTCCGAATTGGCAGTCTGAGAGTTGTTTTTATTAGCATTGATGCTAAGTGTTATTTGCGAGGCCAAGTGAGTACGTTGCATATATTACTCACCATTACTTAAAGATTTGCTAAGCAATCAATATTTTTATTTTTTTTTCCTACGTCTGTCAATTTGTGATATTAATAATGGTTGATCCACCTCAGACAACTGTCGAGTTAATCGAATCCCTGCCTGTTAATCAACAATGTGTAACGTCTGTCAAATTACCCCCTTTTTGGATGTTAAATCCATTGATATGGTTCATGCAAGTTGAGGCACAATTTAATGTTTCGAGAATAACCTCTGATCGTAAAAAATACGACCTAATTGTTGCCCATTTACCCTTGGAGATAATCAATAATATTTACGATGTTATCATTAATCCTCCAGAACGAGATTTGTATGGTAATTTGAAAACTATTGTAATTTCACGCCTTTCCTCCAGTGAAGAGAAAAGGCTTGAAGATTTATTAACCGGTTCAGAAATTGGAACCAGGAAGCCTTCAGATTTTTATCGTTCTATGTTAGGTGTTGTTGGCGGTTCGCACATGGTGAGTCAGGATTTGCTAATGAATTTGTGGAAGCGACGTTTACCGAAAACAGTTTATATTGCCTTGACTGCTTCGGGAAAGTCAGATTTGCAAGTAGTTCTCGACATAGCTGATAAAGTTTGGGAATCTTGTCACACTCCAGTTCAATCTAATTTTTCTGCTTTGCCTGTTTCAATCCCTGACACGTTTCCGCCCACAACATTATTAGACCTTTTAACTACTTTTAATAACTTTTCTACAAGTTTCCAATTGACTTTAAATCAAGTTTTACAAAGACAACAATCACTTGAATCACAATTGTCTACTTTACAATCTTCGAATGATACGATTCGTCCTTCCACGTCTCTAAATGAGACACGTTGTACTAATGTCATAACCGACGTCGTTCACATTCACGATTTTCTAATAATCGAAATAATTTTGATCCTTCATGCAACACAATTTGCTATTATCATCAAGTATATAAAGACCGAGCATATATGTGCGGCGGTCCTTGGTGTACTTTTTATAACGTTCCATTATTTGATAATAAATCAAATAAATCGAATAATTCAAAAAAACTAGACAGTTCTATTGTCATGTCTGCTGACACTAGAGAGCTTGACAGCAGACGTCGCCTTTTTATTTTTGATGTATCAAATAATTTTCGCTTTTTGATTGATACCGGAGCAGATTTGTCGGTTATACCGGGAAATGCTTTTACAGATTTAAAGGTAAACAAGGATTTAGTTCTTACCACGGCTAACGGTGGAATTGTTTACACCTACGGTAAGAAACTTTTGAAAGTTAATTTGGGATTACGTCGTGTGTTTACTTTCATATTTAATATAGCTGACATACAGATCCCGATTATTGGTGCAGATTTTTTGGCACATTTTGGTTTAATTGTGGACTTGAAGAACAATATTTTGATCGATAACAAGACAAGTTTATCAGTGAATTGTTACGCCGAAACTAGTTCTGTCATTTCCACGAGGTTATTTTCTTTTGAAGACCAATATACGGCATTATTGCATGATTTTCCGCAATTGGTGGGAACACCAGATTATTTTTTACCTGTAAAACATACTGTTCAACATTTTATTGTGACTGAGGGTCATTTACCTTTTAACCGTCCACGTAGATTGGATGCAGTGAAATTTGATATTGCTAAGGAGGAATTCGCCCATATGGTAGAATTAGGGATTTGTAGAGCATCTTCTTCATCTGTCGCTACTCCACTACATATGGTTGCAAAAAAGGAACCCAATGACTGGCGTCCGTGTGGTGACTACCGACAGTTAAACGCTGTAACAGTTCCTGATAGGTACCCCTTACCACACATACAAGATTTTAATGCTCATTTATTTGGTTGTAAAGTATTTTCGAAAATCGATTTGATTCGTGCTTATCATCAGATACCTGTCGCCGAATGTGACATTTATAAGACAGCAATCACAACCCCTTTCGGCTTATTCGAATTTATGCGAATGCCCTTTGGTTTGAGAAATGCTGGTCAGACATTCCAAAGATTTATGAATGAAATTTTTTCTAACTTGAAATTTGTTTTCGTGTATCTTGATGATATTCTTGTAGCGAGCTCGGATCATACACAACATTTGGAACATTTACGCTTAATCTTTGAACGCCTTAATGACTATGGAATCAATATCAAACCAACTAAATGTGTTTTTGGCACTAGTGGTTTGACCTTTTTGGGACACTATATTAGTCCAGAAGGTATTGTGCCATCTAAAGAGAGAGTTGAAGTTATTATTAATTTTCCTCAACCATCTACTATTAAACAACTTCAACGTTTCATCGGTATGATTAATTTTTATCATAGATTTGTCCCTAATTTTTCAGAAATTTTGAATCCTTTACATTTGTTGAATGCTAGAATGTTGCGTGATAAAAGTAAAGTTATTAATTTCTGGCCATTGGATTGTTCTGCTAGTTTTGAGAAAGCTAAGCAAGCTTTAATAAATGCCACAGTTTTAGCTCACCCTAGTTGTTTGGAAGGAGTGACACTTTCATTAACTGTGGATTGTTCTAGTGTATCAATGGGTTCGGTGTTAGAACAGACATTTCATAATTCTACTTCTCCGTTAGGTTTCTTTTCTCGAAAACTGAAAGATGCGCAAAAACGATATTCTGTTTTTGACAGAGAGTTACTGTCACTTTTCATTTCAATTAGACATTTTAGACATATATTGGAAGGCCGCGTTTTTACTTGTTATACCGATCATAAACCGTTGGTTTACGCTTTATCGTCAAAAGCAGACCGTTCACCTCGGCAGATCAGACATTTGGAATTTATTTTACAATTTACAAACGATTTACGACACATTCCAGGTCATGCTAATGTTGTCGCAGATACTATGTCACGGATTGATGACGTTAACGTTTTGGAACGAAATACTTCAGACTTCATAGACTCGTTAAACTCTTCCAGTTTTAATTTAGCAATATTAAAAACTACCCAAGATGATGATGATCAACTTATTTCTTTATTAAACAATCAAAAGGTGAATAATAAAAACAGTAAAATAAGCTATTTGTTAAAACAAATTACCTTTTCGGATTCGCATTTTTTAATTTGGTGCGATGTTTCACGTAATGGATGTCGTCCTTACGTACCAAAATGTTTACGTCGAGTAGTTTTCAATATTTTTCATAATTTAACTCATGCTGGCATTAAAGCTACTAAAAAATTGATAACCACTAAGTATTTCTGGCCCAGGATGAATTCTGATTGTAATTTATGGACAAAAACCTGTATCAACTGTCAAACTTCAAAAGTCAACCGTCATACTAAGACACCTATAGGTGATTTTGAGATACCCAAAGGCCGTTTTGAACACATTCATATCGATATTGTAGGACCTTTACCTCCTTCGCATGGTAATTCTTATATATTGACAGTTGTTGAAAGATACACCCGCTGGCCAGAAGCATATCCGCTCGTAGACATTACAGCAGAAACAGTCGCTAGGACTCTTTTTGAAAACTACGTATGTCTTTTCGGTGTTCCACTAGACATAACAACAGACCAAGGAGTGCAATTTGAGTCAACTCTATTTTCGGAATTTTCAAAGTTTTTAGGTTTTCACCGGATTCGCACAACTAGTTACCACCCTCAGAGTAATGGTATGGTTGAACGATTCCATCGAACCCTAAAAACCACATTATTAGCGAGAGCAAATACATCACATTGGTACGAAGAACTCCCTATCATTTTGTTGGGTTTGAGAGCTATGCCTAAAACTGATTTGCGTTACTCATCAGCAGAACTAGTTTACGGTCAAACGTTACGCCTCCCCGGAGAATATTTCATTAAATCAAATTTTGACCCACAAGTTTCTAATTTTATTGTTAAATTACGTGAATATTTTGATAATTTACAATTTACTGCCTCAAAACGTCAATTTTGTCAAAAATCTTTTATCAGCTCTGATATTAACAATTGTACATACGTTTTCCTTCGAGAAGCTCGATTGAAATCTAAGTTTTCACTTTTATTTGATGGGCCTTTTGAGGTAGTTTCTCGAACTGATCAGATTATGACTATCCTTAAACGGGGTAAAGCTGTCACTGTCAGTCTTGACAGAGTTAAACCCGCTTATTTGTTGACTGATGAGGTGGATCAAACTTTTACTTCTTTACCTAAACGTGTTCATTTTGTTATTGATTGCTTGCGGTAATTTTTCTCTTGGCAGAGGGGTATATGTAGCGTACTCATTTTAAGATAGAAGCTACATGTTTATTTCATATAGAGCTCCCCAAAAAGAAATGAAAAGCGGTAACCAAGAAAGAAAATAAGAAATTCTTCAAGAATAATATTCTAAAAAAAATTAATAAAATTTAATTTACTGTTTGTTTTAACTTGAAACAATATTATATTATTGTATTATACATTTGCAATATATGATAATTCAAGATATTTAATTTTATTTTATTAAATCTGTGGTTAACATAACCACAGTAGCCTTTAGTTAAAGCAAATATAATAAAATATTCTTTCAAATTTAATATCTGTCAAACTAACTTGTTGTTTGTCGTAAGCATTTTGTGTGTTTATAAAAAATATCTAACAAAATTAAGTTTGAAATGCCAAGGCATAATTTATTATCAAACGTAGAGATGCGAGATAAGGTCAACGTATACGTTCAAGATAACTATAATGCACCGAGCTCATCGCCGACATTTGGAAATGCATTCAAACAGGTGGCAACTAGATATTTCAAAATTTTTAACATAGATTGGGCGAAACTGGTTCCTCTCGCCTCAAAGGAAATATCTTGAGATGCACGAAAACCATGGCTGTAGAACAGGAAGAGAAAACTTTGGTTTGTATTGCAATGACACGGAAATAAGTACGAGCGTATGGCTTCGACTATTGGAGTAAGTAAGTGGTCAACTGCAAGGATCTTTTATTAAGAAAAGTTTTACCTGGATCACCTTACACATGGTCAAAATCTGCTGAAGGCAGACCTCTCAGCTATGTTATAGTTTGCCCGTATCTTCCGTATCTAGCAAAACCACAATCCAATGTCTTTAACTAATGTACTGTTTACGGACGAAGTCACGTTTCTTCGCAAAGAAGTATTTACCTTCAGTAACAAGTATTTGTGGAACAAAGAAAATCCGCATTTAGTAACCGAACACTACTTTCAACATAAATGTAATGAAACATATTCTTTATAGGATTTTGCAAACAGCAGAAAAAAACTATCTATGAGAACTAAAACAAAAACTATTTGTAAAGTTATTGATTTACTATCTTTGCTTCGATAACCTGAATTCTGGTTATGCTAGAAATTAAAATTCTAAAATCAATTTGTCTTTCTTATTGGACAATTCACTAGTTTCTACACAGTTTGACATCTATGCAGGATAAACCAGTATCCACGTAACTCCCTACGGCTATGAAGATTCAGGTAAAATGAGAACAAAAGCCTAAAATGAATTTTTTACATACCTTGTCTTGTGGAAAATATTTCATTCAAATGGATTACATTTTCATGAAATCTATAATTCTGTTTTTTGGAAATGCCTTTGAAACGTTTTTCGCCCTTATTCTGAGCTCATCAGAAAGGCACAAAGCCATTATACGATGTTCCATGTGTTACGTATTTTCCACCTTTTAGGAAACACCCTGTATGAATCCGTGGGTTCTAAATAATTTCAACAAGAGATAAACAACTAACACTTTATTTAACAATTTACTGACTATACAATACTTCAAACTCACTTTGTTTACTTGATATCTAACCTCACTTTTCACTTTTCAACTTGTTCACTTTTATAAACTGCCTTCTTAATAAGACTTCTCCTTCCGTGCTGGTAATCGCGCCTTATATACTCCAAAATTGACTCTCTAGATTTAACCAGAATCTTCTCCAACCACAAGCTAGAAAAGTCCATGGCTCTTTCTAGAGTCTTCCCAGTCACTATTAGTAGGCATAGGCGTATCATCTCCAGTTCCAAGGGGGTGTAATTCATAACACATGCAAAAACCAAGATAATTACCAACTTTTTGACATTGTTTGACATTGACTAAATGAATAAAACAGATTTTCACCTATATGTTACCTAGTTTGTAATGGAGCCTATATACTCTATACATGTTTAAAAGTGAATTATTTCTTGTTTGCTTATACTTGTAATGAAACATATTCTTTATAGGCTAAGCATTTCCAAAGAACAGAATGATAGATTTCATGAAAATGTAATCTATTTGAATGAACATTTTTCCAAAGACAAGGTATGTAAGTAAATTCATTTTAGGCCTTTGTTCTCGTTTTAACTGAATCCTCATTGCCGTAGGGGGTTATGTGGATCCTGGTTTATTCTGCACAGCCGTAGGGGACTGTGTAGAAACTAGTATTAGAATGAGTATTGTCCAATAAGAAAGACAAATTGATTTTAGGATTTGAATTGCTAGCATAACCAGAATTAAGGTTATCGAAAGAATGCAAATATTGTAAATTAATAACTTTACAAACAGTTTTTATTTTAGTTCGCATAGATACTTCTTTTCTGCTGTTTGCAAAATCCCATAAAGAATATGTTTCATTACAAGTATAAGCAAAAAAAAATAATTCACTTTTAAATAAACGTAATATTAAAATTTGACATGAAATTACTGATAACTGTTTTTGATACCGTATTATTTACCACGCATTTTAAGCTGTCAGTTACACTTAAATTGTTTCCAAACTCATCTAGTCGATGTTTTCGATGAGCTACCACTGAATTAAGATACAATACGTCTTTCAAGCAAGATGGCTTGCCATATCGATCAGAAACTACTTAAATACTTGTTCTTCTGGTCGCTGGATATGTCGTGGAAGCCAGTTGCCTTAGCCTTCGCGTAGCCTCGATTTTAATCCTTTGGATTTTTGCGTATGCGGGTACATTGAATCTCTTGTGCATGAAGATACAATAAATACTCGAGGATATATGTAGCAGAAAATTGAAAATACCATAGAATTATTTCGAAACAAACATTTATTATTTAAAATCAGGCGGTCGTTTATTAAACGGGTCGCAAAATGTATCGGAGCAAATGGAAAACATTTCGAACAATGTTTGTTGCAGAAGACAGATTTTTTGTTAATAATTGTTATTTATTTATTTTCAAAATGAAATTTGTATTTAAATAAATCATATTTTCTTGCATGCATCAATTTATTTTTAAAAGTCATTGTTTTTCCTATTTGTTTTGCTAGCGTTGGAATTTAATAAATTATAAAAATCTGCAAAAATTGATTTTAATTTAATTCTATCTGTAAATCAGAAAATAATAAAATAGTGCCTTGAATACTTTAAAAGTAAATCTTGAAAACGGTTACTCAAAGCGACATTCACAAGATATAACAACATAGAATTATACATATTTTCATTAAGAAGAAAGAAACGCTAAGGTTCAAAGAAGTTATGGTGTTTTAAAGACACGTAGAATTCCGAAGGTGGCACCCTATACAAATAACTGCAAAACTGTGAATATATTTGAATTCCTCGCCACAAAAAACCCCAAATAACCAAATTTTGTTAAAACGTTTATATTATTTTAGAAGTTTTTTTTTCAAAGTTCCCTTTGAGAACTTCGGTTACAATTAATTTTTTACCAAAGGTAAGTTTGTCCGAATCGCATTATTTTACGTATGGAATCTGCTGTTTCTTTACTTATGGAACACCCTATATAAGGAATTACTTAATTAATTGTCCAAGCTCCACCCGATTGATGAATATGTTTTAATTCCGTCCAATATACAGATTTAGTTCAATTATGAAGGTAGTAAACTTTTGAGTTTGCGTAATTATTAAGGAAAATTCCGAAAAATGTTTTTACTCGTATCTATTTATGTAATTTGCTATTTTAATATTACCATATTACAGACTCTGCAAATATTATTCATGGAACGTTGTAGATAAATACAACAGTCCATAGAAGTTACAGAACTTCTGTATGCGTTTCAAATGTGGCGGTAACGAGATGTGACCATATTACTTCCTTTTGTAAGTAGCTTCATTTAACTTTTGAATGAAATGGCAGCCGCATCTGATGTGTTTAAATATGGAAATTACTGTATAAAACCCAAAAACTCTTACTTACTTGAGGAAATGACCACTACAAATATTCGACATTAATCGACATTCCTTTTTAGTAGTTTAATTTTTATAAACAGTTACTTACAACCGTTTTCGCGGAATATTTCTCTGATTCTTGGCGTCTATTAGATACATAATAATTTAAAATAAAATAAGAAATCAATTACGTTTTCTCTCTCTCTCTAATTCAAGAACGGAACAATGAACTTGTCTCTTTACTATGTTATCATTGATTGATTGATTGATTGATTGATTTGCCAGCGTATGGTGGGCATTGCTGCCAATTCCGGGTATCCATGGAGGTTCGTTCCAACACGCAGCCTGGTCGTCCGTCGAATACGCCCAACGGACGGCCAAACAGAGTGCCGGAACCAAATATCGGATGTTTTATATACCGCTGGACCAGCTGCATACGCCGGGTTGGACATTGGACATGCTTGTGGTCAGCAGCGAGAGCCGCATGACGCATGGGGTGGGAATATAGGATGAGAAGTGTCATCATCGGCTGGGGTGTGGTGCAGTTGTTTGCGAGATGCTTCTTTTCAGTTTCCATGCTTCTTTTAAGTTTCCATCTATCGTCATCTCCTTATTTTTCTTCTTCTAAGTTTTCTGCTTCTTGTGCCTCTGAATATAGCAGCTTTTATTTTTTATTTTATTTTTGTATTTTTTCCCCTTCTTTTTTTTTATTTATTAACCGCTCCACAAGTAAATATCCATCTACGGTGGAGTTGCTGTGGAAAGCCCTATCTCGCGGTAACATTATTATTATTGTCACCATTATTATTATTTTTTGCGCGTTATGAGCAAAAAGGTCCGACGGGATAGTTTGCTCACCCTATATGTCGTTTCCTTGAAACAATCGGTTTCAATTTTGGGCAGTTTTTCCATTTCGTCACCTACATATTATGTTTATTACCTATATATTATGTTTAATATCTTTTCAATTGCCGCTTCTTTGAAACAATCGGTTTCAATTTCCGTGTTCCAAATTAATAATAAAATATTGTTTTGGATCAATAAATCGAGCTGATAAATATTAAGATGGTAAAGATCAGATAGAAAGATGGAATAGAATGATATCAATTAAAGATAAAAATAAATACATTAATTTATAGCTTATCTGTCTTTCTGCAGCGTCTTGTGATTGCTGTTTTATTTTATTTCCGTTCCTTTTCTTTCTTGGGTTGAGTTAATATTGTCCTATTTAAAAACTTTACACTGTACACAATAACTTTAGGTCACAACACAGCTTTGTAAACATATGTGCCTCATCTTGACACTGACTATCCTATTATTTATTGTCCATGAACCACTTGGGTCGTCTAGGGTTTACGTAGGTAGGGACACTGCACTTCACTTGAACTTGTTTGCTTTCTTTGATTTAATATTATTACAAAATCTTGTAATTATTAATTCCATATGAACTCTGTTTTTCTATTGAGGCGCTTCATTTCAAGCAGAATTTCTTAATCTACTGGTGGCCTAAAATTTTTTCGGGTTTAACGAGATTTCTACCACTTTTTAAAGAGTATCTTGAAAAGTCTATTCACGACGACACTTAACTCGAAACTCCTGGTCTCTTTACTATGTTATCATTGCATATTTATTAATAAAATATGTTAATGTGACAGGCAATGTGTAGAAAATAGAATTTATTTCTAAGACTGTCGATAAAATGTGAGAATTTGAAAAAGACGAATATAGTAAGCAGGAGACTTTTTATCATTCGAAAAACATACCATGCATATTGAGAAAAAATTAAAAAAACGGATGGAGGCTACTTTCTCATTTGAATTTTTTTCGAGAATTAACAATTTTCGAGAAAATCGCATGTAAAAAAGACTTGGAAGACAAACTTTTCAACAACAAAAAAACACAATGTATTTTTCTGGATCCGATATATAGATGATGTGTTCTGTATTTGGAAAGAAACCGAAAGACAACTAGATAAATTCTTCAACCTTCTAAATTCTTTTCATCACAGAATTTAATTAACATTAGAAAGAGAGAAAAAGGGAAGTTTAAATTTTCTGGATGTTAACATAAAAAATAGGAACAATATCTTACAATTCGACATTTATTGTAAACCAACATGCACAGATACAGTCATACATAAAAACTCAAAGCAATCAGAACAAATAAAAATGGCACCTTTTAATGCTTCTATACACCACTTGTTAACCTTCCCCTTAAGCCAAGACAACATCAAAAAAGAAGTTAATGTTATTAAGGAAATAGCTATAAACAATGGATATAAAGAAGACATGATAGATACATTAATAAAAAACAAACAAAAGAAGAATATACTTGAGGAGTTTTATGCAGGTTCCCCAAATGAATCTAATACAATTTATGAATGTATTAACGACATACCTAACATGAACAATAAAATGAATAAGAATCTTAAAAAACAATTTCAGTTAACAAAAATAATTTAGGAAGAATGTTAATTAACAACAAATATAAAACAGAACGTATGCAAAAAACAGGGGTACACCAATTAAATTGTAACAATGCGACGCTATGTACATAGGTCAAACAGGTCATAATATCAAAAAACGACTTGAGTAACACAAAAAGTCTATTTTGAACAACATAGATAGCACAAGCATGTCAATTCATTGCATAAAAAATAATTATTTCGTAAATTTAAACAATGTAGAATTAGTCCACTATGAAAAGAAAGGCAAAACACTGGATTTATTAGAACTAGAAATTATTAATCATTGAAATATTTAAGTAAAGTTACATAGAACAGGTAGTATATTAGCATAAGCTCATTATTGTTTTAAGAAATTGTAAATCTAGGAAAGGTAAATTTAATTATAGCTTTATAACTTTACAACCCCCATTACTAATACCATGTAATATTTAAACAACGAACACGATTTTATAATTTAGTATTCTTTGTACTTTTGACAAAGGCTAAAAAAACCTAAATATTGTAGAGTTTAAGTAAAACTTATTGTAACATTAAAAAGAATGTTTTCTACATAATTTAAATATTAAAAAATATTTCACAAGGGACCAACCGCAGTTTAAACCCAGTGTATTAACAAAATTGACCAAAACTTATGTCGTAAACATAGCACTTATTAGGTAAAATAAATTGCGAGTTTTGCATTTTTGGTTTTATCAGCGATTTTGGAACTACGAAAGATCTAACAATCAACTCGTCTAATTTTATGTCCTAGGGTAGCTAAGAAATCATTAATTATGCAATGGTCATAGTATTTTAATTATTAATTATTATTATAATTTAATAAGCAAACGGCAATCATTTCTAAAATGCTCTAAAACATTATTTAAAGTACATATCTTCAAGAATTACTTATCTTCCTACGAAATATTGTAAGTAACTTACTGACGGGGGCTTTTTATTAATTTAATGAATGTATTTAAACGCTATATTCCTTTGCTAATGAGGTTAATTAATTAAATAAATTCATGAAAATTAATTATAGTTGGAAGTTACCAACTGCGAATTCCTGTTTAATTAATATTATTCTCGAATACAGCTCAATTCACCTCTACGTGATGCTACTGAGATTAAGTACATAGTTAATATTTTTATTTTTATTATTCAAATACTGTATAATGGTTGTGGTCTAGTTTCACTGGAGAATGTTCTATCATACCATTTTATATATTTTTCCAGTCTAGTAAACAGCAATTGATGTAATTGACACACTGACAGAATGCATATATAGAGCTAGAGATAAAGAAGAGCCTTCGCTATGTATATAGAAGTATTAGAAAGAAATCTGAGATCTTGGTTTCTTGTATATACACTAAATTCCAAGTTTCTGTACTCTTACAGCTTGCTTTACTTATTGTTCCCTATTTACGTCTACTTACCCTCCACTCTTTCAACGGAATCATGTCAAAATATAATCTAGTTTCAGATGTCGTTATAATACATACCTACGTGTACCAAATTTCAAGTGAAAATCTCAATTTAATTTTATCAACTCTTAATAAGGGAGTGTAGGTGGTGGGGGGATGGAAAATATTATAAAAAAATGTGAGGCCTTTGCTTCTAGTACATACAACAAATTTCAAGTTTCTGTACTCTTACCAGCTAGCTTCATTTATTTTCCCCTATTTATCCCTATTTACCCCCCAACCCTTCTACGGAATAATACCAAAATATAATATAGTTCCTGATGTCATTATAATATATACGTATACCAAATTTCAAGTGAATATCTCAATTTCATTTTACCAACCCCTTTAATAATGGAGTGCGGGGGTGGTGGGGTATGAAAAATATTGTAAAAAATTTTGAGGCCTTCGCTTCTAACTTAAACCTAATTTCAAGTTTCTGTGCTTTTACCAGCTTGCTTTATTTATTTTCCCCTATTTCCCCCTATTTAACCCCCAACCCTTCAACGGAATCATCTCAAAATATAATCTAGTTCCAGACGTCGTTATAATAGATACGTGTACCAGATTTCACGTGAATATTTCAATTTTATTTTACCAACCCTCTCAATAATGGAGTAGGGGTGGGGGGGTTGAAAAATATTATACAAAAATCTGAGGCCTTGGGTTCTAGTACATACAACGAATTTCAAGTTTCTGTTCTCTTATCAGCTTGCTTTAAATATTTTCCCCCATTTACCCATATTTACCCCCCAATCCTTCACCGGATATATTCAAAAAACAATCCAGTTCCATATCTTGTTATGGTATATACGTGTACAATATTTCAAGTTAATATCTTAAACTGTTCAGGAGAAATAGTGCGGACAAAAAAAAGTTAAAGACAGACAGACGACAAATCGACATACAGAAGTTTTCTTTCGCTCAAATTTAAAATCTCGACGTTTCATGACATTATAAACCTACTCCAAGAAAAAAAAAATTGAATTTTTTTTTTACGATTACCATACTTCCAATCCACTACGTGGATGTGGAAGTAATTCAAGAGGACATCGGAATTAGATATGCGCCTTTAAAATTAATTCAAAGTTATTTACACGGCCTCTATCAGTATGTAAAAATAGACGATATATTGAGCCAACCTAGAATGGTTACCTTTGGTATTCATCAAGGAACCGCGCTAGGGCCGCGGTTCTTTCTATAGTATATGAACAATCTATTCGGTATTAACATTACAGGCAAAATAATTGGATTTGCAGACGATACCAGTATTTTCTAAGAGGATGAGAACTAGAGAAGAATAAAACTCATGCGGAAAATGATTTCAAAGAATTAAAATCTTGGTTTGACCATCATCTTTTAACGATAAAATAGTTTGCTTAGCCTTCTCTTCATGTAAATCTGGACAACCAACTTATTCACAAATTGAAGTAGAAGATGAAATAGTAATAAAGTCAGCACTCAACATAAAATATCTGGGAATACTGATGATCAGCATTTAAGGTAGGAAGCGCGTGTAAAAGAGCTGGTAAAAAAGTCTTCAATTTATTATTTTAAATATTTTCAACATATATTAAGCATCAAACAACTAAAAATGGTATACCACGCAATTGTGAAATCTAAACTACAGTATGACGTGGTAGTTTGGAAAGGCTCATTAAACTGTTATTATTATTATTTATTATTTATTAAGACAGTCTACAGCTTTCTCAAGCCAATTATAGACTCTACCTAAATACTTAGCTTAAACTAAATTAAAATAAGATAGGTCACATCACATGGATAAGAACGAGAGAATAAAATACAGATATGGTAGGAGAAATGCTTACATAATTTCTATTTCATTTTGAATATTAAGTAATCTACTTTTTAGTTTGTTTGTGAACATTCCGTATGTATCACTGAATATGTTTAGATATCGCTGTAATGAATTATAGCTCTTTGTCATTCTTACAGGAGGTGACTTTAGTTCATAGTTTCTAGTTGGTGTTACATATGAAAAAGTTTTTTGAAAGCACATTGATTATTATTTTATTTAGGGTAGTTAAGTCATAGGAAAGATTATGTAGAAGTTTATAAATAAATAAACAACGTCAGAGTAAGTTCTTCTGCTATTTAGTGTTATTAAATTATACTTAGAAAGATGCTCTAAATAAGAAGAGCTACTGGTATACCTCTTCTGTAAAAAAAATTAATATGTTTTATAAATCCTTTCTGTACATTTTCTAATATTTGTATATACATGGTAGAGAAAAGACTCCAGACCGAGCAGCAATAATCTAGTTTGGATCTTGGCAAGGAAGAATATAACATTAAAATAATTTTCTAACATTTAAATGATTTGCATTTGCGTAAAATAAAACCTAAATTTTTGTAGTACTTGTAAATATTTGTCAGTTTCAAGTCGAATATTATACCCAGTTCAGTTTTTTGTATGAACTCTTTCCAAGTTCTTGTTCCCGATTTCGCATTTATAACCAAGCATATTTTTGCATAGCGCGAAAGTCATTACCTTGTATTTAATAATATTAATAGGCAGCTGATTCTGGATAGACCAGTTAAATATTTCCTTTATGTCATCTTGTAGAAGCAAACAATCTTGATAATCTTCTATTTGTTTAAATGTTTTCTTATCGTCAGCGAAAAGGCTAACTTCTGAATATTTAATTGAATCTACAATATCATTGATGAAAATTAAAAATAGAAGAGGGCCTAGATTTGAGCCCGGTGGAATCCCTGAATCAAATGTGTAGTAATTCGACTCAAAATTATTAATCATGACATATTGCTGTCGACTTATAAGGTAGGTAGACATAAATGTTATTAGGCCACTAAAGATGTAGAATTTTTTAAGCTTATTTAACAATATGTCATGGTCAACTTTGTCAAATGCCTCAGCAAAGTCGGTATAGATTACGTCCATTTAATTGTTATTTGCGAATCCAGCTGTCGTAGAGGTGACAAGATTTCCAATTACTGATTTTTTTTGGAACTCATATTGAAAATTAGATAATTCCTTTATAACATGTGCATACAGGTGGTTATGTATAATGGTCTCAAACATCTTAGATAAATTTGATACAATAGCAATAGAACGATTATTTTCAATTTCTCTTCGATCACTACATTTAAAAACAGGAGTAATTCGCGCTATTTTCATTTTCTCAGGAATATTTTTATTTCAAAGAGCTATATTAAATACTAGTCCTTTCAACCCTTTATTACATAGTTAGGTATACTCTCATGCCTTATCGTTTTCTTGGCTTTTAGTTTAGTTACTGCCTTAAGGACATCAGCATCATTAATTTCCGAAATATTTAACAATCATAAAATATATAATAGACTTGGAAATTGTCCAAAAAAGGATACTAAAAGTGATTTACCCTAGTGACGAGGTATACTATAAGGATGCCCAGGTTATGGATATCTGACACGTATTTTTTACATCTCTTGCAGAAGGCATATCTTATAAAAAATACGCTCACTAATAATAGTTGTAATTACTAATTAAGAAATTTCGACCATTTACCTATCCCGAAAATGCTCAAAACCATAGGACAGCGCAGTAGCTATTTTCTAGCGCCAAGAGTATTTAATTCGATATCCAATTCGATGATTTACAATAATCTTGTTGAAGCAAATCTTTGCATATTGCTCGAACGTGGCAACACACAGCCACACAAAAAATCTCAATCCGAGATGAAGCACATCATTTCCGACGTTAATCAGATGACAGTTTCCCCATACACGTCAGGATTTTCCGGAAAAGCGGAAATTCTATCCGTTAACTGCCGGAAAAACTTAACGATCTGCGACCCAAAAGACGTCGTAAATTATATGTTTCATCTCGGATTGTGATTTTTCTTGTGTGGCTGTGTAATCCTCGCCATGTTTGAGAAATATACAAAGGTCGGCTACAACATGCTTATTGGAGATTGTTGATTTGGATATCAAATTGTTATCAGATTTGCCTTGCAGGCAGATTTTTTACCGAAAATCTGAATTTTTGCCCACTATGCCCCACAAATGCGTCCCCGCACGCACGCGCACAGACTTTTTAAATTAAATCAAATATGTATTTAAAAAATGTTTCCGGTTATGGGTCACTAAAAGTTATTTATGTAATGATGAAAAAAGTTGTACTTTCTTCAATCGTAAGTTTGATCCGAGAATTGCGTGACTTAAAGGAGGACTTAACTTATAGAGACATTGAAACATATCTAATATTTGATGTTTTTAAAGCGAAGACAGCACAATTTGAATAATTTTACAGCTGTATGTCGTATGAGTAAAATAAAAGCACATTTTTCACGCCTTTCTCTTTTCTCTCTATTATCACTAAGACGTTTCAACACAAAAAAAGTAGTGTAAAAATTATACTTCTTTTAATAGTCGTAGAAGAATATAATTTTCAATACTCCATGTGGAGCTTTTGGGCCCATTACCTCAATAATGGGACCTATACGGACATCGATTATGAAGCTTTTCATCACTTTCTGACACAATATACAATATTAAAACACCATTGTGTCTCATTTTTTTCGAAACGCCTTGAATTAAGAATTTAGAAACGTAGTAAAGCACAATTAATTCATATTATAGAGAAAAGTAGAGCAAAATAATTTATATTTATGCGTATATCTATTAACTCGGGTTACTTTGCATATTTTCCTCACCTGGAGAAAGTAAAGGGGCATAAACGTCCAATAAACTTTGTACAATTCATCATCACCTTAATAACCCAAAGAAGGTTTGCACTTTTAAATTGCCTATCATGGTATTAATCTTTTTACTTTAAATTTTAAGAAATCCAAGACATACTTATAAATTTTAGTTATGGATGTTGTTAGATGCAGGTGGAATAATAATTCTGCTGACTGAGTACCCAAGCGACTAATATTTACTTCTTGGTACAATGTCAGTATAACTATTTCGTTTAAATGGATAAGGTGTTATTGTTTAATTTCTATGCGTTTTTCTTTTACTTCCACATCCATGTAGTGGATTGGAAGTATAGTATCGTAAAAAAAAGATCATTTTTTTGTTGGATCATTTCCATTAAACATGATGATCGTTAGAGGCGGCACGTAAATAGCCATATTTTCTACAAACTGTATTTTATAGCAGTGTTAGAACAATATTCAGCTATGATTTTTTCTGCTCTTGCGAGAAGTGAAAAATCATTCCTAAATATCTTGGGATTTTCAAGTTTCAGATAACGTAGATTATGAACATTAAAATATTTCACCTCCATCAATTTGTCTATCTATCTGTCTGTCTGTCAGACTAGCGTCTGCCTCTCTGTCTTTCTGCTGGCTGTCTACAAAACCGTTTGATGACAAAAGAAACGTTTCGGTAGATAATTGAGGCTATTGCCAACGATAAAATGAGTTATAGTTTTGGTGAAAAGTTTACAGGGCTGACACTATCTAATACAATTGCCAAGGAAGAAGTGTTCACCATAAAAAAGATGCTGATTAAGAAAACGATGAAGTAAAATAGTACTTAGAATGTAATTGATAATATTGTCAATGAAAGAAACATGATATAATTTTAGTGAAAGAGAAAAATGTGATCACCCAACAAAAAATACTTTGTACAAGATAATATAGTAGGGGAGCCCTCGACCAGGATTTTAGACCGGACCTACAGGTCACTTTCCTTCTTTTTCTATTAAAGGTAATGTTAAACAATGTAGGAAAAATAGTAACTGACATTTCCCGTCTCGCCCGCGTCTCCAGTGTCTCAATTCTCCGACACTTGGAAAAGCTTGTCATTACGGCACGTCAGTGTCTCACATAATTACATGCTTTCATGCCAGAGAACCTAGGAAAAACAAGCTAAGCATCATACTCTTCGCCGATTTACTACTCTTTTTATATAATGTTGCACATTCTATAGGATACTATTCCCAGTTTCTTTTGTAAATAATATTAGCTTCAGACATTTTTAGTTTAATTACAAAGCATTAATGCTTTTCTTTTATTTAAAAATTTAATAATTCTTTTATTTATTGGTAGATATTGTTCAAAAATAATATGGGTCTTCCTCTAGCCAACAGTAACTTACCGTCCAAATTTCAATACAATTAGACTTTTCGTGCTTAAGTTATCGTGCTTACAAGAAACGTGGCGGACGTACAGACAGACGGACCGACATTTTGAAAGTTGTTCAGAATTCGACCACCAACACAGTGATTAGAATTTTTTTCTCTACGTGAAATATTACCGGTTTTAGAGATGTGCCGATCGAATGCAATATACTCTTAATTTTGTATTTGCGAAGAGTTATAATAATAACTGACAATTTGGCCGTTGCCTGTGAACGGATTGAATTTTTTTTAGTGTTAAATTGTTAAGCACTTTCGAGTTATAGCTGCACGTCTGTTTCCTATTTCAGATGATTGATAATACTCGGAGAAGGGTGGAAAAAATGAAAACTAACATTTTATGCGTTGTAGGTGGCACACATTTTGTTTTTCTTCAAGAATAAGAACTGAAAATTTGAAAATTTACAAGTGTAGCTCCGCTTCTATACAATAAATATAAATATATTATGTTAAAGTTATACAGCCATTACCTAAGTTGTATCTATATATTAAATGTACATATTCAAGCTTATACATCATCGTCATCCGTATCGTCATCGGAATCTTCTTCACTATCGGTATCGCCTCGTACCTTGATTACTTCTATCTTCTCATCTTCCTCGATATCCTTATCTGAAATGAATACCTAAAACACAATTAATTATTAATCGAAATTAATAATATATAACTTCAGTTTTGCGATTTTTACCCTGTGAACGTTCAGATTCTGTATCAGTGATAGAATATGATAAAATATGTGCAGAGGGGAAGTTGGTCATCCTTTAAAAGTTAATCTACCATTTTCTTCAATGCAGCCGAAATTTGTTGGTACGAGATCACTGGGGTTCTGAAGATGAACTCCACGCCAGATTTTTGCGATGTATTTTGTTCGCGGCAAATGTTGCTGAAGCCCTGCCTTACACGGTGGTAGGCGGTATGGTTTCTCTTTACAGAGTACAAATGTATTCTTCCAGTACACGATAATGTCCCACGGTATCTGAGCTTTCACTTAAAGCTTCTTTATGAGCTACGCACTCTAAAGAATCCTCTATATTCCATAGTATTTTATTTTCCATTTAAAGATCTTTATTTTATTTAACTGCGGTTAACATTGCAGGCTTAAGCTACGTTATTTCATTGTGATATGATATTTTAAAAATATACATATTAAATAAATCATGACATCTAGACTATACAATTGTAATCACAAATGAGATGATCGCCAATGGTATGGCAGGAGAACCAGCAGCTGGCTTGTTGAAAGCGAATCAGCAGCAATAAAGCATTTATCTTAATTGATGCTTATTTGAATCAATTTGCTTTCCAACGAAATTAAAATTTTTATGCAGAAATGCATGTTGATTGTTTTATTTTTGTTTTGTAGATAACGCTTACGGCGATACAGGAAAATAAATGAAAATAAAACCTGTTCAAGAAAAAGTCAAGGAATAAAACTTGTGCAAAACTATTTCTAAATTAATTTAATTATAAAATTATTAATGTATCGGCAGGTTAGGGGGCATTGAGAGAGAGAAGGGATGAGGGATTTGTTAGTGTCGTGTGTTCGTGGTGTGGTGTCATGTGCGAGCGTTGGTTATTGTCACCGTCTTTCAAAAAAGACGGGAAGTCGCTGGTGAATAAGTCTGTGTTTATACGTCGGGTTATCGTGTGCTCTAATTATTGTCATGTCAGTCGTCAGGGCCGATAGCTGAATTTTTGATGAAAAGGATTGTTGTGATATTTCATCGATGTATTCGGTAAATACGTGGCTCGATGCAATTCTACTATCGGTGTGTATCTGTCTGCGTTTGTTAGTAATCATGTCAGCTTGTTCTGTGTTGTTTGTATCCTCTTGCACTGGGTGGCGAAGATATTATTCCATGCGGGGCATGCATACGTTAGCAGAGGCCTGAATATCGCTTTATACAAGTGAGTTTGTTATCTATCAATAATTTACTCCGCCTATTTGCAATAGTATTTCATGGTCAACAACTGAACATCGGTAGCATGGCTGTCGCAGATGATCTTTTCTCCCATTATACTTGGATCTTCCCTCCTCCATTGGTCTATCAGGAAATCCATAAAAACTTATTTGACATTTATGGATTTCAATTCACGGTGGAAATCATTCACAACTTGATTTTGATTTGTTATGTGAAATGGGCGATATTGTGTTTCACATCGTAAATTGTATTCAGCATCTTTAATAGACATATTAGTTTGTGACTGGATGCTGCGGGAAAACGAGTTAGTGGCGTGACAAGATACGCACGGAACGTTGTCACTGAGGACCGCGTCTACATCATCTTTCCTATAGCTGTGCAATACGGGAAATGTCAGTTTCTATTTTTAATGGAGTTTTGAGAGCCTAAGGAATCATATGATAAAGGTTTTATTCATGCCGCTGTAATTGCATCCAACCCTTTTTTTAACTACTGATAAGGATGTTATCAATGTTCTGCAATGCCCTAAATGTTAATTCTCGGAAAATTTGCGATCATTTTTACAAGATTAACAAGACTATATCAAAAACTGACGGGGTGATGTAACTAATTGATGGGTTCTTTATTTTACCGGCGGAAAATGAGTCACACCCCTTTTGCAACTCTTTGAGACTTTGCAGTAAGGAAAACAAGTTGATTATTTGAATTAAAATTACATTTTTTTTATGTCGTTAGGACAGAAAATTTTGGTCGAGGACTTCCCTGCTATTATTATCGAAACACCAATAAATACTATACCTCTCAAACTCGAACAAACTTTACGTGGATTAGTCCAAATAACATTTTTACTTTAAAATGGTGTTAAAATGTGTTTTTAATAATACTTTTACACTATAAGTAAAAGTTGTAATGGGCCGTTGCAGACTTCAAATGCCCATTAAAACAAAAACAAAAAATATTGGCTGTGTATTTAATCCCAGTTGCACCACCGAAAAGTGAATTGAATTGAGTAAAAATAAATTAGGTTTTAGCAATCGGCCACGCCCGACTACAACTTTTATTCGTTTAATCCTAAACTCGTCCTTAAGAGTTTCTGACAAATATACGCGAAAGTCCAACGACTCAATGCACGCGGAATATTTATTAGTTAACTTTTTTAATCAAGAGAAATTCATTGCGAAGAATATTTAAATAATGCCTTTTAAGCCGGCAGAACGCTTTTGAAGAATTTCCCAGATAATGCCATTATCAGGAAAAGTATAAAACTTTGCTAAACGATCTAGAAAACTTCAGACCTCATGCAAAAACGGACAGATTAAGAAATAAACTGTTGAAGTTATTAAAGGAAGTTATTATTTGCCTATGCCCTGATTTAACGTTAATGGTTCAATACCCATTGATGATTATCGAAAATAATTTAGATGGAGAAGTAAGATTTTCCAATATAATAAAGAAAAGTATCTTTATATATCTGAACTAGAATATTTTAATTTGCCTTCTGACGTTCGCCTTTAACTTAAAATATTCCTCAAATGTTTCTTTAATTTACTTGACAAGAAATCAATTATGCGATGTGATGTTTGATATATTCACTGGTCTACAAGAACACAGTTATAGGTGGAGAGCCGGCTGTATAGATTTCCTATGGATAAGATACATGAAAAACTTTGTGTGAGTGAAGTACTAGCATACCCCTACAGGGAGCCACATTTCATATAAGCAAATTTTGCCCGCGTCATGGAATATTGGCGTCACTTCCGGTCACGATTTTTTGTGTTTTCTTAAGTCATCGAATATATGAATAAAACTTACGTCAAGATGTGGGTTTTGAGGTATACAATCAGATTATATTTGGCTGCCAGGCTGAATTTGCCCGCAATCCTGAGACACCGTCGATTTAAGTTTCTTTTTTTGAGTGTTTTCTTAAGCCATCGCATACATGAATTAAACTTACCTCAAAATGTGTGTCTTGAAGTATACAATGAGATTATAGTTGTCTGCGAGGTTGAATTTTCACAACCCTGAGACACCCTCGATGAACTTTCTTATGTTGTGTTCTCTTAAGTCATCGAATACATGAATAAAACTTAGGGCAAAATATAGAATTTGAAATATACAGTGTGTCCCACGATAGATGTAACAAGAGGTGTAATGGACCAAAAATTATGGAATTTTGGAATGGTATTTAGAGATTGAGTCCTGTTTGTTGTAAAATTAAAGTATACCAAAAATGATTTGATTTGGTGTTCTACAGGGTGCTTTATAAGCAAAGTTGTAAAAATCAGCACTAAGCCTTTATTTTTCAAAATATGAAAAAATTCCACTAAGGAAACTTATTTAAAATGCAATTTTATATCTCTGTACCAAATTTCAGGAATATAAAATTATTTATTTTAAACTTCTCATTTTTTCAATAAATTAGTATTTTATTTTGAACCATTCAATTAAAACTGCATAGAAATTATTTTTTGTAAATTCATATTTAAAGTTATGTAGAAGCTAAAACTAGGCTATGAGAAAAGCAGTGGATACACATTTATCATTTATTATTGACATATCTGTCAAACGTAGTCAATATTATCCTTAATTTCTGTTTCAAATTAACGAACCAAGCATAAAAAATTAAGTGAAAATGGTACTCACAGTGCTTGAAAAAATTTACATTGTGCAATGCTACAGAATTGGCGGTGAAAACTCGCTAAGTAAGTAAGTAAACATTTATTTCCCGCTGTTATCACAATAATTAAAATAGGTGATGTCAATATACTTATAATGTGATTGCAAAAAAAACCTACTTAAAGGTGTAGGGAAAAATAGCTAATGGATATTATGTATACACATATGTTTTCTGTACATAGAACATATCTAAAACTATAACTAAACAAATACAAATAAGCCCTAATAATAATACATTATAATAAATACCTATAATATATATACATATATATACATCAAAAGCATACTAAATTAGAAGAAAATACAAATCAAAACATAAAAATCGAGTGGAGAACAAAAGATGGCAAAAATAGATGGTGCTCTCTTCCTGTTTTAAAGTGTAGCTGCGAAATATTCATTTAAGTTATAAAATACATGTCTGTGTAACAGTATTTTTATTTTTCGCTTAAAAGCTTTGCAATTTAATGACGATCTGTTGGCAATTTATTATAAATTTTTATTCCCGAATATAGAGGACCCTTTCTAGTTCTACTATAGTTATATTTTGGTAATTTAGTAATCTTGATGACGTGTCGCATAATTATGTATATTAACTGGCGTACTAAGAGAATTTTTGTTTTTGTGTAAGTATTAAAATTGAAAGTCTGTAGATATATAAATTAGTTAAAGTAAATATTTTTATGTCTTTAAAATAACTTCTACAGGAATCTCTAGGGGATAAGTCACATAATATTCTAATTGCTTTTTTCTGCACCAAAAATAACTGCTCAGAACTACTAGCTCCACCCCAAAATTCAATTCCATATTGTAGGAAACTCTGAAAGTATGCAAAATAAACTATTTTTGCTAAGGCCAAGTCGACATTTTTTTTAATGGTTAAAATGGCATATATAGCCTTGCTAAGAGACGTGGTGAGCCAATTTAATTTGAAATTTCCAAACACTGCTTTGTCACGTACTCAGGCTATGTGAATAATTAAAAAGTTTCTGGCTACTGTTAGTGTTCTTAACATGAAAAGAAAAATAAAAGCATATACTAGGATGCCACTAAGAGAGAGGCCAGCCAAAGAATTTACAAGTCAAAGAAAATTAGGGCATATAAAGCAAATTATTAACATATGCTTGAAGAGGGAGATGACGGCCGTAGGTTGGATTTTTGTTTTACCATTGGAGAAAAAATCATGGAAGAGAGAATTTTTCATAATTTTCTCAGATAAATCCACATTCACAACCAATGGTGTTGTTTCATCTCAGAATTGTCGGTTTTGGGCTCCTGAAAATCCAAATTTTAGAATTCATTGTAGAAAACAATATTATAAAAAAGTGAATGTGTGGTGTACCGTTTCTTATCACGCTGGAGTTATTGGACCTTATTTCATTCACGGAAGGTTAAACCAGCACACCTATTTACAGTTTCTTGAAAGATTTTCTGAAGAACATTTAAATATTTTAAGAGATATGCCTTTAGTTCATTTTCAACATGATGGTTGCCCTGTCCACTCCACAGAAATGGTTAATCGGTGGCTGAATTTGAATTTTGTAGAAATGGGATTGCCAGGAATGGACCGATCAAGGGGCCGGCGAAATCCCCTGACCTATCAATATTGGATTTCTTTTTATGGGGTCGCCTCAAGCAGTTGGTTTACGCTGAACCACTTCCTAACGATGTAGCAGTATTGAAGCATAGAATTACAAATGCCGTTAGATCATATTCAAAACAGTTTTAAGGACTTCAGGCGAAGGATCGAAATGTGTGTGGATGTAGGTGGTAGCTACGTCGAATAATAAAAAAATTGTAAACATTGTTTTGTATTGGTCAATAATTAATTTGTTTGTGAATCTTTTATGTTTTTGACATTTATTACTTGTTTTAATTTTTAAACCTCATTAATCTTATGTTAGTAATTGTTTCTTGTGTTACAATTAGTTCGATTAACATTATACCTTCTTATATCTCGTATATTCAATTTTTTATTTACCAATAGCCTACTTTTTGAGATGATTAACATTTGCTCCTACACAAGTTTAAATATGAATTCAACTCTTAATTCGCAAAAAATGGGAAGTTTCAAAAAAATAATTTTATACCCCCGAAATTTGGTATAGAGGTATAATTTAATTGAATTCTAAATAACTTTTCTCAGTGGAACTTTTTTCATATTTTGAAAAATAAAAGTACTTTATTAGTGGTGATTTTTACAACTTTGCTTATAAAACACACTGTAGAACACCAAATCAAGTCATTTATAGTATACTTTAGTTTTATAATAAGCAGGACTCAATCCCCAAATACCATTCCAAAATTCCAAAATTTTTGCTCCATTACACCTCTTGTTACATCTATCCTGGGACATACTGTATAATGAAATTATAGGAAGGTACCAGGCTTAATTTGCCGCAACCCTAATACATCCTCGATTAAATTTTTTTGTATGGTTTCTTATATCACGAATACATCTTTTAAAATTACAAATCTACTAGTTATTATAAAATAAGGGTGCCTCTTCTTTTTTGCCCGCATTCATTGCTATTTTTCGCTAAATTATATAAAAATACATTTTGTTTTTCAAGGTTACCTTCAATTTTGTTAGTTAACAAATTAGCAACAAAATAATTTTTTATCAAGACACATTTTGACGTTTAAGTTTAATTCATATGACGCGGGCAAAATTTGCTTATATGAAAAGTGGCTCCCTGTAGGTCTGTGCTAGTACATACTCGCTCACACAAAGTTTTTCATGTATCTTGTCCATAGCAAATCTATACAGCCGGCTCTCCACCTATTACGGTTGTTGTTTTATTCCCCGTCTATGTAATGATGAAGGCAAAAAGAGTGTAAATATTTGGTGTAAAGACGAGATTCCCAGCTTCCCCGCGTTTTCGAGGGTACTGAACACCATGCAAGTGATGGGAGAAGTTTTTGACCGCCGTAACCACCTGAAACGGCCAAAAACCACCCCTTTTATAGATCCCTTTATATTTTCATGTATAAACGGGTCTGGGCAGTACTTTATCGACGGGAATAGAATCCAGACGGGGTTGATTATACCCTCCCGAGGGGTGGAGAATCTTTTTTTTTAAATGATTCAAACGCGTATCCCCCGTTTTTGAGGTCGCTGATTACGGAAAAAATATTCATCTTTAACTCCAACCCCTCCTCATCCCTCAAACGGGCAGAAACCACCCCTCACTCACCAGATACAATGCTATCCAGGATATACAGGCTTTTCGGCACATGATCGTTATTCCTGTGCGTATCCTCTCAGTTTTCAAGGAAGAAAAGGTGGTAGTTATCTCGGAGTTGCTTCAACCCTTCCAAGGGATGTAAAATTCATTAATTACACTTTGGATCGACAATACGCCCTCTCCCGTTTTCGCAGGCGCTGATCACGATGCAAATATTCACCTTCATCTCCGATACTCGTCCACCCTTATAATGGACGAAAACTTACCCTCATCCTCCAGTTATCGCTGAGGCGATGATTGTGTAGGGTCTAATAATTTCTTCATAGGGGAGTAATGATTAATAAATTGCGGTCAATGGCAATGTTATTTTTTCAAAGAATTACATGAAAATATTTTTACGACAAAATAAATTATTTGCTTACTATTAATTTAAAACATCTAGGTCGCTTACAAATAGCATTACAATCCTCATATCCCTCAAAATGCACATCGTATGCATTAATGCAATTAATTACAGTAATGGTTAAAAAAATTTCAATTTTTTTTTCTTGAAATAGGTTTAGAATGTCATGAAAGGTCGAGATTTTAAATTTGAACAAAAATTAATTTGTGTCTGTCTGTCGGTCTGTCTGTCGGTCTGTCTGTCGGCCTGTCTGTCTGTAACTTTTTTTTGTCTGCACGTTTTCTTCGGAACGGTTTAAGACATTGACTTGAAATTTTGTACATGTGTATATCAGAACGAGATCTGGAACTGGATTGCTTTTTGACAAGACAGCTGGTAAGAGTACAGAATCTTGAAATTTGATGCATGTACTATAAAGCCGAGGCCTCATAATTTTCCGTAATATTTTTCATCCCCCCACCATCCCCCCATTCCATTATTAAAGGTGATGATAAAATAAAATTGAGATATTCACTTGAAATTTGGTACACGCATATATTATAATGAAATCAGGAACTAGATTATATTTTGGGATTATTCTGATGAAGGGTTGGGAGTTAAATAGGGGTAAATAGAGGAAAATAAGTAAAGCAAGCCGGTAAAAGTACAGAAACTTGAAATTCGTTATATGTACTAGAAGGGAAGGTCTCAGATTTTTTATAATATTTTTCAACACCCCACCACCCCTACTCCATTATTGACTGGATTGAAAAATAAAATTGAGATATTCACTTGAAATTTGATACACGTATGTATTATAACGATATCTGGAGCCAGATTATATTTTGAAATGATTTCGTTGAAGGGTTGGGGGTTAAATAGGGGAAAATAGGGGAAAATATGTAAAGCAAGTTGAAATTCGGTGTATGTACTAGAAGCCAAAGCCTCGAATTTTTTTATGATATCTTTCAACCCCCCAGCACCCCTACTACATTATTAACGGGGTTGATAGAATAAAATTGAGATATTCAGTTGAAATTTGGTACACGTATGTATCTTAACGACATCTGGAACTAGATTATATTTTGAGATGATTCCGTTGGAGGGGTGGGGGTTATTTAGGGGTAAATAGGGGAAAATAAGCAAAACGAGTTGGTAAGAGTATAGAAACTTGAAATTCGGTGTATGTCCTAAAAGCAAAAGCCTCAGATTTTTTTATAATATTTTTCAACTCCCCCACTGCCCCTACTCCATTATAAAGGGTTTCATAAAATAAAATTGAGATATTCATTTGAAATTTGGTACACGTATGCATTATAACAACATCTGGAACTAGATTATATTTTGAGATGATTCCGTTGAAGGGTTGGGGTTAAATAGGGTAAAATAAGTAAAGAAAACTGGTAAGGGTACAGAAACCTTAAATTCGCTGTATGTACTAGAAGCCAAGGTCGCAGATTATTTATAATATTTTCAACCCCCCACCACCATTACTAAAGGAGTTGATAAAATAAAATTGAGATATTCACTTCAAATTTGGTACACGTATGTGTTATAACGACGTCTGGAACTATATTATATTTTGAGATGATTCCGTTGAAGGGTTGGGGGTTAAATAGGGATAAATAGGGCAAAATAAGTAAAGCAAACTGATAAGAGTACAGAAACTTAAGATTCGTTGTATGTACTAGAAGCCAAGGTCGCAGATTGTTTATAACATTTTTCAACCCCCCACCACCATTACTAAAGGAGTTGATAAAATAAAATAGAGATATTCACTTGGAATTTGGTATACGTATGTCTTATAACGACCTCTGGAACTAGATTATATTTTGAGATGATTCCGTTGAAGGGTTGGGGGTTAAATAGGGGTAAATAGGGCAAAATAAGTAAAGCAAACTGGTAAGAGTACATAAACTTAAGATTCGCTGTATGTACTAGAAGCCAAGGTCGCAGATTATTTATAACATTTTTCAACCCCCCACCACCATTACTAAAGGAGTTGATAAAATAAAATAGAGATATTCACTTGAAATTTGGTTCACGTATGTGTTATAACGACCTCTGGAATTAGATTATACTTTGAGATGATTCCGTTGAAGGGTTCGGGATTAAATAGGGGTAAATAAGGCAAAATAAATAATGCAAACTGGTAAGAGTACAGAAACTTGAGATTCGCTGTATGTACTAGAAGCCAAGGTCGCAGATTATTTATAACATTTTTCAACTCCCCACCACCATTACTAAAGGAGTTGATAAAATAAAATTGAGATATTCATTTGAAATTTGGTACACGTATGTATTATAACAACATCTGGAACTAGATTATATTTTGAGATGATTCTGTTGAAGGGTTGGGGGTTAAATAGGGCAAAATAACTAAAGCAAACTGGTAATGGTACAGAAACCTGAAATTCGCTGTATGTACTAGAAGCCAAGGTCGCAGATTATTTATAGTATTTTTCAACCCCCCACCACCATTACTAAAGGAGTTGATAAAATAAAATTGAGATATTCACTTGAAATTTGGTATGTGTTATAACGACGTCTGGAACTAGATTATATTTTGAGATGATTCCGTTGAAGGGTTGGGGATTAAATAGTGTTAAATAGGGAAAATAACTTAGTATACGTATGAATTGTAATGACATCTGAATGAAATGATTCCATTGAAGGGATTATACAAGGTAAAAGTGAAACTGTTTTATTATTTTTAAATGGCAGAGTGACAATCCTGTTAAACCTGTATCAATGACAAGCGCTAATCTATCTTTGTATCTTCCTTCTTCTATTTATAGTTGTATTATCTACGCTAAAAACAGTACTATATCTGATTAATATTAAATACAAAAATTGGTTTTGGTTAGAAATAAAATGTATAAGTACTTTTTACTCCTTTTGAGTGGATATAGCTGTAGGAAAAATATTTGTACCCTGTATAATGCAGAGCTGAGTAATTACTCGTAATTTAAAAATAATTACAATTACAAATTACTTTTTTAAAGAAGGAACTAATTACAATTACAAAGTACATGTCTCTAAATAAGGAATTATATTCATTTAATTACAATTACATGAAAAATGGACCTAGCAATTACGTTTCTAATTATTTTTATGATAAAGTAAATTATAGTGACCAAACAAACAAAAAGGTAAGTTAAAAATGTTAGTTAAAAGTATGGTGTAATATTGCGTTTTAATATTTATTAGACTCGTTATTAAAATTTCACGATCTTATCCTCATAACTATGAAAACACCTTCGATTATTTTGAATATAAACTCTGGAATTTTCGAATAAATTCATAAATGTAAAAGAAATCCATAGGATATATCTGAAATGTGGATAGGTGTGCCTATAATAAATACAATACAGTAAAGGCACGTAATTTTCATGCGGGTGGTTCAGCGGCTATTTGTGGTGTCGGTGTATGTGTTCATAATTATATATTTGCCTTCCATACTCACTACTTATCCTCCTATTCACTAAGAAAAATGTTAAAAATGTGTGCTCAGAAAGAGAGAAAAGCTTAATTTTACTCGTTAGAACCGCTATGAATTTTTGGTGGTTCCATAGTAGGTATGCATTAGCCATTAAACCGTGCGATTGGCCACGCGGAGTGACAAAGTTACCTCACTAGTACCATGGCATTTTTTGTTCAGAAACACGTGATCTATCCACCTGTATTTTTAATTTTTCCTAACCTGAATCAATTTCAAGAAAAAAAAAATTTTTTTCACTTTTTTTATGTTCTGCATCCGAGCGGAATGTAAACTTTTCAGAATATTATTCTGTATACTTCCACGAACTCGTTAGATAAAAATATTCAGTTTTTGTGGGTTTCACTATAAAATATTCTCTGTCGTCTGGGCTACTAAGTTGCTTGCGATTATTTTACAAAGCAGTAGGTAGGTAAAATTAAAATAAATTTTCTAATAATATTAAAATAAAATACATATAAATAGTGTAATAAATAAACGTATTTTAAATGAAGAAGGTCTTTCATTTAGAAATATGTTTCAACTTTTAGGAAGGGATACACCAATGTCTCGAATACAGTAGCTTTTTCTTTTCCTTGATTTTATATTATAACATGGGAAAGCATTTCCTATTTCCAGAGACGGAAATTTATGCAAGTCTGCAAGTCTGTTCTTGTTTGTTTTAACCACGTACACATATTCCCACAGTAATTGTATTTGGAGAAAGTAATTGTAATTTTAAAAAGTAATTGTACTTATAGAAGTAATTTGTAATTAGATAGTTCAATAATATAATTACTACAATTCCTATAATAATTTTCCTGCAATTACAATTCCAAATTACTTTAATAAAAAAAAGTACTTAAATACAACTACAAGTACACGAAAAAAAGGGAATTGTAATTGCTAATTACTTTTCACCAGGAATTACCCAGCATTGATATTATGTAGTTCACTTTTCTGATTTCATTGCATTTGAATACCTGTTAAATTCAAATAATTAGTCTCAGATAATAATTATAGTATCTATCAAAACCTAATTTCACCTGTATAGTTATCACTACAAAATGAAAATATAATTATTTTAGTGGTAATAGCAACTGGCAGATAATTTGCTTAATGTCGGCACAGAGCTATAGACAGGCAGGTTATAAATACCCGCTGAGTATATCCGACACCCGTACCACCGGGAGTTGGCGTAAAGGTGCGGTCGTCAGGGTTAAGCAACCCACTTAATATCTCCTGTGGTGCCCATATAGTCATATAGTCCATTTAAAGTATCCTTAGGTACTGCACTGCACAACATATTACTCTGGGCACAATATATCGCCTTAACTTATTGATCTAGGGCTACTTCGGATACCTACACACTGTATGTATTGCATGAAATATTTTTCTTTGTGATGGATAGCACAATGCGCTTTCGAGAATATATTGTAAATATGCCTTTTCAGTAAAATTATAAATTCCATTTAAAAAACTACCCTACCCATTTCACATCTGTATAATAAAGGGCACTATTCAAAATTAATGTAGCACGGCACACCTGGCATTTTTCGAATGAAAATAATTCTTGCGAAAAGCAACTTTTACAGTGACTTGTGGAAGTAGTGTGCCCAAAAAATATTTTACATATTAATATAATAATAAGTATATACATATACAATCCGAGTTCATACATAGGGAAAAAATTGTCTGTAGTTATGTCACTTTGAAATTGTCTATATATATAGGTACACAAGATGATGTTAGGGAAATAACTCTCGTTCATTTAGGAGCTGATAATAATATACTTAATGAAAATATATTTACTGATCATTTTGTGATACGTAATATATCCGTACGAAGTCAAAAATAAGGGAATATAAAAATATTTAGTTTGGTAACATAAAATGAACAACATAAGAGAAAAGAAACAATGAAAGAGTATGTGTGGTTACATATACAGGGTGTCCCAGAGCTATGAGGCAATATTTCGGGAGCGCATAGTTTCGGTCAAAATAACGTAAACGTATCTCTGATTTTTTTTCTACGGCACCCCATCGGAGCTTTTCAGTCTTAGAAGTTACATTTTGAAAAGGTTGTTGCTTCTAAATTTCTTTATTTCTTTATCAAATGAAATAAAAATTGATAGTATAGATAATGCGTTTACTCCTAAATTTTGGCATACATTTTTGTTTGAAAGTTAAGTGAACATTTTTAAGTTCTTAAATAACTTCCTAAAGGAAATCTGCTCATGTTTAACACGAATAAAAGTACCTGTTTAGAAAAATCTATCTTACTGATAAGGAACAATGATTGACATCTTTCCATTTGGAAGAACTCGGTTAGGAAAATGCTTCCGATAAAAGCATTGTCCTCAGCTAGTTTGTACATAAAATACATGTTGGCATGTTCACCTGATGAAATATTTCATATGCCAATAAATCACGATTTATTATTTTTCAAATTCAACGTTTATATTTATTGCTGTTGTATTTTGTGGGTTGAAATTATATTAAAATCAACAAAGTAGTTTCCAAGAAATCAGCAGAAAACCCTTTCAAAATTTAATCTTAACCTATACAGGTTAAAAGTTCCGAAACGGAGTGTCCTAAAAAAAGAATCAGAGGTATTACTACTTTAACCCAAATTATACGCTACCGCAGTATTGCACCTGAGTCTATGGGCACCCTGTATAAAAGTATATACATACAGATATGATGTGTAAAGTTAAATTATTAATTTAAAAATTGTAATTTACAATAAAAATATATTCATATTAAATATATATAAAAATATATTTATATTAAATATATTTTTGTAGCTGCCTAAACTGTGTTAGAGAATGTCATACTTTTAAGTCTGTCGTGAAGTATATTAAATAAATATATGGTATAACTAGGTATGTGCGTAAAATGTAATAGATTAGAGTGGAATTGTAAATTTATTAAATATTTATTTACTTCATTTATTTTATTTATTTTATTTATTTTGTTTATTTTATTTATTTTATTTATTTTATTTATTTTATTTATTTTATTTATTTTATTCATTTTATTTATTTTATTTATTTTATTTATTTTATTTATTTTATTTATTTTATTTATTTTAATTATTTTATTTATTTAATTTATTTTATTCATTTTATTTATTTTATTTATTTTATTTTATTTATTTCATTTATTTTATTTATTTTATTTATTTTATTTATTTTATTTATTTTACTTATTTTATTTATTTTATTTATTTTATTAATTTTATTTATTTTATTTATTTTATTTATTTTATTTGTTTTATTTATTTTATTTATTTTATTCATTTTGTTTATCTTGTTTATTTTGTTTATTTTATTTATTTTATTTATTTTATTTATTTTATTTATTTTATTTATTTTATTTATTTTATTTATTTTATTTATTTTATTTATTTTATTTATTTTATTTATTTTATTTATTTTATTTATTTTATTTATTTTATTTATTTTATTTATTTTATTTATTTTATTTATTTTATTTATTTTATTTATTTTATTTATTTTATTTATTTTATTTTATTTGTTTTATTTATTTTATTTATTTTATTTATTTTATTTATTTTATTTATTTTATTTATTTTATTTATTTTATTTATTTTATTTATTTTATTTATTTTATTTATTTTATTTATTTTATTTATTTTATTTATTTCCTTCATTTCGTTTATTTCATTTATTTTATTTATTTCGTTTACTTTATTTATTTTATTCATTTTATTCATTTCATTTATTTTATTTATTTTATTTATTTTATTTATTTTATTTATTTTATTTATTTTATTTATTTTATTTATTTTATTTATTTTATTTATTTTATTTATTTTATTTATTCTATTTATTTTATTTACTTTATTTATTGTATTTATTTTATTTATTTTATTTATTTCATTTATTTTATTTATTTTATTTATTTTATTTATTTAATTTATTTTATTTATTTTATTTATTTTATTTATTTTATATATTTTATTTATTTATTTATTTATTTAATTTATTTTATTTATTTTATTTATTTTATTTATTTTATTTATTTTATTTATTTTATTTATTTTATTTATTTTATTTATTTTATCTATTTTATTTATTTTATTTATTTTATTTATTTTATTTATTTTACTTATTTCATTTATTTCATTTATTTTATTTATTTTATTTATTTTATTTATTTTATTTATTTTATTTATTTTATTTATTTTATTTATTTTATTTATTTTATTTATTTTATTTATTTTATTTATTTTATTTATTTTATTTATTTTATTTATTTTATTCATTTTATTCATTTTATTTATTTTATTTATTTTATTTATTTTATTTATTTTATTTATTTTAATTATTTTATTTATTTAATTTATTTTATTCATTTTATTTATTTTATTTATTTTATTTATTTTATTTATTTTATTTATTTTATTTATTTTATTTATTTTATTTATTTTATTTATTTTATTTATTTTATTTATTTTATTTATTTTATTTATTTTACTTATTTTATTTATTTTATTTATTTTATTTATTTTATTTATTTTATTTTATTTGTTTTATTTATTTTATTTATTTTATTTATTTTATTTATTTTATTTATTTTATTTATTTTATTTATTTTATTTATTTTATCTATTTTATTTATTTTATTTATTTTATTTATTTTATTTATTTTATTTATTTTACTTATTTCATTTATTTCATTTATTTTATTTATTTTATTTATTTTATTTATTTTATTTATTTTATTTATTTTATTTATTTTATTTATTTTATTTATTTTATTTATTTTATTTATTTTATTTATTTTATTTATTTTATTTATTTTATTTATTTTATTTATTTTATTTATTTTACTTATTTTATTAATTTTATTTATTTTATTTATTTTATTTGTTTTATTTATTTTATTTATTTTATTCATTTTGTTTATCTTGTTTATTTTGTTTATTTTATTTATTTTATTTATTTTATTTATTTTATTTATTTTATTTATTTTATTTATTTTATTTATTTTATTTATTTTATTTATTTTATTTATTTTATTTATTTTATTTATTTTATTTATTTTATTTATTTTATTTATTTTATTTATTTTATTTATTTAATTTATTTTATTTATTTTATTTATTTTATTTATTTTATTTATTTTATTTATTTTATTTATTTTATTTATTTTATTTATTTTATTTATTTTATTTTATTTGTTTTATTTATTTTATTTATTTTATTTATTTTATTTATTTTATTTATTTTATTTATTTTATTTATTTTATTTATTTTATTTATTTCATTTATTTCATTTATTTTATTTATTTTATTTATTTTATTTATTTTATTTATTTTATTTATTTTATTTATTTTATTTATTTTATTTATTTTATTTATTTTATTTATTTTATTTATTTCCTTCATTTCGTTTATTTCATTTATTTTATTTATTTCGTTTACTTTATTTATTTTATTCATTTTATTCATTTCATTTATTTTATTTATTTTATTTATTTTATTTATTTTATTTATTTTATTTATTTTATTTATTTTATTTATTCTATTTATTTTATTTACTTTATTTATTGTATTTATTTTATTTATTTTATTTATTTCATTTATTTTATTTATTTTATTTATTTTATTTATTTAATTTATTTTATTTATTTTATTTATTTTATATATTTTATTTATTTATTTATTTATTTTATTTATTTTATTTATTTTATTTATTTTATTTATTTTATTTATTTTATTTATTTTATTTATTTTATTTATTTTATTTATTTTATCTATTTTATCTATTTTATTTATTTTATTTATTTTATTTATTTTATTTATTTTACTTATTTCATTTATTTCATTTATTTCATTTATTTTATTTATTTTATTTATTTTATTTATTTTATTTATTTTATTTATTTTATTTATTTTATTTATTTTATTTATTTTATTTATTTTATTTATTTTATTTATTTTATTTATTTTATTTATTTTATTTATTTTATTTATTTTATTTATTTTATTTATTTTATTTATTTTATTTATTTTATTTATTTTATTTATTTTATTTATTTTATTTATTTTATTTATTTTATTTATTTTATTTATTTTATTTATTTTATTTATTTTATTTATTTTATTTATTTTATTTATTTTATTTATTTTATTTATTTTATTTATTTTATTTATTTTATTTATTTCATTTATTTTATTTATTTTAGTATTTTCCTAATTTCAATATTCACAGAGGATCCTAAATGATCGTGGACATCTGGCCTGTCAACAAATATAAAATTTTGCCCACGTGTTCGAGCTTTCGCGCAACACTTTTTAAATTTGAAATCGACGCACTTCCAATAGGTCATTTCTTCACCTTGTTTATTAATCACTTTTCTGTTCACTTCAAATACAAAATTACCATGATTTAATAAATCATTACCTTTTTTAGATTTAATAAATTCAAATTCTAATGACATTTTGATGTCAAATGTCAACAGCCATAACTCAAAACAGCAGTAAATAATGTGACCTCTATTTTTTTGTTATTTTTAGGGAAACTAAGTGTAGGGATACTGAGTTAGGGATAATGATATTAGGGCTACTGTGTTTGGGGACACTTAGATTAGGGAAACTGATTTTAGGGATACTGACCATGACCCCAATAATTTAATCTTCGGGTTACTAGCGACGCAACTAGCCATAGCAGAGGTTCTTGCCCGTTGAGATATTTAATCAACATCACGTGATCTACAATATACCAAAATTTCAGCTAATTCGATCGGGACCACTTTTCCATAAGATCAGTGTGTGGTCCTTGTAAGTCAATGTTTTAAACAGTTCCAGAGAAAACGCACGCGGGCCGACAGACAGATAGATTGACCGACAGAGAGAACAGATAGATCTTTCGCTCAAATTTAAAATCTCGACGTTTCATGGCATTCTAAACTTATGTGTTGGAAATCATTCGACAATAGAAGGATATTTTCTAATGTTATTGTTCTAGAGTAATAGTCATTTGTTTTGTTAATATAATAAAAATATCATAAGTGTACGTCAATTTGTTAATTGTCATAGTTAAAATAAAAACGTTTATACATTGAACCAAGTGTCCTCCAGTATTGTTTCTTACCACGACCTCATAATACAATAGGTTATGGGCCCAGGTACGTGGACTAATTAGGAAGTTTAAAGAAAATTAAAAAAAAAAAAGGGTGTTAAAAACATTACTGTCAAGTGTCATTCACGTCGGATACGGAAATAATACCAAAAATGAGTGGAAATGGTAGCACGGTCAGGCTTGAAGCACTAAATAAAAATAATTACGACACATGGAGAATTCAGGTAGAAGCGTTGTTAACAAAAAACAAGGCCTGGAAATATGTCAGTGGAGAGACTTCAAAGCCAGAAATACAGGCAGATGACAGGGAAGGATCAGCAGCAGCAGTTAAAGTCTGGGAAGAAGCGGACAAAATGGCAAGGTCAGATCTCATTTTATCCATTGATCCTTCTGAACTGAAACAGATCAAATTTTGTAAAACGTCACGTGATATTTGGCTAAAGCTTGAGGAAATACATCAGTCAAAAGGGCCAGCGAGAAAAGCTAATTTACTGAAACAGCTTATTTTGCAACGAATGCAAGAAGGAGAAGAAGTCCATGAACATTTAAGAAAGATTTTCGATGCCGTCGACAAATTAAACGACATGGGAGTCGAAATTAACAAAGATATGCTTGCAATTTTACTTCTTTATAGCCTACCGAAGAACTTTGAAAACTTTAGGTGTACTATCGAGTCACGTGATACACTGCCGGAACCAGAGACCCTGCGAATCAAAATTATAGAGGAAAATGATGCTCGTAAGGAAAATTCATACGAAGAAATGCGGAATGCCATGATGGCGAAGAGAAATTTCAACGGACCGAGGAAATATCAGCAGAATCAAAAGAAAAGTGATAAACGACACGGTACCAAAGAAGAGTTCAAATTTAAATGTCACCGTTGTAGAAAACAGGGACATAAAGCTGCAAATTGCTGCAAATTGCTACGCAAAGATCGACAAATACAAATTTGAAAAGGCGGAAACTTCTCAAAAGGCAGAGACAGTTACCTATTATGTTTCCATGGGAATGATGGACAATCAGTCAACATTTTCAGTTGAAAACACTACAAGCAATATTTGGTGCTTGGACAGTGGAAGTACTGCACATATTTGCAAAAGTAAGGAGAGATTCGAAGATCTAGAAACAGAACACGAAGTTCTAAACCTAGCAAGCAATGCGTCAACAAATATTACTGCAAAAGGCAAAGTCACGTTCTCAACAAAAGTAGGAACGGAACAAAAGATTGTAAATCTGAGAGAAACTTTGTATGTGCCCGATTTGCGTGTAAATTTGATGTCTGTAAGCAAAATTACTGACAGAGGTTGTGACGTAATCTTCAAGAAAGATTTAGCTATGGTAATCGATACAAAAGGTAATACTCAAATGATTGCGAAACGAGTTGGTGGATTGTACCAAATACAAGAAGATATGTCATATGTTTGTGGAAAGGCTACCACATCTATCGATTCGTTGTCCAAAATTGAAGATTGGCACCAGCGTCTCGGACATTTGAACATAAAAGATCTCCTTTAAATGAAAAATAATGGTCTTGTACGAGGTCTAAAATTCGAAGATGGAAAAATGCCACAGTGCAAAATTTGTTTAAGGGGCAAATTGACAAGAACGTCATTTCCACGACAATCTACAAGATGTACTGAATTATTAGAGATAATACATACATATTTGTGTGGACCCATGAGGACCGAATCTAATGGAAAATCGAGATATTTCGTAACGTTTATCGACGATCACTCCAGATGGTGTGAAACTCGTTTCATAAGAAACAAAAATGATGTATTCCAAGCTTTCAAAAACTACAAAATCTTGGTGGAGAAGCAAACGGGACGAAAAATTAAAAGCCTACAATCAGATAATGGCAAAGAATTTTGTAATAAAGAGTTCGATGATTATCTGAAAGAAAACGGAATCAAGAGAAGACTTACTGTTACTTACACGCCAGAACAGAATGGAGTAGCTGAACGTAAGAATCGTACTCTAACCGAAATGGCAAGATGCATGTTGATTCAATCAGGTCTATCTTCATCATTTTGGGCGGAAGCGGTAGCAACTGCAACATACATAAGAAACAGGTGTCCCACGCGAAGTATTAAAGGAAAAACTCCTTTTGAAAAATGGACAGGAAAAATCGCGAATGTGGAACATCTTAAAATATTTGGATCCAAGGTCTTCACTCTGAATAGAAGTCCAACTAAGGGGAAGTTTGAGCCTCGTTCAAAGGAAGGAATCATGGTTGGTTATTCAGAAGAATCCAAAGCTTATCGAGTATGGATACCAGAGGATCGTAGAATTGATATCACTCGAGATGTGAAATTCGAATTTAACCACAAAACCGAATATGATGAAGGATTCGTTACCAAGGAAATTCTTGGGGAAGAAATCAATCGGAAATCACCAAATTTAAATGAGATGACAAATAAACGTCAAACTGAAATAGACGTCATGTCAATAAATGATGTAATTGGGGATAATCGAATTCGAGAAAATTTGATGAATGATGAAGTTTCATCGGAAAACGATTCTGAATCTATACCTTCTGATTACGAGAGACTCGTTCATTTCGATGGAATCGAAAGCGAAGACGAAATCCCAAGAAATAATACAGAAGATAATGGCGTAAATCAACTGATACAACCAGAAAAACAAAAAGGAAATACACCAATTTCAGTGATGAAGAGAGCTCCTGGAAGACCACAAATTAAGAGAACTGGCAGACCAGGACGACCTAGAAAAGTGTACAAAGTGGTAAATGTCACAGGTGCAGAAAAATCGGACGAAGAGGACGAACTGGATAAATATGCGAATTTAGCAGAAATTCCATTAGGAAAAGCAATTTCGAGTCCTGAAGCTCAAGAATGGAAAAGAGCTATCACCGATGAAGTCAAGTCGCTTATCAAGAATGATACTTGGGAAATTGTGAATCGACCAAGAAATCGCGACGTAATTGGTTCTCGAATTGTATTGAGAAACAAACATAAGGCTGATGGTACACTCGAAAGACGAAAAGCGAGAATAGTTGCTAAAGGTTTCACACAGAAACCAGGAATTGACTTTCATGATACATACGCACCAGTAGCTCGATTGGGATCGATAAGACTGATCACTGCATTGGCGGCGCATCATGAAATGAAAATTCATCAACTAGACATAACAACGGCCTATCTAAACGGCATTATAGAAGAGGAGATATACATGGAAATGCCAATGATGTTAAAACGATCATTAGAAGCAATATTATCCAACGAGAATGAAGAAGCTGTTAGAAGAAAAGCAAATGCAATGCTACGTCACCTTCGAGGGGGGGATAAAGTATGTCAATTAAAGAGATCCCTATATGGATTGAAACAAGCTGGACGACAATGGCATAAGAGGTTTGATGACAGATTAAGATTTTTGGGACTCAAGCCGACTAATGCAGACCCTTGTGTATATACAAAAGAAGGGGAAGATATATTAATAGCCTCTATTTACGTCGATGACGTTATCATTGCATGTAAAAATATATCCAACATTAATAAATTTAAGAAAAGTTTAAGCCAAGAATTTGAGATAAGGGATTTGGGAGAAATAAATTATTGCTTAGGAATAGAATTCCAGCAAACTGAAGGAGGATATGCCATATCTCAAAAAGGATATATTGAAGATATTTTAGAGAAATTTGGAATGAATGACTGCAAACCAGTATCAACACCGATGGATCCTGGAATTAAATTAATAAAACAGGACAGTGTATCGGAAAGTAATACGAAGAATATACCATATAGAGAGTTAGTTGGAGCGCTAATGTATTTGGCAGTAGCGACTCGACCAGATATAGCATATACAGTAAGTTATCTGAGCCAGTTTAATTTATGCTACGGGGACGAGCATTGGGAGGCAACAAAACGTGTTATGCGATATCTTAAAGGAACTTCAAATCTCGGAATAATCTACAGAAAGACCAATGAGAACCTAAAAGGATTCGTAGATGCTGATTGGGCCAACTGTATATTAGACAGACGTTCTTATACAGGATACGTATTCGTATTGAGTGGAGGAGCCATCAGCTGGGAATCCAGAAAGCAAAGAACAGTAGCACTGTCATCAACCGAAGCGGAGTACATGGGATTGACAGAAGCTGCGAAGGAAGCAATTTCACTACATAGATTTCTAACAGAAATGAGATTCGAGGAACTTGGGAACGTTAAAATATTTAACGATAATCAGGGAGCTCGAAAACTTTCGGAGAATCCTGTTTATCATGCCCGAACCAAACATATAGACGTAAGACATCATTTCATTCGAGAGGTGCTAAAAGGTGAAAGAATGTCAGAAAATTTCATGGCTACCGAAGACATGCCTGCAGATGCCCTTACCAAAGCAGTGACTAAGCCCAAGCTAGAAAAATGCCGAAGTTGGATTGGTATTGGAAATATAAATTTAACTTAAGAAAATGTCCTTATTTTGAGGGGAAGTGTTGGAAATCATTCGACAATAGAAGGATATTTTCTAATGTTATTGTTCTAGAGTAATAGTCATTTGTTTTGTTAATATACTAAAAATATCATAGGCGAGCGGTTCACCCCTAAAAAGACGCTTAGAAATGCGAGTTACCGACTAAATTTTTTTAATACAAGACTTCTACTTGAAACTTTTTCAGCATTGTAGAGCATATTTTTCTGACAATTTACGTATCTTTTGCATAATTTTTTAGGCGGTCCTTCAATAGTTATAAACAAAAATGTTGTAAAAAAAAGAAAACTTAATAAATCGCTCTAAAAACGTTTTCTATAATAAAAACCGACCAAAATAAACACTTTTTGTCTCTTGGCTTTTTCTCGAAAAATGCACGGTTTCCGAGATATGGTCAATTTTTCAACAAAAAAACGCGAAAATAGGCGACCTTTCGGATTTTTTTTCTCAATAATTTCTTAATGCACAGTAATTCTGCATACGCCAAAATAAACGGCAGTTCATCTACTACAGGTATGATTTTTTTTGTGTGGAATTATGCTCATTAAGATTAATTAAAATTGAATTTAGGAAAGTACCATTGAAAATCAAAACAATAACAAAGCAAATAACATGGCGGCCGGGGGTTAGGGAAGCAGAAGCTGCGCGTCTGCGCAGATGACGCGCACACGACCTACTCAAATCCAAATATTTTATATTTTTGATTGATTTCACATTTTCATTTATAAATATGCACCTATTTCTGATAAATCATGTGGTAAAGCACAAACTTTGCCAATCAAACGAACTTTTGGTGGATAGCAATGATTTTTTAGTGTCTGAGCTTTCTACGTGGTCAAAGCTTGTTTTTCTTTTTACAGAAACAATTTTGTCGATGTCCATAATTAGCCAGCTATGTGAGACATAAATTACTTTATTTATATTTATAAACTATTCAAATCAAATTTCAAAACAACTTACCCAACTTACATTTGGAACTGCACAGTAACAAACAATTGAACGAACACGTTTATTTTTTACTGGTTGTATTAAAATAATTTTGTAATGTTTATAAACTAATAAACATTTAAAAGACTCAGAGGTAGTTTATGTATTTTTGCATGCTACATAATTTTTAAATAGTTTTTAATGTTTACTCTTACTGGAAGTACTAAAGTCGTCGTGTGTAAACTTGTTCGATTCGTGTTTAATATGAGTAGGTCGCGTGCGCGTCATCTGTGCAGACGCGCGGCCTATGCTTCCCTAACCCCCGGCCGCCATGTTATTTGCTTTGTTATTGTTTTTATTTTCAATGGTACTTTTCTAAATTCAATTTTAATTCATCTTAATGAGCATAATTCCACACACAAAAAATCACACCTGTAGTAGATGAACTGCCGTTTATTTTGGCGTGTGCAGAATTGCTGTGCATTCAGAAATTATTGAGAAAAAAAATCCGAAAGGTCGCCTATTTTCGCGTTTTTTTGTTGAAAAATTGGCCATATCTCGGAAACCGTGCATTTTTCGAGAAAAAGCCAAGAGACAAAAAGTGTTTATTTTGGTCGGTTTTTATCATAAAAAACACTTTCAGAGCGATTTATTAAGTTTTATTTGTTTTACAACATATTTGTTTATAACTATTGAAGGACCGCCTAAAAAATTATGAAAAAAATACGCAAATTGTCAGAAAAATATGCTCTACAATGCTGAAAAAGTTTCAAGTAGAAGTCTTTTATTAAAAAAATTTAGTCGGTCCATGCTGTTTTTATGGGGGTGAACCGCTCGCCTATCATAAGTGTACGTCAATCTGTTAATTGTCATAGTTAAAATAAAAACGTTTATACATTGAACCAAGTGTCCTCCAGTATTGTTTCTTACCACGACCTCATAATCCAATATTATGTCAACACTTATACCAACACAGTAGCGCAGCGAGCTAGAGCGTCTTGTGGCAAATATGCTTGTTCAGTGTACATACTGTGTTCCGTGTTTTCTGACATCGATATCTAGCTTCGAGAGTGGCAATGTCGGCGATTTGGTGGATGATGCCTGAGTTTTTGAAAATTGTAATTTCCGTGCGGATAGCACTGGCTTCAGATTTGGGGAAGATACGTTTACGTACGTTTGCGTTTACATCTATGTTTGTAATACTCAGGTAGATAAATAAACGTACTCGGCTACGCTCAACTACAAATTTGACCTCTTTTGTTTTATATGGTAATTAACAGAATTTCCTGAACTATTCATGTCTCCAACAATCTGGAACTTAATGTAAATAATAAATAAATAATGAACTGTTTCAGTACGCAGTTATACGTAAACTTAAAATTAATTATTCCGACTTAATCACTTAAATTTTTAATCTAACGGCTTGATTACTCACGGTAAAAGTTAAAATATGAAATAACCATTCCAGATGGAGTAGGATTAATGAGTTAATTATTTTATCTGAGCCATTCATTTCTGAAATGAAATGAGTCGATTCTAGTAAATGTTTGGCATTGTAATTCGGTTACGCGAATCGTAGAAATTATACATTCTTGCACGTCTTTTTGAATAAGGTGAAATAATCGAGTTATTCAAATGTTGTTTCATTCGAATCATGTTTCATTCGAGTCAATCCATTATGATAATTCACTTTAAGTAGATAATTCGAAAACTCGAAATAGAATGCCAATAATTAAAAAATTTTGCTAACGTTCTGGGTGGAGAGAAATTATTTTAATTAAAAAAAAAACAACATAAAACAGTATACTATCATATTTATATAAACCCTTGAGCATGAATAGATACACCATAGTAGGAGAGCTAGCGGTCACTCTATCTGAGATATTTTTACAACGTTAAAAATTTGTATATTGATGAATTAACACTAGGTAAATATACTCCAGTGTTTGACAACAAATTTCTTCACGAAAACCTGTAAGACCTATTTTAAAATACTAAAGTATTCTTTATGGTACTGAAAATATACCATTGATATTGTTACGTGTTTTCACCCTTTTAGGAAACACCCTGTATGAATCCGTGGGTTCTAAATAATTTTAACAAGGGGTAAACCACTATCACTTTATTTAATAATTTACTGATATACAATACTTCTTAATTAAGAAGAATAACCTTTACACTTTGTTTACTGCTTATATTTAACGTCACTTTTCACTTTTCAACTTCTTCACTTTTATAAAACTTCTCCTTCTCCACCGTTGATTTCGCCTTATATATCCCAAAATTGCCTCTAGATCCATCCAGAGATTTTCAATTCCAGAACAATATAGGACTCTAGAGCATCTACAAGCTTCCAGAAGAGATGATGGTGTATATCATTGGTTGTCTAACCATCGGCACCAAATTTCAATTATTTAATAATCATGGGCGTATCACTCGTCAGGGCTTAGGGGGTGGTAATACAACAACAATATACAACATAGAAAAACACTAACATATTCTTAACTGAGTATCATCTTCACCATGCAGAGTTCATCCTCGATTTCAAACTGATGTTGAACAATCGCTACGTCTTTTGAAAACAAGAATCAAATTGTCATTTAAATAAATATTGGGGTTTTAATCAGTATTAACTAATAGAAGATGCAGTCAGACATGGCTGACTGAAAATAGCTGTTTCATTAACATTTTTCTGAAATACGGCTCAATCCACTTTTACGTGGTGCCACTGAGATTAAGTTCCATCTGAAAGACATTATATATTTTACAGTTTCCGTATCTTGCACATCCCTTACATTTTTTTTTCGTTAAAAGTATATTCCATTTCTACGTTGGCAATGGCATCAACTACATAACCAAATAGTTTTATAGACGTAACGTCAACAGATAGACATATCCCAAACTAACTGACAGACAGACAAACACACATACTGATGGAATTAAAATATCATTATTTTCATAATTTGACTAATCTGAAACGCAAAATCCAACAAATTTTGGAGACTGCTTTTTTCACGATTACAGTATTTCCGAGGGAATTAGATCTACATTTACTTCCCTTGAAAGTACTACACTCTACAGTAGTGGAAAAATTGTGTTCCAGACTTCTAAAAATAAAAGAAAATATCACTGTAGGATTTGACTTAATGGTTTTATTAACATTTTCTATTATTAAGATACAGAATTTCAAAATGACTACGAATGGTCAATAGCCTCAGCCATTCTCTCTATTTCAGATCGAAATTTAAAAAATAGGCCAGCAAAAGTTATCGCTGTTAACAGGTATTAGCAGTTTGCAACGTCCGACTTGACTTTCATTCGTTTCTTAACAGCCGTTTTGAAACTACCTCGACATCTATTTAAACTAAAATTGATATTTGACATAATAACCTAAGAGCTGGCTATGGAAATTAAAAATGATAAGGTGCAGTGTAAATTTTTATGTAAAGACCCTCCTTACTAGCTGAAAAGTACATAGTTCTGCAGCCAGAAGTCCATCCCGGGGAGGGAAGCGTGGGCGGGTGGTCAAACGTGTTAATTTTTAATCAAAATAAAATCTTTGAGTGCAGCTCTGAAATTTTATACAGTTATAGTTTTTAACGGTAGAAATTGCGTAAAATTATTGCCAGAAGTCTAGGTCAGGGATTAAACATTGCCAGAAGTCGGTAAAGTTGTAAGAGAATTGTTCAAATTATGAAAATTTGACATTTTTATTATTTTTTTAAAATTTAATTGCCTTATTTATTTTAACATCCTAACGAAGTTTAGCTAATGCTACTCTACCATTTAACCAGAATGGCGAGAATGACGAGAGATACGGTCACCAGTCCAAGTCATGGACGCGACCGACGTGACTTAACTTCGCCGATCGAGATCTCGCCACTGAAACTGGTACCGTACCTCACCTCACATTGGTCAAGGTACAGACCTGGCGACTTGTTTTTAAATTTAAAATCTCCTTATTCTTCTGAATTTTCCGGTTATTAACGTACCAGTAACATTAATGGAACAAAAACAAATCAAATTCTACTACGTACCATAGTTCTATTGTACTTTAATATGTGGTAGCTCAACGAGATAAACGCAAATATTATAGCTGTATTCATCTTATAAGCATATTGCTTCCGGAAATCTTTAATTTTCTTTATTTTCAATTTTTTACGTTTTTCGGCATTTCAACAATTATTATCTACAACTACAACAGTACTGCCCTTGCAGTTCTTAACTTTCGTTTAACAATCACTCACTGAAATAATTTTCAGCAATTAGAAATATAGCTTATAGCTGCACGGGTAATTCTTTCATTTACACATATTACCGTTTTACGTGTTTATATCACAAAATCAAAGATCTGAAAATTCTTTTTTTCGAAAAACCGATATATCTCGAAAAATAAAAGATATTTTTTAATTTTTCAAAAACGTACTTGTTCAGCTTGCCTTGAGCTATAAGTACCGTTAGAAGTAAGTATTCTAACGTAAATTTGAAAAAGATACAGGGAAAACAAGAAGAGCCGATTTTTTACGGTTTTTTCGATATATCTCGAAAAGTGTTGTCGTAATTGACACTCAAAGAAATGGCAATCGAAAGATCTTTTTAGCACTTACAACTTCTTTATTCAACTTTTTTCGATTAGTCATCGTTTTTTTTTTATTTGCGAAAACCATCATCATCATCATAACAAATTTTATTTTAAATTAATAATATATGTCGGAGACGTCCCCTCTACGTTCCCCATACGGACGCCTTTCGATGCTTTCGTAGACGCCTTTCGACAGTCTTGTGGACGCCTACCAACTCATAATTCAGTGGAGTCAAAAGAACGTTGTCAACAAGTACCGATTAAGGAATGTAAAGAGTAAATATCTCGAAGATGTGGTCGTTTAAACCATGAGGACGTCTGGAGCCGCTGGGAACCAGCCCTCTTCCCGGCGAGCGGAACAACATGCCTGATGATCCCGCAGATAAGTAGCGAGTCTTAAGATAAACTCGGTAGAGAATAGTTGAAATCGCGGGACTGGCAGTAGTGGACTGCTAGCTCCAGTATTTTGGTGGTATTGTTTGTATTTTCAATCCTAAGACACTTACCTGTTTAGATAAATCATACCTCATGTTATTTTGTTATTTATGCGACTATTAGTTAAGTTATTTTATTGTGTTTACCAATGTGTGGCCTAAATCTAATAGATCCGCCCTGAAACGCCCCTTGCTGCTTCCGACATATACAAACATTGCCTCCCCGAATCGCGATTCGGAACCAACCAGACAACCACGTCGCGCAGCGTCGTGGTGTACGTAAGGTTGGGCGAATCACGACCGGTTTGGCTCAATAAAATGAATACAAAAAGTTAAAACTCCTGCCGCCGGTGGTGGCTTAAAATTAACATTAAAATTAATAATATCTGTATTACAGATTTAAAACATTTAAAATTAACACTCTAAAAACTATTGGGGCACAAGGTACTAAGCACTATTAAATTTTGATTTCTGGCACGGGGGAAAAAACTCAACGAAAAAACCCGTTCGAAGCAATTGGACCCAACGGTCTATCCGCCGTCGGGAAGGTAGGGAAGGCAAATAATTAAGATTTTTTAATAGTTACGATTTTTAAAAGGTTTTTCGGTCTAAAATGAATTTAGAACAAAAAAGAACAAAATGACAAAAAAGACAAAAAAGAAACAAACAATTGACAAACAGACAAGAGGGGGAAAGGATAGATAAATATATAAAGGTGTGAAGGGAAAAGTGTGTGATAGAGAAAAGTTATGGTTAAGGAAAGTGTGGCTAGAGAGGTTGCCGAAAGATAGGCAACGCCTGGTATGGTAGGGTTGCGAAAACCTGTTTTTTCAACTTTTTCAATTTTTTAGGTTAAGCTCGCCACTTCAGATCGAGTCCATCGAAACACAAATCTTTCTTAGAATTTCTCCTTCTATACAACCATTGTTTCCGGGTATTAATTTTGGTAAATTTTGCATTAAACCATGCCAGGTTGATTGATCTAATAGTGCCAATGTGTGCTCTTACTCTGGGGGTGTATGCCACCCATTCTCAGGGGTGAAAAATAACTGCGGAAATCGATAGGGGCAAGAATTGTAAATAAAAAATGTTATTCGCTATTGAAAATATTGATTTTTCATCTAAAAGATGCACGTTTTAGAGCGCTTCTTCACGAATAACTCGAAAAAATAACTAATGGATTGGTTTATTTCTGTAAATGCAATACGAACCGAGTTATGGCTCTTTGAAGGTGATTGTTTGTTCACCGAAAACTGAACCTTTCAACTTTAAATAACGGAAAAACGACGAATTTTTGGAGGAAAACTTGTCAGATCTTTTATAAAGTACTTGAAAAGGTCTTTAAAATGAGCTTCAATAAAAGTCGCTCGCATAAAAACTTACGTAGTTATGAAGAAAATAAAATGGTTGTCTCTTATCCTCGGAGAAAAAATCAGCAAAGAAACCAATGGCTCGACTGCAAGAATTAAACGTGATCCATTCCCAGTTTACTATAATTAGGTACTAAAAATATATTCCAAAAGTTTAAATGATTTAGAACACCTAGATTTGAAAAAAAATATTCAATTTTGACGGGATTTTTGAAACTTTTGAAGAAATTTTCTTTTTCTTCAAAATAACTCAAAAATTAAAGAAAATACGTAAAAAATGCAACAGTACAATCATTTTGGTGTTTGAATATAACAAATTTTGGTTTGGTTCCATTTCTCTGGGATGAAAATTAATTGAGATGTCATCGTTTGAAGTTCGCGTTTGAGTACGAGGACCACCTTCAACGAACCCTTTGAACTCAAAAATCTGAAAAACGAAGGGCTCAGGGAAGTTGAAATTTCCTGAGAAGTGTTTTTTCGAGCGATTAGATATCTTAAAAATTAAGGAAGTTAACGTTAAAAACCCAATCGGGTTTTTCGGTGAAATTGTTTTATTCTGCATAGTGGAATAATTATACAAATCTTATTGATTTATTTTTGTTGCTCATTTGTTAATAAAATTTTCCTTCTAAAAGTAAAAAAAGCAGATCATTTTTGTTGCTAATTTCTAGTTAAATTGTTGCTGATTTGTTGCTAAATTGCTTATAACAACTTTTTATGAATATGCAACTTCATATATGAAATCTCTGACTTCGAAAACCCCCCAAAAGTAACTTCTAAGTGGAATTCTAAATTTTATCTCATTTAATAATTTTTGTTGCTTTTCTAGTTTGTTGCTTAAAATCAAAAGCGCACCTTCGGACCATGTAGGCTTTGCAATGCTATCAATTGCAAATCGAATGCGTTTTATTTCATGAAAATCGATCTTTCCTAAGTCCAAAGTTTTGAACTTTTTTTGTCTTCATTGACTGGACTATAATTAAAAATCTAACAAATTACTATTAATTCGAAACATAACTATAACCTTGCAATCAATGAAAATCCTGCTAATTAAGTGATTACCAATATTAGTATAATTTTGTAATTATATATAAAAATTATACTTTATTCAGACATGAGTGTAAATCGAAAATAATACTATCTGCAGGGTACCCAGACCTTTTTGTAGAATTTGTCGTGATTAGACTTAATTCTCTCTGATTATTGCTTTCACTTCGACTGTGTAACACAAAGTTATCTGTTGTAAGATCCACAAAGCTTTTATTAAAATTCACAGCTTTATCTGATACTGAAAGTTGTAAACTTCTTGTCACTAGCGTAGGAACGTTTTCTTAGTTTTAGTTCAAACAATATTAATGGCACACGTTACTAATATTGAATATAGATAAGTAAGTATGTTATAATAAAAGAATCCTTATCCACTCACAATGCCCCCTAAATGAGAGCCGGCACCTAGTACAGCGTAATATCCTTCAAGTATGTGGCACATTTAATTTTATTTTGTATTACATTACCATCAAGTTTTTCTCTGTTTAAGACAAATAGAGATTATTGGCTAAAATCTTTTCCTGATTAATATATTTGCCATATGACTGAATTTCTCTGATAATTCAATACGTTCTATGAATTTAGAAAAATGAATGCAGAATGCAACTAATTTACTATTATATTCTTATAAATAGAAGTTTCGGAAGTACCCATTTAAAGTAGCGGCACAGTAATTGTCCTTTATGGTAATAAATTAGATGCATCTATCTTTCTTTCCCTTTAAATAGCTAACGTGAAAAACCCCTGGATTTAAAATGGTAATCTTGTTTTTCTCTACAAAACCCAAATCCATTTGTTTTTAACTGAAATAATAGGATCTAATTTAATGTCACAACGAGAAAAAAATACTACGCTTCCGTTTAATTTAAATATAATGTAATTTATATCTTTCGTCTACCTCCATGGAACAAACTGTTTCATTTTACAACTACGCAAATGTTTAAACTAACCCTTTGATACCATAATTTGAAAAATAGATTTATATATGTGTGTATGTGTGTGCAAGTCGTACATATGTACAAACATATGTGATACTAGCAAAATATTTTAAAAATCACAATGCCAATTAGAATTGTGTCCTTGAATGGAATAGTGAAGAAATCGCCAGTTCAAGATAAATAAAATAACTTTATTCTTTCACCAATGTTTCGCTTACGCTTACTAGGAGGAATCTCCTCAGGGATTAGAAAAAGTAGAAAGGTTGCATGTACCAGTCATTATTAAAATCTAGGTTTGTCAAAACAAACATGAGTAATAAACCGAATTTGGCATAAGATAATACAATAATTCATCATATTTATAGGTCGATGTTTATAGTTCACTACCGCTATGTTTTAGTATATTTTTTTGAATAGTAAACATCGGCTTTTAGTTGTGTGGATACATCAATGAGGGGATATATAGCAATCGGTATCTCGTCTATTAAATGTGGGGCATGTAAAAAATCCTTACTCTTCGATGGACAAAATAAATAAATATATAGGTAATATTAGAACATACTGTATAAGGATAGATACAACAAAAAGTCAGCAACTAAAAAAATTAAATACAATGTAACATGAAAGGCAGCACTGATCATATAAAAAGGCATTTGCACTATAAAAACAATTAGAGTGAAATATTTTTCCATTTTTTTTATACATTGTGTACTTCGAAATATTTCGATTCTCATCATCATTCTAATCATTATACATAGTGATGCAATTGCAGAATGCAGATCGCTAAATTCACTTGTTTGGTGGTTGAGGATACTCAAAACTCACCAATTTACCATGTCTAGTTACTTAATTGGAAGTTTGCTCTCATCTTACAATGATGTAAATTATTTTTAGTTAACGATAGACATTTCAAATTATAAATTGATGGTGATGCGAGAATTATTTTTGCTTTAAACAGATCCTCGCGGTTTTCATTAACTTTCAAATCAAAGATGAATGGAATAATTTTATTGACCTACAAAAATCTTTTCAAATTCAGTTGCACTATTCATGGCATAATAATAAATGATATGTGACTGTGTGTCATAGCAAAACTCCAAGGTCAACGTCACGTACTTCAGACTTTTCACCATTCAAGTTTACAACCAAACCTATTTTGATGCTATACATGAGAGAATACTGTTTCTATACCAATATTATAAAATTTATGGCTTAACATGTCTTTACTGGCAGTATCAAAAGCTTTGATAAGATCAAACAGTAAGACCACGTACTTGCCATCAGGGGTGCGCCATAAACGAAATCTATTATTGATTATAGATAACTGAAAAATATCGATAATGACCGAGTAATCGATAATTTCGATCATTTTCGATAAACGCAATAATTATCAATAAAAGCCGATACTTACAGCAATAATTATCAGTACATCAATAATTATCGATACATCAATAATTATCGTTATATCAATAATTATCTATACGACAATAATTATCGATACTTATTGTTATTGCTAGATGAATAGATATTGATAAATCATATTTATTTCAACGCCGATTGCTGCTGGGAACGTACGATTACTGATACTGAGGAGATGGGCGGATTATGGGGTTTCCCCGAATGTCAGCTTTATCTAGATTTACTAACTTGTGTATTATTTGTTATTTGATGCGACCTAGTGATTTCTGCTAAATTGTACGTTAAAAATGCCTAAAAAATATAATCTGGAAATATTTTTCAAAGGCCGGCGATATTGTAAAATGCAATGAGTGTCAAAATATAGTACCATGTAGTGGGAATACCACCAACTTGTACTTTCACCTGAACATTTCATCATTGTTATCTTTAAATAGGGGATTTGTTATCAAAACATTAATAATACTGCGTAATATTAATATTACATATTAATACTATCAGATGAACTATAATAATAATGTGATATTAATTAAATTATTCATTCTTTGTGTGTAGATGAATTTGATTTTATTTCCTAGAAATGATAACTTATCGTCATATGGATAAATGATAATTTACGAATTAACATATCCGTTAAGGCGTGAGCTGTGTAAATCTCAATAGAGTACCCAAGCGAATGCAGGTGAAAACGATGAAGAGAAGGCAGAGGCCGACAAGTAGTGGAACTTACAGAAGTCAAGACAGCGTCAAGCTGACAGGCCCCGGGCACGATAGGTATCACGCGAATAAGCGCTTCAAATATCTCAAAAGTGACGCCTGTCACGCTCTCTGAAAACAAATCTAGGCGATGGAAATGAAGAGCAAGACTTCACCGTTTTATTCCAAACTAGAACCAAGTAGAGAAAGATGGTTGTCCCGGATGAGGACGACCCAACTTTTGCGCGCCCTGGAGCTGCTAGGGGCAAATGGATGCTGCCGCCTAATACGCCAACCTTGCCAAGGTCCAATCGCTATGGAGGCCGTGAACGGATAAGCGAAGATGGAGTAGTGCCACCGCAACCACAGTCTCAGCTGGAGCTTGAAGTCGTGGCACAGAGTCTACGCGCAGGAAACTGCCACTGATAATAACACATGGGAAACTAGTGGATCACAGATGATCAAAAACCTTCGTCAAGGGCAGACTAAAGGATAAGTATGTGGTAACAATCAAATTCCTCCAGGGTCATATGTCTAGACAATAGACTTGATTCTGATATAATAAATCGGCACCTAGACGAAGGGAAGGTTGAATTTCTCACCAAAGGACGAGAAGACTCATGCCTTCATCCTTAAGAGTCTACATCATGAAATGGAACTGGACGACATCAAGGAGGAATTGCAGGATGATCATTAGATTGTCATTAACCAACTAAATACTTCCAAAGGCACGAGGAACCCGCTGAAGCTGGTTACAATGGGCAATAAGCTGACTCTGAAAAAATTTCAGGCATGAGTATAATGTGTAGATCATACTGCTATTAATTGGGAAGGGCACACTAATGGTAAAGAAGTCATACAGTGCCATCCATATAAACAGTAGGATAACGCAAAATCGAATTGCTGTGCACCATCTCGGGCTTTGAACTAGGTAAGAGAGAAGGCGAGAAGCAGTATACAGGAGAAGGATGGTGGATGTAGAGAAGACGAGGTATCAAAGTCGCGCCCCTACCTCAAATGAAGTATGTAGCGGTACCACTGCAGCAGCCAACTGCATGGAAGTACAGGCCCACCATTGCCAGAGGAAAAGTGGAATCATATCACCTGCTCCACAAAATGCATAGCAAGGCGAATATCGGGGTGGGATGTATTAGACGCGGAGAACCTGAGCGATCACAGGGACATATTATTCGACATGATAAGACACAACGCACTATGGAGTTAAAAAGTGAACTGACAGTTGACTGGAATGCCTTCAAATAACTAGTGAAATGGAAGCTAGATAGAAATGGAGAAAAAGATACGTTGGAATTCCTAGAAGAAGCACTGAAAGAAGCCTATCAAGGAAGTACTCAAAGTCGAAAAATAGAGGGTATGCCATACTGGTAGAATGAAGACATAGCGGACCTAAGACAGAAATGCCTAAAAAAATGAAAAAAGAGCCACGAGAATGGCAAGGGACGAAAGGATCGCAGAACAAGAGCGACTGGAAGCAACGAAGCATATAAAAGAACAAAAAATGAGCTACAAAAGAAAATATACGCCTCAAAAAACAAACACTGTGAGGAACTATGTAAAAGACTGGATGATGACATATTCGAACAAGGGTATAAAATAGGAGCTTAACTTAACTTAAAAGCATATGCCCACTAAAACTTGGACATACATACAAAGAGAGACATAGTAAACAAACTATTCCCAACGAGAGAAGACAATTGGGAATACACGGCAAGAGTAGAAAATGTGCATCCGTTTACACAAGATGAAATAAATCAAGCCCTACAGGAAGTAAAAGTCGGACAAGCTCCAGGCCGCGATGGTATCCCTGGGGAAGCTATTAAAATAATAGGGAAGATCGCACCAAAATTTCTCCTGACCATCAGTATGGCTTTCTACCCTGCACGCAGTGGAGAAAGAGAGGCAGCTGATCAAGGAAAATGGGTGAAGGAAGTGGGGATCATTAATAACCCTGGATGTACGAAACGTTTTTGATACCGCAGCATGGGGAAACATTATGAGCGAGCTAAGAAAAGGGGAATCCCACAGTATTTTACAAATATTGTGAGTAGCTACCTTGAAGAAAGATCTTTGGAAATCGAAAGAGGGGAAATGTACAAAGTCACGACCGGAGTCCCGCAGGGCTCGGTGCTCGGCCCAATATTATGGAACATTCTGTACGACGGAATACTTGAAGAAAAGATGACGGAAGAGGCCTGGATCGTAGCCTTTGCTGACGAGCTCGCTGTGGTACTAGTAGCAGATAGAGCTGAAGAGCTGGCATCAAAGGGAGATGATGCACTGGAAGTCATAGAAGCATGGTTAAAGCGTCATTACCTGGAGCTCACGCCGGAAAAAACAGAAGCGATTGTCCTCAAAGGAAAGGACAGGAGTGTTGAGAGACATCCAAATAGAGCCAAAGACAGGTGAAGTATCTGGGTATAATACTCGATGACAATGGCACCTTTGGCGAACATGTCAAGTATACAATTAAGAAAGCAGACACTAGCGTAGCATCGCTCACGAGAATTATGACCAATATCAAAGGACCCGGGAGCAAGAAGCGGGAGGATAATGTCACACGGCAATACTCACGTATGGCGCACCGATATGGTACGCAGTCTTAAGAAAAAAGCGGTAAAGGGAAATGCTAGTAAGTGCTCAAAGGAAAGCGTTACTAAGAGTCATAAGCGAATATAGAGCAATATCTGCAAGAGCAACTCGGTGGCTGGGATTGTCCCTATAGACATCCCAATAGATGAAAGGAAAAAGCTCTATGAAAGAGAAGACGGGTATACGTTGCAAGCCAAAAAAGAAGAAAGGGAAACAAGCTTGGATCTATGGCAGGCGCAGTGGACGGAAACACTGGAAGTAGCCCAGTGGACGAAAGCTCTTATACCCGACGTTATAAAATGGGCCAAATATCGACAAAGACACACGGATTGCTTTATCACCCAAATACTGACTGGACATGGTTCCTTTAAGGTATACACCCACAAAATAGGAAAAGAAACATGCGCATATTGCGAGGAACGGGACACCGTATCACATACTCTGTATCAGATGGGAAAGAGAACGACAAAGAGCAAATCTAGAGGTAGGAGCTACTTTAAATAGTAACAATATCACTGAAGAGATAGATGATGGAAAGCAGAGAAAAATGGAGCACGAGCGGAAAATACATGAGAAAATAATGAGAACAAAAGAGACATGCAAAGAAGATAAGGAGTAAGACCGAACCTCCGCATCCAGACGTATGATGCCAAGTGATTTCAGAATGTGAGAGGAAAGAGGTGGGGGTTTTTAGTGGGTAAAAATCCCACACTTCCATGTAACAAACAGCACTTGGTGTCTTTATGAAGATTTTCCCCTACCGCAAAAAAAGGTGCAGTCTGGACCTTTAAGTCAAACAAATAACAAATAGAAAGCTGACGTTATAGGCGACCCCACTGCTCATCTACATGGAAGCGGAAATGGAGAAAATACAGTGATTGCAGTCCGACCTAATGACTGCTCAAATATATCCCGAAGAAAAGTATTGTTCAGTTCACATATATCATTAACGCGATCGTATGACTGCAGCACTGGTCTAGCCAGTGGAAGTGTGCCGGGGTCATGTCTATCTTGAAACCGAGTTAGAGAGCGAAGCTAGTCGGCAGTTATCGATCCATCGCTTTGTCGGTGGTCATCCAGTTGAGGAAGAAGGACATCTTGGTCAGACTAGATGCTACCCAGGATGAGCTATACATCGACGATGAGTGCTAATTCGGATTTGAAAAGGGTCGGAGTAAGGTGCAGCACATCGTCAGGATAGTTAGTTGATGATGTTAAGGTGCAATATAACCTCGAAAAGAGCACCACCATATTGGTCCTATTGAGGAGACATTCGATACCGTATGGATCCCGGGCCTATTCTACAAACTAAACTCACTGAGTATTCCGACTCCCATCACAAAGCTCGTTCACTCGTTCACTTCGGATTAACACCGAAAAGTCGGAAGCGATAGTCTTCATGCGCTGATTTGCAGAGAATAAGGTTTGACGCCTAATTCAGGCGGGAGCGGACAAGTGTTAACCAAGTGATGAATGAAGTATTTGTGTGTCAGGCTTGACCAGCGACTGATGTTCAATACTCACATTAACTAGATTATACGGATGGTCTACTCCATGACCAGGAGTCTGTATCCGTTTCTGACACGGAATAGTAGTTGAACAGATAAAATGCAGCATACCTATCACAACAATGAGAAAACTTAAAGTGCTGGAGCACAAATTTATGCGCCTCATCTCCGGCTCTGACAGATACATCTCCTCAGAGACTTCAACGCGCATTTGCAATGACAAAATCCTACTAACAGCCTACGTTTAAGAGATTTCTCAGAAATTCTATTCTTCTAAACCTAGCGATAGTCCGCTAACACGAAACATAACCAAGACCAGACAACATAATGGCCCCTATTTGATTAAACACACCTTGCCATACCAGGTGTTGCCAATTTCCGGCAGCCTCTATAGATACACTTTCCTCTACGTTAACTTGTATCTACTCTACACTTCTTCTTTCCACAATCTGACCACTTAGCTGAAGAGGCTTGCATTTCTTGTCCGTTTTCTTTTATCTTTGTCTACTTTTATTTCTCTTTTCTCGTCTGCTTGTCATCTAAAATTTTTCTTCAATAATCAAAACAATTTTTTAACCCTACCTTCTAAATTCTCTATTTTTCGGCGCTCGGGAGACTGCCAAGTCGGTAATTGCCTGGAACGAACTCTCCCGTTTACCCTTTTCTCGTATCAACACTAAAATTATTCAATGAACGCTTACTTTTACTACTCTTAAGTTTTAATGGTTTTGCAAACCTCTTTTCGGTTATTTATTTTACTATTATTGCCATTTTCTCTTTGCCGTACGGCAGAAGGATTTGTGGTTTTTTCACTCTGTAATATGGATCCAAACTCGACACACTGCGTCATTCAATTTCCGCGGCGCTATGCTTCGTGGATGTCTGATTGGCTCCGAACCAGGTACTGGGGAAGCAATATTTTGTTCTAATTTGAATATTTTAATCACTTTATCGTCTCGGTCATAATTTGCGTTTTTTTGCAACTTCCACTTCCAGATTGTCGAACAAGTGTATGAGCTTACATTCATTTGCAAATAAGGTGGTAACTTTTGCACATCGTAGGTGATAAATTTCTGCTTTGCCTATAGCTACTTTACTAGTTTTTAACCACACTTGACAGCGTGGTGATTATTATCTACGCAATGGACTGTAACTGATGACACTATGACAACATTAGTAAAGTTTGACATTCTTTATTATCATTTCATGAACCAGAAGCCATCAGTAACTATAAATATGCATATCGGGATGTCCAATTGTCCAATAAGTAAAAAAGATATAATATTAGAGTTAGACCTATCAAACTATGTAGATTTGAAATTAGGGAAGAAACATCTAACAGAAAATATAAGATAACAGGGTGTACCATTTAAGACCAACACCTTGATGTTTGTATCATGTGACCTACGTAGGCTATTATTTTTTAGCGATATTTTAGAGAAAGGTCTAGCCGGTTTTGCATATGAAAAGTGCACTGACGTCTATTGTTATGCTTTAACCTTTTAATTATTGCTTTTTTTCTGAAGTATTCCTTCAATTAATTTCAGGCCTCTGCTTTTACCCATAAGGAAGATATGGGGGGAACAACCCTTAACGACAACTTTGTTTTTCTCTGGAACTATGACAGATATTCGAATAGATCCAGCGCCATAAAATAGACATCAATTAGTGCTACGATGTGTATTTTTTTCATATTTCTAGATCAATTTTTAGGGGTGCAAAACGTACAATTTTTCTTTTCTGATGGTGGGTTTTATAATAACCACTGGATATAATATATTTATTTTTACCAACCATGTAAGTATATAGAAAATATAAAATAAAAACTAATGTAATCACGTTTATAACATACGTATTTTTACCATACATCTATTAATTATCTAAACAGGTTTACCAAAATTATTTATATACAGGGTGTCATAGTTCTACATAGACAAGCACTATCTGCAAAACGGTGAGACATAGAAAAGTAGTTAAATGGGAAAGTTATTCTGTTTAAAAAGATGCATTTAAACATTTTATTTAAATATACAAGGCGAATAAAAAACAAAAAAAACTGCTTAATGTTTTATGTATTCCTCATGCATAAATTGTATGAAGTAGTGGTATAAGAACAAAGTCATCATTATCTAGAATTAAAACTAGTTTATATTTTATGTGACTTATTAAATATGTTCTTAGATTTCCTAAAACGCCACTTGATTTATATACACTTCGCCGCAAAATTAACGCATAATTATTAAAATTGGATCATTTTTATTCAAAAAAATTTACTTCGTACTCTGTATACACAAAGACTTGTACCAATGCCTTATCAATAGTTTTTTGTAAGAATATCTAAGAAAGTATTCGTTTTTTGTAGATTAAAATAAAAGAAAACAAATGATCATTATCATGATTTTATATCTTCTTAGTTTATTACTTTAAGTGGTCCGGTAGTGTCTCAACTAAAAGTTTCTATAATTTTATGTTGGAAGAAGACAGAATCGCAGTCTCTCCGAGCAAGAATGTGCAGTTGCTGCACTTCTCCACGAGGAAGGAAGAACCCAAGTGTACATCGCTCAACGCCTCAATGGTACGCAACCGAAAATTTTGAAAGTGCTACAGCGATTTTATGAAACGGGTAACCACGCTAGAAGACCAAGGCAGGGATGTAGGCGAATAATCACACTACTTCAAGATCGTTTTCTGAGGTTGTAAACGCTTAGGCAGAGATTTGTAATAAGCACATCCCTTCGACACGAGTTTTTACAGGTGTATAATGTGCAAATTAGTCAAGATACCATTCGACGAAGGTTAAGGGTACACAATTTGTTACAATACAGGGCAGCTACAGGTCCTCTGTGGGCTGCAGCCCATCGCAGAGCTTGACTTAAGTTTGCTCGAGCACATGTTAAATAGTGGGAAGCTGAATAGAGGCGTATGCTATTCGTAGATGAGTCTAGAGTTCGTCTGATTAACAACGACAGACGAATGAGGGTCTACAGACGTCCAAGTGAGCAATATTCACAGTGCAACGTCGTAGGAAATGTTAGTTTTGGCGGAGGCTCAGTCATGGTTTGGGGTGGCATCACTTTGGAGGCACCTACTGAACTAATAGTTATTGGTGGAGGGAGTTTAACAGCGGATAGGTATATAAGAATCATCATTGAACCCCACGTTGTGCCATTTACTCCATTTATTGGTGAAGAGTTCATTTTTATGCACGATAATGCAAGACCGCACAGCGCTCGGATTGTCCGCCAGTACTTGCAAGAAGTGGAACTTAACGTTATAAAGTGGCCTGCGAAAAGCCCTGACTTAAATCCCATTGAGCATCTATGGGACAATATGAAGAGACATATTCGAGCGATGCAGCAGCCTCTAGTTACTCGTAATTAGCTGAAAGAGAAATTGGTCGAAATTTGGGAGAATATTGATCAATATCTAATAAGAACTCTTATAATGAGTATGGGGAGTCGGTGCCAAGCAGTCATCAACACACGCGGAAGAATCACACGATATTAGCAGAAAAAACTTAAATTTAAAACTATGTTTCATATTTGTTTTGTTGTATCTACTTTATTTTGGGTAATTTGAAAATAAAGCTTTATTAATTTTTCTATCCCAATATTTATTTATTGCATGTTGTCGAAAAAAAAGCATCCAAAAATGTATCTACGTGTTTCATGAATATGCTTTAATTTTGCGGCGAAGTGTATGTTATATATGTTAAGGTAGGATGATTTTATAGTTAGTTGCTTGTATTGGGTATCCATAAAATTGCAAATTATTAGTTTTTACAATATGCTCCATACATACTACTTCATTTAGTTAAGAACCATTCGTCTTTATTTTTTTCGAATTTAATGTAAATTTTTGAAATTCAATCGTTTTAAAACGTCCTTGTAAGCCACTATTTTTTAATTTGGTATATTAATTTTTTGTAAGAATTTCATATTTCGACATGTAGTCTTTCACCTAATCTCTTAGCTACCTGTACTAAAGGACAATTTTCATTTCTAAGTAAACTTTTAATCAAAAATATTCTGTTTTCAAAAGGGTAGGTATTAAATGCCGACAGAACACCAAATTTCTTTACTTCATGAATTAAATATGTGAGGTTATGTACATTACTGGTGAGGTGAAGTACGGTACCAGTTTCAGTGGCGAGATCTCTCGATCGGCGAAGTTAAGTCCATTACTTGGATAGGTGACTGTATCTCATTTCGCCGCCCTGGTTAAGTGGTAGAGTAGCATTAGCTGAACTGCGCCAGGACGTTAAAATAAATAAGTCAATTAAATAAACAAAAAATTTAAAAAAATATAATCCTCACCATAAAAATCTCTGTACATTTCTACGTAGATATCTAACAGTGATTCAGCTAAGAACAAAAATGTTTTATATGAATTTGAGGAGCATATAATAATAGCAAAAGAAGATGTTGATAAACATCACCAGGTAAAACTTTTTTTTAAATTATTATGCTAATATGCAATAAAAAAGTTCGGGATTCAGTACCTTTCCAGTAAGCAAGCACATCTAATCCACGAACAGCTCGATGTATTTCGAAAGGCATTTTACAATTTAATAAAGAGTTAGATACTAGATATCTTTAGCACACCATTTTGTTGAATAATTACCAGAATGTCTATCCCTCCAGTCCATAAGACACCTCTTCATTATTCCTAGATCAATAAGGTGTAAAGAATTACCAACAGGAAAATCTTATACCATGTTAATGGGAAGGTTTTCTAATGGTGTCTTACTTTTATGGTGACTTCCATACACTCGTCTTCTAAATCCTTCATCTGTACGTAAATTATATCCAGCTCTTGGGAAATAGACAGTATGGGACAAATGTGAACACTCACCTGCACTTATTGCAGCTATTCTTAGCATTAAAATTTGTTATCCCTAAAAAAACAATAAACTAAGGAATAATCTACATTTTAAATAATAAATAATCATTAGAGACTTGCTTTTAATGAATGCCCTGGCAGGAGAATCGTAAATAAAACTGCGAATATTAACGTCAACTTTTTTGTCACCTTGTGTACGTTATAAAATGATGCCATCATTGACCACTTGCTTTGCTTCGATAAGAAAATTTTGCAGATAACTTTCCAAGGAAACAGGTTTTCCAGTGCCACAATAGATTCCTATAACTAGTGGCTTAACTGCTGCGATTTCATGAATGTTGCATAAAATTGGCCAAAACTCACATCTGGAACTTTCATGTATTGGGAGACCATCAATGTTTATGTTAAGAGAAATTGATTGTATATCAAAAATATTTTCCAATGAATATTGTACTTCTGTAAGTACCGAGCTAAATCCATTGTGCCAGTAAGTACCATTTTCTAGAGTACTTATTAATTTGGGGACTTTTAATAGTGTTCTGGGATCTTTAGGAAGCTATCATTTGGTTCTCATTAACAACAAAAGTACGATTTGTTTTGGTGTACCATGAAACAATATTCAATAAATAAATTGTTTATATTATCTAAGAGTCGCTGTATTTTCTTACTCGTGTATTAGGCCGGGATCTGCTCAGTTTCTTGGTAGACATTTGAATGGTCTTGTTCATCTCCAGGCAAATGTTCATCCGTAACTTCATATTTTGTCCCGTAGAAAGAATCTTCTGTAGAGCCCTGTGTATGCCAGCATACACGGCTGCAAACCAAGGGCTCGTATATCGAGGGAAGGTATCCTAATGTATTCCAAGCAGAAGTATATGCCATATTGGTGTGTGCAAGCGACAATCTCAGGAGAGGTATCGCCAACAAACATATTTATATATGAAGCGACAGCCAAACAGCCTCGAGGGCTCTTGTGTCAAACAAAGTGACCTCAAGACTAGTTTTAAACTGTCGGAATATTTTGACAGAACTGTGCGAACACAACTCTGTCAAACTCATATGGGTGCCCGGTCACAGAGGTGTGGAGGGCAACGAAGAAGCAGACCGATTGGCGGGAGAAGGAGCAATAACTCCGTTCCCTGCCCTGAGCCAGCCTTCGGTTTGCCAAGAAGCCTGATTCAATCAGAGTTACGAGACTGATCCACTGCAAGGTTCAGCAACTATTGGATTCAGGCCCCTGGAATGAGGCAGTCGAGGCTCCATATAAAGAGGCCCTCGACTGACTCAACCATTAAGTGGCTGCTTGGGCTCGATAGAGAAAAAATGAGACGGATAGTAGGCTTGTTAACAGGACACTGTCCTCTGAACAAACATGTTCACACAATGGGGTTGAAAAACAGCCCTATTTGTAGGATGTGTGGAGTGGAGGATGAAACCACCACTCATATCCTATGCAGTTGCGCACCCTTAGGTGCGTTAAGGTATAGGCATCTCCAAAGGCTATTTTTGTAGCCGGAGGAATTACGGGATCAACCATAGAATAGACTGCTATCCTTTGTGGAGAGCAGTGGTCTCTTCTAAAAGATCCCACATGACGCGAATGCACAATAGGCCGACAGGCCGGAGTGCTGCGAATTCCACAGATCTGCTCGCGCGATAATAATAATAATAGGAGCCCTGTGTAATTTCCAATGTTTGTCTAGTTTCCTGGTACGTAATTGACGGTCCTTGTTTATCTCCGGGTGAAGGTTCATTCGATAATCCATGAATTGTTTCCGATGTCCCCTGGAAAAAATTTCTTGTTCATCCGAATCATCGATGGCAGAGCCCTGGGCAATTTTCAATAATCTGGACATTTTTGTTATGTCGTCTAGAAGGATAGGTTGTCGATAATAATTCTTATGAATTTTATCTGCATGCCCAAGGAAATTTTGTAAAGTGCTTACGTCGTTATTGTCCAAATTTAGTGAGACCGACTTGGTAGCCACCTGTTTCCTCAGCTGGGTTGTTCTTAAAGCCGGTGGATTTGACACTCCACACTTGGCCTCAATAAGGCGGTAGGTTATACAACTTTACTTTTCAAATGGAACACCCTGTACATTTTTATATTTTTGGATTCTTCTTTTATTTCCGAACTAATTTTGTTAACCATGTCCTATACTTATCATTAGCGGTTTACGTTGTATCAACGGTTTAATCTTAACTCCGCCACGTTCCATTTTCTTCTACTAACAAGGCTGGCCTATTACAAAAGCAGAAATTATCACCGCCAGATACACCCAGAAGTTATAAGAAATTCTTGTACACGAGAACTTTTAGGGAGGTATGAGTTGTGTCAAATAGAATATGAGCAACAATTTGAGCATCTTTTGTAGTAAACACAATAGTTACTGTTTTGTGTATTGTGTTATTCCTTATGATTACGTTAAAATTGAAATTAGTAAATATACTTAATGAATATTATCATTGTGAATACCAAAATCAAATGGAAATTTCAGATTTATATTATATAAGTTATATACAGTATATTTGCGATTCTAATTTATTGTATAGTAATTATCTATGTTAAGTTTTATATTGTAGTATTGTCTATTTATATAACAGAAGCTGCTAATAGAGGTCTATCTAAAAAAAATATATCCCAAAAATGTAACTGCTAATATGGTTAATGATAGGTATAGGACATGGCTAATAAAATTAGTTCGGAAATAAAAGAAGAGTCAAAAAATATAAAAATATACAAGGCGTTCCATTTGAAAAGGTAAGGTTGCATAACCTACTGCCTTTTTGAGGCGCCTTGTGTATTTGAAAATAAAATGATTAAATGCACCTTTTTAAACAGAATAACTTTCTCGTTTAACATTTTTTTTCTATATCTCACCGTTTTCCAGATAGTGCTATCTAAGTAGAACTGGGACACCCTGTAAATAAATAATGTTATATTAACCTCTTTAGATAAACAGATGTGTGGTAAAATACATATGTTATATACGTGGTTACATTAGTTCTTATTTTATATTTTCTATATACTTACATGGTCGGTAAAAATAAACATATTATATACTTACGTAATATACTAGTTATCATTTTTTATTTCTATGTTCCACCAAATTCACAGTTCTGTATTTTTAATATATTGTAGTTGACTATCAGATGAATATACGTGATTTATTAAGAAAAAAATTGTAATTTTTGCACCACTAAAAATAGATCTAAAATTATGAAAAAAATACACAGCATAGCACTAACTGATGTCTATTTTTTTGCGCTAGATTCATTCGAATATCTGTCATTATTATCAAAGAAGAAGAGACCAGTGCTCTCCACAAAGGATAGCAGTCTATTCCATGGTTGATCCCGTAATTCCTCCGGCTGTAAAAATTGCCTTTGGAGATGCCTATACATTAACGCACCTAAGGGTGCGCAACTGCATAGGATATGAGTGGTGGTTTCATCCTTCACTCCAAACATCCTACAAATAGGGCTGTTTTTCAACCCCATTGTGTGAAGATGTTTGTTCAGAGGACAGTATCCTATTAACAAGCCTACTATCCGTCTCATTTTTACTCTACCGAGCCCAAGCAGCCACTTAATGGTTGAGTCAGTCGAGGGCCCCTTTATATGGAGCCTCGACTGCCTCATTCCAGGGGCCTGAATCCAAAGTTGCTGAACCTTGCAGTGGCCCAGTCTCGTAACTCTGATTGAATCAGACTTCTTGGCAATCCGAAGGCTGGCTCAGGGCCAGGGAACGGAGTTATTGCTCCGTCTCCCGCCAATCGGTCTGCTTCTTCGTTGCCATCCACACCTATGTGACCGGGCACCCATATGAGTTTGACAAAGTTGTGTTCGCACAGTTCTGTCAAAATATTCCGACAGTTTAAAACTGGTCTTGAGGTCACTTTGTTTGACTCAAGAGCCCTAAAGGCTGCTTGGCTGTCGCTACATATATAAATATGCTTGTTGGCGATACCTCTCCTGAGATTCTCGCTTGCACACACCAATATGGCATATACTTCTGCTTGGAATACACTAGGATACCTTCCAAGTGGCACCGATATACGAGCCCTTGGTTTGCGGCCATGTATGCCAGCACCAGTTCCCTTCTGAGTCTTAGATCCGTCTGTGTACCACTCGAGAGCTTTGGGACTCAGAAGACGGTTTTTATCACGCTCCCAGTCCTCTAGACTGGGGAACACCGCTGACTATGGAATAGTGAAATTATAGACAGGGAGACACCGGTCATCCTCCGCTTGGGTGATGACCCGGTCCCTTACCGGCAGATCCAGGACCTTTGTGCGCCCGCCCCCATCCCCGGCCAGTCCCATTCCACATTCCATTTTTGAACAGTCTATTTGCTGCTTTTTTAGCTTCTAGTTCCACCTCGATATGCAAGGGAGTGAATGGTCTCCATTCCTATCGTTGGAGTGGTTCTGATAGCTCCTGTAATTCCAAGGCAAGCTAGCCTTTGAACTTGACATAGGCGAGCCCTAATTGTGGAGCGCTCCTGGCAGCGCCACCACACTAGTGCCGCATATGTTGTTAGGGGTTCCACCATGGCGGTGTATGTCCAAAGAGCAATCTTCGGACTTATTCCCCATTTGCGTTTGCACATCCATAAGGAGGCGCACGCTTTCCTCGTTTGAGCTTCATCGTGGTCCTTCCATGACAGCTTGGAGTCCAAGGTTACCCCGAGATACCTTACTGTGCGGGAAAGACACAAACGTGTGCCCACAAGAGAAGGAAGCTGGAAGTCGCTTATTTTTCTCCTTTTAGTGAACAGCATTAGCTCTGTCTTGCCAGGGTTGACAGAGAGCCCATGTCTGTTACACCATTCCTGAACTATGTTGAGAGTCCGTTGCATGAACCCTGTAATAGTTGTTTCAAATCGGCCTCTAATCATAATAGCCAAATCATCTGCGTATGCTTGTGCATAGAAACCTGCCTCATTCAATTCGGCCAGAAGCCCGTCGAGCAGAAGATTCCACAGTAGTGGAGATATCTGTCATAGTTTCAGAGAAAGAAAGTCGTCATTTAGGATTGTTACCCACATATCTTTCTTATAGATGAAAGCAGAGGCCTGAAATTAATTGTAGGAATACTTCAGGCAAAAAGCAATGAATAAGAGGTTAAAGAATAACAATAGACGTCAGTGCACTTTTCATATACAAAACCGACTAGACCCCTTAGATGCAACCTTGCAAACAACTTTTACATTTAACTTTTTCTAGATCACTGAAATCCAAATGAGTTCAGGGAGGGGTCAAAATATAATGAATAACCCTGCACTGTATTAATCTAAATTATTTCGTATGTTTCTAGTAACTTAATTAATATAATTCATATTTCTTATTCTCGAGACATAAATATTTAGAACATATTTACGAAATATTTCTTGGTTTCAAAAATAGCTCGTGTTCAGTACAATTATTTCCTTTTATTTTCTTAGGATCAATTTCAAGGAATCTTAAGTAAAAATAATAAAATACGATCTTTTACTTTTTATGCTTCAGTTTCAAATTTCATTACAGTAGTTTTAAAAGGGTCTTTGTCGAACTAAATTAAACACAACTAGCATTCTACCCCAATATGTAAGTGATATATTCAATTTCACTATGGCGGCTCATTGAAAGTAAGGGAGTGTTGTTTTTATTTGTTTAGGATATTTGTTTAAGAAAGACCTTTCAAAGTGTAAATACATTCTGTTGATCTTGATTATAAAAAGCTGAATTTTTACTGGGGTCAGGTTAATGTATTATGAAAGCAAATAATGACGAATATTAACAGAACTGTCTGAATATAAATCTTAGGTTTTTAACTTAATGGTACAGGGGCCACTGTGCCATTACCTGACTCATTTTTTACAACTAGATACATTATGAATCCTGTTCCTTAGAGCATATCAGACAAAGAAAGTGATATGAGAAATTTTCTTAGTGATAAAAACTGCACTTTTATCGATTTGTCATTTAATTAATAGAAAAATACAATTGACATACATCCCGGTTAGAGGAAATCCAACGAGACACGTTCCAAACCTGCAAGATATTTAAAAATGAATTATTATTTGTTTGCTCATAATTGTATTGAAACACATTCTTTATAGGATTTTGCAAACTGCAGAAAAAATAACTATCTATCGCTTAAAGAAAAACTTTGTGTAAAAATATTAATGAAATATTTGCATTATTTCGATAACCTGAATTCTGGTTATGCTAGCAAATTAAAATTCTGAAATGAATTTGTCTAATTTCTTATTTGACAATTCTCATTCTAATACTAGCATCCACACAGTCCCCTACGGCCATGCAGATAAAACTAATATCTACATAACCCCCTACGATCATGAAGATTCAGTTAAAAATGAGAACGGAGGCCTAAAATGAATTTATTTACCTACCTTGTCTTAAACATTTTTCATTCTAATGGATTACATTTTCATGGGCTAAGGTTAAGCATTTCCAAGAAACAGAATGACAGATTTCATGAAAATGTAATCCATTAGAATGAAAAATATTTAAGACAAGGTAGATAAATAAATTCATTTTAGGCCTTTAATCTCATTTTTAACTGAATCTTCATGTTCGAAGGGGGTTATGTAGATAGTAGTTAGATCTGCATGACCGTAGTGGACTGAGTGAATGCTAGTGTTAGAATGAGAATTGTAAAATAAGAAATTAAACAAATTCATTTTAGGATTTTAATTTGCTAGCATAATTATTAAATTAATTACCACTTAGTTATTACAAAATATGATCGGCATACGTCCCGTTAGTGGAGGCCCAGAAGCAGACACACATCAGGTTTATTAGAGGTACACCAAAGGTAAACTTCTGTGCAATGAAATTCCGTACACCAATTTTTCGCTATATTAAATCATTCTTTATTTATCTGTCAGTGTCCATGTCATATTATCTCAATGCCAAAATGAACTTTTTCTGAAATTGAAGAGGGATGGTCTATCAGAGCAGTAACTAACCATTATCAATTGAATAAAAGTACTCTTATGAGTATGAAGAAACGGTGGGAGGAGGAAGGTAGCGTAAAGAGAAAAGACGGTTCAGGCCGATCGAGAAGTTCAAATCTCATTCAAGATGAAATGCTCATTGACTATTTGAGGGAAAATCCAAGTCAAACAGCAGGAGATGCTGTGTTCTTGACAAATTTTCCAGCATCGTGGTCAACAGCTAGCCGAAGGATGGGAAAATCGGAATTAAAAAACGGTACAAGTGCCAAGAAGACCATATTAACAAAAGAACAGAAGCAAGCCCGCATTTTGGTTTGTTTAAATTATATCTATCTCCCGTCTTTGGAGTTTTGGAACAACATTGTGTTTAAACATTTTTCAGTCTTGTAATGACGGACATATTTGGGTGTACCGTCCTGCAAATACCATGTTTCACGAACGTTACGTGTCTCCTTGCAGCAGGTCCGGGCGATTTCCTATTAAGATTTGGGCATGGATAAGCGTACATGGCCGTGGTATAGCGTGGCGTATTAAGGGTAATGGTAGATTTAATGGACATGTCTGTAGGGATATTTTGGAAAACGTTATGCTTCCTTCGTTGGAGCAATTATATCCATCCAACACCTTCATTTATCAACAAGACAACTGCCCTATTCATACTGCCAAGATAATTACTCAATGGTTTTGAAACAATAATATTGAATTAATACCGTGGCCTTCGTACAATCTCGATATAAACTCAGTTGAAAACTTCTGGGGTTTGCTGATAAAAAAAAGAATATGAACGAAACTTCAGACCAAAAGAAGAAGAATGGTGATTGGCAATTGAAAATTGCTGAGAGGAGTTTAGAGAAGGAAACTATTATCATAGACTAACTGCTTTTATACCAACAAGATATAATCACGTCTTGGAAGGAAACGGAGCCATGACAAAATATTAGGTTACATTATTTACACAATAAATGCAATCACAGTTATATGCAGTTGTATCTGTAAATTTTTCACCATAAATTTTTACGTTTGTGATAAATCGAAATCATTCCATTGAATCGAATGGTGTAAAAAAGTAAAAAACGCAAAAATACGTATGTTTTTCTTCTGGACTAACATTGTTCAAATACTTTATTCATAACGTTTCACAATTAATGCCCGTTTTTTAACCTATATGAATATAAAAAATCTAAATTAAGCAATCCAATGACTTGTGAATCGTAATTCAATATGCCCGACGTTGGGACACAATACTGATTTTACGGCTGTCATTATGTTCTTCGTTTTGTTCTTTTTTACGTCTTCAGAGTTGCTTTTATTGTTTTGTGAGACTTATTTGTGTTATTACAAGCACAAAGCATTAGCTTTGTATACGAAAGACAAAAAGGTACTTTCAAGATATACCTTTACCCAACGGCTTAGTTTTCTAATAGTAATTTATAGAGATATTCACTCTCCATCTCAAGATAGTAATTAAATTTGCAAACGAAACAGAAAGTCACTACACACCGTGATGATGTCCTCAACACAAATCCAGCGATCCCATCGTGACTAAGATATATTAAGATACGCCAGCGCATCCCCTTCTCTCGAGAGGAGCGTGAGAGTTGGCAGAGCTAAATGTCCGAATTGACACAAGCGAATCAGCTGATTAACCTCATTTTTGGAATTTGCCAACAGTGGCCATCTTGGTTTGGATTGCCTAATTCCAAAAAGACTGATTCACACCGCTCAGTATTAGTAAAAACTGGATTACTTTATTTTTCAAGTGTAACGGATTTCGTTGCACAGAAGTGTACCAAATTATTAGAAATACTTTTAATATTGCTAGTGGTTAGTCAGATATAGGCAAAAAACTGAATTTGTGCACCGCTTTTTTCAAGATGACAGCTCGAGCGCGATAGATGGAGTTGGAGACATTTAGTATACTTAACAGTACCCCGTGATGAACATCTTTTGCCAAATTTCTAAACTTCCACAATTATTTCCCTCCAATTTTCCATATTTGACTGAAATATTAGAGACGTAAGAGAAATTGTCGAAATACGCCAACTTTTTAAGAAGATTTAACTATTATTTCCGCCCACCTTAAGAAGCTCAAATAAATCCGGAAAAATTAAATGAGGCTAAATTTAAAAGTACTATCGATTAAGCAAATGAAAAAGTGATACTTTCCACAAAATGTTAATCAAATTGATATTCGTTTTCTAGGTGCAACTGCAACTTTCTGTTATTTTTTGTTGAAGTATCAGTAGAGAGTCAAATTTAAATTCAAATTCCCTGACCCTGCCTTCATGTATGTAGTTTAGTAAATCATATAATCAAAATATTAATAGAAAATCAGGCACTTGTTATCGCTAATGTATATAGGCCACCAAATTCCGATTTTGATTCCTTTCTAAACTATTTCGAGGACACGTTTTCCAATATTTTTGCAAATTATGACAATATAGTGTGTTTAGGTGACTTTAATATTAATATGCTTGCTAACTACTCTGCGCAATTTAAAAATATATATCAAACTTTCAATTTTGTGCAAGTAATCAACGAACCCACGCGAATAACTGATACAACCATGTCATTGCTAGATTTAATTCTGGTAAATTTTAAAAGTGTTTGTGACGTTGGGGTAGTCGATGCACAAATATCCGATTACTTCTTAGTTCACTGCACTATAACGTTTAATGTTATGGAAGAACCGGAGAGAATATTTAATTACAGAGCTTTAAAGCATATAAATTTTCAACATTTTCAAATGGATTTAGAAAACATACCTTGGAATGATATTTTCTATATGAATACTATTGACGATAAAATTGAATTTGTTACTGATAATATTTTGCAATTATTCAATACGCATGCACCTATCAAATCTATAAAATGCTCCGAAAGAAAATATGCTCCGTGGTTAACAGATAACATTAAATTTATGCAGAAACTACGTGATAAAGCCTTGGCAAAATTCAAACAAACAGGGCAAAATGGCCACTGGGTGTACTATAAACAACTTAGAAATGTAACTAATGCAGCTATTAAGGCTGAAAAGAAGGCTTATTTAAGATATAAATTTAATAATTGTAATATTAAAAAGAAATGGGGTGAATTAAAAAAATTAAATATTGCTAAAAATCAAAAGGCTAATATACCTGAACAGTTAAGTAATGTGGACACTATTAATGATTTTTTTATCAATTCCTTTAATAATAATGATAGACCTAAAGACGAGTTAATAAATTTTTATAATACCAATGTTAAAGAAGGCATAGATGGTTTATTTTCTTTTAAACTTATTTCTGATATAGATGTAATTAAAATCATTCAAAACATAAAATCTAAAGCTTATGGATATGATAAATTAAATATAATTTTAATACATTTATGCTGTCCTTATATAGTTCCATTCTTAACTCACATATATAATGAATGTATAAATACACACTACTTTCCTAAAGCTTGGAAAATAGCTTTAATATTTCCTTTACCGAAAATCAGTCAACCTAGCCAATTGAGTCACCTAAGGTCCATTAGTGTTTTACCCGTCTTATCAAAGATTTTTGAAAAAATCTTAGAATTGCAGATTAGAGAATTTGTGAATCTCAACAATGTTCTACCATTAAAGCAGTCGGGATTTAGATCTGGATTCTCTTGTGCTACGGCTCTTGCAGACGTAACTGATGACATCATTGGAGCTACTGACAATAACAAAATAAGTGTATTAATATTATTAGATTATACAAATGCTTTTGATATGATAAATCACCAATTACTTGTTTCAATTCTACACTTCTGTGGCTATGAAAGAAATTCCTCCAGTCTACTTTTGTCATTCTTGTCTGACAGAATTCAACAAACAGTACTTAATAATAATATTTCACAACCACTAACGGTAGTTTCAGGTGTACAGCAAGGAAGTATACTTGGACCGTTATTGTTTACAATTTTTACATCGAATTTTCACACATCCTTGCAACACTGCAATTACCATTTATATGCTGATGATACACAGCTTTATTGTTCATTTCATGTTGAAGATCTACAGGAATATAGGAATTTAATTAACAGAATTTGGTGTCAGTTTCTACTGATCAGCTACTTACAATTAACCCCAGTAAATCTTCTGCTATAATATTTTGCAATGACAATGCTCGTGAATTTGTGTCGAGAGAACTTAATATACAGATTGGAAATGATACAATTGCCTTCAATAACAGCTCTAAAAGTCTTGGTCTTATTATTGATTATAAATTGAGATTTAAACAGCATATTACGAGTAAATTAAGATCAGCATACGCTGCACTAAAAATGATATATTCCCAGAGACGATTTTTAAGCATGGAAGTAAAAAAAATGTTATGTGATTCTCTAGTTTTGTCCCATTTTAATCATTGCGATGTGGTTTATGGCCCCTGTATTGACAGCATCGAGACCCGGCGCATACAAAAAGTACAAAATGCTTGTCTTCGCTTAATTTTTGGAATTCAACGCCGTCAAAGAATATCTCGTAAATTGAAAACTGAATATGGCTGAATATGTACAATCGCCGCAAACTTCACATGGCTTGTTTTTTTCATAAAATTTTAAAGTTTACCATACCACAACACCGTAAGGACAGTAGTAAAAATTGAAAACTCTTTCGGAAAAATTTGACAGACAGGCGGACAGACAGCTAGCAAGCCGTCTGTTTGTTATATTAGATATTACTCATTCTTTTACGTTTCCTCTTACTCCCATATTATCTATTTTTTCTGCTAGAATTGCAGAATCTAAGGTATCGAAAGCACGTGATAGGTCGAAGAATACACCAACTATCATCATCTTTGTCTATGCCACTTAGTACGTACTGAATTAATTCTCTACTACAGTCTCGTCGAGTATCCATTTCTAAAACCATGCTGGCAGTTAGTTATTATTTTGTGCTTCGTCAGAAATTCGGATAGGCGAATGTAAACTACTTTTTCGATTATTTTGGAAAAAGGGACTAAGTGGACAATTGTTCTGTAATTTTTAATCGATTCTGGATCACCTTTCTTGAATATTGGAGTAGTTTTTGCTATTTTTAGTTTACTGGGAAATTTTCCGCTAGTGACTGAACTATTAACGACATTCTTTATGTGAATACTTAGTTCTTTAATACAATTATAAGCAAACAAATAATAATTCATTTTTAAACATACTTAGTTCTTTATCACGCTCCTTTATTAACCGAATAAGTAGTTCGTCGAGACCTACGGATGGTTTATTTTTTAATTGTGCAATAAATTTTTGAATGTCCTCATCTGTAAATTGTTTAAAAAACATTGTGAACCTATTTTTTATTTGTAAGGAACAATTAGTAATATTTTTTGAATACAGTGTATGCACTTGTTCTGCAACAGAATTTGCAAAGTGTTTGCCAAATACATTTGCGATTTCTTTGTTATCTGTCAGTATGTTATTATTTATTCGTAAGTTAATTCGAGTAGTTTGGACTTTTTTTCGTTTGATTTAGTGTTTACTTGTTCCTATAACTTTTTTGGTTTGTTTTCGGCTTTGCTTATTACTGAATTATAATTTTTTTCCGTTTCGATTTTTTATATAGTTGTCTTTTTAGGTTTTTATAGTTATCGTGCATGGCAGTATCTGTTGACAGTTTTCGGTACCAGTTTAGTTCTCTTAATTGGTTTGAATCGTGTCTAATTTCATTGCTGAACGTGAATGTATTGACATTTTTAGCGTAAGACAATGTTTTTAATGGATTTGACACTTTAAAGCACCAGTCAAAGAGTCTGTTTACTGTAAAGAAAATCAAATAAATTATTGGGCATGCTTTTGGGTGCCCATGAGACTGTAGATGAATGTAGTATCGCGCATCTGAGGGACACGACAACTTTATAATTGACCGCCAGCCGTGTCTCCGCAATGATATCTAGCTAAATCCACTCTCGTGGGAGATTTGGATAACTCTTAAGGTGGCCATTCCCTAGAAAGAGACATCCGATAGGGAAATATTTACTATTTTTGCCCATGACAAGTTTTTCTTAGTACGTATATTTAAAAAAACTATAAGAGTAACTAAGTAAAACCATAGCAAGACTATTACTATGAATTTTCACTCAATAATTTCAGTGGTTTGCAAAATAGCTCGATTTGAAACTGCGAAATAGGAAGATGGACATAATTTTTAAATTTAAATCCAGCTATTTTGCAACCCGCTGAAATTATTGAATGAAAATTAATAGCAATAGTATATTATGGTTCTACTTAGGTACTCTTATAGTTTTTTTTTAAATATTCGTACTAAGAAAAAAAAAGTTATGGCCAAAAATAATACATATTTCCCTATCTAGGGAATGGCCACCTTAAGACTCCCGAATGTGAAAACGAAGAAGATTATACTTACCGCGTTTGCTGCAGTCTGCCTTCTGTCATCTCTTGTTGTTTAGTGGTGCACTCCTGATCGGATCTTATAAACTAGCACTTGCGAAACGCTTACTCAGACTATAATGACCGTAGATAGACTCTGTGAGTAACCGGATAGCTATTCTGCTTGACGGGATCGGAGTCGACAAGAAATACAAATATTCAAGTCTAAGTTAACTGTATACAAGACAATTTGTCAAAAAAAAAAATAAAATAAAATAAAAAAAATAACTACTATTAAAATGTACTTATGTCGAACTTTTGAAAAAGTATTCACGTTTTATAATGCACTGAAAATGTCGAATTTGCTTGTACTTTGTCAGGATGCTTCAAGGCGCTACATATAGGAGTTCAATGGTTTTCCAGCTTGAAGAAACGTACTAACGGCATTAAATTCAAAGATAACTTTTTTACGTCGAGTCGCATTCCAGCGACCCCTATGACGATGAGGTATTTTGGGTCCGTCGGAATTGCTTCATCGTCTTTCATTAGACGTTCTAGTGGTTCGGACTCGGAGTATTCTTCATCACTTTCAGAACGAAAAAACGCCGTTCGACGGTTTTTATTTAAAAAAAACCGCCCCATCAGCTTTTTGCTAGAAATTGCTTTTTGAAATGGCTGTGATTTCCGCCATTCGTAATATAGTTTAGGTTAATTTCGAAGTCAATTTTTTATGTAAATTTTGGCGAAATATAATTACTTCTACATCCACGTAGTGTTTTTGCATCCCAACGTCACCTCAATTTATGGAAAATTATTTTTACTAAAAACTATAGTCATATATTCTAGTGAACACTTTTTACAAAATTCAAATATCTGTTTTAGTTATCACGAAAATGGTCAGAGAGTTTTAAGTGGGACACCTTGTATGTTGATCTAAAATTTCCTTTTTATTTCCATAGATAATTTATTACCAACGTAAATAACATACACGGGTTGTGGTAAAAGTGAAAATAAAAAAAAAATTTCTGGTACAATTTTTTGTGTCAATTTACGTTTCAATGAATAATAAGACAAACAACCATAATGGGGTGGTGATATTTATATTACGATTACTTGCAAACTTTTTGGGGATTGTCAACCTTCTCTACAGTGGCAGTATCCGAACGAATAAACCGTACGAAATATGGATACATAAAGTTTTAATGGTGAGCATCACGAAACAATGCGTCGTAAGAGTTTTTTTTTTTAAGTATGGCGCACCGCTTCTAAAAATTTGAATAAATTTGACAATAAACTACTCATAGCAGTGTATTCTTGGTAAAAATTCTCTGTACGCGAATCATTATTTTCTTGAATAAATAATTATTTGATTTCTTCAATATTTTTTATCCATCTTAAAGAGGCAACAAAATCGGCATATTTTTTTCCCTAAGATGTACTTAAATCATATCTACATTCTCGATAATTTTCATTCTAATTAACGCACAACTTGCTAAAATTAAAAATGAAAACGAAAAATTATGATTAGGGTACAGGGGTTACCAGTGGCGACAGAGGGCTACAACTCTAGGAAAGCATTTCTTTTCCCATTGCCGAATTGGGTCTAACCGTTTCTGGGGCCGTTTTACCATGTTTATTCTACTATATCCTTTGATTCTGAATTTGATAAATTTTGATACCTAGATCACATTTTTGCATTTTTACGTTTCAACGCCTACCGACGGCTAGGGTCGTTTTTGTCGAACTTGTGTATTTAATAAATTTTGATACCTAGATTCATATTCTTGCATTTTTACGTTTGGACACTGGCCGAAACCTAGCGTAGTTTTTGTAAAACTATTTGATAAATTTTAATTCCTAGATTCATATTCTTGCATTTTTACGTCTCGACGCCGTCCGACGACCGGCATTGTTTTGTGTAACTTTAGTATTTGATAAACTTTGATATCAAAATTTATGTTCTTGCATTTTTACGTCTCGACGCCGACCGACGCCGACCGCCGCCTAGCGTTGTTTTTGTAAAACTAGTGTATTTGACCAGTTTTATACCTAAACTGATGTTCTTACATTTTTACGTCTCGATGCCGACGATTTTGTAAATCTTGTGTATTTGATAAATCTTGATACTTAGATTTATATTTTTGTACCTTTACGTCTCGACGCCGTCCGACGCCTAGCGTAATTTTTATGAAACTAGTATATTTGATCAATTTTGATACCTGGATTCATATTCTTGCGCGGCTTTATGTCTCGACGCCTAACGTCGTTTTTGTAAAACTTGTGTATTAGATGAATTTGGATACCTAAATTCACGTTCTTACATTTTTACGTGTCTACGTCGACCGACACCTGGCGTCGTTTTTCTGAAACTTCTGAATTTGATAAATTTTGATACCTAGTTTGATATTCTTTTATTTTATCTTCTCGACGCCAACCGACGACCAGCGTCGTTTTGTGTAACTTGTGTATTTGATAAATTTTGATGTCAAAGTCTATGTTCTTGCATTTTTACGTCTCGACGCAGACCGACGCCTAGTGTCGTTTTTGCAAAACTTCTGTATTTGATACATATTGATACCTAGATTCATACTACTGCAGTCGATTCTATAATTGATACCTAAATTCATATTGTTGCATTTCTACGACCAACGCCTAGCATCGTTTTTGTAAAACTTGTGTATTTGCTAAACTTTTATTGTAACGGTCACGTTTTGTAAGAACACTCAGTACCTTAAATTCGATAAAGCGCGCGACTATTCTATTCATTGTTTTAAATTTAAATTATACGCGTTTAAATTTTATCGGCTAATCATGACAAATTCTTGACCAATAGCGAGTAGCTTGTAGTACGCAGGATATTCCTACGCCAAGTCGGCAAGGGAGACACGAGAGACAAGAGACGTTGAAGAGATGGTGTAAAGGCGGTTGCCCGTGTAGGGCCGTAAGAATTAAAAAGCCGCCATTTATTGTAAATAAATGTATATATAGTGATTAATAACTGCGAATAGAATCAGTAAAGTAGTTATTATAATTTATATGTTCTGTGTTATTGTGCTCCATTGCCCATAACTATAGTAATGCAATGTTTTTGTCGAATTAGCTGTAAGTCCAGACTTTTATATTATGTATGCCTTTCGTGATGCTAATTTTCCTGTTTGAAGCCGATTGCGAAAACGCAGAATTATTGACGGCTTTCAGCACCTCATTCCACGTTTGGCAAGTAATATTCTTTGTTGTATGCAGTGTTACCGTCCGGTAAAGACTTCTCTTACCCCATGAGAAGACTATAATAGTGCGTGAATAATTTCATGTGAACGTTATGTTTACGTAACTATACGCCCCGTATTTTGACATATCCCGTGTGTTTTGGGCATAAAAACATAGTGTTCAACGGTCGAACCAGTTTATGTGTCGAAAATATTAATTGTCGGGCCTTTTTTGTTAATAATGTTATGTACAGACTAAAGTATTTCCTTTTGTGTGTTTTCGTGTAATTTAATTGAGCTTGTTTATGTTAAAGTAAGAAGAAGCCAGATCGTGTTTAGTGTAGTTTAATTATTTACCGTATACGGACTCTTATTGTGTACAGTTTTGCTTTGTATTTTGCTATATGTCAGCTGGATTTTTAATGATTTGTTTATATGATTATTCTGAGCAAAGTTTTTGTAAAGTTTACTCACAAACCCTGATGTCAAATGCTCTGTTTTGTTTGAGCATTTTTTGTATATCATTAAAGTAAGTTAAATTTAATTATTCGTTTTATTTTCCCTCAAGAAATTATTACGTTTCATTATATCTAGATTCATGTTCTCTCATTTTAACGAAACCCATTTTTTGTAGAATATTAATGTAAAGCCTATTACAATTACTCCGACTTATGTAACGTTTTAAATTTTTTATTCGCAGCTTAATAAGTTTGAAAATTTATATCCCCTGTACGTTTTGCAGATTTTGTAAATATCATGTCAGGCTTGAAAGTTAGCCAAGTTCATTTTCAATATCTTAACGAAGCTTACATTTTTTACATTTTTTTATGACATTTGCCCCAAATATTGTTAAAATTCTATGACCAATTATTTCCTCATAATAAAGTGCAAATATAGTCAAGAAGTTTGCCTTTATAGAGACAGAAGAAAAATCTGGATATGGAAGCAGTGATTCCTTAGGCAGCGGTTTTTTTTTCTTAAAGATTTATATCTTTTGAAATGAAACATTTTACAGGGCTCATTAGCAATACCAGGTACACCCTTACGTTTTCTTTATTTTCCAAGAGATCAATTTGACCAATTTTAAATTAAGAATTGTATTAAAAAGTTACTCTAAAGGAAGGAAGGAATACAAATATGTAGGGCGCTATTTGAAAATATAAGTTTTGCGCTGTTAATTTTTTATGAAATATTGTTATATAATTATCTGTGTATTAAAAAATCGTGAAATAATGCTCACAATCGCGTGTATTCACACAAGTTTTATATTTAGTAAGTGCATCAAAAGATGTAATTATTATAATGTGTATTTTTTCAAAAGCGAAATAGATGTGAGTTGATTGTTTTGAATATCTTGTAATGACAGTTGATTAATGTATATGCTACTTATTATTTAAATGTTTACCGTCCTGACACTTTAACATCCTTAAAAGTTCATTTTTACATAAATTATAGTTGACTATGATGTGATAAAATGAATAATGTACATTTCAATAGCCCAGCACTAGAAGTAAACAATTCTTATGAGAGATATGTGAATGTAAAATTTTGTGTTACATATTTACATGAACAGTTGGGTGCAATAGTTGCTTACTGATCCAATCGAGATAATTTAAAATTGAATTTTAGTGCGGTCCGCTTATTATGTTTATGTAAATTATTTCAGACAGATTTATGATTAACTTCGACTTATCTACAGCTATTTTAAATACAATTTGAGATTGTTTAAAGGCTATATCAACGACATCTTTCAATGATGTGCTTTACCGATGGTTCATATATAACTGGCAATGGGCATAAATCTTTCTTTCTTATTTGTTTTCTTTTCGTTCAAAAGTTATAAAACTGTGAGTGCTTTTGAGTTCTATCTGATAGGAAGTACATGAGTGTTCTTTAATAAAAAGTAAATATTCAATAAACAGATATATCAAGTGAAGTGCAAGAAATCAAATCCAAGAAGGGATGGTAGGCCAGCAGCTGTGAATTAAACAGATATGTCTTTTAGTTTATTACTGTAGTTTATTTCTTTATAGTACGCGGAAAATGAGAATTCTCTGGGAGTTTCGTACAACCGGACATATCGATCGATAATTATTACTATTCAGAGCCGCTAAAAAAAATGAAAACAACGTAAAATGTAGAGAAAAGTCGCAGCTTTAATGTGGAACTAATCACAAAATTCATATAAATTTCTATCATAGAGAAAAAAGTGTTAGAAGATGGCTTAGTAAACTTTATACAGTTGATTTATTCACATCTTTGAGTTTTATGCATCCTGCCTATATCTCCCGTAACAATGGGTGCATTTTCACTGTATGGATTCGATTCCACGCACTTTAATCTATATTTCGTGAAAATTTCATTGAAGAATGTTAAGAAACAAATAAGTTGTATATGTTTTACTGTATAATTGTGCATTTTCTGAACGTGTATGAATAATGTAGACAAATTCAAAAAGTACTGCGCGCATTTAAAAAACTCTAAAGTCATTCGAAAGAATATGTTTTATTGTAGGTGCTTACAATCCAAAAATTAAGACTGTGCTATTATTATTACTTAAGATATAGCGAATTGAACTCAAAAATTTGGAGGTGATTGATCGATGAGAAATATACCCTCTACTTTGATCGCAAGGTATATTTTTCCAACAAAAGTAATTGCAATAAAATGTTAATTGGATTAATATATCATTACATAAGAATATATAAGCAAAATGAATTATGATTCTAACGACTTCCGGCAAAGATATGAATAAATCTGTGGATCAACTGTACAAAGTTCACTAAGCCATCTTCTGACACTTTCTCTCTTTGATACATTTTTTATGAATTTTGTGATTAGTTCCACATTTAAGCTGAAACTTTCCTCTACATTTTATGTTATTTTCATTTTTTTAGGGGCTGTGAATACTAAGAATTATCGATCAATGAGCCCGGTCGTACGAAACTCCTGAAGAATTCTCGCTTTTCGCGCATTTCGAAGCGGCTTAAAACTATAAGTGGAAAACTCGATTTATCTTCTAAACGGCTTAAGCAAGACAAAAATTTGTAAAGACCTTTTTTGTAGAGAAAAAGACGAGCTACAACTTTTGTTGGGAACTTCTTTCTCTGTTTTCATTATTTTGGCCGCTAGAGCAAAGAACCGAAAATCAAAAAGTTTTTCCAAATATTTTTTAATTTTCCCGGAACTTGGAGGTGCAAAGAATGCATCATCTCATTCTCCAGGTTATTACCTACATAAATCCCAGAGATGATCCTTTTATTAATTTTTGTTACCCTAAATTGTTAATTTCCTGTACTATTATATAAATTGAAAAAAAAAATATATATAAAAAAAATGAAAAGATATTAAACATAGGTGAAATAGAAAAATATGGGGAATTTGGAAAACAGAAATTAAAACTGAAGCAGATTACTTCAGAAACGGACCAGTATACAGGGTGTACAAAATATTCTCTCGGACCTCTTTCTCATAACCCGCCGAAGAAAGCTTTTTTTACCGCGAGACAGAACCCTTCTCTACACTTCCACCGTAAATATCAAAGAAAAATAAACACAATATCAAAATTAAAGGAAAAACAGCCACAAAAACCTCCCAGACAATTCATCTCAATAACCCAAACAATTGTAATGTTTATAGTTCCACAGCTTCTAGCAATACCGTATTGAATGTGGACAATGTAAAAAGTACATAAAAAACATGTGAAAGTCTGTCATATTAATATTAGATCACTGGTGCCCTGCTTCGATTCATATAGTGAAATTATTCAAGAAAATGATTACCATATTATAGCATTGTCAGAAACTTGGCTGTCTCCAAATTTTCCTTCCAACTTAATCTATATGCCTGGATATAAATTAGTTCGTTTTGATCGCTCCACTAGAGGAGGAATAGTATGCTTTTATATTCGTAATTGCCTTAAATTCAGTATAATTAAGACAGATTAATAATTGGGAAGAAAAATATATCAGTTTTTGATGTTCACTTTATTTTTTGTCAACATGACAATTGTTTCGCCACACAGTGGCTTCTTCGGATGTTGAGTAGTGGTATACTAATTTTACAATGCACAAACTGTATGGTTTTATACAATTTCGATGTAATCCTAATCTTAATTGCTGAGCGGAAAAGTACAATATAATTTTAATTACTAAATGGAAAGGTATATATATTTCTAGGAAATTTATTGAATCTAATTTTAATAGTCTAAGTAAATAAATTTAGTAAGGGAGATGAGTTTGTTTCAATTTGGTCACTTAATAAAATACCAGACGACTTCAGTTTATTTATTTCTAGATATTCTACCCTTTTTTCTCGGTGTGTAAAATTTTAAACTCTTCGTTGAACACGTGACCTACTTCTATTAGGTGGTTAGCATAAGTTGAATCTGTTTTATTACTGATGTAACTTCTTTTGTGTTCTGATAACCGTTTACCAAAGTTACTTCCTGTTTGTCCAATATATACCTTAGGACAAGCACCACAAGTCAACTTATAGACGCCTGATTTATTTTCTGATGAAATTTTGTCTTTTGCATTTTTAAATGTTTTCCTATTGTGTTATTAGTTTTTAAATCTACATTAATATCACGGTTTTTTTTTAAAAGAGGAAGTTTTTTCTGTTGGGTAGCCGATGTAAGTGAGAACTTTGAAACTGTTATTTTGATCTTTTATTATTGGATATACTTGCTTCTTTAATGGCTTTATTGAAAGATTTTTTCTCAATGATATTGTGTATTACTTCGGGGTTGTAACCATTGTTGAATGCAATTTGTTTTATTATTTGTAGTTCTTTGATATAATATTCTTCCGATAAGGGGACAGTCAAAAGCCTGTGTATCATGCTGTTGTACGCTGCTATTTTGTGTTGACGAGGATGTGCTGAGGTGTTGTGTATTGTTATGTCAGTGTGGGATGGTTTATGAAAAATTGAAAAGTCAAGTTTTTTATTGAGTCTTTTGATAGTCAAATCTAGAAAGTTAATAGTGTTTTCGGTTTCAGTTTCGAGAGTAAATTTAATTTTAGGGTGGAGTGAGTTTATGAAATTTAGGAAATTGTTGAGTTGTCGTTTAATTCCTGTAAAACAAGTTAAAATATCATCTACATATCTATACCAATAAAGAAATTTATTGCTTTCTGGGGTTCTATGTATTTGGTTTTCTAAAAAGTCCATAAATATTGCGGATAAAAGTGGGCTGAGAGGATTACCCATGATTACACCCTCGTCACTTGTATAAATCTTCTAGGCAAATGGTTAAAAGATTTATAATCTCTTGTTTTTTAGCAATGTTTATATTATTTTTATCTAAAATATTTTCTACCAAGGTTATTGTCTCTGTTGGTGGTATACTAGGGAATCAGTTCTGTACGTCAAAGGAAATTTATTTTGCATTGTCCGGTAGTGTCATGTTCTTTAGTATGTCTATTAAATCGTAAGAATTTTTGATACTATATTTTGGGGTGAATTTAGTGTTTTCTTTTATTACATTTATTAATTTGTGTGAAATATTAAATGATGGTGCTGTTAAAAACGAAACTACAGGTCTTATGGGGAGATTATCTTTATGTAATTTGACTAGAAAATACATTTTTGGTATTTGCGGATTCATCGTCTTTAATTTATATTTATCGGACGTAGTAATAATACTGTCTGAGTTTTTAATTGCTGATTGTATTTCTTTTTGGTATCGATTTGTAGAATCTTTGTCGAGTATTTTATACTGTGCTGTATCTAAAAAACTATTAATTTTATATATAGAGTCTGTTTTGTTTATAGCAATAACTATATTTCCTTGATCAGCATTTGTAAAAATTATATCATTAGTTATTGTTTTGTTTTTTATTGTTTTAATGGCATCGCAATCTTTGTTATGAAAATTTTTATTTTATTTTTTAAGATCATCTTTAGTCATTTTAGTGGCTGTATATTTGTCTATCATGTTATTGAAAGAGTTTGATAAAGCTATGTCTGTTTCTACTCCTAAGTATTCTAAATTATTTCTATTGATATTTTGTGTAATGTTATGTTTGAATCCTTTTTCTAAAGTTTTAATTTCGTTATTGTCAAACCTAGTGTTTGATAAATTTGCAAATTTCTTGTGAATCTTATTTTCTGAAAATATTTTTGTTTCTGTGTCTGAATTTGATTTCTTACTTAACAACGATTTAATTTTTTGTTTTTGTTTTTTGTATTTTTTATGGATTAAGTTATTAACTTGTGTTCTGACTTGAAAATCTAAAGTATCAAAAGTAATGGAATGTAGCCTATAAGTTAACTCTGAATGCAGTATCTTAAGATATATAGTGTAGGTGTCTCTTTTTCTGTATTGTGTTCTTTTTTCTTGCACTAACCGTTTTTTCATTCCTACTTTGCATCCTTGTCTAGCTGCTTCGCTTCGGTTGTTAGTTTTAAGTTTGATATATCTTGGGAAGACATAATTTTTTAAACACTTTATATGAGAATAAAGTGGACATTAGGACTAAAACACCCTCGACAAGATATGGACACGCTCGACAATGTTCATAGCTCGTAAAATTAAATGTGTTTGATTTGAAAAATAGACCAAGTTCACAACGTGAGAGTAACTTAACGATCTAGTAAGAGAGTTGGAAAAATCGCGAAATAACAGGTGAATTTTTTTCTCAGGTTTTCCACCATTCGACCTTGAAATGACCTTAACGCGACCTGATACCGTCAAGCCGGCCTCGGATTTAGATTCAGCGACCTCAAAAACCTATATAGGTACAAATTTTCTCAAATCTTTCTGTCGAAATCTAATAATTTGACCTTGAAATGACTTTAACGCGACCAGATACCGACAAACCAACGTCGGACTTGGATTCAGCGACCTCAAAAACCTATATACAATTTTTTTTCAAATGTTTCTATCGAAATCTAATGATATGACCTTGAAATGACCTTAACGCGACCTGATACCGACAAACCGACCTCGGATTTGGATTCGGCGACCTCAAGAACCTATAAACATTTTTTTCTCAAATTCCTCTGTCTAAATCTAATCATTTGACGTTGAAATTACCTTAACGCGACATGATGCCGACAAATCGACCTCGTATTCGGATTCAGCGACCCCAAAAATCTAGGGTGTACTAAGTTTCGTTGGTGGAAGCGAAAGTCTTTTTTTTTGTGTGGCTGTGTAATCTTTCGAAAAAATTATTATACATCATATATGCTATAAAAAATATAAAATAAATATAGATGCAGCTCTGATAACCAGAGCCCGGCGCAAAAGTAGTTGTGCCAGAGACGGTCTTCACACACAGTAAATATAATGTTTTGTATGATTCACATATGCAAATACATTCATTATTTATAGGAAACAAATACCTACTTTTGCGGTAGGTAAGAAATAAAAAGTATGGCATAAAACTCATAAAATAATAAATAAATAATTTATTATTGGTTTGGAGAAATTATTTATTTGGTGTTGTTGAGCAAGTAGATGTAAGAGATGTTTACTGAAACTGGTGGATAAAAAACACCAGACTTCGGCCGCACATTATATATACCTGCAGCGTCGCGCGTCGGTCTGATTGTCTAATCGAAAACAAAAAACTCGGCACTTTAAGCGGCATACGCCACTTCAACTTTTTATATCAGTTAAGGAAATGTAAACATCTTCCATATGTTTCTTCCAACTATATTAAACAATTTTCAATTTAAAATATAATTTTTGTCTGTGCACATAATATAAAAAAATATAAGAAGAATTTTCGACACCACAAAGTCACCGCCACGCTTGTCACTCTCTTTCTGCTCTTTTACGACAGCAAAGGATACGGTAAACAATAATAACAGTAAAATAAACAGCAGATTGCGTTTTATATTTTGCAGAAGACTTCAAACATACAGAAAGCATTTGAAATAAAAAAGGTTCAACAATTATTATTAATTTATTACACAATGACCAATGCCATGTGAGATTGTTTCATATGCACATACGCATTATGGAGTCAACACTACCGACTTGTCAGTACATTTTTAATAAGTAAATGTGTCGTGATTTGTCATGGCGTCGAGTGGCTTTCCATTAAATAAAACAGTACTTTCGTAGATTAAAAATTTTCTGGAACTGCGGTTTAACGGTGTAGAACTTTTCTGTGCCAACTGTGAAAAAACACTTTCGTGGACATGCAATTCGAACATTTTAAAACAAGTTTCATCTGAACGTCATAAAAACTAAACTTTAGCATATTTACATGGATATTTCTCACGGATCCCTCTAGCTATACGCAACGTTCAACGTAAGCCGGAAACAGATCAGTATACAGTAATTGATGTAATAAACATTACAGGTATTTCATCTAAGTCAATATATTTTTAGAGTCTCAGGGGATATTGCTGAATGAAATACAAATTGGATACATAACAGTGTTAAGAAACAACCCCGGCTTTTCAACATTTTTGTGTGTGGCAAAGAAGTGGACTGTTCAATGCCGGACATAAATCTGCCATCTATAAGAAACTATACCTATTTTAAATATGCGCCGATTACATCGGTAGACGTTGAACGGTTGAACGATCATTTTTCACAACACAAGTGAGATATTCAGTGACAGGCGCCGGAGTTTTATTTCGGACGATTTAGAACAAGTGCAAATAATATATTTTTATTATTCTAATAAGGTATAGTTACTAGGCGTTTGTGTTTGTGCATCTAACAATAAGTGCATCAAAGTATGACTTATAACTGTTTAGGGACCATTTACCTTTAAATATTATGGAATTCCCTAGATATAATCATAACATAAAATATTGTATTATTACGCATGAAAATGTTTATATAGTTCATATTGCGCAAAGCCGACTCTGGCTTTTACGTCATAACTACCTCTGAGCCGGGGTCTGCTAATAACATATCATGCTTTATTCCACAGCGCTAAGACTTACAGATTATTAAATTGGGGAAGTTCTTGCCATATACAAAATATTTTCATCCTCCAAAAAAAGCTATTAGAACATTAGCTGGTATTCCAAATTATGAAAGCTGTAAACCATGGTTCACCAAGCTTAACATATTAACTCCGACTTGTGCAATTACTTTAATTTAGTTTATGTAAAAGAAAATTTAAAGAAGTTTGCTACCAATATGGAATTTCATCACTTGACCCGGTCATCGACAAATTTAGTAATTCCTTCACACAGTTTAACAAACACAAATAAAGCATATATTTGTATAAAACTCTTCAATAAACTACCAACAATTGTAAGAGAGGCACCACTGACTAGGTATAAATTAATCATAAAGAAACATTTAATTGAAAATGTTTACTTTACTTTTAGGCAAAATTTTAAATAAAATGTCTTTTTGTTGCATGTATATATACACAATTTATTATATGTTATTTGAGATTAGTATATTTTTTGTAATGTGTGATGCATTTATTTTATTTTATACAAATAGTTTACCTAATATGTTTTTTATACGTCTATCTATGTCTAAGCACTACGGTGTAATAAGACCAACAAATGATCTATCTATCTATTTAATACAGATTCGGCAGCGTCCTAATTTTTTATATGACATCTGCCTCAAATATTGTATTATTAAAATTATATAATCAATTATTTCCACATACCAGCGTGCAAATATAGTCAAAATGTTTTTCTTTAAAGAGACTTGGTTGGGAAATCTGGATGTGTCAGTAGTTATTCCTTATGCAGCGGTTTTCATAATTAACTACTTTTATCATGCTGAGTCTTACCTCGTTATCTACCCTCTCAATCCAGACGGAGGTTAAAAATAGATGAAAATATCGAATTGTGTAAAATTTCCAATTTTATTATCACCGACGAGAGAAGTCTGTAATAATAGCAATATTTCTTTTTACTTTTATTGACATATTCGTCACAAATGAAGTATAAACAAGAGATAATATTGTATTACGAGTACATCAAATATATTTTAGTGAACTTCTATTCTATAAAGCTGCCGGCTAAGTCATAAAAGTTAGACACGACATTCTGTACGTTGTTATTGTCACATTTCCTTCTAAACGAGCTAAGCGGAAGATCTGATAATTACCTATTGTTACGGTTTATTTTCCTGGAAAAATTCTCCTGACGGTCCCCAACGAAATGGTTGTCAGAGCACAATCCAGCGATATCCACTGAAAACGTGAATGCCTAAGAGAGTTAAATTGGGTGTGTTATAATCAGATCAGTTTCTTTTTCATAAAACAAAATAATATTTTACTTACAGCTTTTCAATTTTTATGAAAGGATGCTGTTTTCTTCTCATCAATCTTAATACATTTTTACTTACTTCTAGATACTGCCACTAATATAGTTTATTAGAAGTTTAAAATATTCTTTATTAAAGATTTGCAGTATATTCTCTTTGTTTAGGATTCGAATTTCTGTATTATTGGTGGTATTTACTAATGTCGAATTAGATTCGTTTGTCAAAAGGAGGTTACAAGAAGTTATGTACTGCAGTATATTCTTCAGAAATAATATCATCCCGCAGATTTTATTATTTTAAATTAATAAATACAAAACTTGTATTTTTACTTTCCTCCTTTTACCAAAGGGAAATATTATAATCAATTGTGAAAAAATCACTCTCCAAGATTTGTACGAATTTCCATGTTTCGCACTATGTAGAATACAAAAATTAAGAACTTTCAAATTCTCCTGACAATGTCTGTTTCTCGGTCTTCTGTTTGTCAGTCTGTTGGCGTTGCATCTGAAAATTTGGTACACTTACCCCCGCTACTAACAAGGAAATGAGATATACTTTCACTGGAAAATAAACAGGGTAGACTCAAGATAACTGAAGGATAGATTGCCTGGTAAGAATCGGCAACAAGTGATACGTCACGTGTAGTAACAACTTTTTTTCATCATGGGAGTAAATATGTAAAGAAAACTAGTAAGAGTCCAGAATCTAGGGATTTGGTGTATAAACCAGAAGTCAAAGAGTCCACATTCATAATGACTTTTGTCACACCCATCACAACCTCCAACATTCCCACTCCGTTATAGGCTAAGGGGATGGAGCTATTAGTAAATCCGACGCCTGCGTTTGCGGTGAGCACCATTGAAAACTTTGATTCGAAAATGAATTTGAATTTATTGGACGCTAAATAGTTTTAAGAAACTATTAAAATTTACATACTATAGAACATTATTAGCATGATATACTCTATAGAATTACTCTTACTCAAGGTTCAACGAAGTCAGTTCAGTTATGCTCAACGATCAAGATACCAAGCGAAAATAAATCAAATTCAATATTGAACGAATAAAGTATAAATTAACAAATTAACAAATGTCAGTCTGGAATGTAAATATCTAATTTAAATAACAACATCTAACTTAATTAAAAACTAATAAATATGGCCTTGCAATTAAATAATTTACTTAAAACATAAATATGTACCATGAATTTGTAATGTAAAGGCCTTGGCTTCTGTACACACACCAAATTTCAAGTTTCTGTACTCTTATCAGCTTGCTTGACTTATTTTCCCCTATTTACCCCTATTCATCCCCAACCCTTCACCGGATGTGTTCAAGAAACCATCCAGTTTCAGATCTCGTTATAGTGTATACGTGAACAAAATTTCAAGTCAATACTTTAAACCGTTCCGGAGAAAGCGTGCGGATAAAACAAAAGTTACAGACAGACAGACCGACAGACAGACAGACTGACAGGCCGAGAGACAGGCGGAAACATTTTTTTCGCTCAAATTTAAGATCTCGACGTTTCACGATATTCTAAACCTATTTCAGGAAAAAAAAATAATTTTTTTTTTACGATAACTATACTTCCAATCCACTACGTAGACGTGGAAGTAAAGGAAGTTGTTAATAATTTAATTGTAACATTCGAAAAATTCATTATTGATTTGGGGTTTATGAATTCCTCTATTTCTAATTTGTGAGGAGGCTCGATGACAGAAGTTTGCCGGAGGCACTCACTGCAATAATTCTGTTAATGCTCTTACAACTTATTCTTCTACATGTTTAATATGGCAAAAAACCAATTTCTCGCCTTTCTTCGATGTACCCTCAGCACAAGGGATCGAGTGCTTGATACTTTCAAATTCGGTCCGCAAGATCACCGGCGGCGCCATGGTTTGAGGTTATGCTGTCAATATGAACGAATCAATTATTTTTCTATTATACATCAAAATAAATAAAAAAAAAACCTAAATAAATAATTTTCACGTACCTTTTATGCTACCCTATTTTCACTATATGCACACAGCTAGATTAAATGATAATCGGTTATTAAAAAATTTAGCCATATAAAGCAATAATAAAAAGTGAGTCTAACAATGCTATATTGCACATAGCTTATTGAATGGTTATCAAATTAAAATTGCGTATTAGTGTGTGTGAGAGAATAAAAAGTTTTAACAAATTTTTGAACACCAGCAGTCTCATTATTAGAAACGGGGCAGACGATTTCAAACATTATATTATTAAAATTCCATAAGCAATTATATCCGCTTATTAGGGTGTAAATATAGGATCAAGATGTTTTCAATTTAAGAGACGTGGATGGGAAATCTGGATGAGGAAGTAGTAATTCCTTAGGCAGCGGTTTCTCTTACTGCACCTCGCTAATAACCGAAGAGATTGCGATGTTTGTCAAATATGAAAATATGTATCCAAATAATACTTTTCTATGAAGTCACTTCAATGGAATAAAAGATATTACATGTGTAAAATACGCAAACAATGTTTTTCAAATTTGATTTAGATTTAAAATAACCTATACTTTTATCGTTGGAAAATGCATCTCTTTCCATTCTCCTTATTAATATTTATATATTGGGGTGGTTTATTAGCAGCAATAATAAATTCCACTGTTTGCTGAAAATACCATTATTATATCCTTTGCTTTGTGTTGAATGTGTTCTCTCTATGCAATTAAACAAAATTTCCGAATCCTGTATTTATTATGAGCTTATTTGCCGAACCCATCTAAAGCCAGTTAGTTATTCTGTTTACATAATATTTTAAGCTTTAATGCTTATGTAACCAGAGGAAAACAAAGGTTCAGAACTAAATTGAATCAACAAACACTTTCCAGATTCTCTACCCAAACTTTCAATAATAACCAAGTGCAAACACAACTAAAAACCACAATTAAAAACATGAAATGAACTTCTTAATTATACACGTAATTTGGTAGATATAGAATAGAGGCTCTTTGCACGAAACATTACAAAATACAGGATGCCGCGGGAGTATGGGGCAATCCTGCAAAAGCTATGATTAAAGTTCTAAGTCCCATTGGCGAGGCAGCTCAATATTTGTTACTTCTCATTGTTTGAACTGAATTGAATAGTTCAATTTGAAAGCGACCTGGGGGGCTCGTTTTATTAAAAAATATTTATAATGTTTCGTATATGTATTGCTAAATTATTACATCTTTTGAAAAGATGTAGATAATCTATTGTTGAATACAACAAAATTTTAATACATTGATTTCTATAATGTACCAGTTACAGAAATTATAAAATGAGTAAAAATCAGATACAGGGTGCCAACTAATTCACAGGGACAGTATTGGTATTTCGTAAAGTATAGAAGATACAGCAAAGGTTAAATGGAGAAAAAGTTGCGCAATTTCGAAACAAATAAAACGACCTTTTAAAGTTTCTAATATCTTTTATAGTTTTCGAGATATCTTAAAAAATGGAAAATCTAAGATTTTCGTTTTTTTACTTGTGTCCTTATTTAACAAAATATCAAAAAAATCTATTTACGTTTCTTATTAGGTGTTAATGTAGCTATAACTCTGTATAATCAGGTATTAAATACAAAGTTTCGTTTAAGCTGGGCCACCAACAACTTATTTTTTTTCAAATACGGACCTGTATTTTTTAGTTTTTTTTTTCTTGTATGATTTGTTATTGTTAATACGGCTATCATCAAAAATATTGAGAATAAAGCGTTGTGCTGCTTTTAAACCATTAATAACGTATTTGGCTGAATACGACCCTGGATTATCTCAAAAAAGAATATTTTAATTAAAACTATGTATGATTTACTTAAAAAATAATAACAAAATGTAACACTTGTTTAATCTACTACAAAAGTTAACTTATAAATACTGCTCAAATTGTCCACCGTTATTCTCGATACAAACACGTAGGCTGTGAAAAACAGATGAAGGACTGAATATCATAGCAACTTGTTATTCCTCTAATTGTGACGTTTTGTAAATAACTGTCTGCTTAATATGGTTCATTTTTCTGATGGTGAAAAAAAAAGACATATACGATGTGTAGATCAGAAGTTTAAGAAATGTTTCCCGGGCTGTTCAAGAATATGCTCGTTTGTATCCCGACAGACATCACCCTTCACGAAAATCTTTTTATATTGCGTCAAAAAATTTAACTGAAACAGGCAGCGTTTAAAAAAACGAGGAAAGTATCGTGTTAGGAATACGATAAATGAAATTAATGTATTGGCACAAATTTATTTAAATTCGGAAAACTCTTCTAGCAAGATCGCATTTGAATGTCGAATAACGGGAAGTAGTGTTCAAAAAATTTGAAAAAAACATAAATATCATGATTTTAAATTTCAAACTGTACAGACATTACATCCAGGTGACAAAAACAGAAGACTTACTTTTTGTAATTGGTTCAGAAGAAACTTAAATGCCAATCAAAGTTCTCATAATAAGATTCTATGATCAGACGAGGCAACGTTCACAAATTGCGGAGTCATCAGTAAGAAAAATAAACTGTTAATCCTCACCTTACCCATGAAGTGAGACCTAAGATACGATACTCCATCAATTTGTGGTGTGGTTTAATTGGAAACACTCTAATTGGGCCCAAATTCATAGAGGGTAATTTAAATAGTGCAAATACCTAAATTTATTAGAAGAAATAGATGAAGAATTGCCGCTTGCATTTTTTCAAAATGCTAATTGGTTAATGCAAGATGGATGTGGGCCACATAATTCAATAGTCGTCCAGGCGTATTTAAATATGTGGTTCAATCAAAGGTGGTTAGGCACCAATACACTTGTAAGGTAGCCACCTCGCTCCCCTTGTTTAAATCCCGTGGACTATTTTTTATGGCGGTATTTAAAAAATAAAGTTTATTATGAAGCCGTAGGCGATGCAAACCAGTTGCGTCAAAGAATTATTGACGCTTTTAATGACATAACTCCAGATATGATAGCTAATGCCACAGCACAAATGTCAGAGAGAGCAGACATGTGTATCGAGAATAAGGGTGGACAATTTGAGCAGTATTTATAAGTTAATATTTGTAGTAGATTAAACAAGTGTTACATGTTATTATTTTTGAAGTAAATCATACCTAGCATTAATTAAAATATTCTTTTTTTTGAGATAATCCAGGGCCGTGTTCAGCCAAATACGTTACTAATGGTTTAAAAGCAGCACAACGCTTTATTTTCAATATTTTTGGTGATAGCCGTATTAACAATCACATATCATACAAGAAAAAAATAATAAAAAATACAGGTCCCTATTTGAAAAAAAAAAGTTGTTGGTGGCCCAGCTTAAACGAAACTTTGTATTTAATACCTGATTATACATAGTTATAGCTACATTAAAACCTAATAAGAAACCCTAATAGATTTTTTAAATATTTTGTTAAATAAGGACACAAAAGTGAAAAACGATAATCTTAGATTTTCCATTTTTTAAGATATCTCGAAAACTGTAGAAGATATTAGAAACTTTAAGAGGTCGTTTTATTTGTTTCTAAATTGCGCAACTTTTTCCCCATTTGACCTTTGCTGTATCTTCTATATTTTACAAAATACCAATACTGTCCCTTTGAATTACTTGGGACCCTGTATAGGCCATTATTTACTCGAGAACTTTATTATTAATTACAACTATACAGTTTTGTAAATATGGTCAGAAAAATGTAGTATATACAAGTAGTGATTTTTTTTTCTTAACACGCTTTTATTACCTTGAGCTGTAACATTGTAGGTAAATCTTATAGCTCATTTCTTAGCCACTTCCAGAAGTCAAGTTGACTTTTTGACATCTGAGGTTTGTTAAGCCCGCAGATACTAATATGTGATCAAAACTCAAAAACTCAAAATGGCAGGTAGGTTTTATAACTATCGCCTGATTCGATAGAGGGTTATTGAGGTTGCAGATTACAATTATCTGGTACAAATTTGTCCATTCCAAATGGCATGGCGGCGTCAAAATGGCAGATTAGTTTTGTAATTTATAGTCTGATTCGTATGAAAATCGGTATCCAGGGATTTTCACGGTAGTGAATTATAAATACTTAGTCGAAACTCAAGAATACAAAATGGCGGCTTCGTGATGACAAATAGGTCTTGTCATTTATAGGGAAGGACTTTTGTCGAACAAACACTATTCTATTTGGAACAAAACTAAGAAGAAGAAAATAAATACATAAATTTAAAAAATTTAAAAGCATGCTTTTAAAAACAAACTGAAACTGTTAACAAATGGGTTTGTAAGTAGAAAATAATGTCAATAATAACAATAATTATGTTTATGAACAGAAAAGCGTGGCGAGCTCAAAATTGATGGACACAGATAACTTTACTCGTAGGGTGTATTATTATTATTAACATTATTTTCTTCTTTTTAGTGCAGTTTCTAACAGTTTCAGTTTGTTTTTAAAAGAGTACCTATTTAACAATTTCTTAAAATGATTCCTTCATCTTATACAGTTACATATTTAAAAGCTATCAAATTCATCACATTTCTTCACATCGCTATCAAAACCTTAATGTTTTCAAGAAAATATTGCTTAAACTTTACTTTTCAATTCTAAATACAGTTCGATTATTGGCGCAAAGTTAAAATTAATTATAATACGTGCTAAATAATACAAATCGTGTATAGTGAATATACTAATACATATTGTCATTACATTGAAATAACATGTTGAATGCATTTTTTACATCCAGCACCACAGCAAGACAAATCTCTCTGTGGCGCCAGTTGCCCGCATTTGCTGTTCGCGCGATGCGTCCGACTTCGAGGACCGCGTCCACCGTGGAGCTGCCTTCTTTGAACCCGTACTGGCTCTCTGAGAGGCCCCCTTTCGAGTCCAGTTCGCAGGTAATGCGTGTTGCGATTATACGTTCCAATAATTTCGCGGCCGAATCTATCAGGCATATAGGTCTGGGCGTCGTGCCCAGCGGTTTGCCTGGCTTTGGGACCAGGACAAGCTTGGCTTGTTTCCACTTTCGTGGGATTTCGCCAGAAATAACTATTCCATTGTAGACTTCCACGAATTGCCTTATATGTAGGTTGGCCGCAAGTATGACGATCTCATTATAACAATACTTAATTATCACGTCCTTAATAATATATAATAACTGAAATTAAACAATTTACAAGTCGAAAAACAGATTAAATGTAAATGCACTTTTACGCATGTTGCATATAACTGAAGTCGAGATGGCGCTTGCAGTCTCCTGAAATATGGAACACGTCACGATTACGAGGCAATGACGCAGATTTTTGTGTTTTGATGCGGTCTCAGAACTCTGCGAACTTTCTATAATGCTCATACCAGAAGTTTCCTAAAATCAATAAAAATTATTCTTTACTAGATTTTTCAAAAACTCCAATGTTCTGAAGAAAATACCTATATAGTTCCATTTCAAATTTTGATAAAAAGTAATTTTACATACATATCTATTGCAAAAAATATTTTATGGAATTGAAACCACTACATATCTACATAGCTTGTTATTTTTTAGATTCCTGGACAATCAGAAGAAGACATGTATGTCATCAGCTAGCGCCAAATTTGAAATTCTGGCAGGGAAAAAACTTTAGCTAGTTCAACTCCAAATATCTGCTACAGAATATGCAGAAAATCAAAGTGAGAAGGAACATCAGTTGCGTGTCCAAAATTTAGAGCTTGAGCAAGACATCTTGCGGGAGAAGCTCCGGCAACTGAAAATAAGTTACGGGGATGAAAGTCCCATTTAATTGAATAGTTTTTAAGAACTTCTTTATATTTGCGTTACTATTTTATTATTTAACAAAAATAACAAATAACAATTTTTGTTCTAAATTTGTTTTTATTTAGTTTTTATTTACAATACGTCTACATAGTTACTTAACGGGAAGATATATGTAGTATAAAATATACATATACATAATTAGAATAAAACATACAGCAAAATATAATTATCTACAAAATGTAGGTTTCAGAAAATAGGAAAAGAAACTTATTAATTATTATTCAAAAGGCGAGGAAAACATTCAGACAGCAAAAAATCCCTTGCGTTTACATAGTCATTATTTTCATTTGGTTCAAGGTAAATATCTTCATCGAAATAAATATTTCCTGTATGCAGTTCTGGATCCTGTGGAGGTTGTTCTTCATTTTGATCTATTGCTAAACATAGCAATACTTCATAACAATGAAGTACATCAGTAGCTATTATAACGGCTAAGGTTGTTTCTAATTTAAGTCGAAGGCCTAAGGCAAGAACTGGGAATCTACGTTTCCATACTCCGTATTGTCGTTCTACGGGGTTTCTGGTTCTGGTGACTAAAATACAAATTTGAATTAACATAAATTTTCTAGGAAAAAAAAATAACTTACCTGCTTCATTATACAGCTGATGAACGTTAGTCCTTGTCTGCAATAAGGGTGTAATCACATGCATGGTATTTGCATAACCGCTGTCAGCTACCAAGAGGGAATTTCCAAATTCATTAGTGAGTAGCCTCTGTTTTATAGATGAATTATCAAAAATTGTCTGATCATGTGAGGATCCAGGCCAACGGGCTACAATATCTAAGATTCTTAAATTGGTTGATGAGATAGTCTGTACATTAATTAAAACGTAGCCTTTTCTATTTCTAAACAGCTCTGCATTGTTTCCACCTAAAAAAATAATTATATCTATGTACCATAATTGAAAAAATTGTAGAGTAATACTTTACGTATTAAGTACGTATTATTTACAATGAAAAGAAGGTAACCATTATATCTGCGCCGATTTACTGCACTTTTCATATAATTGTTGCACATTCTTAAAAGTAGGTAGAGGTACTTGCCTGGCGATTGAATTTTAACATGAGTACAATCCAAAGAACCAATAATACGTGGTAGTGCAGCCTTTTCAAAAAACTTTGACTTTGCTTCTGTTAGTTCAACTTCTTTCATCGGCATTCCTATATATCTAGGTGCTAAGGCAGCTATTGCAAATGATACTTTTTTGACAATTTTACTGGCAGTAGTTTTGCTTACTTTCAATGTATCGGCAACAGTCAATAAAAGTTTCCTACTGCATAAAATCGAAGTGTTAAGAGAACTTGATTGATTGGAGAAATAGAATGATTCCTGCAAGAAAATATATTATAAATGGTATTTATATTACAGATAAATTAAGTGGAGTATTTAATGATGTGAATGCTAAGTATCCCCTTCAATTTCTTCCTCTATCATCTCAACGATAAGCAAAACAGTTTCTTTACGCAGCCGAAACCTTGTAAAAAAATCTTTGTCATCATAATTTTCAAACTGATTTTCCCGTTCCCTTATGATATAGGGTCTCTTTTCATGCTCTATAAACTGTATGATTCCATCGTCATCATCACTCATATCTCGAATATTATTATTATAATTCATGATTGGCAATAAGAAATTTAATATAAATCACAAAGTAACGCATTAGTTTTTAGGTTAGAATGTTTTAGAATTGTCAGAAACTTAACTAACTGCGCATGTGCAATACCACCCTCCGGTAAATTTTGCTTGCACAATGAAAAACAGTTTACCTGTCAGATAAATTTTATCTGACAGTTAAGCTATTTAACTGGACATTGAAAAACTGGCCCTTAGGGTAGGTTTTTCAATGTCCAGTTAAAAGTGCCAGATAGGTAGCTGCTAGTTACGTTTAGCTGGCAGTTATATCTATGGAAGTGTTTATCAACAATAATTTAACTGCCAGCTACGTATTCATGAGTTGAATTATTTCTTAGCTATGTTGGCACTACTGATTCTACCTGAAGTTTCTTTCAATTGGTTTGTTTCAAATTGCGCGCGTGTTTTAATGACATTTTATCTAATTTAACCCCAAAATTCATTGCGTTTTCTCGCGTGTTGATTGATGTTCTGTTCTTAATTTTGTGCGTTTGTGTATCAGCAATAATTGCAATAGAGAGCATAAAAAGGAAAAAGGTGCTAACTACAATTTAAGTGATTGGAGACACAGAATTATTCTTGCTACTTCCTCTATCATCTCAACGATATGTAAAACAGTTTCTTTACGCAGTCGAAATCTTATTAAAAAATCTTTATCATCATAATTCTCAAAATTATTTTCTCGTTCCCTTATGGTATAGGGTCTCCTTTCATACATTATAAATTGTATAATATCATCGTCATCATCACTCATATCCAGAATATTATTATTATTATTCATTATTGGCAATATATTTAATATAAATCACAAATTAAAAACGAACATATCAATCAATCACATTGGTTTTTAGGTTGGAATGTTTTAGAATTGTCAGAACTCGAACCAAATGCGCATGTGGAAATCCACTAACAGTAGAATAAATCCTTAACTGGCACTTTCAGCTCTCTTCTAAATTTACTTTCAGATAGTGAGTTTAGCCCTCCGGTAAATTTTACCTGCACATTGAAAAACAGATTATCTGCCAGATAAATTTTATCTGATAGTTAAGCTATTTAACTAGACATTTAAAAACCGGCCCTTAGAAGCTAAAAAATGTGTTCGTTCAAGTTATGCTAATAGCATACCGATCAAAAATAAATATGAAGTATAGGCTAATATAGATGACAAAAATTTCCCCCCTCTCCCTTTAAAAAAATCAATAACTAATCATAATTCTTATCGCAACCATCTACATCTCGGGGCCAAAATATTAATGTTTATAGCTCCCAGCCAGTACAACAGAGTAATAAAAGACGGAAAGCTGAGTCACCAGTTATTATGTATCCTAGCCAACAAGCGATTATATTCCCGTTCCTATCAGGTCCAGATGCACCTTTGCCTCCTAACCCCGTACCGGATGGTAGGTCAGAATATGAAAAAACAGTAAATTATTTTATCGAAAATTTTTATCAATTGTTCCAAAATTTAATTAGTGAAACAAGTAGTATAGACGACTTGAAAAATATTAATTGTCACTATTTTAAATCAAAATTTAACAATATATTTATTGACAATATTGGCTAAAACACACACAAAAACATATGCATTTTTACAGTGGAACGCATGTTCCGCTGCATCGAATAAAAATAGTTTAGAAATATGTTTACAAAATAATAATATAGACATAGCGCTTATCAGTGAAACATGGTTTAAACCAAATCAAGGAATTAACTTTAAAGGATATAACATTGTCCGTAAAGACAAACACGATGGAAAATCAGGTGTAGCCTTCTTTATTAAAAATACTATAAGTTACAAAGTTGTAGCAAATATGAATAATTATCGGAAAGGCATCTTCGTTTGTAGTATACAGATTCCATATTATGATGGAAAATTATCATTATATTCTGTCTATTGCCCACCAAATATCGTGACAAGTAATGGTGATTGGGGGGACCTTTTCCGCTAGTTGTCACACCCTATTATAATCGGAGAGGATTTTAACGCACATAGTACCGCATCTCTTACAAAAACAATCAAACAGGTCAGCAGATTCTACGTGCCACAGACAATCACAATTATTTGTTTTTAAACGATGGCTCACCAACTAGGTTTTCTCATAGTGATCAAAAATCTGTAGTTGACATTACAGTCTGTTCACCGAGTATTGTAAATACAATACACTGGCAGACCTTATCAGACAATCTTGGCTCCGACCACTTTCCTATTCTTATACGCTCAGAAATACCTAAGCAAGAAAATAATACAGTCTATTCATAAAATAAGTGGAATTTAAATAAAGCTAACTGGACAAAGTACGGTTATGAAGAGGAAGCGATTTTTTCCAACACTCATAAGATATACAATGAAACATACTCTTTATAGGATTTTGCAATCAGCGAAAAAAAAAAAACTATCTATAAGAACTAAAAAAAAAACTATATGCAAAAAATATTAATCAAATCTTTGCATTCTTTCGATAACCTGACTTCTGGTTATGCTAGCAAATTAAGATCCTAAAATAAATTTGTCCAATTTCTTATTTGACATTCTCATTATAACACTAGCATCCAACAGCTAAGCAGATTAAACTAGTATCTACATGACCCCATACGGTATGAAGATTCAGTTAAAAATGAGAACAAAGGTCTAAAATGAACTTATTTACCTACCTTGTCTTAAAAAAATGTTCATTCTAATGGATTACATTTTCATAAAATCTCTCATTCAGTTTCTTCGAAATGCTTAGCCTTTGAAACGTTTTTCGCCCTTATTCTGAGCTCATCAGAAAGGCACAAAGTCACTCATAACGATGTTTCATGCAAAACTAAGGCAATATCCATACAATACAATGTTGTACAATCTACCTCTCAATATTATATTTCTTGTGGAAATCTTCAATGACGTATGGGTACAAGGCAAGTCGATAGAAAATTGGAAAAACGTAACAGTGATCTCAATATTGAACCCTAACAAAGATCCTATCAGATTCATATCGGCCCATATCTCTATTTTCTTGCATACTAAAAACATTTGAAAGAATCATCAAATATGGGCTTGAATGGTGGGTTTATATCAATTCACTCCTACCCACTATCTGATTTGGTTTTAAAAAAGGATATGGCACAGTAGAAGCAATATCAAGCATAGTAACAGACATACAGAACTGTTATTCTAAAAATGATTACCTAGGGGCTATCTTTTTAGACATTAAGGGCGTTTATGACTCGGTAGATCTAATTATCCTAAGAAATAAACACATACAATTAACAATACCCCCAAGCGTGGCTCTAACTATTATAAATCTCTTTTTTAACACAACAGTTTATCTACGATTACTTGACAATAGCAAAACTGGACCACAATATGTATGTTCAGGCCTGCCTCAGGGATCAGTCCTAAGTTCCTTACTGTTTAATATCTATACAGCAGATTTCCACAGTATAAATAGCAATATCACTATTGTACAATATGCAGATGATTGATGTGCTTACACCTAGACCAGCAAATATCAACAATACATTGATAATTTAAGCTCTACAATGACTTCAATACTACAGTGGTTAAAGAAAGGTTTTCAATTGTCTCCGGATAAATCAGTTTTTACTTTCTCAAGACATGACACTCCCTATATAACTAATATTAAACTTAGTAATATAAATTCTCCTGTTAAGGAAGTAGTAGATAGTCAAAAACTATCATGGAAGCCTTATATAGAACATGTTCTAACAAAATGCATTAAGGGCATACATTTTTTGAAAATGATTAGAAGTACGTGGTGGGCAGTAGATCCACATACAACGATTATATTTTACAGATCGTACATTAGATCAATAATTGATTGTCAGTCAATCTTATATGGTTCTGCCAGTAAATTTTTCTTACACAAAATAGACATTTTACAAAATAGTGCGCTCAGATTATGCCTAGGCACTATGAAATCAAGTCCTCTTGGAGCATTGAGCGTGGAAGCCAGAGAACCACCATTACACTTAAGACGTCAACTTTTATCAGAAAAAATGATACTGAAGTGCAAGAATAAAGAATCTCCTTTAATAGTTAGAATTTGCAAATTAAATATATTTGATCTTACCAACAAATACTGGGTTAAGAAAAACTCTCCACCTCTATGTGCGTGCAGGGTATCGCGAAATGTATAAGTTTTTTCAGAAAATGGATCATAATAATTTAATTTGTAAAAGCTATGATTTTTTTGTTCTTTTAGCTAGAATACCAGTGGTCATACCCCAATACTCGGAGAAAAACCGCTGCCTAAGGAATCACTACTTCCACATGCAGATTTTTTATCCAAGTCACTATAAAGGAACCATCTTGACTAGATTTGCATTCTAGTATGTGGAAATTACATAGAATTTTAATAATATTTGGGGTAGATGTTATAGAAAAGTTTGAGGCGTTGGTCTCTACCATATACGTTAAAAATGAAGTTTCTAGTTTACACTACTTATTTTCACAACCTACCACCTTCCATCCCTTCAGTGGAATCATCTAAATCAGATGTGGTACTAACTTTCAAGTGAATATCTCAATTTTATGTTAACAATCCCATTAATAATGGAGTGAAGGTGTTGGAGTTTGAAAAATATTAGAAAGAAATTTAAGGCCTCGGTATCTAGTATAATATACACCAAATCCCAAATTTCTGTACTTACCAGCATTTTCTCCTATTTACTCCTATTTAACCTCCAACGCTACAACGGAATCATCCCAAAATATAATCTAGTTCTAAATGTCGTTATAATACATACGTCTACCAAATTACAAGTAAATATCCCAAATTTATTTATCAACCCCTTTAATAATGGAGTAAGGGTGATGGGGGGGTTGAAAAATATTATTAAGGAAACTGAGGCCTTGGCCTCTAGGACATACACCGAATTTCAAGTTTCTGTACTCTTACCAGCATGCCTTACTTATTTTTCCCTATCTACCTCTACTTACCCCCAATCCTCTAACGCAGTCATGTCAGAATATAACCTAGTTTCAGATATCGTTATGATACATACATGTACCAAATTTCAAGTGAAAATCTAAATTCAGTTTCGTCAACTCTTTTTATAAGGGAGAGGGTAGTGGAAGGGATGGAAAATATTATAAAAAACATGAGGCCTTCGCTTCTAGTATATACATCAAATCCCAAATTTCTGCACTCTTACCAGTTTGCTTTACTTCTTTACCACTATCTACCGCTACTTAACCCACAACCCTTCAACGGAGTCATCTTAAAACATAATCTAGTTCCAGATATCGTTATAATACATACGTGTATCAAATTTTAAATGAATAACTCAATTTTATTTTATAAACCCCTTTAATAATTGAGGGGGTGGGAGGGGGGGTTGAAAAATATTATAAATAATCTGAGACCTTGGCTTCTAGTACATACACCGAATTTTAAGTTTATGTACTCTTACCCGCTTGCTTTACTTGTTTTGCCCTATTTACCCCTATTTAACCCCCAACCCTCCAACGGAATCATCTCAAAATATAATCTAGTTCCTGATGTCGTTATAATACATACGTGTATCAAATTTCAAGTGAATATCTCAATTTTATTTTATCAACCCCTTTAATAAAGCAGTAGTGGTATTGGGGGGATGAAAAATATTATAAATAATCTGAAGCCTTGGTTTCCAGTATATACACCGAATTTCAAGTTTTTGTACTCGTACCAGCTTGCTTTACCTATTTTCCCCTATTTAACCATATTTAACACTATTTAACCCCCAACCCTTCAATGGAATCATCTCAAAAATATAATCTAGTTCTAGATGTCATTATATTACATACGTGTTTCAAATGTTAAGTGAATATCTCAATTTTATTTTATAAACCCCTTTAATAATTGAGGAGCGTGGGGGGTTGAAAAATATTATAAATAATCTGAGGCCTTGGCTTCTAGTACATACACCGAACTTCAAGTTTCTGTACTCTTACCAGCTTGCTATACTTATTTTCCCCTATTTACCCCCATTTAACCCCCAACACTTCAATGGAATCATCTCAAAATATACACCGGTTCCAGATGGCGTTATAATACATAGGTGTACCAAATGAATATTTCAATTTTATTTTGTCAACCCCTTTAATAATGGAGTAGGGGTAGTGGGGGTTGAATAATATTGAAAACAATTTTGGGGCCTTGGCTTGTAGTACATAGATCAAATTTCAAGTTTCTGTACTCTTACCAGCTTGCTTTACATATTTCTCCCTATTTACCATTTAACCCCCAACCCTTCACCGGATATCTTCAAAAAACAATCCAGTTCCAGATCTCGTTATAATATATACGTGTACAATATTTCAAGTCAATATCTTAAACCGAAAACATGCGGACAAAAAAAGTTACAGACAGACCGACAGACAGACAGACAGACATACCGACAGACAGACCGACAGACATACATACAGACAGACAGACAGACAGAAAAATTTTTTCGCTCAAATTTAAAATCTGGACGTTTCATGACAATCTAAACATATTTCAAGAAAAAAAATTTTGAATTTTTTTTTTGCGATTACTATACTTCCAATCCACTACGCGGATGTGGAAGTAATAAATCGAATAAACAAAAATATGTTATTAAGTATTCTCATGGAATCGGAAAATTCAATCGATGTATATACGGATGGCTCCAAAAATGTTGGTTGTGCATATGTTGTACCTGCCTTAGGCATACATAGATCATTTAGATTGAGTACATAAAATACCTCTATATATAATGCCGAGGCTATGGAGATCCTCAAAGCCTTAGAATACATCAACAATCTACGATTTTGTCAGATTCACTGTCTGTTCTTCAAACACTCGATAACAGTCAAATCTTCACTTATAATATTAACCCAGCTATTGCTAAAATTAAAATTTTAGTAAATAACTTAAAAGAGCGAGGAAAGTTAGTAAACTCTGTTTGGATTAAGACACATACAGGTTTAGAACACAATGAAGAGGTAGACATTATAGCAAGAAGAAGCATTAATGAAGGAGAAATTTTGAACAGAGGACTACTCGTCCAAGAGTGTATATGTGTTATCGAACTTAAAAGCAAACAATCATGGTTAGCCACATAGACTGAATATAGTATAACAAATCCTGCTCGCTATGTAACAATTCAACCAGATATTCCAACTAGATATTGGTACACAGCAGTTGCTCGTTACCATTTCAGTGGCGAGCAGTGTATTTCACAGTGTGAAAAAGCATCTTCGGAAAAAGTGAAAAATAAGCGTAATTAATATCGGAAAGTTTTAAAATAGTGATAATAAGGTCCTCAGGACCACGTGAGAGTGAAAGTGGCACCCGGCGTGACCGGTAAGTCCAAAAACTTAATAATTTAAATCCAAAGTGACAGTGACATTTCTCAGGGTTTCCTAGCTAAATTTTATTGATTTTTTAATCTCGAACCCTCCATCTCAAACATTTTTTAAAAACCTAACCTAAAAATAGTTACAGACAGTGCGTTCCACAATCAAACCAAAAACTCAACAACCGGTGGGTCGGAACCGGTTACGAAAAATAAGTGAACGTGCCCGCAACGAACTTATCAAGATGGAAACGAAAAAAGATGATTACCCTGAACTTCCATCAGACACAGACAGCGAATAAATCAACCGAGAAAGAACAAAAACCGCTAAATCTCCATGCACTAAAAAGAAATTACGAACCAGGAACGTCCAACAGCAGCGAAAGCGACACAAGCGCGGCAAGTGTAATGTCCGCCAAATTTTCGAAAACAAACTCTGAACCGGTAATTCACACAAATAAAAATACAACAAACAAAATCACAGATAACCAAATGGAAACAGACACAGGATTTGAAAACCCAAGAAGACAATTAAACTAGGTACATTCTTAAAACAAATAAAAACGACGGAAACTAAAACCCATAATACCTACGAGAGCCTGACCCCCCCATGACGAGCAAGAACAAACGCCACCTCCGCCACCTCCACCACCAGCAACAACAACGGCAGCCACACCAAACACAAGTAACGCCACTCAAACCCACAAAACAACCGAGAGGCACATGAAGAACCCACCTATTGTTTTAAAAGGAATCTCTAAAGACCATGCCAGCCTAGTGAAAGAAATGGCAAGAGACATTCGAAAGGGGTTCTTTGTGAAATACGCCCCGAAAAGCACGCTCTTGTACGTGCAGGACACCAAAGAGTACAAAGATTATGTCGACCTTCTGGCTGCCCAGGAGGATGTCGAGTTTCATACATACACCTCCAAAGATGAGAAAACCCACGCATTTGTCCTGAGGGGGTTGCAGGGCAACCCCAAAATCCAAGAAATTCGAGAAGAATTAGAAACTAAAATTTACATAAAGGATATATTCCTAATGAAAATCCGTTTCAATCCATTATACCTGATCGTAACATCTAACGACATAAGCCTTAAACAAATTCAACAGAAAATCAGGTTCGTACTCTATACGAAAATAGAGTGGGAGCGACGGCGAAATGAGAGGCAAATTACGCAGGCAAATGTCAGTGCTGGGGTCATGCCACCAGCAATTGTCACAGACAACCTCTCTGCGTAAAATGCGCCTGCCCCCACCTCTCTATCAATTGCGAAAAACCCCCAGAACAAGATCCCAAGTGCGCGAATTGTGACGGCAATCATGCAGCTTCCAATACAGACTGCAGACTGAACAGACTGAACAGCAACCACCAACGTACAAACCAGCCCCTATCCCGAAAGTAAATGCATGGGCAAACAAGACCATATCAGCCGCTGCCCCAAACACCGCAGCGGAATCCCAGAGCCGCCTCTGCTGCAGCCACCACCTCTACCAATCCAGCTCCTGAGAGAGCCGCCCAGAACCAAGGAATAAGCACAGCCGAAAGCACAGGTATGACAAGTGACTTTCAGCAACTGATGAGCGAGATGAATCGCCTCAACTCGCTCATCAACCTGAAGGAAACCATTGCGGCCATCAGGCACCTAAACGATCTTCTGCAACCAGCGCGGGACGCGATGGAAAAAGATAAACATATTACAACATTATACAATAAATATCCTACCAAAATATAACATTCATGGTTAGTATAGCGTATTAGAACGCGAACGGATTAATTAACAAAATTAATGAACTCAAAATTTTTCTAAACGAAAATAACATTAAAATTATAACAGTCACAGAAACCCGCCTACGGGCTACTCATAAGTTAAAAATTAAAAATTATAAAATTTATAGAGCCGACTGAACAAGAAACAGAGGAGGAGGCGTCGCGATGTTTGTACACAACAGCATCCTGCACGTCCTCCTCCCCAATATATTGTCAGACAATACAGCAATAAGACTTAATAATGACATGACACTAGTGGGGGTTTACAATTCCCCCACTAACATCCTAACCCATGAATCACTAAGAACCTTCTTTTCAGACAGCAGGCTGCTACTTATGGGGGACCTAAACGTCCGCCATATAGTGTGGTTGAATGCCAGGAGCAACAAAAACGGCCGCACGGTGCAGGATTTCTCGTTACAGGAAGGCATTGCAATACACGCCCCTGAAACACCAACACACTACCCGACAAACAACATGACTCCCTCGACGATAGACATAATATTAAATAAAAACATAAATTTCCCTATAAATCCAGTCTCGCTACCTCTCCTTTCCTCGGACCATAACCCAGTTCAATTTCAAATTCCCAACATCGACCAGAATGAAAAGACAAGGAAAACATTTAATTACAAAACCACAAATTGGCAAAGATTTAGGTAAATTATTAATGAAAATTTAAATATAAATAAAAAAATACTCACACCGGGCGACATCGACCTGGAAGTGAGCAAAATTACGGAAATTATTTCAAATGCATGAGACCTGACAACTAAACAAACTATCCACCGACCAAAAGACGAGACAGTACCCGAGGACATACTAAAATTAATAAAACTCAAAAATAAAATCCGGAGAAGATGGCAACTGGGCAGAAGAAACATCGATCGTGTAAGGTTGTCTGACCTTCAAAACACGATCAAGGACAGACTGGCCAAGCACAGGGAGGAATCCTGGAATGACAGGATCGAGGCCCTGTCACGAAAGGACAACTCCCTGTGGAAGATGTCCTGTCTGCTCAGAAAGCCGTATTTTCCGGTACCCACGCTAATTCAAAATAATATCAATTATCATACAGACTCAGAAAAAGCTGAAATTTTAGCAAATCACCTCCACGTCACAAACACATCAACCCCAAATTCCTTGCCTTTTCATGACACAGTGACTCACACAACAAGGACAATACCTGACAGAGTACCTATCCCACCCAACAAAATTCCAAAATTACTAACCAACCCCAATGAAATTTCAAAAATACTGAAAACATTCCCAAATAACAAAGCCCCCGGACCCGACAATATGCCAAACATATTACTCAAAAATTTCCCGAAAAAAATGATATGCCAAATAACTTACACAATTAATGCAATAATAAGACTGCAGTACTTTCCTGAGACGTGGAAAATAGGCATAATAATCCCGATCCTAAAGCCGAACAAAGCACCACATCTAGCAACCAGTTACCGTCCCATCTGTCTGTTAAACACCCTCTCCAAGTTAACGGAGAGGGTCATACTGAGAATTTTAGAACACCAGGTGGGAAAAGGACGACTGGTGCCACAACATCAGTTTGGCTTTAGGAAAGGTCACAGCACCACTCATGCACTATGCAGAGTGGTCCAAGACATATATTATGCCTATACCAAAAGACAGTGCACCGTTTTGCTGCTTTTGGACATTGAAAAGGCATACGACACTGTATGGCACAACGGGCTACTCTATAAACTCTCGGAATCACTCAAAATTCCCCCATATCTAGTGACCCTGCTGAAATCATTCTAGAGAGCGAGAAGCATCATAGTACGCGGAAACGACACCCTTTCCAGTCAAAAACTGTTATCGGCGGATGTCCCACAAGGAGCAATCCTTTCTCCACTCCTCTATAACCTTTTCACATCTGACGCACCGACCCATCCAAATTCCAACATATTATTGTACGCGGATGATACCGTACTTTATGGACAGTCATTCTATGCGCAGACCGCGACTAAGAAAGTGCGGTATCATCTGCTAAAATTACAAGAATTTTTTAGACAATGGAAAATAACTATTAACAATTCCAAAACCCAAATTATAAATTTCAATCACCAATATAAAAACATTCAACAAAATCAAAATTCAAGAACACACCGCTGAGGAGTGCAACTCGGTCAGACATCTAGGGGTAACCCTGGATAAAAGACTGAGTTTCGCCCCCCACGTTACACAAACCATAAATCGTACATACGCCACACTCAACAAACTGTATCCCCTTGCAAAAAGGCGGAGTAAACTCTCCACTGACAAGTTAATCTTGTATAAAGCAATATTTAGGCCTCTGCTCACGTATGCATGCCCGTCGTGGAATAACCTCTCCGCCAGACAATGTAACAGGATACAGATAACACAAAATAAACTCATAAGACTACTGACTAACGCCAACAGATACACGTCGATAGCTGAATTGCATCGAACATCAAAACTCCCGATGATCAGGGAGTATATAGACGAGACGTCCCAAAAATTCTTCTCGTCTAAAATTCAGTTATCGACCATGACGACAGACCTGACCTCTCAAAGGGCGTACGACAACCCGACACACAGACATAAACTAATACATCAAAGACTCCCAATATACTACGAACACCGGTAACATTTCTGAACACACATACACCACACGACACAAAAGAAATCAATTCACTCTTCCCTTTTCAAGCCCCTTAACCCGCCGATAAACAAACGTTGCCTAAAAACAACAATGTAGAATTAAGCCTAAAAATTTTAATCTAGTTTTAAGTCTAAATCTAAATATATTTTTTGAAACAGGTTTTTTGGCAAAATTTTCCTGTGTTCCAACACGCTTATTAACCATCCCACATAAAACTTCAAGTATAGTGTAGTATCTTTATTTCCTCCGGGAAAACGTCCCGCACAAAAAATAGGCATAGATTGCAACAAGTGATGGACGAATTGAACCTATAACAGGCTGCTGAAGAGTCCCTTGCCATACCAACGGCATGATGGGCTGCCTGTTTTTGCAATTGGTAAATTAGGCAGCCCGACAACATGATTTTATTTATACTGTGTATTTTGTATTTATATATTTTTTATATTCTTATTTTATACACTGTATTTCTAAAGAGGAACTCAACTGGCCTGAATTTTGTAAACTTAGAAAAAAAAAGAAAAGAATTATTAAATTGGAAATTGGTACACAGATTTTATATACACTAGAAAAGACATAACAACACTGAGCAGATTGAAGTCTGGTCACGGGTGCTACTCGGCGCATCTCAAGAAAATAGGAGTAGTAGATTCGGAAGTACAAAGCAGAAAGCGAACTCATTTACAAAAAACCGCTGCCTAAGGAATCACTACTTCCACATCCATATTTTTCATCCAAGTCACTTTGAAGGAAATATCATGACTAGATTCACACTCTACTATGTGGAAATTATTGGTCATATAATTTTATTAATATTTGGGGCAGATGCACTCCCACCCCTTCAATGGAATCATCTCAATCAGATCTCAGTACTATACATACGTGCACGAACTTTCAAGTGAATATCTCAATTTCATGTTATCAATTCCATTAATAATGGAGCGGAGGTGGTGGGGTTTGCAAAATATTAGAAAGAAATCTGACCCCTTGGTTTCTAGTATATGCACCAAATCCCAAATTTCTGTACTCTTACCAGCTTGATTTATTTATTTCCCCCTATTTACTCCTATTTAACCCCCAACCCATCAACGAAATCATCTGAAAATATAATCTAGCTCCAGATTTCGTTATAATACATATGTCTACCAAATTTCAAGTGAATACCTCAATTTTATTTTATCAACCCCTTTAATAATGGAGCAAGGATGGTGGGGGGATGAAAAATATTATTAAAAAATCTGAGGCCTTGGCTTCTAGGACACACACTGAATTTCAAGTTTCTGTACTCTTACCAGCTTGCTTTATTTATTTTTCCCCTTTTCCTCTACTTACCCCCCAATTCCTTCAGCGCAATCATATCAAAATAAAGTCTAGTTTCTGATATCGTTAAAATGCATACGTGTACCTTTCAAGTTAAAATCTAAAATTTAATTATATCAACTCTTTTAATAACGGAGTGGGGGTGGTGGAGGGAAGCAAAATATTATAAAAAAACCTGAAGCCTTCGCTTCTGGTATACAGACTGTCTATTTTACGAGGGCCACGCCAAATATCTCGCTTAATATCTATTGTAGAAGAATAAAGTTTTAGAAACAGTTATCCCATTTTTTGTGAGCTATATTTCAGTAAAAAGAAATTTGAAATCCATAGCCTACTTTATGAGATATATTACAAAAACCTGAAAAATAGGAAAACCACAAACGGTTATAGCTTCCTTATTTGAGGAGATACGAAAAAAGTTAAAGGAATGACAGTTGACGGCAAAGACAATAAGAATAATAACGTGTAACAAAAAAATCGAAAAATGCAGTCGGCTTTGACATACGCTATTGTGCAAAAATGAAAAATACATATCTCAAAGTAGGCCATGACGTCATTAATTCCGTTATTTTTTTTCTCATTCCAACGATATAAAACATGTCACAGAAATTTTAACCGATAGTGTCAATATTTAATATTTTACGAATACCACAATTCATATAATTGAATCGATATAGATATTTGGTGTGGCCCTCGTAAAATAGACAGTCTGTATACACGAAATCCCAAATTTCTGTACTCTTACCAGCTTGCTTTATTTATTTCCCCCATCTACCCCTATTTAACCAACAACCGTTCGAAGGAATCATCTCAAAATATAATCTACTTCCAGATGTTGTTATAATACATACGTGTACCAAATTTCAAGTGAAATGGGTATCTCAAATTTATTTTATCAGCCCCTTTAACAATGGAGTAGAGGTGGTGGGGGGTTGAAAAATATTATAAAAACTCTGAAGCCTTGGCATCTAGTACATTCATCGAGTTTCAAGTTTCTGTACTCATACCAGCTTGCTTTACATATTTTCCCCTATTTAACCCGCAACCCTTCAACGGAATCATCTCAACATATAATCCAGTTCCAGATGTCGATATAATACATACGTGTACCAAATTTCAAGTGAATATCCCAATTTTATTTTAACAACCCCTTTAATAATGGGGTAGGGGTGGTGGGGGGTTGAAAAATAATGTAAATAATCTGAGACCATGGCTTCTAGTACATACACTGAATTTCAAGTTACTGTACTCTTATCAACTTGTTTTACTTATTTTCCCCTATTCATCCCCTATTTAACCCCCAGCCCTTCAACGGAATCGTCTTAAAATATAATCTTGTTCCAGATGTCGTTATCATACATACGTATACCAAATTTCAAGTGAATATCTCAATTTTATTTTATCAACCCTTTAATAATGGAGTGGCGGGAATGGTGGGGGTATGAAAAATATTGTAAAAAATGATGAGGCCTTCGCTTCTAGCATATACCTAATTTCATTTTCGGCACTCTTACCAGCTTGCTTTATTTATTTTTCTCTATTTACCCCTATTTAACCCCAACCCTTCAACCGAATCATCTCAAAATATAATCTAGTTCCATATGTCGTTATAATATATACGTGTACCAGATTTAAAGTGAATATCTCAATTTTATTTTACCAACCCTTTCAATATTGGAGTATTGGATGGTGGCGGGGGGTTGAAAAATATTGTAAAAAAATGTGAGGCCTTGGCTTCTAGTAGATACACTGAATTTCAAGTTTCTGTACTCTTAGCGTGCTTTACTTATTTTCCCCTATTTACCCCTATTTAACACCCAACCCTTCATCAGAATAATCCCAAAATATAATCTAGTTTCTTATGTCATTTTAATATATACGTGTACAAAATTTCAATTGAATATCTCAATTTTATTTTATTAATCCTTTTAATAATAGAATGGGGGGGGGGATGGTGGTGAGGGGATGGAAAATATTACTGAAAATTTTGAGGTCTTGGCTTGTAGCACATACATCAAATTTCAAGTTTCTGTACTCTTACCAGCTTGCTTTACATATTTTCCCCCATTTACCCCTATTTAACCCCCAACCCTTTACCGGATATCTTCAAGAAACAAACCAGTTCCAGATCTCGTTATGGCATATACGTGTACAGAATTTCAAGTCAATATCTTAAACCGTTCTGGAGAAATCGTGCGGATAAAAAAAATTTTACAGACAGGCAGATAGATAGACCGGCCGACCGACAGACAGATTTTGTTTTTTTTTTCTCTAAAATTTAAAATCTCGACGTCTCATGATATTCTAAACCTATTTTAAGAAAAAAATATATAGAAATTTTTTTTACGATTACTATACTTCCAATCCACTACGTGGATGTGGAAGTAAGATTAACCGATCAAAATATTTACCATCCTAACAATATTTGTCATCCATTAGCGCTGAATAAAAGAACCATCTATGACGTGATTCTCGGATTTCTTAAAGCCATCAAACTCAATATTTAGAATAGGTTAGGTTAGGTTAAATATATCACCCCTTGTTTTATCCTATTGTACATTTCCTTTCTTTCCGTGGTCTTACTCTTTGTGTGTGTGTCCTTATAAAAATGCCCCTGGGAGAGAAGAGAGTGTCTTTGTTTTATCCCAGAGTTTATTCGTGATCGGTGGTATAGGATAGGTTAGAATTAGGGTACAAATAATTAATTAATAGTATATTACATACCGAGGTGGAAAGTGTTTCATTGTTGTCCAGAGATGAGATAGTTGACTGGGGCGCGAAGCGCCGAGGTCAACTAATTCGAGACATCATTGAAACTTTCACCAAGGTTTGTATACTATTTTATTCATAATCATCCTCGTTAATGAAGAAAAAGCAAAATAAACTGCTTAAAATTCTTATCGGCACTACAACAAGCGCGAAACGATACCTTTGAATATTACATCACCAACTTAAATCCTGATGATCGCACGCTATGGACAGCTACAAAAAGTTTTAAAAGACCAACAGTATCAATCCCTCCGATTAGAAAAGCTGACAGAAACTGGGCACAATCAGATGCAGAAAAAGCTAATGCATTTGCAGATCATCTCGCTAAAGTCTTCACCCCAGACAACAACATAAACGATGATGAAGTTAGTAATTTTCTTAATACAGCGTGCCAATTATCATTACCTATTAATCCATTCACGCCTGCTGAGGTTCGCAATGAAATCAGAAAGACAAATTCAAAGAAGTCCCCAGGTTACGACCTAACTGTTGGAGATATCTTAAAACATCTGCCCAGACAGGCTATTGTCTTACTAACAACAATCTTCAATAGTATGCTCAGACTGTGTTATTATCCCATACAGTGGAAGTATGCACAAATAGTAATGATTGTCAAGCCTGGAAAGCCACCAACAGAACCCTCGTCGTACAGACCCATCAGTTTACTACCCCTAATGTCCAAAATATTCGAAAGACTCCTACTAACACGAATAAATGAGTTAGTTGCTATAGATGACTTAATTCCAGAACATCAGTTTGGGTTCAGGCAATGTTACTCAACAACACAACAATGTCACCAGATCGTGAATAAAATTAGAAACTGCTTAGAACAGAAAGAAATGTGTGCTTCCGTATTTTTAGACGTACGGCAAGCATTCGATAAGGTCTGGCACGAAGGTCTTCTGTATAAAATAAAAGTGTATATGCACAGCCAAATATATCTAATTCTGAAATCTTACCTGAGCGACCGATTTTTTCAAGTCAAAGTCAAATCCTCATTATCCGAATATCATCCTGTCAAATCCGGTGTCCCCCAGGGTAGCGTTCTGGGACCTTTCCTTTACCTACTTTATACATCCGACATTCCCATTGCTGAAGATATCATAATGGCCACATTTGCCGACGACACCGCTATCCTGGTATCGGATCCAGATGCCGACAGTGCCTCACAAAAACTTCAAGATCACCTGAATGAGCTACAAAATTGGTTTGATCGTTGGAAAATAAAAGTAAATAGTGACAGACAACGCAAGTCACCTTCACTACTAGGCGAACTACTTGTCCTCAAGTCAAAATAAATAATTCGCCAATTCCGGTCAAAACTGAAGTCAAATATCTTGGACTCCATCTGGTCCAAAAGCTAACCTGGAGAAGCCATATACAAACCAAGAGAAATCAGTTACAACTAAAAGTTAAACAGATGAATTGGTTGATCAACAGAAGATCTCAGCTGTCACCAGAAAATAAATTGTTAATTTATAAAATCATCCTAAAACCCATTTGGACGTATGGAATTGAACTGTGGGGATGCAGCAAGCCTTCAAACACAAAAATTTTACAGACATTCCAGTCAAAATATCAGCGCATGATTACAAACGCTCCCTGGTATGTATCCAATGCAACCCTCCACAATGACCTGATAGTTCCATTTATAAAAGATGTCGTAACTGCATATGCTAATAAAGCAAAACAAAGAAATTATGAACACAAAAGTCAAACTGTGAGTCAACTCTACCAGCACCCTCTACAAAATAGACGACTCAAGAGATCCTGTCCCGAAGACCTTGTTGAATAGGTAGATATGGAGAACCATTGATGGATGGTACCCAACACAAGACAACAATCTATCATATTATTTACTAATTACTCTATTGAGCAGTTTGTTGAGTAGATTGTAAATTTCTTTAATAAAATAAAAAAAAAAATCTTATGTCAAAGGACAAATGTCAAAGTGACGTCCAGTCGTTTTTAATATTCAGGTTAGAAACTGGCCACTTTCCAACCCGAGATATTACTTTCCAACCCGGCATATCACTTTCCAACCCGAAATGTCATATTTCAGTTCAATTAATTGTCGAATCAAATTAGAAATTGTATACTTTCTAACTTTTGACATGCAAGACAGTTTAATTATTACTGTATGATTGTGAATAGTAAGTATTTATTAACTTCGTATCTGGCTGTATCGACGTAAGTCGCAATGACAACTTAAAGAAAAAAAATCTAAAGCATTTCATTCATTATTGGACAAGTGATCATTCATAATTCCAAAACAACTCATTCACAATTTAATTATACAAAAAGCTGAAGAAAAGAATCCAAGGTACGTTCTGCCTGTCACATTCACAGTGTTGGACAAATGTGTCGCCTCATTTCCGCATAAAATAACGGACGTCTTTTAAAACTTATGCCCCTATAATTTTTTTATTTTCAGAAACCTGTAATCTTTTAAACAACAGCCAATGACGACATATATGTCAATAAAATATGGTATGTGTTGAAAACCATAGTACATCACTAAATAAATTACACACACTTACGAAAACACTTATAAAAATTACTTTTATTCCCACTTTCATTTTAGCCAGAAGTAAGGTAATTCGACACATTTGCTGAACTTTTTTTCAGTTTTAGATTTTCCCGTAATTTAAGATTTTTCTAAAACTGAGACATTTCAGTGGTTCATCCATCGGGAAAGAAATTGTAACAACTTTAAGGCAATCCATAACATAAACCGCTGCCTAAGGAATCACTACTTCCACATCCAGATTATTCGTCCAAGTCACTTTAAAGGAAACATCTTGACTATATTTGCACTCTAGTATGTGGAAATTATTGGTCATAGAATTTTAATAATATTTGGGGTAGATGTCATAGAAAAGTTTGAGGAGTTGGTTTCTACCATATACGTTAAAAATGAAGTTTCTAGTTTACCGTACTTATTTTCCACTATTTACAACCTACCACCTCAATGGAGTCATCTCAATCAGATGTTACTACAATACATACGTGTACTAACTTTCAAGTGAATATCTCAATTTGATGTTATCAATCCCATTAATAATGAAGCGGAGGTGGTAGAGTTTGAAAAATATTAGAAAGAAATCTGAGGCCTTGGTTTCTAGTATATACACCGAATCCCAAATTTCTGTAGTCTTACCAGCTTGCTTTACTTATTTTCCCCTATTTGCCCCTATTTAACCCCCAACCCTTCAACGGCATCATCTCAAATTATGATCTAGTTTCAGACGTCGTTATAATACATACGTGTACCAAATTTCAAATGAATATCTCAATTTTATTTTATCAACCCTTTTCATATTGGAGAAGGGGTGGTTGGGTTGAAAAATATTATAAAGAAATCTGACGCCGTGGCTTCTAGTACATACACCGAATTTCAAGTTTCTGTAGTCTTACCAACGTTTTACTTATATTCCTCTATTTACCCCAAATTAACCCCCAACCCTTCAACGGAATCATCTCAAAATATAAACTAATTCCAGACGTCGTTATAATACATACGTGTACGAAATTTCAAATGAATATCTCAACTTTATTTTGTCACCCCCATTAATGGGGTAGGGGTGGTGGGGGGGGGGTTGAAAAATATTATAAAAAAATCTGAGACCTTAACTTCTTGTACATACACCGAATTTCAAGTTTCTGTACTCATACCAGCTTGCTTTACTTATTTCCCCCTATTGACCCCTAAATAACCCCCAACCCTTCAACGGAATCATCTCAAAGTATAATCTAGTTCCAGATGTCGTTATAATTCATACGTGTACCAAATTTCAAATGAATATCTCGATTTTATTTTATCAACCCCTTTAATAATGAAGTAGGGGTGGTGGGGGTTGAAAAATATTATAAATAATCTGAGACCTTGGCTTCTAGTACATACACCGAATTTCAAGTTTCTGTAGTCTTACCAGCTTGCTTTATTTATTTTCCCCTATTTACCCCTATTTAACCCCCAACCCTTCAACGGAATTATCTCAAAATATAATCTAGTTCCAGATGTCGTTATAATACATACGTGTAGAAAATTTCAAATGAATATCTCAATTTTATTTTATCAACCCTTTTCAAATTGGAGTAGGGGTGGTGGGGGTTGAAAAATATTATTAAAAAATCTGACGCTTTGACTTCTAGTACATACACCGAATTTGAAGTTTCTGTACTCTTACCAACTTGTTTTACTTATATTCCTCTATTTACCACAAATTAACCCCCAACCCTTCAACGGAATCATCCCAAAATATAATCTAATTCTAGACATCGTTATAATACATACGTGTACGAAATTTCAAATGAATATCTCAACTTTATTTTATCAACCCCTTTAATGGGGTAGGGGTGGTGGGGGGTTGAAAAATATTATAAAAAATCTGAGGCCTTAACTTCTAGTACATACACCGAATTTCAAGTTTCTGTACTCTTACAAGCTTGCTTTACTTATTTCCCCCTATTTACCCCTATTTAACCCCCAACCCTTCACCGGATTTCCTCAAAAAACAATCCAGTTCCAGATCTCGTTATAATATATACGTGTACAAAATTTCAGGTCAATATCTTAAACCATTCCGGAGAAAGCGTGCGGACAAAAAAAGTTACAGACAGACCGACAGACCGACAGACAGGCCGACAGACAGACCGACAGACAGACCGACAGACAGACAGAAAATTTTGTTTCGCTCAAATTTAAAATCTCGACGTTTCATGACATTCTAAACCTATTTCACGAATAAAAATTTTTGAAAATTTTTTTGCGATTACTATACTTCCAATCCACTACGTGGATGTGGAAGTAAAATTGAATTAAACCAAAAGTCCAGGATTTACAACAAGCTAAAGTATATTGGACAAATGAATTACAACAAGGCTCAATGTACATTGCACATATAGTTCATTTCAAAAACGGAAAAAGTCTAGTATTACCCACCCTATTATTGCCTTTCGCAACAATCATGGAATAAAAATCAGTAACTAAATGTTAATTAGAAATATAAGAAATAATAGAAAGCTAGATGCTCATCCCCAGACGATGATTACATGGTTGGCGTAACGCATGTCGAGTGACAGTATTCGAGGGTAACGTTCAAGTGCTTTTAGAGGCAGCGTCGCATCGAAGGTTCCAGCTCCCCACATGACTTGAATATTAATGTTCAAATATAGTATATTTATGTACTCAATGTTATATATTAAATTTTATCGAACCTTTTTTTTATTTTCTTAATATATTGAATAGAGTACTATCGCTCTCTATAAAGGGATAACTCTCCGGAATTTTTAATCATGCCTAAATATAAAAAATGTCCTCATGTAAATTTAATAAGTAAGACTTTCAGTTTGATATTAAATAATATCACCAGCAACATATGCTATAAAAATCCAAAATATGAAGTGGACTGTTATAACAACGTCTTAACTCAAATATTTTCCATCAAGAACACTAATTGCTTCCACATCCACGTAGTGGAGTGGAAGTATAATAATCTTCAAAAAAATTCTAACATTTTTGTTGAAATAGGCTAGAATTTCATGTCATAAAACGTCTAGTGTCAGATCCCAGAGCCGCCAGACCAACGTCATTTTAGCAAAGCTAATATTTTGGTAATAAATAGTATATGTAGTTAAGAACGTATGCATATTTGCTAGCTTGAAAGCGGGGCCCTTTTACAGATAACAGGTACAAAAGGTACAAAAAGACCTTATTAACCTACGCTAATAGTAGGGAACCGAGCCGTCTGAAAAACGCTTGCAAAAAGAGGTCTATACCACTCGAGGACATAAAGATGAAAATGGCTTCCCATAGAAAATCACCTGCCGCATTCGAATTTTGAGTTCGCGTTAAGATTCGGAATTGCGAACACCCCCTAAAAGTCAATTTTACCCCAAAATCAATAAATCGGAAATAGACATTTTTTAATATTTCTCAAGTCATATCTTCGTTATTAAAAAATTTATCGAGCTAATTAGTTATTAATTATTTAAATTAATAAATATACAGGGTATCCCGTAAATAATGGATAATTCTGAAATTGGAAATAGGCCAGGCCATGACCTATCAGAATATCACAACTTTAATTTAAAAAAAGTGAATTTTCGATCATCTGAACTCGAGATAGTTAACTTTTAGCATCTTGTAAGATAATTAGAAGTAAATGCACACACACAAAGAAACAGAGTTGTCAGAGATAATCGGAAACTACAAAAGACATGGCCCCGAGATCTACTACAACCATGAGAATAATTAACGAGGAAAAACTATGATGGTAGTTCCCCATTCAAGCCAGACTCATCCATCGAATTTACTTAATACCCTGTATATAGAAGTCGATTGTAAACATGCATAATTCCTCAATAAAAAAAAACTTTAACAAGTACAAAAATAGAAATTCAATTGAGTTTCTCTAAAACTTGATCTAACGTATACGGGGATGGATACTCGCAGGTAAATTCTTGGATACCGTGAATATTTCTATATTGATTTGTAAAATCATCAAACTCTCTCAAACCGTAATATGATCTAATAATTTTCTTATTAATTACACCCAACAAGACATAACATATAAATATCTTATCCACAATTTTAAGATGCTCATTGATATAATTTTTAAATAAGTCGTTATCTGCAGTTTTCCTTTGATTTAAAAGAACTAGGACCGTAACAATTGGTGAAAAAAGTGGGATTTATTTGGACCTCGGCCCAACTTAGGCAAGACCAACAAGAAGATCCTGATTTAGGCCCAATTCTCAAATACAAGGAGGAAGCAATGTGTAGACCCAGATGGGAGGCGATTTCCGAGAGAGGACCAAATTTTAAAGCATTGGGGGCGCAATGGAATTCACTACAAGTAGAAGGTGTACTATTGAAAAGAGCTTGGGAAAGTGTAAATGGAAAATGTGTGACCATGCAATTGGTGATTCCTAAGATAAAAGTTGCAACAGTACTAGGATAAATGCATAATGGATCTTCAGGAGGACACTTTGGAATAAACAAGACTCTGGCAAAAGTTCGAGAAAGATTTTATTGGGTTCACCGTCGATATATTGAGACCACAGGTGCATATTTTGTACAGCATCCAAGGGTCCAAAGGCTAGATTAAGAGGGGCTATGAAGCAGTACAATGTAGGGGCGCCATTTGAGAGAATTCCAATTGATGTTGCTGTGCCCTTTCCTAAGACAACTGAGGGTAATAAATATATTTTGGTAGCAATGGATTATTTCAGTAAGTGGCCTGAAGCTTATGCTATACCTAATCAAGAGGCATACACAGTTGCCCAACTCTTGCTGGAACATGTTATCAGTAGATTTGGTGTACCCTTAGAGTTACACTCTCATCAGGGAAGAAATTTCGAATCCAAAGTTTTTCAGGGGATTTGCAATTTACTTGGGATTAATAAAACAAGGACTACGCCACTTCATCCTCAATCCGATAGTATGATGAGGTTTAATAGGACCATGGAGGAACCTCTCCAAATTCGCGGAGAAACATCGGCATGATTGGGATCGACATCTACCATTATTGAATGAAAGCTCGGTATGGAAGGAGGTTTCAAGGAAGGAGATTTGGTATGGCTGGCTATATAATCCTCAACGAAAAAAGGTATATCACCGAAGTTGACTCCAGCGTGGGCGGGCCCCTAGAGAGTAATCAAGAGAATGAACGACGTTGAATATAGGATACAACGCAGTTCGCGGTCAAAAATGAAGGTGGTGCATTTAAACAGGCTTATATTTTCATTGGAGCATTACCAGTGGAATCCGATCGGGACGATCAGATCTAGGAGGAGGAAAGTGTTACGTAAGCAATCAGAATAGCTCCAGAGTGTTCAATTTAAAATTTAGAGCAGGTATAGGTAATAAAGGGAGAAATGAAAAGTTATTATTATTATGACAGTTTTTAGTTAAAGTTGTTGTCATTTTTAAATAAACCGTTTTCTGCAGTTTGCCTTTGATTTAAGAGAACTAGAAACGTTACGATATAATAGGGCTAAATAGGTGAAAATAAGTAAAGCAAGTTAGTAAGGGTCCAGAAACTTGGGATTTAGTGTATATACTAGAAGTCAATTTCTTCTATAATATTTGACGTATATTTTAGATGCCAAGGCCTCAAATTTATTTATGACATCTGCCTCAAATATTATATTACTAAACTCTATGACCAATTATTTTCACATAATAGAGTGTAAATATAGACGCAGAAAAAAAATTGAATAAGTTGGTTTTGGAGCTATCAATACATTAAATATGCTAGCGATACAGAGAAGAGCGACAATTCCTAAATGGCGCTAAAGGTAATTCTTTAAAAGTTAAAATTGAAGCAATGATGTGAACTGGCAGCTTTTATAGTAAGCTGAACAATATTATTCATCGGCGCAATTTGGGCTTTGATTTCTGACTAAAAAGCTAAATATTCTCGTTCTATTGGTATGGACTGGGATTTCATCTAACAATTCCCCTGTTAAATTTTTCGACGGAGTTCATTTCATAAATACCAGATAGGATTAACATCTGGACTCGGTGGCGGCCGTAGTAATACATTTACAATCTATCGTAACATTTCTTCGCCTTTCGCTCGAATATTTGTTGCTACTAACTATTTAACTTTGGGCATTCTGCAAAATCAACTATATCAAAACTCTGTAATATTTCATAAAAACAAGCACAGGACGGGTAAACGCTGTAGACAGATTTTTGATAAAAAAATATGCTTGTCAACTTACTTCATCCAAATCGAGAATAGTAGCGAAACACGAGAAACGTGCATTTAAAGTATGTTTTCTTATGTTTTTCCGGGACTTAATTTCCATTGTACAATTGTATATCTAGGCAAATGTACCGAGTACAAAGTCCAAGATTAGATAAGTTTGGACTTTGTACGAATTGCTTGGACAATTCTCAACATTTCATGATACTATTCATATGGAAGGGGTTAAGGATGCTTTAGCAGTAAAATAGACTGGTTTAAGCTGCTAATAGAGTTCAGGAAATAAATGGAAGAATTACATCAAAAGCAAGGTACGAATGTGTGTGTATATCACTGTGTTAAAAACCAAAATCATTAGATGTGCTGAAGGAAAAAGTATGTTGCACTTTATGCAGGTTCTTAAGGGAGTCTCTTCTACCACATTTGAGCAAGAACAATTTTGCCATATCCCTTTAAGGTGTGTCCATTCTAAGCGCGTATGCAAGATTCGAGCAAAATTAACTCAGTAGTTTGAACCATGGGAGCCATCACAGACAGAGGATAGACCACTACTTTATTCAGGGGAAAGCAACGCATAATTCCAACAAAAAATTTGTCTTAATACATCTCCTATATACTCCATATTCGAGAAAGTAAGTGAATTAATTAGTATCTACAGGGCTAACATTAATATTTTTAAACAACACAAGAAACTTTAACAAATACTCTAGATTTTCACAAATAAAGTGGTATTTTAAAGAAGGGTAAATAATACATATATCTGAAAGCATGGCCTCGACGACATACCCATTTCTGAATATGGAATATGGAGTGAGTAATGAGTATCCTTGAATTTTTGAAAATGGGTGAAAATTGCAAAACTTTACTAATTTCGATAAAACTCTTTGCAGTAATGATATCTAGTATCGCCCTATTAACGAAACAAAAATTATCATACTGTTTGGTTGATGAAAACTACCTACCATACCAGGTCGAAGGTTGCCGTTTAGGGGTATTACATATTTCTACAAGGTCGAAATTTTTAGTCCTCCAGTAGAGTAGAGGCGAAGGAAATACTAATATACATGAGGTCCCGAGTTCAAATACCAGTCACAAAAATACTTTCAATTTTTTCTCTTTCTCGAATATTATCTATATTTGACGTTTACATGTTTTTTTTTATTTTGATGTTTACTTAATTAAACAGGGTTATTGAGTTCTTCCTTCACTTTAATACTAATTTTGCTGGAATTTAATAAACAAATGTAGGAGAAATATTACATTTAATGCCTGTATTTTATGATAGAAATCTGGACTAATAGGAAGCGGCCCAATTAATGCTCTATCATATTGGGTGTTACTTTCTCGTAACGCAGAATTTATTATAATAAATAATTGATATATTTTATTTGTATTTCCTGTGTCCCTCTTTATCCCTTTCATAATATTTCTACTATGTCTCCTTCATATAATTCTTCTGTAATTCAGCTTGATATAATCTAGAAACACATATGTTTCAAAGTATTAAGTAGAAAAATTACAAATTCAAGTACTTGGATGCATTTCGTTTATGTCGGCTTTGTACAATTATGTAAATATCTTGCTAGTTTTACTTCCACATCCACGTAGTGGATTGGAAGTATAGTAATCGTAAAACAATTTTCAAATTTATTTTTCTTGAAATAGGTTTAGAATGTCATGAAACGTCGAGATTTTAAATTTGAGCGAAAATAAATTTTCTGTCTGTCTGTAACTTTTATTGTCCGCACGTTTTCTCCGGAACGGTTTAAGATATTAACTTAAAATTTTGTTCACATATATGTTATAACGAGATCTGGAACTGGATTGTTTTTTGAAGATATCCGGTGAAGGGTAGGGGGGGGTAAATAGGGGGAAATATGTAAAGCAAGCTGGTAAGAGTACAGAAACTTGAAATTTGATGTATCTAAAGCCTCAAAATTAATTTTTTATAATATTTTTCAAAGCCGCAGATTTATTAATAATATTTTTGAACCCCCCCCTACCCCTGCTCCATTATTAAAGGGGTTGATAAAATTAAATCGAGATATTCATTTGAAATTTGAAACACATATGTATTATAACGACATCTGGAACTAGATTATTTTTTGAGATGATTCCGTTGAAGGCTAGGGGGTTAAATAGGGGTAAATGGATCAAAATGAGAAAAGCAAGATGATAAGAGTACAGAAACTTAAAGTTCGGTGTATGTACTAGAAGCCAATATAACAAATTTTTATAATATTTTTCAACTCCCCACGACCCCTACGCCATTATTAAAGGGGTTGATAAAGTAAAATTGAGATACTCACTTGAAACTTGGTACACGTATGTATTATAATGACATCTGGAACTATATTATATTTTGAGATGATTCCGTTGAAGGGTTGGGGGTTAAATAGGGGTAAATAGGGCAAAATAAGTAAAGCAAGCTGGTAACAGTACAGAAACTTGAAATTCGGTGTATGTACTATAAACCAAGGTTACAGATTTTTTTATAATATTTTTCAACTCCCCAATACCCTACTCCATTATTAAAGGGGTTTATAAAATAAAATTGGAGTTATTCACTTGAAATTTGGTACACGTATGTATTATAACGACATCTGGAACTTGATTATATTTTGAGATGATTCAGTTGAAGGGTTGTAGGTTAAATAGGGGTAGATAGGGGTAAGTAAGTAAAGCAAACTGGTAAGAGTACAGAAATTTGGGATTTGGTGTATATATTTGAAGCGAAGGCCTCAGGATTTTTATAATAGTTTCCATCCCCCCACCATCACCAGTCCCTTATTATAATAGTTGAAAAAATTAAATTTAGATTTTCACTTGAAATTTGGTACCGGTATGTATTATAACGATATCTGAAACTAAATTATATTTTGACATGGTTGCGTTGAAGCAGTGGGGGGTAAGTAAAGGTAAATAGGGAAAAAAGTAAAGCGAGCTGGTAAGAGTACAGAAATTTGATATTCGATGTCCTAGTAGCCAAGGTCTCAGATTTTTTAATAATATTCTTCAACCGCCCACCATCCTTACTTCATTATTGAGGGGGTTGATAAAATAAAATTGAGATATTAACTTGAAATATGGTAGACGTATATATTATAATGACATCCGGAACTACATTATATTTTGAGATGATTCCGTTGAAGTGTTGGAGATTAAATACGAGTATATAGGGAAAAATAAGTAAATCAAATCTGGTAAGAGTACTGACATTTGGGATTTGGTGTATATACTAGAAACCAAGGCCTCAGACTTCGTTCTAATATTTTCCAAATCCCGCCACCTCCGCTCCATTATTAATGGGATTGATAACATAGAATTGAGATTTCACCTGAAAGTTAGGAAAATTATTATGTATTGTAATGACATAATTCCATTGAAGGGGTGGGAGGTGGCAGGTTGTGAATAGGGGAAAATAAGTAGGGTAAACTAGAAACGTCATTTTTATCGTATATAGTGGAAACCAACGCCTCAAACTTTTCTATAACATCTGCCCCAAATATTATTAAAATTCTATGACCAATAATTTCCACGTACTAGAGTGCAAATCTAGTCAAGATGTTTCCTTGAAAGTGACTTGAATGAAAAATCTGGATGTGGAAGTAGTGATTCCTTAGGCAGCGGTTTTGGAATACGTAAAAACTTTGGTAAAATTATTTTCTATTTTCATAGATTTTATTTATTAGATTCAAGTACATACTTACTTGATACTATATATTTACATAATTTAAACATAATTACTTCATTTACGTGCATATTCACTTAAAACATGTTATTTCAGAATATTAATTACATAATATAATAGAAAGTAGTAAGTAAAAAAAAGTCATAATCATTTAAATAATTATCACAGGTACACAAAAAAGAAGGTCATGTACTCGGGGACCGACCTATATACCGGTATGTATTCTCGCCAGCTGAACCCGAATCTGTGGTCAGAATTGGCCCATCGGGTCAAAATTGGCCGGAAAAACCAAAAAATTGCCGATAATTCGCCAAAATCTGGGGTCAGAAAACATTAAATGATATTGAAGTGATTTTACCCTTACTTATATCGGTGTGTATTTTTGGCGGCTGGATCTAAATTTGAGGACGGAATTAGCCCAACTGGTCAATGCCAACAAATGGTTCAAAATTGCCCAAAATTTGGGGCAAAGTATATTGAATGACGTTCAGGTGACTCGACTATCGTGTTAGTATGTATTTTTATCCACTAAATCTGAATACTTGTGGAAAAAATCAAATACCGGGAACACAATTGGCAAGTATGTGGGGATTTGAAGATTTTGACAATCCTCCTCGATCATCAGTCAGGGTTCACCAAATACCCTTGCTATTTATGTTTGTGGGACAGCAGGGATAGGGAAAATAACTATTCAGGATCCTCTTGTAGAGAGGTCAAAAATTCTCCCACCGCTTCACATCAAACTTGGTTTTTCAAGGCATTGGATAAAGACCTTGCCTGTTTTGAATATCTAGTCAAAAAATTTCCAGAAATATCTGAGGGAAAATTAAAAGAAGGCTTAATGGTCCGCAAATTCGTTCATTGTTAAAAGAGGATGCATTCCCTGCCACCATGAATGAGGCAGAAAGTATAACATGGAACAGTTTTAAAAATGTACTAGAAGATATCCTCGGTAACAAGAAATGTGTCGAATGGAAGGATATTGTATCTGAAATGGTTAGGGATTTCGAAAAATTGGGGTGTTTAATGAATTTAAAATTACATTTTCTGCATTCGCATGCGGACTATTTACCGGATAATCTTGGGAATTATAGTGAGGAGCAAGGAGAAAGATTCCACCAAGATCTCCAAAAAATGGAGCGTCGCTACCAAAGGTGATGGGACGTAAATCTAATCGCAGACTATTGCTGGATGCTCAAAAGAGATTTGCCTGATCAGGGGAGGAAAAGGAAAACAATGCCCTTGCACAGGTCTTTTGAACGCAAACGGGTCCGTTATAATCGCCAAAAATGAAAAAGAGAACTTCAAAAAAAATACTAGGAACGGGCAAATTAGCTTGAACATATTGGAGGCTATTTGGCAGCCAATTTTTCCGGCCAATATTGACCCCATGGGCCAATTCTTACCCCAGATTCGGTTTCAGCTGACCAAAATACATACCGGAGTATGGGTTAAGTCACGTCAATACCTTCAATGTTTTGACTCGAATTTTTGGCAAATTTCCGGCCGTTTTTTTTTATCGTGTTAGGCCAATTTTGACCCCATGGGTCAATTCTCGCCCCAAACTCGGTTTCAGCGTGCAAAAATACATAACGGTATGTGGGTCAAGACCAGAATTTTGTCATATTTCCGGCCATTTTCTTATTCTTCCAGCCAATTTTGACCCGATGGGTCAATTTTGACCCCAGATTCAGTTTCAGCAGGCGTAAAATACATACCGGGTGTATATGGGTTAAGTCACGTCAATCCCTTCAATGTTTTGACCCGAATTTTGGCAAATTTCCAGCTATTATTTCATTTTCCAGTCAGTTGTAACCCCATGGGCCAATTTTGACCCCAGATTCAGTTTCAGCGGGCGAAAATACATACCGGTATGAGGGTTAAGTCACATCAATCCCTTCAGTGTTTTTGACCCGAATTATGGCAAAATTCCGGCCATTCTTTTATTTTTCCGGACAATTTTGATCCAACGGGCCAATTCTGACCCCATGCTCGGTTTCGGCGGGCGTCGAATACATACGGTATATGGGTTAAGTCACGTCAATCCCTTCAATGTTTTTGACCCGAATTTTGGCAAAATTCCGGAAATTTTTAATCTTTACGGCCAATTTTGACTCCATGGGCTAATTGAGACCACAGATTCGGTTTCAGCGGTCGAAAATACATACCGATATATGAGCTATGGCACGTCAATCCCTTCAATGTTTTTTTATCCGAATTTTGGAGATTTCCGGCCTTTTTTTAATTTTTTTCAGCCAATTTTACCCCATGGGCCAATTCTGGCCCAGATTCGATTTCAGCGGACAAATTACATGTCAATAAATGGGTTAAGTCACGTCAATCCCTTCAACGTTCTTTTACTCGAATTTTGGCGACTTTTCGGCCATTTTTTAATCTTCCGACCAATTTTGACCCCATGGGCCTATTTTGACCCCAGATTCGGTTTGAGCGGGCGAAAGTACATACCAGTATATGGGTTGTCATGTCGATCTCTTCAATGTTTTTGACCCCAGATTTTGGCGAATTTTCGGCCATTTTTTGGCTTTTTCGGTCAACTTTGACTCGATGGGCCAATTCTGAACTCGGATTCGGGTTCAGCGGGAGAAAATACATAATGGTATATAGGTCGATCCCCGAGTAAATGTTTTTTCGGAATATTAATTATATAATATAATAGAAAGTAGTAAGTAAAGAAAAATCATATCATTTTAATAATTATTATATTATAATATTAAAGATATATTAAAGATACGAAAGTTTAATAAGCATTGCGAAAATTACGAACATTACTTGTGTATGGGCGTTTAAATAATACGCGCGGCGGAGCCACCATTATTACTCACTCTCGCTCGTACGGGAAAGCCAATTATCTCGAACGGGTTTTTTCGTTGAGTTTTTTCCCGCATCAACAGATCAAAATTCAGTGAAATGCAAATGATAATTTTAAATATTTTTAATTTTAATTATTTTAATGTTTTATAAAACAATGGTAATTTTAATATTAATTTTAAGCCGCTAAAAGTGGCAGGAGTTTTAATTTTGTTATCAATTTTATTAAGCCGAACCGGCCACGACCCGTCCAACCTCGCGTCCGCCACGGCGTCATGTGCCGTGGTTGTCTGGTTGGCTCCGGATCGCGGTCCGGGGAGGCAATGTATCTTTTAATGTTAAATAAATATGTTTTGATTGATTGATTTGACCTTTACCCTTCTGAAGGTCTAAAAGCTAAAGTTTCGTAGAAGTAAGTAAATTTCACCCCTAAACCTCAACCTTCGTCCTGGATGGCAGGTACCAAACCGCGTGGCAATTTTTATTTCATTAATAGGATAGTACTAGCTATTATTACTGTAAATTTGAGCTTTGTCGAAATGAGTGAAAGTTTTGTATTTTGCCCCATTCTTTAAATTCAAGGATGCTCACTACACCGACGTCCTTTAGCCATAGCGACCATTCCTTGTTTGCCGAGAACTAAACCAACATGATTGCATCTTTTCAAAATGGGTATATTGTCGAGGACACTAGCTCTTGAACTATATAGGGACTTCATATTTAAAATATTATCTTAGCATGTATTATTAACTAAAATATAATAAATTTCTCTTTTAGTTTTAATTTCCTGTTTCAGCATCCATATAAATCTATGCTTAATACTTATTTCTATCGGACTTGCCTTACTTCTAAGCCGATACAGATGGAATGGCACAGATCATAAAAGGAGAGAAACAATAATTACTACTTTTATCATCTACTTAAATCAGATTTCTTTACGACGTATGTCTGACTTGCGAAATCAAGTTGTAGCACGTTCACGTTTTATTTATGTGATATCTAGGTAAGTAGTCCCACAATAGTTATATAAGCTTTCCAACTTTAAATTTAAGGAGCATTGAGCTTAGCTGTTTGCAAATGCCGGGTATCAACGAGATCACTTTTCGGTCGCCATTTTTTTAAAAGATCGAGATGAAACTTCATACTCTCTTTTTTTTTACATTATGAAAATTTTACACCCAATTTCAATTTTTATTCCAGTGAAACCTGAAATTGTTCTAATATTCTTGTTCACAATGAAAGTAAAATAGGTATTGAATATTTACTTACCTCGCATGCCGAAGGGAAATATTGTATTCGAGAAAAAGTCACCGTCAGAGATTTTTTCGAATTTTCACGTTTCAGATCATGTAGATCACCAAAATATATGATTTTCAATTCCATCAGTCAGATAGATTGTCGGCCTGTCTGTTGGTGCAATAACTAAAAAACTACTTGATGGAGAGTAGTCAATTTTGGTGGGTAGCTGATGCTACTGCCACCGAAGAAATGGTTAGACTTTCACTGTAAAATATATAGTGTGGATCGTCTAAAGGGAATAGATAATGAAAATATTTTTCTGCTCAAATTTTCTATTTCCGTCTCTATGACATTCTAAACCTATTAAAAAAAATGTTTTTTTGAAATTTTGTTTACCACTACATATCATAACTAAGGAAGAAAAAATGATCCGAACCACAGCCGACTTTCTGGGGTGAAATGGGGTGGATTTTTAGGGGTGAAAACCAGTTTTTTGCGATTTCTGGCTAAACTACTCATCCTATGGAAAAAAGATAGTTATAGTAGTTATAGATAATAAAGAGATCTATAACTTTTGTAGAAGGCAACTTTATGCTATCCTAAAATGTTTCGAGAAATACGCAAAAAACTGCTTTTTAGGTTATTTTTTTTTCTTCTACAAAAATAATTCGATTTAGCTCAAACTTGCTGAAAGTACACCTCTTTGTATTCCACATAAGCTCTATTCTTTGTGGACCAAAATATGCAATGGTTGTAGTTTAATTCAATTTTTATAAAAAAAGTGATATTTTCAACTGCGATTCCTCATAAAAGTACTTGTCCGACAGAGTTCGGACAGGGCTCATATTTTTTGCTTTTACTTCTATTTCAATAAATAATTTTAAAAAAATAGTGCAATGAAAAAAAATGCCGGGAAATCGAAAAATCCGAAAAAATGCCATTTTTCGTTGTATGTTTTATAATACCGGCAGACAAAAAAGACAAATTCTCTGTTACAGAACACCCACCTATGTACCCCCATGTATGTCTGGCTTCTGAATCCAAATCCGAGGTCAAAATTGGCCACTAATCCCAGGATTCTTCGTGAGAGCTTAGAAATCACGTGAAAACCTGCCAAAAACCGCTTCCCGAGACCATAACTCGAAAACGCATCGAGATACAGAGTTGAGGCTTACGCCATTCGATTTGTCTCGCTTTCCTACGTAACCTTGAATTTTTCAGATTTTTCCGGGCACCCTCATTTTTTTCAAATTTTCAAAGGTAAAAAGTATTTCGACATTTCTTCAGATAAATCCCTGTAACTCCTTCTAGAAAAAATTGAACCCCTTTCTTTTACATTCAATCGATTGTAAATTAAGATTCCAATCCGATGATGTAGGGCGCGATATTTTCCGGCGATTTTTAAGTGAGATATCGGCCGCCAAAGTGAAAAGTCAGAGGATTTCGCTCATCGAGCGAGACTGTCCAGCTTCGAGGACCACTTCTCCCAAACTCAAGCCACCAAAAATTTGACAAAATTCAGGGGTATGGAAAACGGAACGAGAAATCGCATGGCGTAAACCAGAAGTCGATGACCTCCTCCGTTTCCAAGATACGGCCGCTCAAAGTCACCGGATGGTAAAAATCGAAGTTTTTCACCGCTTCCCGAGACCATAACTCGAAAACTCAAGGAGATACAGAGTTGCGGTTTGCGTCATTTGATTTGTTTTGCCTTCCTAAGTATTCCCGATTTTTTTTAGGTTTTTGTGGACCACTTCTGACCTCGGATTCGGATTCAAATACATGAAGATACATAGGTGGGTGTTCTGTAACAGCATTTCTTCACTTAAAAATCACCGCAAAATATCGTGCCCGAATCATCAGATTGGAAAGTTAATTTATAATCGATCAAACATAAAAGAAGGGGGGTCAATTTTGTCTAGAAAAAGTTACAGCGATTTATGTGAAGAGATGTTGAAATCGTATAAATTTTTAAAATACCTATATATATGAAACATATTCTTTATGGGATTTTGCAATCAGCGGAAAAAAACTATCTATGAGAACTAAAAGAAAAATTACGCAGCCACACAAAAGAAAACAAAATTTCGCTTCCACCAACAAAAGCTAGTGGAGCGAGCGTAGAGACGTCTGCATATACTCGTATTTCGATACGCAAATGTAGCAACGTCGCGCGTCGGGCGCGGTTAGTGCTTGGATGGGTAAGCCTGTCCAGGGAAACACAGCGTTCTGGCTCCATCTTCTAACGGCTTGTATATCAGCGTATGCGTAGAAGGTATGTAACTTTAGGCGGGGGTTACATAGCGGATATACCATCCTTCGGAGGGGATGTAAAGCAGTCGGTCCCTTGTCTATTAAATGTTAGGCAAGTAAAAGATCCCTACTCTTCGATAGAGAAGAGGTTCGGCAAAATTTCCAGGCTGGGGGTAGCTCGTCTCCTGGCATCGGTGATTGGCCTTAGTAGCGGAAATAGACCGACGTTAAATAAGTGATTAAAAAAAAAAACAAAAGCTAGTACACCCTAGGTTCTTGGGGTCGCTGAATCTGAGTCCGAAGTCGGTTTGTTGGTATCAGGTCGCGTTAAGGCCATTTCAAGGTCAAATCATTAAATTTCGACAGAATAATCTGAAAAATAAATGTATATAGTTTCTTGAGGTCGCTGAATCCAAATGCGACGTCGGCTTGTCGGTATCAAGTTGCGTTAAGGTCACTTCAAGGTCAAATCATTAGATTTCGACAGAAAATTTTGAGAAAATTTGTATATAGGTTTTTGAGGTAGCTGAATCCAAATCGGAGGTCGGCTTGACGGTATCAGGTCGCGTTAAGGTCATTTCAAGGTCGAATGGTGGAAAACCTGACAAAAATATTCACCTGTTATATCGCGATTTTTCCAACTCTCTTGCTAGATCATTAAGTTACTCCCACGTTGTGAACTTGGTCTATTTTTCAAATCAAACACATTTAATTTTACGAGCTATGCACATTGCCGAGCATGTCCATATCTTGTAATCGAGGGTGTTGTAGCCCTAATGTCCACTTTATTCTCACATGCTACAAAAAAAGGATTCTTTTGCCTGCCTGAACCATTTTGCTTTTCTAGACATTTGTTCGAAAATAACTTATTTGGACAAAGTGTCCGATTTCAATATACAGCTATTCTCGTAGCTTCAGCAATACCTTTTATGAGACCACTTTCAAGATAAAAATATATTCACGGTAGATCTTTCCTTTGTAAACTTTTTAAAGTACATTTTGATTTCATTAAGCATTTTTAAAAATGTTTAAGTCATTCCTCATGCATCTTTAAATTTTATAAATGAGTGATGTAATAATAAGAATAAATCTAATATAAACCATTTTTTTGGAAAATTAGTCTTTACCTGCTGTCCTGTCGAGTGCGATGTCGGTGAAAACTGTCCCGAAAGGGAATGTGTAGAATGATCCGCTCATCAGCTTGTCGAGGTACAAATCAATATTTATATATCACAAATCTAGCTTTTTACGCGATCGTGTACATGTTATACATCTTATACATCCTCTGCTTATGCGTGAAATTACAGGTGAATATTTTTGTCAGTTTTTCCGACATTCAACCTTGAAATAACCTTAATGCGACCAGATACCGACAAACCGACCTCGGATTTGGATTCAGCGACCTAAAAACCTATATACAAATTCTTTCAAATTTATTGTCGAAACCTAATTATTTGACCTTGAATCTTTGCATTCTTTCGATAACCTGACTTCTGGTTATGCTCGTAAATTGAAATCCTAAAATAAATTTGCCTAATTTCTTATTTGATATTCTCATTATAACACTAGCATCCAACATAGTCCCTTATGGCTAAGCAGATTAAACTAGTATCTACATGACCCCCTATGGTATGAAGATTCAGTTAAAAATGAGAACAAAAATCTAAAATAGATTTATTTACCTACCCTGTCTTAAATTTTTTTTCATTCTGATAAATTACATTTTCATAAAATCTCATTCAGTTTCTTGGAAATGCTTAGCCTTTGAAACGTTTTTCGCCTTTATTCTGAGCTCATCAGAAAGACGCAAATAACGATGTTCCACGCAAAACCAAGGCAATATTAATGAATAAGTATGAAATATTTATATTTGACATTGACTGATAAAAACAACAGATCTTCACCTATCTATTAGCTAACTAGTTTTGGAGCCTATATACTGTATGCATGTTTAAGAGTTAATTATTTATTATTTGTTTGCTTATAAAACATATTCTTTATAGGATTTTGCCAACAGCGGAAAAAACTATCTATGGGAACTAAAAGAAAAACTATATGGAAAAAATATTAATGAAATCTTTGCATTTTTTCGATAACCTGACTTCTGGTTATGCTCGCAAATAGAAATCCTAAAATAAATGTGTCCAATTTTTTATTTTACATTCTCATTATAACACTAGAATCCAACACAGTCCCCTACGGCTAAGCAGATTAAACTAGTATCTACATGACCCCCTAAGGTTTTCATACCCCATTTCACCCCAGAAAGAATTTTGAAGGAAACATATTGGAATATACTGCATGTAAAATGTTTGGCATATGGGCTTCATAGGATTGCTGAAACTATTAGGAGGTGCTACCCTAATGTTGATAAATTAATATCTAGTGCAAAGAAAGTTTTTCTTAAAGCACCAAGTCGTATACGATTGTTTCACAAAATTCTACCAAATACTGCATTACCTTCAGAACCCATTACAGGGCGATGAGGAACTTGGCTAAAGGCAGCATCGTACTGTTACTGTCATTATGAAAATGTGATATCCGTAATACCGCAGTTAAATCCAAAATGACGCAGTTGCTATTTCACAGACACAACAGGCATTTGTAGATCCAACTGTTCAAGGTAATCTGGAGACAAAAGACGGATGAATTTCAAGAATTCCACTAGCCATATGGGACCTTCAATATCAGCCAACATTAGAATTAACTACAGTGGATGCAATAAACTTTGCATTCGATCTTCATCAATATATTTTTCAATTACAGGGAGATATTGCTGCGAGGGTACAAAGACAATTTTAGACTATATATAAAAATCCAGGATTTGTTACGATAGCAGGTGTAATAGACTTTTTAAACGGTAAAGAATTAGACTTTGCTACACCGGGCATGAATGTGGTGACTTTGCGAAAATTTTGACATTTTAATTATGCCCCGGTTACATCTGTCGATGTTGAGCGATCCTTCTCGCAATATAAATGGATTTTCAACGATAGACACCGACGTTTATCACCAAAACATTTAGTACACATACTAGTTGTATACTTTTATTCTTGTAATTGGCATTGAAAAATACTTGTGCATGTTAATTCAGTGTTAAGTATGTCGCTTTATATCTCCAGTTCCTTCGAGTAAGTGTTTATAATAAATTGACTTTATCATCATTGAATATGGAATTCGCAAAAAAAAAAATTCTAGGTAAGATATTGTTTCATACATGCATGCAAATCTTTATGCTCTGACACATAACCACCTAAAGCCAACCCTGGTTTTACCACATATTCGATAGGTAATTCCGATCTCTGGTAATAACACACTTGATGATTTACAGCAAACTTCATCTGCGTGAGTTATTATTTAAATTATCGTTCTTTAAATAATATGCTATTGCGCAAGTCTTCCATATTTGGCACATTTTACTTAATATTGAGCTTTTGCTGTCGTATCACCACTTTGTATATTTCTTTGACCAAAAGCTATCAGATTTTCTCTGTAATAATAGTGATAACTACATTCCGATTATTATTCTCATATGTCGTTTCATAATTAATAATTTTTTAGAGTGACCGCCCTGTATAAATCAAAAGGGAAGTTATAAGTAAATTTCTTTACAGATTTTTTTGTTGTTGATTTCTTTTACAGAATGGTCCAAAATTGACAGAATCTCTTTTTTTGAAATTACTACAATTTACATAGTGTGAAGCGCGAAAATCTGATGATATCACGAGAGTCATTTTTCACCATTTAGTAATAGTAAATTTCTTAAATAGTTTTTATACGTATTAAATAAATAATCATTTCTTAGTGAAACATTCGATAATTATTATTTCATGAAAATTATTATTTCTTTTTAAAATCTTGCCTTTTAAAAATATTATTTTCATTCATGTGTTAGTTTTCAATTTGAAACTATGTACTTTCAGAGCAGATTTCTTTCATCGAAGATGGTGTACTTTAGGTGCCACTTTCTTAGTATGACGATAGGGGAGATTTATACAAATAAAGTCACGTGCCGTTCCCTCACTACCAGTAATCTCCCACTAAGATAATGTGCTATGTGTCATACACTGTTGGACATGTAATTTAATTAACTGTTTGTAAAGCTAATAAAAATTTATTACGTAGCCGTTAATTACAGCAACTGAAGACTATACTATACAGAACCTATTTTTTCAACCTTTCATATTGAGTTTCTTTAACCGACACTATAAAATCGCAACTAGTAACTTCCAGTATCTTACAGGTTCCATGAGAAAAAGACGAGAGTATTTTAGATTTTACCACTTGATTTACTTTGAATTAGAAAAACTTTAATTCGGAAAAAGTTATAAAAACAAAAAAGTAATATACAGGGTGACCCGCAATTAAATCTCTAAACGCTTACGGACCCAATTCTCGAATTCACACGGATTGAAGCCGTATGTGGGAAGACGATAATTTCGCACACGAAATTGGTTTTTAGATTCTCCAGTGGTCGTGGGCGGATATCTTTGACAGGCTTCTCCACGGTTAATTTCGGATGCTATAATAGTAGACGGAAACAAGTCGTGTGCGGATTGCATCGTGTTTACCATTTAGAGGTTAGGTGTCAGTGCTTTATTTGTAGTTTACATACAGTAATAAAATAGATTTGAAGGAACATTATTTTGCAAGCCATAAACAATTGGAAAGTAATGGATAATTACCTAGAAAATGCAGATTTTTGGCGAGAGCACAACCACAGACTCTATGATTCGTTTACTACCCCAGACACCAAGTTCATAAGATTGACGTTCAACTTTTGCGATAACCCCCCCCCCCCCACATTTTTTATATGTCTCCGTCGTAAATATCTTAGTTAGTTTTCCACGAGTCATGATTGCATTTGCTTTTAAATTATTTATTAATTATGAGCGTTGGGCCGAAGACAAATGGCCTCCTCCAGTGGACCTTTCTTCCCCAATATCCTTGGTGACCTTTTTTTTCTTCCACTGTAATGTAATGATTATTTAGTTATATACGTCTTTTCATAATGTAAAGTGGGCTTTTATTTGCTTAACCTCAAAAAGCCATGGAAGGTCGTAAATAATTTAATTTAGATTCTGATATAACTTTATTTTTATTTCAGTATTAGTAAGCTATCAGCCTTTAAGGGGTATTTAAATATAAAAAATATTTACATGTCGGTGTTTTAGAGAGGGTAAACATGTATATTATAAATTATTTCCGGCAATATGTTTCCTATTTACAAATATGGCAACGGAGCTTCGTCGGATGACATCACTGCCAGTATTTTCATTGATGACACAATCCCTCTTACAACATTAAAATATCACAAATATCGGATTCAAGAGCTGCCCCACATTTACTGCCCTCAACTGGACAAGAAAAGATACTACTATTGTTAGCAGTTATAGTAGATACTATTATTTTAACAATTCACGATTTCAATTATTGTAGGTAATTATCTACTTACTTTTGGATGATAGAATAGATTAAAATAAGCGAGAACAAGAATGTGACAACCGGTGACAGCCAAACATTACCACACTTTTGACTGATGCCAACCTCCTGAACAAAACAAAAAACCAATAAAAAAGTAGACTTTTACCTGAACCGAGCTCAGACTCTTCGAATTACTACACGGCTTGAACTCTACTCTTGACGGAACGTCGAGAATACGTGTTTATGGATCTGCATAATTCGCATGCGAAATGAAACATACGGATTCCGCCTGTTCAGAGTTTATTCCATGTGAACTAGAGAATTGGGTCCCTGGATCGATTTTTCAGGTTAAAATAAAACATTTCTCATCTATAAAGTTTTTTTCCAAAAGTGCACCCCCTCGGAGGTAGAGCAGAGGCAAAAAGACAGAAAAATGCGTTTTGTTTCATGGCATTTGTTACAAAACGATGAAAAGCAGGTTTCGAATTAATCGTCACTAAAAACCAAAAAAGGCATTGTTCTTATTTTTTTGATAATGTTGAGTAATTACACTTATTCGGGGGGTTGAAATCTTAAAAATAACAATAACCCTAAAAATAGTTCTGTTTGTATTATTTCTATTAAATCTATCTTAAAGAAGCGAAATAACATATTTTCTATCAAGAAGGGTTAGAAATTCACTCATAGGCCCTCGAAGGGAGTGAAGTTCACCCCAAAATATCAAGGAAATAAAAAAAATAATAAATTCTAAAAATAAAATATTTAAATGTTTCTAAAAGTGAATTATTTATTATTTGTTTGCTTATAGTAATGAAACATATTCTTTATAGGATTTTGCAAACAGTGGAAAGAAAAGCTATCTATGAGAACTAAAGGAAAAACTGTATATAAAAATATTAATGAAATCTTTGCATTCTTTCGATAACCTGAGTTCTGGTTATGCTAAGAAGTAAAAATTCTTATTTGCCATTCTCATTTTAACACTCGCATCCCACGTAGTCCCCTACAGCTAGGCAGGCTAAACTAGTATCTACATGATCCCCTACGATATGTAAATTCAGTTAACTGAATGAGATTTTATGAAAATGCAATTCATTAGAACGAAAAAAAATTTAAAAACAAGGTACGTAAATAAATTAATTGCAGGCCTTTGTTCTCATTTGTAACTGAATTTAATTATCGTAGGGGATCATGTAGATACTAGTTTAGCCTGCCTAGCCGTAGGGGATTACGTGGGATGCTAGTGTTAAAATGAGAATGGCAAATAAGAATTTTTACTTGTTAGCATGACCAGAAGTCAGGTTATCGAAAGAATGCAAAGATTTCACTAATATTTTTATATATAGTTTTTCCTTTAGTTCTCATAGATAGCTTTTCTTTCCGCTGTTTGCAAAATCCTATAAAGAATATGTTTCATAAATGTTTCTAGTTATGATAATATCGAAAAAATATTTCTCGCCAGTTTTGATTTACCTACGAATGGTAAAACTACTCCCAGACACGAAAACATGAATAAAAATCATAGCAATTTTTGGAAACAATTCTATTCATTGCATTTTTCTCTAACTGATATTCAGTTAGGAGAAAAAAAACAAGGAATACAAGTGTTTCCAAAAATTAATATGATTTTCTTTCATGTTCTCGTGTTTGGGGGTAGTTTTACCGTTCGGTTGGGGTTGTTTTTTCATCAAAGCTGGCGAGAAATATTTTTTCCATATTTGTCATCAATTGAAACATTTAAATATAGCAAGAGGCCTAAGGGCTAAAAAATGTGTTCGCTTGCCCCAAAATGCGAATAATTGGCAAACTATATGGGGTTTTTAATAACAGTAACTTCCTGTTCACCAAAATCCATCTTGCGACCCCCACCCCCGCGTCATTTACCCCCACCGCCCTTTTTTATAAAAAAAATTAAATCGGTCATATCTGAACAACGGAAACACGTAAAAAAAATTTTTCATCGTTGTCAAGAAGACATCAAACACCAAAAAATGCTATATTGCATTATTCCATATTTCAAAAATTAAACCACCTAAACGTGGAAAATTATATTTTTTTAAAACAAATTTTTATTTTTATTTTTTTTTTTGTGAAAAACAAAAATCCAAAATTACTTTATACAAAACTTTTCCCTCATTTTCTCTGCTTTTCAGAAAGGTATATGAGTATGGTATAGGATCACCCCACCCCTTAAGAAAGAGGTGCCGCGATATCCTTTGTCGACATCCTAGACAAGAGCTAATCTATTCAGTATCCTCCCGAGTGGCCATAGGCGTGGCGCTAATAATAAGAATTAATTCACCTGCTTCATATATACTAATTTTTTTGGAAAACTTGCATTTCTAAAGGCCTTCTATGAAGCTGATGACAAAATCTTCTCAGCTCTTATTGCTCTGGGAGATACACACTGATATAAAAGAGGTGTCTAAAGAGTTGAACAGGTTCATTTGCCTAGTATATGCTCCTAAAGCAAAAATCTCAACTTTAGCTCATGGTGGCATTGTTTCTCAAAACAGCAAATGGAGAGTGACCAGTTACCTCCAACTGAAGCTGCTGTTACTTCGGCGTTGCTCAGAGCACGACTCCAGATGCATTTGGATAAACTCGCAAAAAAATATTGTTGAGGAAGGAAATCCAGAAAATTACCGTTGGAGAAATTCTGAAACATGTTACGTGCCTATATTATCATCCTGGAAAAATGTCGCACCCGAATAAATTGTCGAACTGATCATTATAATACAGATGACACATCATCCTTGGAAGAAAAAAATGATTAATACTTAATACTAATATTTAAATTTTTATAAGAGAGGGGAAAACAATAAATAAAAGAATAGAATCATACGCAATAAGATACTGGGGACGTCCAAAGACGAGACACAACACACCTACTAAAGAAAGCGCTAAGATTGAACAGCAACAAATTAAAAATAGAAAGGCCATGCTACACATGGACAACAACAATCGAGAGGATTATTAATAGGCTAGGAAAGGATTATACACACTGGCAAAAACGACAAAAAAAGACGGAATACAATAAAGAAATATCAAGGATATACACACTGCCAGACTCAGAAACAGAAGAAACAGAAAACTCAGAAAAAGAATAGGAGAGAAGATGATCACAGACAGAAACTAAAAAGAAGCATCTTACACACACCTGAAATTTAAAAGAAGCGCGAAAACCGAAAAAAAGTATCTCACAAACTCCTACACACTTTCCATCCGATGATGTCAGGTGGAAACCAAGAAGAAGCATCTCACAAACACCTACACGTTCCATCCTATATTTCTACCCCATGCGTCATGTGGCTCTCGCTGCTGACAACAAGCATGTCCAATGTTCAGCGTATGCAGCCTGTCCGGCTGTATATAATAGCATCTGAAGTTTGTGCCGGCACACGGTTGGATCGTCCGTTGGTCGGTCGGGTAGAGTCGCCAAGTCATGGCGTGAATATGTAATAGACGACTGAGCGATTGCATTTGGCCTTTCGGTGGGCGATCGGGCTGCGTGGTGGGACAAATCTCCATGCCCGGAATCGGCATAAATACCCACCTTACGCTGGCAAATCGATCAATCAATCAATCAAAAATTATTTTGTTTCTTTCCATAGTTTCTGACATTATTCATTTAGTTTAAAAGAATGTTCCAACATTATCTACAATTTTGTTTGACGCTTTTTAGACCAGACTTATAAAGTTGCATATGTTTGAGAGGGGGTGGGGAACATGCAGTGGTGGGTACAATCAATAAAAGCTATTACTCACTATATGATAGTACATTTCTAATAATTTATACATTTATATATTCAATAGTTGAATAGGGAAATGTGGAGAGGAGTTAAAAGTTTTATTTGAAACATTTTTTTATTTTTGCTTTGTTGCCAAAATAATTAAAAAAATATTTAAAAAAGCACTAATATTATCTTCGGGTAAAGATATCTCATTTAGTTTAGTTTTTTTAAACAAAAACTGTGATGATTTGTTTCATTCTCTGTGATACTCTCTATGTAGCGGTAAAAGAATTTTGATCCTATGTCATTCCATTCCTGAGATATAGATGATCAAAATTTTAACCATTTAAGAGAGGGAGGGGGGAAGAACGACGAGGGGGTGGGCTGTGGCTAAGAAAAGAAGGTTTTTAGTCGATGTTAAAATATTGCCCAAGTGTTCAAGTGTGGGCCACCCTACGAGCGACGTGGTTAGCGTCACTGATTTCACCTGGCTAGCACAGTAAAGATACGGAGAGCAAAAGGGCGTTGAGTTCAAGGCTTGGGCGCCATTGATTACTTAGTGTAATCAAGGAAAATGGAAGATAAAGATAAACAAAAGACAAATGTTACATACGTACAATAAAACTATATTACAAGATATTATATTACAAAAAAATGAGCTATCACAGCATCAACGATACTATATAGCAAAATACCAGACAGAAATATATACAAAAGAAACTATATTACAAAATTTACTATGTTACAAGATACACTATATTACAATTTGCTCAACAGCAAAATAAACTTGAGGCGTATACGAGAACCAAAAATATATTACAAAAGATACGTCTCGTAACTTTTACCTCAATACTAGAATCATATATTACACGAAGTAGATATACTTGAGATCCTTTACGAGAGACAAAATAACTATATTACAGAAGATAAGTCTCGTAAATTTATCTCAATATTAAAAATCATATACAAAATATTATATATTACAACAAAATTAGGAACTTGAGATCCTTTACGAGAGACAAAATTCTATATTACAACAAATATGTCTCGTAACATTCTCTCAAAGTTCATAAACCTTAAACACTTTCGTTACCATCAAAATGAACCACGACTTACTATGTTACCAACAGAAATGCATTACAATACTACAATAAAATATTTACAGTAAGGAATCACGATAAAATTAACCACGAAATTAATATTACGATGAAATATGTGCGACAATGAATTTAAGATATAAATAATTATGAATTAATATACGACAATGGATTAAATATAACAGCGTATTTAAAATATAATCTAACAAAAAATTGTAATAGAATTAGCTTGAATCTCATATTTTAAATTTAGACACTTGGCTTTGATAACCCAAAACTACAATCATGTGAAAATAATCCCTTTTACGTGTAGTAATCAAAAGTACTCATCTTTTATTTGGTTATCCTGATTAAGGAAATTCCTAAATGTGATCCTGTTCTCTGATGATTATGGGTTTAAAATTTCACATGTGGCTGCTTTAATTCCATTTTGAGGTTATGAAATCGTAAAAACGTCCGTACAAGATTTGTCGCCAAGACAAAATGAAGAAAATCTCATCGCTCGGAATGTTTTCGTATATCCCAATTCAAAATGTAGTATAGAAAAGTTGACTTCATATGAATATTGTTTGCTTAGTGGAAAACGTAGTAGGTATCGCTAAGTGAATGTAGATAATCTCAAATCTGGCTTAAAGCAAATAATATAACGTTGAAATACTTCTACGTTAAAATCATTAGACGTGAATAAGTTTTGTTATTAAGAAATTAATTCTTAATTTATAAGAATATAAGAAAAACCTAGAACAATATTTCAAATGTTAGATGGCATTTACCGGTATAATAATTAAAACCTTACCTCATGTGATCATTACGAGGTTTTTCAAATTCTAACATCCCCATTACAGGTCGAACAAAATTATAAATACGTCTAATTAGTGCAATGGTTCAACGAGAAAGAGTTTAACCCGGCGTTATTTAGTTGAAATATCATTCCTGCTGCGCTATCTAGTATTCGCGAACTTTAACTGCTGTCAGATGACGTATGTTCATCATAGTCTAAGGAGTAAGGGCACTCTATTAGTACTAAAGTTTGTGGGAATAATATTTCCGATAACTTATAATTTTTCTAATAAATATTGACAATGTAACGAAGGATGCTATTGAGCATTCCGCATGTTACAGGGCGCGGCAAGATAGATTTTTGCGAACATGAAGTCACCCTTATTAACGCCATATGGATTGCCAACCATCGACATTTTGGTGCAAGCGAAATGCCCTAGGGCCTCCTACTAATATTTTGTTTTCAGATTCTTGACTTTTTTCATATTTCGGGAATGATTTGCAACCACAACTTCTCAGCTGACAGCTGAGGAAGCTATGAAAGAGTAGCAACCGGTTAGCTCAGGGCTGGTCGAGGGTCACTCGGCGGCGAGAAGAGTTATATATTTCTTTGAACAATTATTTGCTTGTCAAATTAACCAAACAAAACTTTAGTAAACTACAAAAAATTTGGACGCCAGCGTATTCAGTAAATAACACTCTAACAAACTTTATCAGGGGGAGAATACAATCAAAATCAAATATGTAACAAATAATATATTAACATGAGTATAAAAGAGTGAAAATTTTACAACACTTTACAGTTTATTAGAAATATTAATGTGAAAAATTTGATGTAATTAGTTAACTGACAAAAAATTTAGTTGAAAAAATTAAATTTGAATATTAACAAAAAAATTACAATGAAACAATCAACTGGTTTACAATTTTTCTTCTGACCAAAAGTTGAATTTTGCACATAAATTTGGCTACTTAGCTTAGCGTAGACGTGGAATCCCGACGACTGATCCTGAAGATGGCCACGGGTACCCGGGAAGGAGGACGTAATATTCAGGTCCTGACAACGTTGATTTCCGGGAGACACTGCGTCGGAATGATATCCAATACTTTTAGAATAACTCCAAATATTCAATTTATGCCTTGTGCCTTGCTTCAATGGTGGTTTGGTCCAGGATTTTACATGAAAAAGGGGTAATGTAAAGAACCAGTTGATAATATAAAAAAATTTAAATTGTGAGAAAACAAGAAAACTACAAAAAAAAAACTATGGTGACGAAGGTCACTGCAAAACCATACTATTAGCAATTTAACAAAAACCTGAGTATTGACAAAATTTTACTTCTGAAAATACATGAATAAGTTACTGATTAGTATAATAAATGAAATGAATAAATGAGAAAACTCTACTAAAATTTGAATAAAGGTAACAAAATTTAGTTAGAATTAGAGAGAAAATATCTGAATCACTATTTGAAAGAAAACTAATACTGTAACAAATATAGCAAACAAAATTATGGGTTTAATCTCCCAAAAAAAAAAAAAAAAAAACTAATAAAAAATGATCTCTTAACCTCTTATTCTAACACGAGGTTAACTAAATGCGACAAAACGACTTTAGGTTTCGACTTTTAATGAGATAAGATTGTCTACATACGATTAAGATTTTAATTTATCCCTTGAATAATTTCCGAGTTTAATCTTCGTCCACAATAATCTAAATAATGGCAAAACACCACGGTATTGTGTCTCAAGCGACCACAAAATACAAAATTGCCACGATAATTAATGAGTTAACATGTGTTCAATGGACGCGGAAATCATACAAACATGTACGCTAATAAAAATTAATTATTACACGGAATATGCTTTAATTTCCAAAAATAACTATACAGAAACGTTAACTTAATAATATCACATCATTTAATAAACAAATATATTCAAAGTATCATAAGATTAAAGAAATGAACGTGAAAATCCGTTAAAGAATAAGTAAACGAACTTAACTCACCCAGGTCAAAAGCGAAAGTAAAGGAGCATGGATATTTAAAATGGCCTCAGTTCTGTTTCTACCGCGTATGCGCACTTGTTGACTTTGGGTCGGCATTTCCGCGGGTAATTCAAATTTATGTAGCACGGGTGCTTAAACGAAAAAGAATTTTTTCGTTACAGATTTCACCCACCTCGAAGACCTATGGGTGCATTTTTAACCCTTCTTGATAGAAAATACATAATTTCGCTTTTTTAACATTGATTTAATAGAAATTGTACAAATAGAATTGTTATTAGATCTAAAAACTGCTAACCCTTTTTCCGATTCTTCCCAAGCTCGCAGTTGATACGCAAAAACAGACGAAAAAACATATTTTTTGCGGTCACACTTTTGCACGCAGGTAACCCTTATTACAATGGCATGCTTCGCCTTTGTGGGTTAAATTAACTAATAACATTCGTATGATACTTTTGTTTAACTTTGCTTTTTATTTAAATATTAACAGAAGGAAATGACTCGAAATCAATAATAATTTAATTAATATAAAAAAAATTGTATATTTTCTTATCTTCATAGGTTACTATTTATAAATCGTTTTTTTTGCTCCACTTTTTTACTTATCTCCTATTATATCTGACATTTTACTAACACCCCAATGAGTTATTTTAATACAGCCGAAATTAATTCTCGACATATGGTTTTACTGCATCTCGTTGCCATGTATCATGTCGTTGTAGACTATTATGAAACACAAATAGCCAATCCATTCTCCTTTAATAATAAGATCAATAATAAATAATATCAAAAAACGTTTATGGAGCAAATACATAAATAACAAAATAACAATTTCTAATTTAACACAGCCATAAATAAACCAGAACCAGAGTAGAGACTCCTACAGAATGAGTCATTAGAAACCTTGAACCCTTGAGTATTGCTCGATTTTAAATTCATTGTATTCTTTCTTGATACAGAAAGAAACTGAGAGAATATTTTACAATAATCAACAAGACTTTATGAATAAACGAGATATATACTTTGGCATGCTAATAGATAACTTAAATAAGCAATATTTTTATCATACTTGAAGAAGGCTCTTTATATATAAAGAGCTTACTGTGAACAAAATTTCAGTGAAAGTTACCAATTATAAATCATTTTTTAACAATTATCAATTGAGGTATATTGTCATAATGGATGAATATATTTAGTTGGGTAAATGTAAGAAAAATGGTTGGTTAATAGACCAGTGACTTTAATTTATAAAAGTGTTGTTGCTCTTAGCATGCCGTTTTCTTCGTAAAAATAGTAATTATTTATATTACGGGAAAAATACTCTTGATGTAATTCATCCGCCGCTAAATTTCTTATTGCAAAATTACCGCAAATCTCATAATTGTTTATGAGCCCTTTTCCTTATAATTTCCGTTCTAATCATCCGATTTGAACTTTCAAAGCTCATTTTACTCGGGAATATATGTACTTTTAAAGGAAATTGGTTCCATTATGCTTGATTAATAAATACTATTTTTACATAGCAAAAACTGGTGAATTTTTGCAAATTTTGAGGTTCGTATTCAAAGTTGCATAACTATACGAATTCTTCAGTTGGATTGCTAAAAATTTTTTTGCATACACTTCAATGGTTACCAAATGGACTTTTTATCATACGTGCAAAATTTTGCAAAACATGACGATTTGCAAAAAAAAATTAATTTGCTTATAATTTTGAACCAAAGCACTTTTTTATCATGGTTTTTGCAGGAAATTAGATGGTTTGGTTAGTACTACCTATTCTTAATCAAAAAAATATTTTTTTCGATAAAGTAACATTATTTATTTATGAAAAATAAAATTTGCAAGTAACAAGAATTGCAATGACTTTTTTAATTATGCAAATTTTAAGGTAGTTATATCGGGAGATATAGGACATCTGTTAGCGAATCCATAAATTCTCAAGTTTATCGATTTGCTAACAGATGTCGCACCTCTCGAGAGAGGCCGTGGGAAAAAATTTGGCAACGCCGCATATAGTTGCTGACGTCAGCCGATTGGTCGAAATCGGTTGGACGTAACCTAAAAGTCCTTCAGTAGGATTTTTAACGAACATTTTGGTATATAGATTTTTTTTTTAAATTGAAGTGTTCTTAACATTAGTCAATAGAGACATGTCATCCACTGTTACGGTTGCTTTTGTCAAGTAGACGTTGTAATATAACCTGTCATTTTGACTAGAGGATTATGTGTAAATACAGCATTGTTAGATGTTTAACTATGAAAATTTAATCACTAAATCTATACGTTAACTTTAGGTAGTTCATTATTTAAAGGATATCATCATCTAATAATAAATAAATAAAAGGTCTTGTATTAATAATGAGTTGTCATATATTAATAGTATTTCCATCCACATTTGTATACTTTAGTAATCCTTTTGATTCTTAAATTTGCTTAATAAAATTGTCACATTTATCGAGTGTCGTCCAGCTAACTTGTGTCTAGAAATAAACATAAATTTTAATAACAATGTTTCGAGTAAAATATATAAATAAGTATATTACCTTAATCAATCAGAGTGTTGTGTGGTACATTATTCCTTGTAATTTGCTAGTTCTCATACATAGTGTGGTATCTGAAATAAATAGGAACGATAAACAAACCTATAACATAACCATAACTTAAGTAGTTCAGTCTATGAAAACGACTAGTTCAAATGTATCACTTACCTTCTGTATACCTTTATGTTATTTGCTTATTAAATTTCATCCTCAATGATTGTTTATAATAATAAATAGAACGAACATAGTGGTTATAGGAATTGACAGCGTAATCAGCTGACTGGCAGAGTTCGATTCAGTCTTAACCGAATACTCGCTCACTGAACAGTTGCTGTTCGGAGTAGCTCGATTGAATGTTTTACCTTAATAGTTTTGCTCTGACAAGTTAGTATTTATTCAATTATATTCATTTCTAACAATAATAAGGGGATAATTTTTATAGTTAAATTGTCGTAATATTATAGCACTTCTTATTAAATCTCCGATCAACAGGTTGATCTATGTCGGGGTGGTCTTAATCGAAAGGGACGTCTGTAACAGAACTTCTCGAATTCTATCCAAATTACGGATGTCGTGTTGTATATTATATTTAAAATAAATCATTTTTGTGATTACTTTTCGATGGTCTTCTGTTCAAGGTCGAATGGTATCATGAAAATTCTATTCTTTTTATGTCGTTTCGTCTGCGTAGTACGACTGCGCTAGGCACCTGTCCTGTAAGGGGTCAGAGGTTTTCTAGTACTTTCTTCTTGACGTGACCTTTGAGACGATTAGACGTTGCATCGTAGCTTGGTAAATTTGGTGAGAGTAATCTTTATCCACATTTTGGTTATTTTTCTTGAAATATTTGTTATGGTGGGATTTCCGTATTTACCAAAATTAATAATGATTTGTGAAAAATCTGATCAGTATTGTTGGATATATGGCTACAGAGCACGTGTTAGGTCGAACACATGGTCGTCATTTTGTTAAGCCCTAAAAGAGTGAGTTATTAAATTTGCAAAAATGTAAATAGTTTATTAATTCGAATTTTAAAACTTTTAGTCTTTTTATAGTTAGATTTTTATTAAGAAGCATTAGTAGTACTAGATGTAATTAGTATAGAAACATTGGTTGAAAAATTTTGGAGCTTATACCGATGATGGATGGTTTTGTTTCTTTTTGTTGGTTTCTTTTCATGACTTCGAGATAGTTGTAACTGGTTATAGTTTGAGCTGAAATTTTGCAGAGTCAATCGTATTGTAATTATTTCATAAGTTGATGTGATTCAAATACCTATCTTGTTTATAGTAAAGTCAAGAACTGGCTATCTAGATTAGAATATAGTCCAGATATTTCTTATAATATTAAAGGTATTTGTTATAATATTAAATTCTCTTTACCCATAACCACTATTTTGAAAACTATGTAAACTGCGTGCAATTGCATTTGGTATTATTATTGAATTTCACGTGTTAATAAATTTTATTTAGATTAAATCATTTGTCACTCATCACTTTTTGATATTGCTAACGAATAGAAAAATTAATTGATACTTATAAATTTGATAAGCATTTCTTTTATTACTGACTTGGTATCTCGCAGGGTATGTAAATGTTTTATAAATAAACAAATTTGTTATAAGCTCCACTAATTGGGTTTTCTTTCTCGTACTATAAATTAATTTAACAATTTATTAATTTATTGTTCACTTAGGTACCTATACAGTTAGTTAGGCAACCAGTACGTCTGTATCTATTGGGAACTCACACTGAGATTGATGAAAGCTAGCCGTGGACTGGTAAGGTGTGGATATTGAGCTTGTTGTATAATATTATATCTAGGAGCAAAAACTCCACGACATACCACATTGGTGACCCCCAAACGTCGTAAATAATTTGGCGCCCAACGTGGGGCCTGGTTGATGATTATTATAACTACGTCGTAACACATCTCGGTGACACTCAAACGTTATAAAATTTTGGCGCCCAACGTGGGGAATGGAGTGGAATCATCGATAATCTCAGAAACAGAGAGTGAAAAATCTTTCCTAGATCCAAGCGGGGTGAGAAAACTCGTGAAGAACAGGAGAAATGAGTCATTAACAAACACTGACTCAGAGGTGAATCAGAACAGTACGGTGAAAATACCACTATCGACTGTGTCAAATGCGCAAAAAATAGAACAAACTTTAAGTGATGTAGCGAATGTTGATCCTATCATGGCGAAGGCATTCACCCTAAAAATCAAAAACGAAGGATGACCGATGAGGAAAATGCTACATTTACTCATCCTATGATCATTAAAGCAGCAATACGAGATGAACCAAAAAGTGGTATAGAAACACAAAACAGATTTATTGCCGGTAAAAAAATTATCCTCGAAAAGGACATGCATAAGTCAATTCAGCAATCAAATGAGGAAGAAAATAATGGAAATAAAGAAAAAACTACGATACCTGCGCCACCTATTGTCATACATGGAGTTTTCAAGGATCATAAATATCTTGATGATTTTTTATCTACTAAATTGAAAAGTAAATATTACTCGAAGCACTCATCCAATACTACCATACTGCAAGTAAGCACTTATGATGACTGGGTAACAGCTAATCAAAATTTTGACCCAGGGTTCTTAGAATCTCATACTTATACCCCTAAAGAGGATAAAACACACGCTTTTGTTTTAAAGGGGCTATATCATGACATAGACATTAAGCGTGTTAAAGATGAATTAACAACTGAGTATAAACTTCCGGTAAAGAATATCTTTGTAATGAAGGGAACTAAATTTCAAATGTTTATGGTGGTTACTGCCAACAATATCAATCTGAAGTTTTTAGAGCAGCATGTACGATATATTGATCACACAGTAATCAGATGGGAAAGACATTTAAACAGCAAGAGAATTATACAGTGTCATAGATGCCAAATGTGGGGACATGCTACCTCTAATTACCGAGCTTCTCCCAGGCGTTTAAAATGCGCACAAGCACACTTAACAACTCAATGCACAAGGAAACAAGATGATCCGGTAAAATGTGTTAATTGTGGAGGGACACATATGGCAAACAATGTAGAATGTAAGGTATATCAAGAGAAGATCTGGCAGATTGAGAGGAAGAGCGTGATGATACCCCCTGCGCCTCAAATGAAGTATATGGCTGCTCCACTGCCAAAGAGGAATGCGTGGGAAGCAGAACAGGAGGTTGCAATGCAGCAGCAAGAGAAGATTCTCAGACCAGATTCTGTTAATTTTCCATCTTTACCAAGTAGGAAGACAATCCAACCTCAGATCCCAGCAACGCAATCACCTGTGAGGCAGACTGTGGGAAGACCGTCAGCACTTGATGAACTACAACATGAATATTCTAGAATTGCAACCCTTGCCGATCTAGATCAGATGGTACAGCAGGTAAGATTATTAGCCAATCAGCTTGAGGGGTGTGTCAGTGAGAGCGAAAAGTTTCAAGTATTTTTCAATTATATGACAAGCATTGATAACAATGTCTACTAAATTTAAAATTTCTTCGTGGAACGCTAACAGTATTGGTAACAAAATTCCGTTTCGTATTAATTATCTCACGAGGCATACAATTAACATTATGCTCCTAAATGAAACTAAACTGACACCACGTGACCAGCTGAGTGTTCGAGGGTACACGACGATTCGACGTGGTAGGGCAAATCAAAACAGAGGCGGGGGTGTGGCTATGCTTATAAAGTCAGGCATACCTCACACACATCGTTCTCTATGGAAAACTGTGAAAAATGTGTGTGTGACGTTGGAAGGTGGCATAAGCATCGATGCCGCGTATAATAGTCCTGCGAACGGCTTTACAGCGGGTTGTTTGGAGAATCTAATTAATGCTGGCTAGGCGACCTTAACGCTAGGCATAACGCATGGAACTGTCATCGCAACAACGCGAATGGCTGCACCCTGTTTCAATATGTCAATAATCATAATGTCATTCTGCAGTATCCGGATGGACCGACTCACTATCCAGATAACGCTTGACATAGTGGCCAATAAGGGCGTGACGAACTCTACGCTACCTGTTGCGTTAGAGGAGCTTACGCCTGACCACAATCCAATTCAATTTGAATTGAAAAATCACCTCTTATCGAGACGCTAACTGGAGCCTCTATAAGGCCCACATCAATACACATCTAAGACTCACTAACACTATTGACACAACCGTTCAGTTGGAAGGTGTAGTGGGAGAGTTCACAAGGGTACTACAGGATGCTAAACAGGGTGTCGCAACTACTATAACTATAGATCCCTACAGAGACCGACTAGACGAGGCGGTCAAACGAAACATTAGGGAAAATAATATACTAAGACGGCGTTGGCAGCGAAATTGTGACGTCGACGCTAAGGCTGGGATGATCAGATTGCAGCAGCAAATTCGTGCGACCAGGACCTCTTGGAGAAATAGAAAATGGGGTGAAAAACTAGAAGCCTTGAGTCCTCGAGACAACTCGCTGTGGAAACTGTCCAGGGCACTAAAAAATACACGGAAAGTCATGCCTGCGCTGACCAATATTAACAGACAGACAGCCATGACAGACTTACAGAAGGCAAACGAATTAGCTGACAACTTTGAAAGAATACATAACGTAAATGCACCAAACAATCCTGATCAAGACTGCATGCAAAACTACGCAAACGATGTTATTGGCCATGACATGCAATTGACGAGACAATAATTTTTAAACGTCATGGTCAAGCCCTCAGAATTAGCAAGGCTAATAAAAAATTTACCAAATAACAAAACTCCCGGGAAAGACGGTATCGAAAATAAGCTGCTCAAATATCTGCCAAGGAAAGGTATTGTGCGGCTAACGTACATCGTTAACGCGATTCTACGGTTACAACAGTGGCCTAGTCAGTGGAAGTGTGCTGTAGTTGTCCCCATTTTCAAGCCCAATAAGAATGCCAAGATCGCTGGCAGGTATCGACCAATATCACTGCTGTCGGCGATATCAAAGTTGGTGGAGAAGGTCATATTGGATAGACTAAACTCTGCACAGGATGGACTTCACATCAACGATGAGCATCAGTTCGGTTTCAGAAAAGGAAGAAGTACAGTGCAGCAAATCGTTAGAATTGTTAACGACGTAGCGGTGCATTACAACCTTGGTAAAAATACCACCATGGTACTTTTAGATATCGAAAAAGCCTTTGATACCGTCTGGATCCCGGGCCTTATATGTAAAATGAACAGCTACCATTTTCCATGTCACATCACAAAACTCATACACTCGTATTTGACAGGCAGAACGCTGCAGGTGTGAGTGAATAATAAACTGTCCACACAGCGGAATATTCGCGCGGGCGTCTCGCAGGGGTCGGTCCTCGCCCCTAAATTGTACAATCTGTACATTTCTGACTTCCCTACGTCCCCGAATACTAAACTCGCTAAGTGCGCCGATGTACGGCTATGTATGCGCATAGTCACAATGCTCAAGCGGCAAATATGCTCACATGGCTCGTGCCACGGCGTATTACGATCAGTGGAAAATTCGGATAAACGTTGAGAAGTCCGAATACATAGTCTTCACGCGCAGATTCACCGAAAATAAAATCATAACGCCACTTTCGATAAGGGGTCGCAAGATTCCGGAAAGGGAGTGCGTTAAGTACTTGGGTGTACGACTAGACAAAAGACTGACATTTAATAAGCACATTAACGAAACTGTACGGACAGTCTATTCCATGTCCAGAAGTCTGTACCCGCTCCTGGCTAGAAATAGCAGACTTAACAGACAAAATAAAAAATTGTTATATACAGTTATTGTGAGGCCGACTCTTACATACGCGGCGCCGGCGTGGTGCAGAGCGTCGGCCACGACAATGAAAAAACTTACTGTTTTAGAGAACAAATTTTTACGCCTCACCTCAAATTCTTCTAGATACACATCCATCAGAGATTTACATGAGCGTTGCAACGACATAACACCACTAGTGAACTACATCAAAACTACATCACAGAAATTTTATCAATTCAAGCTTGTGATAATCCGCTTACAAACAACATCACACAAATCAGAGAGCATAATGCACCATTTCGCATTAAACACAAATTACCATACCAAGCGTTGCCCATCTTTCGGCAACAGTTGTAGCCAAAACTCTTTTTCTTCTTCTTTAATTGCTATCTGACACAATTTTCAATCTTCATTTCTTCCTATCCCTTTCTTCGTTTCTTTTTGTAATTTTTGTCTTTAGTCGAAATTTTGTTCTTCCTAATTATATTTTTGATTAATTTTAAAACGGTTTGACATAGCCATACCTCGCTCTTGTTGAATTTCCTGAAACGGGTTTTCTGGTTAATAATTTTCCCGTAAAACCAATTTTATTAATATTTTATACCTTTATACTACTTACATATTTGCAAATTATTTTAAATTTACATAGTTAGATAAGCCTTAATTTTTACTGGCCTTTTAATTTACTTTTTGTAAATGGAGTTGGTATTAGTTAATAATTTTTTGTAATCCTACCTGACCTCACTGCGTCCAGCTTTACAAGTTCTATGGCATTTATCGCTGTAGATGTTCGGCTGGCTCCGGACATGGTTGCTCGGGTGGGACAGATTGTTTTTAATTTTTGATAAATATGTTTTTTATTTGATTTGATTTGTTCTCGCTTAGGGTGCGAGAGGTCCCGGGTTCAATTTTTGCATACAGATTTTTTATGTATATATTTTGTAACGATTAATGTATTTTTTCACAAATTCAGGTTTTTCATTTGATACCAAATTTAATCGCAAAAAGCTAACAAGACAGGCATCAACGACTAAACTGTTGTTGCAGTAGATGACGGCAACGGAGGCTCAGACACCATTGTGAGCAGCGCCAGTCAAGATACCAAAATTAAATAATACTCAAGAGACGAGAGATGTTGGCAAAGAATAAATGGTTGAGCTTTTTAAAGAAAAATCGAGGGGAGGAAAAATAGCAGTTCGTGAAGAAGGCAACCTCACTCATTCAGGTTCAGGAAGAACTAAGATATTAACACCTGCGCCGCCAATAATAACAACTAGCAACAGACATGAAGGAAAACCCAAGATATATGAAGATATGGAAGTGGGGCCGCCCCAATCCCAACCAGGACCTCTCCCATAATTATATATGGGAGGTTGATTAACCACAAGGGGCTAAATATCTTTCTAAAGAGTGGATTTAGGGGCAACCATTTATGGAAGCATTCTGAAAATGCAACAACACTACAACTTGAAAATAAAAATAACTGGACAACCATCAATGAGTACCTGGCCACAGCCAGTGTAGAGTATCATACGTATACCCCGAAGGAGGAGAACAGCCATGCGTTCATTCTTCGGAGTATATATCATGAGGTGCAAAAGATCGATTTGATCGAAGAACTGAAGAGGACCCATAAGATCGAGGTGAGAGATCTGTACACTCTAAACGGGACGAGGCATCCCGCGTATAAGTTAATCACTAACAATCAATTAACATTCAAAGATTTACAAATGATTTAGAAATGAAGGTGTCTTGACAACACCGCGATATATTGGGAGAGGCAGATTAACACTAAGGGAATAATCCAATGCATTAAGCGTGAGTTTTTTTCTCAGGTTGAGTTGGCTCTGTCTACCTATCATAGGGTAAAGTAGAGTCCTCCTCGTCCTCGCTTTCTGTATTATCGCTTCCGTGTTCTGTCTCCACGTCAGGCTTCGATCCATGATAACACCAAAGTACTTGACGATACCATGCGATTGGATGTTCTCGCCGTTCTAGGAGACGTGTCCTGTGGTAGTTTGCCTCCTGACTCTCTTGAAAAGGTTGGCTTTGCTCTTCTCCGCGTTGATTTGGACTTTCCACTTGTTGCACCGCTCTTCCAAAAGGGATGCTGCTTCTTGGAGGTTGCGGGTGGTAAGTCTTGCATTGCATGTTCTTTCGATTATGGCCGTGTCATCTGCGTAGAGCACCAAAGAGGTCCTTGCGCTTCTTGGCATGTCGGAGGTGTAGATAGTGAACAGGTGGGGAGAGAGTACCGATCCCTGCGGTACGCCTGCATCTATGGGTCTGTAGTTCGACAGCTTGTCGGCAATCTTCACACGGAGTTATCTCCGGTGAAGGTACTACATACTTGATGTTGAGGTCAACGTAATTTATTTTTGAGAACGTAGATATTAGCAAGTAAGTTTCCTAGTATGTTATTTTTAAAATTATTACATGTAACCGCGTGATTAATTTGCAGGTGTAAGGTCTTGTTTGCGGTTTCAAAAAGTGAGTCTAAATCAACTTAAGAAGGCGCAGACGTTTGATCATAAAAACGTAGATAACTTTATCAATGAAGCTTCCGATGAGGTTTCTTGCTTATGAATATGGTTATCGTAATGGGAGTTAAAGGGCGGTTGTCGGTGCCGTCAGCTAGTGAATTGAAAAACAACTGACATTGAAGATAATGGATCTGTATTGGTCGTCAATATTCTGAAGATTAAAAATTACAAGCCTTGTTCTGTTGCGGTGCCTGGTGCTGAAAGAAAGGGTTTTAATGGTTTAGAGACCTAAAGAAAATATGCAGCAGTGCGCCTTTCACATCTTGGCGAGAGTGAAGATTCTTTTTGTGTTATGGTTTGGGGAAATATACAGTGCAACTAGTAGGTATAGTAAATAAAATACATATAGTGACACAAAATGCAAAAACAGCGGCGGTGTCCTTTGTCGGTCGCTTTGTCGGCTTCAACTACTTTATCGGCATGCTTTTCCTCACTATATCTCTTACGTCTACTCTATAAACACACTGTCGAAGATACCCATATTGGTGGATTGGATGTAAATTTATATACCGGATATTGCTTTTTGCGAATGTCAACCACATTTTTGGCTAATGTTTCTGCAGATCTTCTGGCGTTTAAACGACATATAGGTTGGCGTTCGTCGTATGCATCAGAGAGTTATATGGAAGAGTTAGTGGCTAATAAGATTGAGATAGCAAGGAAAATAGTTAACGGTCAGACAGACCGAAATGTGTGCTCGGAAAGATTTGCATCGGTTCAATAAAATCAGCAACAAAACGTGAACTAAGCCGATACTAGACTTTATTTTGGGCTATGTGGACGATGATCAGCGTCCACACTTAAACGTCAAAATTTCAGGCTGTGAGGTCAAGGGTCTTCTTGATTGGGGAGCCTCTAAAGCAGTTGTTGGACAACCTGGATGGACGTTGTTACGTACGTTAAGGTTACCGATGATGAAAACCCCTATTACTAGCCAAGTTACGGTGGCAAATAATCATCTATGCAAAATTGTAGGTCGCTATCAGGTGCCTAAGCAGTTGTTAGACAAGATCAAGGTCATTGAGGTATTAGTTGTACAAGATCTACCGCGCACTCTAATTCTTGGGATAGATTTCTGGGTTGAGAAGTTAGTTTAGTTAAGTTCAGGGTTTGTTTAAGTCTTTAGGCACCTAATTTTTTTTGAGAGAATTACGGGGTAACCCTCTTTAACTTGGGGGTGTGTTACGGTCTATTTTCGCATCTGTGCATGTAAATCCAAATGTCGCAATTGTTCCAATGTTATTAGGTGGAGAGCCGGCTGTACAGATTTCCTATAAATAAGATACGTGAAAAATTTTGTATGAGTGAGTAAGCACTACCACAGACATACAGGGAGCCACTTTTCATATAAGCAAATTTTGCCCGCGTCATGGAATTTTGACATCACTTCCAGTCACGATTTTTTTTATCACCGAATACATGAATAAAACTTACGTCAAAATGTAGGTTTTGAGGTAAACAATGAGACTGTAGTGGGGTGACAAGCTTAATAGGTCCGTAACCCTGAGACACCCTCGATTAACCTTCCATTAGTCTGTTTTCTCTACCGCTGTATATTGGTCTGGTGGGGTCTAGAGGACCCATGCCTTTATCCCATGTAAAATATTAGAAAGAAAGTGACTTCTGATTTGATAATATAATAGGTATGTGATAAAAAATAACATTTAATAATAATAAAAATAATAATAGGTATATTTGTCTCAAAGATAACAAAATAAAAATATATTTGGCGTAAATGGGAAAATTTACTTAAGTAATATCAAATGCATATAAATTATTTCCTATTTATCTGCACATTTATTGCATAAAAATACACCGTGTTCCAAGCATACGGTTTTTGTACACTGTGAACAAAAATATCGTGACTTCCGATCAGACGCTCTAGGACAGAACTCGCAACGCCGCGCCGTCTGGTTGGGCGTTCATCAGGGATCCGATTATTTTCTAAATTACTGTTTCGTAGTGCTTTCGGAAGTTTCACATTAGTACTCCTTTCAGATTGATAATTGTTGATAAGGCTCATTCCCAATTGTTTTATGTATTTTCTTCTGCTCAGCTGGTAATCATCAGCATTGCGTCTGTAAATAATCTCAGAATTCACCTGGGCCGTATTCAAAATTGAAAAAAATATAGTTAGTGGCCATCTTCTGCTGTTCCTCGAAACATTATAAGCTGCTGAAAGCTTATCAACTACGTCCACCCCACCTTCAGTAAGGTTGTAGAACGTTACAATTTCAGGCTTTTGTTGTTCTCCAGTTTTTGCATCAATATCATCCTCATGATGTAACGTAGAAAACAATAAAACATTTTTATTTTTTTTTTCGGGACATAGTGTAACAGGCGGAATGCTCAATAGCATCCTTCGTTACACTGTTAATATTTATTAGAGAAATTATAAGTTATCGGAAATATTATTCCCACAAACCTTAGTACAAATAGAGTGCACTTACTTCTTACACTATGATGAACATACGTCATCTGTCAGAGTTAACTCTTGCGAATACTAGATAGCGCTCTAGGAATGATATTTCAACTAAATAACGCCGGGGGAAATTCTTTCTCGTTGAACCATTGAACTAATAAGACGCATTTATAATTTCGTTTGACCTGTAAAGGGGATAATAGAATTTGAAAAACCTCGTGATGATCACATGAGGTAAGGTTTTAATTATTATACCGGCAAATACCTTCTAACATTTGAAATATTGTTTTAGGTTTTTCTTATAATTTTCTCATAAACGATTTTTTGTTATAAATTTTTTTGATAAGTATTTTCTTATAAAGAATTACTTCTTAATCAAATTTAATTACGTCTAATGCTGTTAACGTCGAAGTATTTCCACGCTACATTATTTGCTTTGAGCAAGATTATTTACATTTAAGTTTTAAGACTTACTACGTTTTCTACTAAGCCAGTAATATTTATTTGAAGTCAACCTTTCTATACTACTTTTTGAATTGGAATATATGAAAACATTCTGGGCGAAGAGATTTTCTTCATTTTGTCTTGGCGACAATCTTCTACGATTTCATAACCTCCCAATGGGATTAAGGATTAAGGCAACCACATGTGAATTTTTAAATCCATGATCATCGGAGAACAGGACCGAATCTAGGAGTTCTCTCCATCAGGATAACAAAATAAAAGATAAGTACTTTTAATTGTTACCAATAAATGGGATTATTTTCACATGATTGTTGAGCTATTAGAGCCAAAAGTGTATAAATTTAACATACTAGATTCAAGTGAAATCTATTATATTTTTGGCTATTTGCATTTTAAATCCGTTGTTATAATTAAATCCACTGTTGTATATTAATTCGTAGTTGCTTGTATCTTGAATTCGTTGTCGCAAATACTTCGCCGTAGTATTGTTTCGTAGTTGCTTTTGTCGTGCTTCCTTATGATTAATATCTTATTGTAGTACTATAATGCACGTTTGTTAGTGATATCGTAAGTCGTGGTTCAATCTTTGTTGTAACGAGAGTGTCTAATGTTTATAAATTTTGAGATAAATTTACGAGACTTATCTTTTGTAATATAGTTATTTTGTCTCTCGTAAAAGATCTCAAGTTTATTTAATTTTGTTGTACTATATGATTTTATTATTGAGGTAAAAGTTACGAGACGTATCTCTTGTAGTATATTTTGGTTCTCGTAAACACCTCAAGTTTATTTTGCGGTTGAGCAAATTTGTAATATAGTGTAACTTGTACTATAGTATTTTATCGTCTTGTAATATATACTTTTGTTTAATAATTGAGACAATTTACGAGTCATCTCTTTTGTAATATATTTAATTTGGCTCTCGTAAAAGACTCAAGCTTATCTTGAACTTCGGTTATTGTAATATAGTATTTTGTATATATTTCTGGTGATATTTTGCTATACAGTATCGTTGATGCTGTGATAGCTCGTTCACTTTTTGTAATATAATATTCTTGTAATATAGTATTATTGTATATATGTAATTTTTATCCTTTGTTTATCTATATCTTTAATTTTCTTTGATTACCCTAAGTAATCAATGGCGCCCAGGCCTTGAACTCCATGCCCTTTTGCTCTCCGTATCTTTACTGTGCTAGCCAGGTTACACCAGTGACGCTAACCACGTCGCTCGTAGGGTGGCCTACACTTGAACACTTGGGCAATATTTTAACATCGAGTGAAAACCTTCTTTTCTTAGCCACAATAGGAGACAACAGTAATGTCTCTCTGGAACCCAAACATACTTGACGGTATTGGTCTCTGTTTAGCAGCTACAAGAATGGGAGGAAGTTGTCTTTTGTTTTTCCTGACAGTGTTGACACTCGTCAAGCGATGATCCCGTAATAACTTGATAATCAGATCATAACTGGTAAACCAGTTATCAAATGTAATATTTCTACCACTCTTTGATACAGGTTGTATTAGACGAAGCACAATCTCCTGTGCACTATTGCCTTGAAAATAAGGGCCAGCCGGCTGCTGCCCCACATATACTTCCATATTGAGAACATAGAAGCAACGGGCATCTACCAAAGCGAATATTTTTATACCATATCTGGCCGACTTGTTAGGTATATATTGGCGAAATGAACACCGTCCACGAAAAGCTTCTAGCATTTCATCAATTGTCAGATACTGACTCGGTGTATAAATTTTCTTACAATTGCCAACAAATGTGTCAAAGGTACAACGTATTGCAGCTAGTTTGTCCACTTTTTCTCGTTCACTACGGGTTTCTAAATCGTCAAAACGAAGGCAAGATAATAGAAAACGAAATATCATAAGTCCAGTATCGTCGGTTGCCCATAAGTCGTCTAAATTTTGTCTTCCTTATCTATAAAATCCAGACAAATATAAAAGTCCGTTTAATGCCGAAATCTCCTCAGAAGTAGTGTCGTTTACCTTATATTCATTAAAACTTGAATATGATGCACGTTTAGTTGACATTTTTTTGTTTGTATGAATAGTAATATCATTCAACATTTCCTCGGTAACAAATAATTTCCAACATTCAACCGGAGTTTTATACGTCTTATATGGTGCACGCACACCTGGCAAATGAGAAATGATATTTTCGGCTCGAGTTCGGACATTAGATCGAGTAGTCGGAGCTATTCTAGACCATTGGCTTCTTTTATCTTTTCCAGTGTATGTCAAGGCATCTAGATCTTCAAAGTTATCAACATAATTTTCGTCAGCGTCAGATATTTCCTGTTCAGTGTCCGTATTTTGGTCACTATATGTTACAACATCAATGTCTTCTGAATTACTATCATCATCCACTAACTCAGGATCAGATTTGCATTCCCTCCACAATGCCAAAAGCCGGTCCTGCTCTCTTTCAAAATCACCCATTATCTATATTCAACTGTAATATAAAAAAATAATTACCCATTCAAGTAATTTATGTTTGTTATTTGTAATACTTACCAATACCGTGGAAGCGTCACTGCATGGGTTTAGTCTGCTGGGGTCTGGCGTCTTAATCTGGATAAAACTGCACACGTATTCACTCAAATGCTAAAACAACACTAAATACATTTATATTAAGTCTAGATATGCAGCTACTGACTGGAAGGGATATGCATCTCCCACCACTTCTAAGATATAATCACTTAACTAAACCACTGGGCCTCTCAGACCCCACCAGACTAATGGAGGGTTCATTATTTTTTTTGTGTTTTCTTAAGTCATCGAATACTTCAATTCTTTTTTTTAAGTTAAAGTACAAGCCTTCTAGTTATTAAAAAAAATAGGCTGCCATTACGCGGGCAAAATTTGCTTATATGAAAAATGGCTTCCTGTAGGTCTGTGGTAGTACTTACTTACTCATACAAAGTTTTTCATGTATCTTATTGATAGGAAATCTGTACAGCCGGCTCTCTATCTATATCGTTTTAGTTGAGTTTACATTAATTTCCCAAGCGCGGTTAGTCATAGTATAACTAGTTGCTTACCATTGCTCTCCATGTAGGTCACGCGTAGCAATGAAATTCAGAAAACCATGAAGATGTTGCTGGCAACGTGATGCTGCTAGCAACACGGAGGACGTTCTTTAATTTCTTAGGGAAGCAAGTTCTTAACGGCCGGTTATAACCTTCTCAGGACGTTATCGTGGATTAAACTTATTGTTTTGTTAATGGAAATACAAAATATCATATGTGTGGAAAGTAGAGGTCATTAGGGAGATTTATCAGAGTTGTGGTTTACGCTGTGTAGTGGCCACTTTGAACATACCCATGAGGAGGTTCGGTCACCCTTGGAATTTTGACAGGAGCTTCCGTTTTGGCTATTTTTTCTTTTCCGCTTGCCTGCTGAAGAAGGCTGTGTCGGTCAGCACCTGCATAGCGAATTTTGAGTTTGCTCCATTTAACTGGGATATGGTGTTCTACCCGACGAATTAAATAGTGCCTTTATTTGGTTTTGAAGTATCGTTTTTTTGGGAGGGTACTATTGGGGAAGTATTCCGGATTTGAACAACCCTTTTCTTCAAGCACATGGACCTCTGTGGGCCCACTCAACATCGAAGGTGTGGCGTGTGATGTTTTCCTTATATCTCACCGCCACATCATTTGGCCCACTAAGTATATATACGACCGGCCATGTTGAGTTCGTTGAAAAAGCGTATAAGGCAGTGGCTACTTCAGCCTTACTGACGAGTTTACGGGGTAGCCACGGAACGAAACGCTAATATTTTCTAAAAATACATTGGTGACCCCGACGTGATCTGAACACGCAACATAATTTACGACGTACTCTACACCTACTCTACACCCTACGGAGACACGCGCACAAGCATGTTCGAGTATGAATTATTATTTCCTCGAGCATTGCGTTGCTTAGCCCCTCTCCTAGGATTATGCTGATGCGGGTAGAGTGCGTCAAGTAAAGAGTGGGGTACTAGCTTCGTTCTTGTCCAGTTTATCCATCGTTCTTCTTCTACCATCAGGTTTCTCGTGACTTTGTCACTGGTGGGGGAATGCTGTGGCGTGTGACGTTTCTCTTATATCTCACCTCCACATCATTTGGCCCACTAAGTATATATACGAGCGGCCATGTTAAGTAAATCACTTTTTGAGTTAGTGGCATGTTAACTATAACTTTAACAACTACCAAGTTCATTTTTATGTAAACAAATAAATGTTATGAATTTAGTTGTAGTTTGACAAATGACAATTTGACGGTAGTGTGGGCGAAAGTATCTTTACTTACTAGTTTCGCCCGCCCGTGCCATAGAAACAACTTGAGTGAAGAGAGCAAAGGGTTTCGAGTTTCGTCTCCAAGTAAAAACCTGCACGTTTCAAGAGTAGGATTAAACAAATTAATGTTCACGTTACTCGAACCGGAAACGGGATATTCGCAAAAAAATGTCTTTTTGCTCCATTCTTTTAATATGGCGGTGTGAGCGGCAATGCCTCAAGGGCGAAACTAACAATATTAGTTAGTATTTTAAATTTAAGAACTATGCTAATTTTAAACTTTCTCTGACTTTTTCCCTTTGATGTCTGTCTCTATTTATTGGGCTTATTTTCTTCGCATATAAGCTTTCTGTGTTATTGCAAAATAAGTAGAATTTATTTAATGTCTCCTTTGTAAATCATAAACTGTAAAGTAATATAAAAAACCGCTGCCTAAGGAATCACTACTTCCACATTCAGATGTTTCATTCAAGTCACTTTAAAGGACACATCTTGACTAGATTTACACTCTAGTACGAGGAAATTATTGGTCATAGAATTTTAATAATATTTGAGGCAGATGTTATAGAAAAGTTTGAGGCGTTGGTTTCCACTATATACTATAAAAATGACGTTTCTAGTTTACACTACTTATTTTCCCCTACTCACAACCTGCCACCTCCCACCCCTTCAATGGAATCATCTCAATCTGATGTCATTACAATACATAATAATTGTCCTAACTTTCAAGTGAATATCTCAATTCTATGTTATCAATCCCATTAATAATCGAGCGGAGATGGCGGGGTTTGAAAAATATTAGAAAGAAATCTGAGGCCTTCGTTTCTAGTATATACACCAAATCCCAAATTTCTGTACTCTGACCAGCTTGATTTACTTATTTTCCCCTATATACTCCTATTTAATCCCCAACACTTCAACGGAATCATCTCAAAATATAATCTAGTCCAGATGTCGATATAATCACCAGATCTAGCATATGCATGTGACTGGAAAGTATTAGATTATTCCTTGGGATCTGATCATTTTGGCATCATTATTAATGTTAATTTAGGCAATGACCATAATATACTAGTAAACCCTACCACTGAAAAGAAAATATGGAACCTAGATAAGGCAAATTGGGCACTTTTTTCGGAACTTATGGAACAATTTTCATATGATAAAAATTCTCTAAACATTAGTTACACTGAGTTTATAAATCAGATGAATAATAGTAACGAAAAATCTGTTCCAATAAAGAAAAAAGTGCACAACCCTAAATTTAGTAAAATATGGTGAAACCAGGAATGCGAAACAGCCATTGCTCATCAGAAAAAAGCTCTAAAAACATATAAAAATGTATCAAATTTAAATAATTATATACTTTATCAAAAATCAGTAGCAAAGGCAAAAAAAATAATTCTCGCTAGTAAAAGAAAAGCTTGGAAAGATTTTTGTGAAAAACTAAATAAAAACACGCCAATCCAAGACGTTTGGAATTATACAAAAAAAATTAAAAACGTATACAAGGAACCAACAAATAAAGTTATAGAAGGAGATTGGGTTGAGGATTTTATTAATAATATAGCTCCACCTTGGTCGGAACAAAATTTTATTACATCTAATACAAATAACAGTGATAACCCATTATTAAATAAATTCAGTATGTTTGAACTAGAAAGAGCATTAAATAACAAAAAAAACACGGCTCCTGGTGTTGATAACATTCATTACATAATGTTGTATAATTTAGGTCCTAATAGTAAAATTTTACTACTGGAAATACTAAATCAAATTTGGTCATCTGAAGAATACCCTGAAACATGGAAAGAATATGAAATTGTTCCAATTTTGAAACAAAAAAAAGACCCAAGTATTTCTACTTCATATCGTGGAATATCGTTAGCATCGTGTGTATTAAAAACCTTGGAGAGAATGATCAAAAACCGCCTTGAACCGTGGCTGGAAATAAACAATAAACTTCCTAAATCCTAAATCAATTTGGATTCCGAAAAGGTTTTTCAACTACAGAAAATATTGCTAACTTAGTATCAGATATTAATATCTCTTTTTCAAACAACAAATCAGTTATTGCCATCTTCATTGATATAGTAGGAGCATATGATAATGTCTGCCTAAACATCCTGTTTAACAAAATGAAAGGTATAGGATTACCAGAGGAATTCTCGAGAAAAGTTATAAAACTATACCAAAACAGGAATATTTTCATACGAATAAATAATAACATTATTGGCCCTAGAATTACTAATAAAGGCCTCCCACAAGGCGGAATATTGAGTCCAATTTTGTACTTATTATATACTTTTGATATAAATATTAGTGAAGCACACATGTTAGAATTTGCTGATGATATATGTATATACGTATCGAATTGCGAAATAGAATCAGGTATAAAAAAAATAAGTTTAGCATACAATACATTAAATAACAACGATAATAATATAGGATTAAACATCTCCGATACAAAATCTCAAGTATGCATTTTTACAAAGAAAAGAAAAAATGTACCGAATCAACTCAAACTAGGGTCAACAACATATCCAGTACAAATCACTGTAAGGTTTTTGGGCATTATTCTAGATCGTAAATTGTTATGGAAGGAGCATATTGAATCAGTTATAAAAAAAGCAGAGAGAGGTATAAATATATTGAGATCTGTAACACACACATCATGGGGCGCGGACGCTAATGTATCACTACTTTTCTACAAAACTTTAATTCGGTCAGTACTGGATTATGGTTCTATTTTCTACGATCAAGCAGCGAAAACACATTTAAACAAATTAGACGTAATTTCCAACAAATGCCTAAGACTATGTCTCGGAGCATTAAACAGTACACCAATTTATAACCTACTATCAGAGTGTACCGAATTCCCATTATATATCAGAAGAAAATTACTGTGTAATAGATTCATATTAAAACTCCAGTCAAAAAATAGTCCAGTTATAGAAAAAATTCACCAACTTTTCATCGAAGATCTAACAAACAAGTATTGGGCAAAAAAGAAATCTCTAATATTAACAGAATGTTACAGTAAATCATTAAATACAGTCAAGGACTTATATCAAGATAATATTAACCCTATATACATCATTAATTTCACTGAATACAATAACATTTCAATATACCTCTTAAGAGATTACTCATTATTTCCCGAAAAAATTAGAAACAAAATGTTTATACATGACACAAACGAGCTCTTCCCCGATTATCATTTTATATTTACTGATGGATCCAAAAACGAAGAAAATACAGCGTGTGCTTTCTTTTACTCGAATACTAACACTCAATTTATGTTTGTACTACATGATAATTTATCTAACTACTCTGCGGAACTCATTGCTATATGGCAAGCATTAATACAGGTTAGAAATTTACAACAACAAAAATTTGTAATTTTTTCTGATAGCAAAAGCTCGTTAGATAAATTAAAAAATATAAAAAGTTTCTCTAGTTGCAACTATATAATATCTAATATAATAAATTTAATAATTGAAATACAAAAACAAAACAAAATTGTACATTTAGCATGGGTCAAGGCTCATTGTGGTATCTTAGGCAATGAAATAGTTGACAACATGGCGAAACAGGCCGTAAATTTGGGGGAGGTGACTGAATACCTTTGCCCATTTGAAGATTTAACTTCTATAACAAAAAAAATGTTTTTACGAGAATGGAACAACTTATATCAAAATTCCGAAAAAGGGGCTTATTATAAGTGTATTGAGCCATTGCCTTCAAAAGAGCACTGGTACAAAAACTGCTATTCAAAAAATACAATTAGTAAAATATGTAGACTAAGATTCAATCATGCACTGGTACCATCATATCTATTTAGAATTAATAAGAGAGATAATGCGTTATGTGATTGTGGAGAAGTAGGGGATACGCTACATATGATTTTAGAATGTAAATTGAACGAAGATAATAATAAACATTTTTTGGATGTAATTTATAAATCAAATCTTGTACCATGTCCGTTTAATTTGATGCAATTGCTAGCATCAAGAAACATTTTTATATATAACCATTTAGTATGCCATATAAAAAAAAATAAAATTAAAAATATAATAAATATATAATATTTGTAACTTGTATTTAGAGATAAGTTTCCTATCGTCTTTCCTTCAATGTTAATCCATGTTATCCGAGGTCTAGTCAGTATGTATGAAAATCGTCTATACGGACCCATAGACGTACCTGTATCACTGTCAGTTCCCAATTATAAGTTGAAAAAAAAAGAAAAAAAAAAGATAAAAAATTATTAAATGAAATAAAAAAAAAATATACACGAAAAAAAAAAAAAACATATATTAAAAAAAAGGAATACATATTAAAAAAAAACTGAAAAAAATATCACAAAAAAAAAAGATATGTGTTTGTATGTTTGTACTCATTCGTTTACGTAAATACTTATATGCTTGTTATATACAATAGAAAAATATGTAGTTAAAAAAAGTGTACACATTGGTAACCAAGGAATAATGTGATACGAAATAAAATTTAAAAAAATAATTATTATATTAGGAAACTTGGCGAATGGTCTTTGTAACCGTAGTCAACAAACCTGAAACACACACACACATGTCGATATAATATATACGTCTACCATACTTCAAGTTAATATCTCAATTTTATTTTCTCAACCCCTTTAATAATGGAGTAAGGGTGGTGGGTAGTTGAAAAATATTATTAAAAAATCTGAGACCTTTGCTTCTAGGATATACACCGAATACCAAGTTTATGTACTCTTACCAGCTCGCTTTACTTTTTTCCCTATTTACTTTTACTTACCCCCCCCCACTCCTTCAACGCAATCATGTCAAAATATAATTTAGTTTCAGACATCGTTATAATACATGCGTGTACCAAATTTCAAGTGAAAATCTAAATTTAATTTTATCAACTATTTTAATAAGGGAGTGGTGATGGTGGGGGATGGAAACTATTATAAACAACCTGAGACCTTCGCTTCTAGTATATACACCAATTCCCCAATTTCTGTGGTCTTACCAGCTTGCTTTACTTATTTTCCCCTATCTATCCCTATTTAACCTCCAACCCTTCAACGGAATCATCTCAAAATATAATCAAGTTCCAGATGTCGTTATATTACCTACGTGTACCAAATTTCAAGTGAATATCTCAATTTTATGTTATCAACTTCTTGGAGTGGGGGTATTGGGGGGTTAAAAAATATTATAAAAAAATCTGAGGAATTGGTTTATAGTACATACACCGAATTTCAAGTTTCTGTACCGTTACCAGCTTGCTTTACATATTTTCCCCTATTTAACCTCCAACCCTTCAACGGAATCATCTCAAAATATAATCTAGTTCCAGATGTCGTTATGGTACACACGTGTACCAAATTTCAAGTGAATATCTCAATTTTATTTTATCAACCCCTTTAATAATGGAGTAGGGGTAGTGAGGGGGTTGAAAAATATTATAAATATTTTGACACATTGGCTTCTAGTACATACACCGAATTTCAAGTTTCTGTGCTCTTACCAGCTTTACTTATTTTCCCTATTTACCCTTTTTTAACCCCCAACCCTTCATCAGAATAATCCCAAAATATGATCTAGTTCCTGATGTCATTATTATATACCGGGTGAGTCACGAATTGCGCTCGCCCCGATATTTCCTAAAATATTTAGAATAGAAAATTGAAATTTCGAGGCCTTATTACACGACTAAAATGCCATCTTTTCAATAAAAAATCAAGTTTGGTGCACATCCGGTTTGACCGGAAATGCCCACAACTTTCGATTTTTAAATGGAACACCCTATATATTTTTACATTTTTGGAATCTAGAGGAAATTTTGAATACAATACATCCATTTTGATCACTTTTTGATAAGCATTAAACATTTTATTAAAAAATCTATTTCTGAATCCAGAGTGCTGTGGTACCCAAAATATATTTTAGTTTGTGTGCTACGTTACTATAAAAATAAAAAGAGCAATATAATTGCATTGCTTAATTCTCTAGAGGCGTTTAAAATTTTTAAATGTGATTTTTACCCACTAACTCGGTTTTTTTAAATGGGAATTTAATCGTTCACCAACATTTTTAAATACCTCATTTTCATACGAATCTAATGATACCAAAATTTTGAAAATCCGCTCAGAAATATTTGAGATTTCAGCCAAAATACAATGCAACCTAGCTTTTAGAAACATGCGGCTAATAGATAATAGATTAGTGGGCTTTAGAAACTAAAATGGCACATTTCTGTGTAAATCTGGTAACCTAATAACATTGGAAAAATCATAGTAGCCATTGAATGTAATAAAACAATTTCAGCTGTCAGACAGATACAAAATAAAGCGTTACGGAAATCTCTTTGAGTAAAAATTAAAGAAAATGGATAATTTTAGTAGAAATTAAATGTCGATATGTTACTGATATATGGAGAGCGTCTCAAAAATTCAACTGCAGCTGCAGAACTGTATCAGCAACGATATCCCAACAGACGTCATCCACTTGTTTGCCAGAGTGGAACAAGAATTAAGAAACGAACCCAATCAACAAGATGACCATCAAACATTTATTGTAAGTGAGGACAAAGAAATTGATGTATTAGGATTTGTGACGGTAGACCCAACAACATCAACAAGGGAATTGTCAATGGAATGCGACATTAGTCAGTCTTCGGTTTGCAGAATTTTAAAGAAACGTAAGTTTCGGTCTTATAAATACCAAATACACCAACATCTTTATGGAGATGATAACGACAGGAGGCTAGTATATTGCAACTGGTTCTTAAATGCAGTACAACAAAACCCAACACTTACTGACGAACGATATTTATTCTTTTTACAAAACCAGACAGCAGAATTTCTTGACTTACTTCCTCTTGCCTATTTACAAAATCTGTTTTTCCAACAAGATGGTGCTCCCCCACATAATTCCAGAAGAGTGATGGAATATTTAAACAACATACATGGTGAACGCCATATCGCAAATCATGGTCATATCAGGTGGCCTCCTAGGTCACCTGACTTAACACCCCTCGACTATTATGTATGGGGCACTCTCAAAAATAAAGTTTATAAAACTTCTTCAAATACCCGTGAAGAGCTGCAAAATAAAGTTGTACGGGCTCTTAATGAAATAACGCCGGCTGAATTGCGTAGAGTCATTCAAGCAACTGTACGCAGAGCCGAATTGTGTATAGAAAAAAATGGTGGACATTTTGAACAATATCTATAAATGTCAATTATATTAATTATTTTAAAGATACCTACTGTTACCTAGTTTAAGTTTAATTGTTCAAACAGAATTGATTTTTATTTATTTATAGGCCCGATATTTATGTTCATTTAAATAAAACTCTGAAAACCGAACTGATGTCGCATTCTATTGCAAATGTCCTTGTGGATGTAATTGTGTTTACCTCCACATACCTATGCTAAACTTAATTGTAACGTTCTTTGCGCTCACAATTATTAAATGTTTGATAGCTCAAGATTGCCTATAACTATATGAGTCTGTCTGACAGCTTATATTGTTTTATTACATTCAATGGCTACTATGATTTTTCCAATGTTATTAGGTTACCAGATTTACACAGAAATGTGCCATTTTAGTTTCCAAAGCCCACTAATCTATTATCTATTAGCCGCATGTTTCTAAAAGCTTGGTTGCATTGTATTTTGCAAATCTCAAATATTTCTGAGCGGATTTTCAAAATTTTGGTACCATGAGAGTCGTGTGAAAATAAGGTATTTAAAAATGTTGGTGAACGATTAAATTCCCATTTAAAAAAACCGAGTTAGTGGGTAAAAATCACATTTGAAAGTTTTAAACGCCTCTAGAGAATTAAGTAATGCAATCATATTGCTCTTTTTATTTTTATAGTAACGTAGCACACAAACTAAAATATATTTTGTGCACCACAGCACTCTGGATTCAGAAATAGATTTTTTAATAAAATTTTTAATGTTTATGAAAAAGTGACCAAAATGGATGTATTGTATTCAAAATTTCCTCTAGATTCCAAAAATGTAAAAATATATAGGGTGTTCCATTTAAAAATCGAAAGTTGTGGGCATTTCCGGTCAAACCAGATGTGCACCAAACTTGATTTTTTATTGAAAAGATGGCATTTTAGTTGTGTAATAAGGCCTCCAAATTTCAATTTTCTATTCCAAATATTTTAGGCAATATCGGTTCGAGCGCAATTCGTGACTCACCCGGTATACGTGTACCAAATTTCAGGTGAATATCTCAATTTTATTTTATCAACCCCTTTAATAATGAATTGGAGGGGGCAGGGGGATGAAAAATATTCTAACTAATTTTGAGGCCTTGGCTTGTAGTAGAATCATCAAATTTCAAGTTTCTAAACTCTTACCAGCTTGCTTTACATTCGGATATCTTCAAAAAACAATCCAGTTCCAGATCTCGTTATAACATATACGTGTACATAATTTGAAGTCAATATCTTAAACCGTTCCGGAGAAAACGTACGAAAAAAAAAAAAAAGAAGTTACAGACAGACAGACAGACAGACAGACAGACAGACAGACCGGCAGACAGAAAAATTTGTTTCGCTCAAATTTAAAATCCCGACGTTTCATGACATTCTAAATCCATTTCAAGAAAAAAAAATTTTTGAATTTTTTTTTGCGATTACTATACTTTCAATCCACTATGTGGATGTGGAAGTAAATGTTTAGTTATTGTGATTTAGCGCTAATCTTTAAATTCATTGTTGCATTTCAGCAATATAATTTAATTTTAAATGAGAATTGAAATTTTAACAACCAGTATTCTTCTACAAAATAGTACGTAACTAACCGGGAAATATATATATGAATAGGTTTCCTGTACAATGAATATACTGCGGACATTTCAACAAAAGATGATATAACGAGGTCTCCATAACAATACAGAAACTACCACTCCCTTAGTGTTAAATTGTTATTATTTGCAGACATATTAATGGTTTATTTATTCGCATATATGTATGTGTGTGTATTTTAATGCACACAGGTATTAATGAACCCATATTTCAACAACGGTCTTATTTAAATAAAGCTGTATTTGATGTTTGAAATATTTTAAAATTTTCATTTACCTAAATCATTTATTTAAGTATGTAAATTTTATTTGACGGAAAACTATTTCTAGAGAAAAGTTTTAAATAAAATTTTTGCATCCATCTCTTAATTTTATTTCTCCTCAATAAATTTTATATATATTTTAAACGATAATAGTGTTTCCGACTTGCTATACTTACCTTTGAGCAAACACTCACATTTTATCGACATTAGCCTTATAAAAGTAAATAATATTTAACCACGACTATTAAATAATATACTAATTTTGTATTTGGTTGCTCAAGGATAATGCTATCCATTATGCCCTGCAGTGAATAATGACTTCATTATTCGCTAGTGAATAATGACTTCATTATTCGCTAGTGAATAATGAGGACAATTAGTTGTTTATGAAAAATCACGTTAGTGACTTTGAACTAAAAATTCAAAATGTCAAAATTGGAGCAACCAAAAGATGTGTTGTCTCTCTAAGTCTTCTAGGAAGCACTCAAGTGGTACAAACGGACACAAAGACAGACAGTTTATTCATGTGAGATACAGTACAATGTATACTTGTCAGCAGATTAAAAGTAATGTTAAAAACTGCTTACATACCTAACAGTTTTAAGAGGTGTGTTGAAAGTACTCAATAAACTCTTGAACTTCATAAAAAAACTTCCTCCTTCAGAAACTTTTCATCTTTTTAATACATTTTTATGATTTAGATTTTTTCCACTCATTTGGTAAGAGATTATATAATTGTACTGATTTATATCTGTAACTATTAATATTCTTCGATAAACTGAAAAATGGAGCAATTTTAGATCTATGTCAAAGCAAGCTTAGGTACCTCTGCAGATATTCGTATTTCGATAAGAAACTACAGCAACGTCATGTGCGGTTAGTACAGGGATGGATCAACCAGTCCATGGAAATACAACGTTGTCGTTCCATCTTCTAACGGCTTGTATATCAGCGCATGCGTAGAGGGTATGTAACTTTAGGCGGGGGTTACATAGTGGATATACTTCCTTCGGAGGGGATGTAAAGCTCGGTCTCTTGTCTATTAAATGTTAGGCAAGTAAGAGATCCCTACTCTACGATAGAGGTTCGGCGAAATTTTCAGGTTAAGGGTAGCTCGTCTCCTGCCATTGGTGTTTGATCTTAGTAGCGAAAATAGGCCGACGTTATATAAGTAAATAAAAAAAATAGATCTGTGTCTGTTATTATAGCTAGTTTGAATGCGGTATCCTCTAACATGGCTATGCACATATATAATACATAACTGTGTTCTGATTGTTGGAAGTAAGTATACCTAAACTTTTAAATAAAAGTCTACTGGTGTCATTAAATGTAGAATTTGTAAAGATTCTTGCTGCTCGTTTTTGCAATTTTAACATTTTAGGGGCATGTAAAGATTCTCCCCAAAGTAAGATACCATAACACATTACGCTATGGAACAGAGCATGATATGTCATTAAGGTAACGCTATTATTGACTAAACTAGTTATATTTTTCAATAGATAGATGCACCTTGACAGCTTTTTGGATAAGCTATCTATGTGAGCTTCTCAGGTTAACTTACTATCAAAAGTGAGAACTAAATACTATATAGGATTATTATTTTCGATGCAGATATGAAGGCTTAAGTTGAAAATAAGTGTTTTAGTTTTGTCTTCATTTAACTTTAATTTAATATTTTCAAAATAATCCTGAACTTGTAACTGTGTTTCCTACGATATACTGATAAGATGTTTCAAATTTGTCTCAGCCGAGAGTAAGCAATATTTTTACAGGAAAGACTGATTGGTATGTTATTTACATAGATTATGAACAAAATTGATCCTAAGATGGATCCCTGGGGAACTCCATGTTTTAGACGCTTTAATGAGGACTTCATAGTACCATAACTGACACACTAACACTTGTTCATAACATAACTTTGAATAAAAGTTAGAGCAGGTCCTCTGATGCCATAACTGTCTAATTTTACTAACAGTATTTTGGCGGAAACGTATTCAAAGGCCTCGGATATATCTATATATGATGCCAGGATCATATTTCCATTTTCAAATTCATTCATAATATAACTTAATCTGTTGTGGCTTTAATAGTAGACTTTTCTCCTCTATAACCAGACTGATTACAATTTATCAGATTATTACTTTCTAAATAATACATTAGCCTAATTTTATATGTCAACTCGAACAATTTTGACGGGATAGGAACTAATGAGATTGGTCTATAGTTGTTTCCAATATTTTTATCTCCCTTTTTGAAAATTGGTGTTACTTTTTTAAGCTATCAGGAAATACGCCCGTCTCAAAAGACATGTTAATTAGATATGTAAGAAAATTTTATATAATGGCGTATATACTTTTTCTTAAATTGAAGAAATGAAATGATTTGAAAAAATATTAAATATTCAATAGTCGTGGACAAAGTATAATATTCTACTCGCATATAATGGTTACACTTCACTCTGGTGATTTACTTCACCCTCGTGAATAATAGCCATCATTATGTGCTCATTGAATAATATACTATTTCTGCACTTGACCTTCATATTAACAAACATATTTTTAGATATGTACTTTTAAGATACACAGCATTGAAATCTTTTGAAACGCTTTGACTAGGAAAAAGAATAAGTTTCCGACACATTGTCGAAATATTGTATTTTCATATTTTAATTCTTATTCATATTATTTGTCAAAAAAACAACCTCTAACTGATCCTTTAACATACAAGTAACAGGCGTAGAGGTTATTTTCCAGTAATATACTGGTTAATTGTATAATTCTGTAGATTTCTCGGAAGTTATGTAGAAGTGAAGATACTGTGGCAGGAAGTTCCATAAGGAAAAGTAGAAAAATTGTACTTGCTTCGATTTGGCTGACATTTGATGGCATTGTTACTCATAAATTACTTTAATAAACCTTAGAATAAACAGAATTAAACATTTTAAATGGCCCCGACTTTAAATTGTTGGTACGGGGTTTTTAAATTGTTTTATTTTATTTTTATTTACCTAATATTTCTTCTTATTATATTATAAACCTTAGAATAAACAGAATTAAACATTTTAAATGGCCCCGACTTTAAATTGTTGGTACGGGGTTTTTAAATTGTTTTATTTTATTTTTATTTACCTAATATTTCTTCTTATTATATTTCATTCAGATCGATCCGCTATATTAGCTTTAGGGTTAGTTTAAATTATGTTTTTGGTAGGTAGTTAAATTAACTGTTATTTTAATTCTGCATTTTTATTTATCTTTTCAGATTTGACAAGAAAATTATATAATGGTAGGTATTATTCATATTTTATGCTAGTAATTTGAATATAAAGTAAGAATTTGCCCTTAAGGTTTACTGCGGTCTTATATTCGCCGTATTAAAATAATAATTTATCATTATTATACGTACTTTAAGACATATAATCAACATTGTCACTGTTATTTTAGTACAGTTTTTAAACAATGTATGTAAATCATTTACTTATTAAAGTAACGGGAAAATTATACTATACAATACACAAAAATAATTTAATATGTGACAATTTTATGAAATAATTATTGTATTAAAACTTTATTGTTTATTTATTAACCACCGAAATATACTTTTAATTCATTTCATTCAAAGTATCCCGTTCTACGAGCAATTATTTCCGCATGCTGGAGTGCAGATATAATATCAAGATGCTTTCATTTTAAGAAACTTGAATGGCAAAACTGGATGTGGAAGTAATGATTCCTTAGGCGGCTGTTTTTCATTAATATATAGACAACCATTCTGTGAGTTATATCATTGCAGATGAAAATATCCAAAGATATGGTTTCTATTCACACTGCACCAAGAATTCACTGCATTTACAAAGGTAAACAACACTAAATGTGACAAATACAAAGTTCACAAATGCGTGTTATAGAACTGCTCTATTACCAATTCTGCTTAAGTTCTATAGAGAAAAGGTGATGTGACGTTAGCTGGCGAATTGGCAGATTGGAGTAGCTATAGGCAGAGTTAAGATTTTCAACTGGAGAATAGCCGATGATACCATCATAATAGCAGAAGAATGAGCTCATGTACCTACTGGATAGACTTCAAACAATAATCTCTGATTATGGTTTGTGTAAATTACAATAAACCGATAATTATGATCGTAAACCGAGCAATAATAACCAGCTATTCTTAGGTGACTCTTAGGCTGTAAAGGGATATTGTACCACGGTGCCCTTGTGAATAATATTGGTAACTAAGATTATGATATTCAGCGAAAAAAACCGCTGCCTAAGGAATCACTACTTCCACATCCAGATTTCTCATCCAAGTCACTTTAAAGGAAACATCTTTACTAGATTTGCACTCTAGTATGTGGAAGTTATTGGTAATAGAATTTTAATAATATATGTCATAGAAAAGTTTGAGGCGTTAGTTTCTACCATATGTACGTTAAAAATGAAGTTTCTAGTTTACCCTTTTTATTTTCCCTATTCACAACCTACCACCTCCCACCCCTTCAATGGAATAATCTCAATGTTATGTTATCAATCTCATTAATATTAGAGCGGAGGTGGTGGGGTTTGAAAAATATTAGAAAGAAATCTAAAGCCTTGGCTTCCCAAATCCCAAATTTTTGTACTCTTACCAGCTTGAATTCCTTATTTTCCCCTATTTACTCCTATTTAACCCCCAACCCTTCAACGGAATCATCTCAAAATATAATCTAGCTTCAAATGTCGTTATAATATATAGGTCTACCAAATTTCAAGTGAATATGTCAATTTTATTTTATTAACCCCTTTAATAATGGAGTAGGGTATTCGGGGGTTGAAACATATTATAAACAATCTGAGACCTTGGCTTCTAGTACATACACCGAATTTCAAGTTTCTGTATTCTTACCAGCTTGCTTTACTTATTTTGACCTATTTACCCCTATTTAATCCCCAACCCTTCAATGGAATCATCTCAAAATATAATCTAATTCCAGATGTCGTTATAATATATGTTATATTAAAAATTAACACTACGTAACAGAGTTACAAAGTACATTTCTTAATGATATCAGATTACATAAACTGATAACGACTTCCTTTGCTTATGCTTAGCTCACGTATCAAGTTACATAAATTATTAATATTTCTATTCTCATAGTTAATGCCAAATTGCAACTTTGCTTTTCCTTTGTTTAACGTCTAGCTGACAATGCTTTTGTTATCTTATAAATATGACCAGCAGACGCTTTTACAGTTAGTTCATATACTCAACTCATTACAAAATGTAGTATTATACTCACATTCACATTAAACTTTTGAACTTACAATTGTACAATTTATTCAGAGTCATCGATGACTCCAAATTAATTAAATAAATATTTTTTAAAAAAGTCAAATCCAAAGAATCAAATATAACAGTGGCGCAGTCGTGGTAGGATCTTCAAGACACCCTGTTGACGGAGCCTAACTCGAGGAAAACTACCCAAAAGAACAAGGAGTTCATCTGAAGAAGGTGCCTAACTAGTGGGAAAGCCCGAGAGAATAAGGAGTACTTCAGGACAGAGGTGGTGGATCCCAATCCTTTAGAAGAAAAAGAATCTACGGATGAAGACAATAACGTAAGTCATTTTAAGAATCATCTCGCTTTATTTTATTATTTTTTCACAATTATTTTATATACACTCAGCGAACAAAATACAGTTCTATTATCAAATAATTTTTTTCCTTAACAAAATAAACGCGACAAGTTCAATTTAATTTTAATTAGCATAAGAAACGTATTATACTGCTAATACGTCACCGTGTATTATACAGTTAATACACAAACTACCTAAATAATTTTTTTAAACTAACTTCCTTTTCCCAAAAAGGTAATTTTTAACAATTTCAAGTTAACATTTAATTTAATTTTTGTACTTTCTAAATAAAAGCAACAATGCCAGAAACATCGCAAACTACACAAACGGTACGAAGTGCAAGGATAGAGCAAATTGAGCCTTACAAGCTCTCTGAAATTTTTTCTGTCATACCGGAATTCGATGGCAATGCCATTAATTTACAAACCTTTTTAAATTCTTGCATTTATGCACAAGGCATGGCGATCAACGATCAAAAAATTTTACTAACGCTTCATATAAAAAATAAATTGCGTGGCAGAGCTGCCGAATTAATAAATTCTCGCAACCCCGATACATGGGCAGAAATAAGAGTCTTGCTCGAAACTCATTTCGGAGACTCTCGCGACTTGACCTCTTTAATTCAAGATTTGCAGCGTATTCACCAAATGCCAGGTGAATCTGCATTAACTTTTGTTGCGCGTCTACAGACGCATAATGTGAAAATGCATGCGGCTATTCAGAAGCAACGCCTATCTGGAGAACAAAAACAATCGCAATCGGATTTAATAGAAACTATGACCCTGAACACTTTGTTGACGGGTTTAGAGTCAAAATTAGGGCAAATAATACGTGCTGGAAACCCAACAAGTATGTTACAGGCAATAAATAGGATTAGAAGAGAATTACAACTCTCTTATTTTGAATCCCAAAAATATTCCAAAAATAATAATAATAATGCTAGAAATCCAGTGCCTCCTCAACAAAAAAGGCCGACCCCAAATTTTCAACAAAAATTTTGTACATTTTGCAAACGTAATGGGCATATAATAAATGAATGTCGCACAAGACAACAACAGCAATTTTTGCCACCAACTTCGCAAAATGTCCAAAGACCAAACTTCCAAGGTAATTCAAGTTTTCAAAATTTTGCACAACAAACTAGTCAATTAAATCCTAGAACATTTCCACAAAATAATCAAGTTAGCCAATCACAACAAAATAGGCCCTTAGCAATTAGACCGAATCATAATTTTATTCAACAAAGACCATCAGCGATACAACCAAATCCGAATTTTAACCGTTTCAATCAACAAAAGACTCATCATTTAAATTACGAACCTTATGATGACCAATATAATTTTAACCACTATGAAGATTATTCAGCTGAATACCAAAATGTAAATGAAATGTACGACAATTTTAATTTTGAAGATAATCAAAATTTTTCGGAAAATTATGCAATTAATTTTCAAGAACAGTACGAGAATTATACTGCTAATTCTCAGATACCGCAAGAGAATTATACTGCTAATTCTCACTTACCACAAGAGAATTATACTGCTAATTCTCACTTACCACAGGAGGATTATACTGCTAATCCTCAGGATTTTTGCAAAAGTCCGGAGTATCTCACGGATACTCCAACAGCAAATTGCGAATTGGACAAAGTTTCTCACCAAATTCAAAACATGAACCTCAACGACAATTCCGAACCGTCCCTGAACTTCCCAGAACAGAAGTTCATGTAAAAACACCACACGCATTATTAACCATAAATGCAAAACCCCGGTACTATATTAACGATATTACGAATAAATTCAAAATTTTAGTTGACTCAGGTGCAGGTATTTCTGTTTTTAAACCAAAAACGGCTGAACATTATAAACGAAAATTTCCAGAAAATCTAACCTTACAAGGCATAGGCGATCGGAGAATTACTATTAGCGAATCTGTTCTCGTGCCTTTCGTAGAAAATGATCCACATAAAGTTTATATCCACAATGTAGACATAGACTTTGACGGACTATTAGGCGCAGACTTTTTAGAGCACTATGACTGTAAAATAGATTTTAAAAATAAGCAATTAGTTACTAATTTCAAAACCGTACCGCTATTTAAAGTTACGGAAGATAACACAAACAACAAAATAACACAAAATTTACCTTTGCAACCAACTACAAATTCTAACATTAAAAATCTAATTCAGAATCAAATTTCAGGCAATATGAAAAATCAAAATAAAATCCAAATTGACGGTCGTTCTGAAAAAGTTTATAAATTAAAACGCGAACCTGAAAATCCTATTTCAGACGAAAACAAAGATCAAAATTTAATTTTCGTTGAACCACGCACAGAAAAAATATTTCAACCAAATTGTAATATCGCTAAAATTAATGATATACCAGAACAGAAAATAGCTAATATTTCAAATTTAACTTCCCGTGTGGTCAACCAACAAATAAATAATTCGTTGTTAGATACAAAATCGCATATCAAAAAGAAACCTAATTTGAAAACTATAAATCCTAACATCTCGAATAATAATTCGAAACTACCAGCGAGAATAACTATTTCAAAAAGTATGTCTGAAATGAAACAACAAATTGGAAAAACACTTAAGAATATAAAGAATTACTTAAGAAATAAACACGCAATCTCGCGTAATAAAAATAAAGGAAAATTTTATAAACTACCCATGATTATGACAAAAAACAATGAAAATTCATTTTTAACACCTATTAAAACAATACCAAAAATTATAGAATTTTCAAACCTAAAATTCGAACCTATTCAAAAATTTAGATCAATATTTAAACTTAACATGTGATACCAGGTTTCGTCCCAATCACATAACGACCCTCTGAAAAAAAATTAAGCACCTATTATCAAATATTATGTACAAAAAAAAAATAATTCTTTTTGTAAACAACTATTTCGAAATTATGCCTTAAGAATTTTTAGTTGCCCAAACGAAATATTTCATTAAAGAAAATGTTTAAAATTTGCTATACTTAATTATAACAATCTTTCATTAAATTCATTTATCCTTTTCGACAAACTTTTAAATTTTTTTATTACCTATAATACGCTAAACACTGTGTACAATTTTTATAGTATTTAAATTCCCAGTTAAATGACTTCTAACATCATTTTATAAACAGGCAATTTTATTCTATTTCTCTGTTTTACTTCTCGAACAAAAAAATATCTTATTTTTATTTGGATAAATTTTATAACTGTAGGAAATAAAAATACTGTATTAGCCAGAATAGTTTAACTATAACTCTAATTAAGCAATTATTTTATTATCTGAATTAGATTCCAAGAAATGCTCAATAATCTGAATCTGCATACAAGCACGTCTGGTATGTTCTTAAACAAAACATTTTATCAAGACCTGCATGAAATCCAACTCTCTAGTTTTGTATTGTAGTCGTTATAATGTCTCATTTCATTACATACGTTTTACATGTAACACAAAATAATAATACTAAATGGTTAATGTTCAAGAAATCATGAAAACGTACGGAGAAATTTCTTCAAAATTAAAGTGAATCCTAAAACTGGAACAAAATATTTTAAATTAGTAAGGCACTTATAACTTCAAAAAAAAATCAGTAAATATACAGTGCGTTCTACGAATCAATAATTTTTCAAAACATTTAAAATTTATCTTGAGTAATCTTATCTTTCTCAATCTATATTGAACAAAATCTCTAATAGATTATTCGGAAATTCAAATTTCGAACAGACAACATTTATACAGGGTACACAAAAATACAACATTCTTGCAACAAAATAAATTCGAAGATTTGCATCATAAAATAATTGAGTATATTTTCAAAAAAGACCCCGAATTATGCAATTCAAACAATATCGTTGCAAGTAAAGCATGCGTAGGAAGTATTTCAATATTTGTCTACCGTTTGATATTAAATCTATAATAGGATATCTCCTTTTAATTTTATTCAAAAGACAAGACATTTTGAACCTGTCTAAGATATATTATGTAGAAAATAATTTGGAACTTCCAATACCTGAAATTCTATAATTTATTTCTGCACAGAAAGATTTAAAATTAGTAATCTGTCCAAATGTTAAAACTATTGACGAACACGAAAATCCAATTATTTTAGATCAAAATCATTCAGGCAAAATAATTTACATCGTGGTTCCATCAAAACCATAAGAAGGAATAGTAAAATACAATTGGCTAGACTTAACTAAAAACATTGAAAACCTTATTAAATCTTGAAACAAATGAAAAAAAAAAACTAAAGTGAATTTCGATAGAATAAAGCCATATACTGAAAATAAAATTTATTATCAACACTCGCTCAATACAAAATAATACCAATAAACAAAAACACTGTTTATGTATTTTACCATAAAGATCGTGTTGACAAACGAAAAATAGACATTACTGGTACATAAAAATATATCATCCATTAAAACTATCCTTCGACAAGAACCAACGAATTTTAGACACGATTTCAAAAACTCTTGATGGTGCTCATGAAGAAAAATGATCACTTTTCGAGTCAAAACAGACATTAATCTTTTGACACAAATTTCCAAGACTATACAATATAAATTTAATGGAGTATTTCTAGACACAAAGAGATACAAACACGGAATATTAAATGATATCGGCACAATCTTCAAATCAATAACTGGAAATCTAGACGCCGAAGATGGTGAATATTATGCTAACTGTATTAATAAATTAAATATCGACGAACACCAGTTAGAAAATGTAACTGAAACAAAAACAAATTCCAGTTACAACATCGGTAATCAAAAAATAATAATAATAATAATAATAATTTTCTTTTCAATTATTCAAAAAATTGCAAATTAATGAAGAAATGTTTAATAAGGACATAAAAAAGTCGATCATGACGCGAAACATAGAAGCTCTAGAAATTAAACTAATATTTTTACACATTTGCGAACAATTACTGGCAAGTTATTTGTATATTGAGGATAATTTGAACGACAATCAAAATTCAATAACATTTGCTAGATTGAGGATCACATATTTGTCAATCATAAACCTAATTATTTAATAACAGGTCTACAAGAAATTTCACAGAGTTTGCGAAGAAACAATTTGCCTCTTTCTATTAAATTATCGGCAGTTGCTCAATATTTAGATATTATTGAACTAAAAGCATTTCAAGTAGATTGCAACTTAATATTTGTTTAAAAAAAAAATATCACTTGTTGAACTTCAAAACTATAATACCTACTGTTTATACCCTATCCCCATATTTGATAACAGAACTGGTCTTCACCATATTTTATCTATTTCTCAAAGATTTATCGCGAGAGATGATGATTCTTTAATGTACATACAAATAACAAATCTAAAAGAATGCAAACCTCTATATTTTGGAACCAAGCTATGCTCGAACCTGTTTGCATATCCTATTGATCAGAATGCCATATGTGAAGCTAGGATTCTGAAACAACCAATGAAACTTCCCGAAAAAATTGCCAAACCTCCTTCATTATTAGTCAAGGGTACAATGTTCAAGAACTCGAAGAGAACACGTGGCTCATAATAAATTCCGAACCTCTACACATCACAATTAGTTGCCCGAAGAGAGAAACAACAACGGAGCTAATCAATTAAAATTCAATTGTTAAACTACAACCTGGATGTTACGCCTTCGCAGGTATAACCAGAATACAAACCAGTGCCAAGGACCTTTCCGAAATTAAGGACAGTTCCCATCCTGTGCAAATTCCGTTTCAATGTTGCAACCAGATGCCCGACAAAATTCAATTACCCAAATTAAAACCATTAAAACTAAACAACCTAAACATCAAAGAATTGGACATTTCCAAAAACAAGTTGGAGCAATATTCTAAAGATCTGGACGATCTTATCAACGAACCTTTCGTGACCAAACACATGTCATGGTTCACGTACTTCACAATCACATTCATCGTTTCCATAATCCTACTTTACGTGCTTTGTAAATGTAGAAGAGACGACTACAAAAAAATCGAACCCTCTGCAGGCGATTCTCCTTCACCTCCTCCAGGACGAAGCAAGAAGTTCATGGAATTCCCCAGTTTAATCCCTCCAAGAAAGCGACCCGGTATCAAACCTCAAGAAGAAGATATCGAGTTATCATAGACTTTCCAGTGAACCACTAATTTTTGTTTATTGACTTTTATTGTTTCTATTTTATGCTTATTATTTTATTCACTCAATATTTTATTATTATCTTTGCATTATATTCATTTTGTTTTATTATTACTTTTATATTGTATTCAATAATCATTCTATTCAAAAGTTGTTGTATAACAATCAACTTTTTTATTAAGGGGGAAGTTGTTATATTAAAAATTAACACTACGTAACAGAGTTACAAAGTACATTTCTTAATGATATCAGATTACATAAACTGATAACGACTTCCTTTGCTTATGCTTAGCTCACGTATCAAGTTACATAAATTATTAATATTTCTATTCTCATAGTTAATGCCAAATTGCAACTTTGCTTTTCCTTTGTTTAACGTCTAGCTGACAATGCTTTTGTTATCTTATAAATATGACCAGCAGACGCTTTTACAGTTAGTTCATATACTCAACTCATTACAAAATGTAGTATTATACTCACATTCACATTAAACTTTTAAACTTACAATTGTACAATTTATTCAGAGTCATCGATGACTCCAAATTAATTAAATAAATATTTTTTTAAAAAGTCAAATCCAAAGAATCAAATATAACATATATACATGTACCAAATTTCAAGTGAATATCTCAATTTTATTTTATCAACCCCGTTAATAATGGAGTAGGGGTGGTGGGGGGGTTGAGAAATATTATAAATAATCTGAGACCTTGGCTTCTAGTACATACACTGAATTTAAGGTTTCTGTACTCTTACCAACTTGCTTTACTTATTTTCCCTTATTTACCCCTATTTAACCCCCAACCCTTCAACGGAATCATCTCAAAATATAATCTAGTTCCATATGTCGATATAATATATACGTGTGCCAAATTTCAAATAAATAACTCAATTTTATTTTATCAACCCTTTTAATAATGGAGTAGGGGTAGTGGGGGGGGGGTGATAATTATTATAAAAAAATCTGAGGCTTTGGCTTATAGTACATACACCGAATTTCAAGTTACTGTACTCTTACCAACTTGGTTTACTTATTTTCCCTTATTTACCCCTACTTAACCCCCAACCCTTCAACGGAATCATCTGAAAATATAATCGTTGAAAAATATTATAAAAAACCTGAGGCCTTGGCTTCTAGTTCATACACTGAATTTCAAGTTTCTGTACAGTTTGCCTTACTTATTTTCCCCAATTTACCTCTATTTAACCCCCAGCCCTTTATCAGAATAATCCCAAAATATAATATAGTTCCTTATGTCATTATAATATATAAGTGTACCAAATATCAAATGAATATCTCTATTTTATTTTATCAACCCCCTTAATAATTGAGTGGGGGGTGGTGGGGGGATGAAAAATATTGTAAAACATTTGGAGGTCTGGGCTTGTAGTACATACGTCAAATTTCAAGTTTCTGTACTCTTGCCTGCTTGCTTTACATATTTCCTCCTATTTACCCCTATTTACTCCCCAACCCTTCACCGGATATCTTCAAAAAACAATCCAGTGCCAGATCTCGTTATAATATATACGTGTAAAAAATTTCCAGTCAATATCTTAAACCATTCCGAAGAAAACGTGCGGACAAAAAAAGTCACAGATAGATCGACAGACAGACAGACAGAAATATTTAATTTTTCACTCAAATTTAAAATCTCGAGGTTTCATGACATTCAAAACCTATTTCAAGAAAGAAAAAAAAAAGATTTTTTTTTTCTACTATTACTATACTTTCAATCCACTACGTGGATGTGGAAGTAATTGAAACGTGAATAACGGCAACTATATATGTGATTTGGACTGTTAGGAAACCAGACAGATGTTGTATTGATGTTATCCACGTATCAACGGTCTAGAGATGTTTGCTAAGAACTCCCTGGAGAGCCCATCTACTGGTGTTTTTTTCAGGAAATACTGTCTCTGAAGCGACTGTCCAGCATGATATTCTCCTGAATGCTTTCACTCAATAGCCGCATTAACAGAACAGAGGACGATATATAGAACGGTGGATAGTTTTGAGGAAACCAAATGATGAGAGGCGAAGAGAACACCCTCCAAAGCGTTGCACTGATGTCACTGAGGATAGACCTCGATAAATTACATATATTACATTACTTCAGGAGTAATACGTGAAAATTTCAGATTTGTATCTTAAGAATTGTAGATATGGTAGAGCTTTTACCGATTTCATCAGAAATCTGTTTATGTTCCGACTTCATATATGTACTATTCCTACATACAATCATTTTGTATTTGTAAATATGATAATTCAATAGCCACATGTTTCTCGTGTTTACTTCCACATCCACGTAGTGGATTGGAAGTATAGTAATCGCAAAAAAATTTTCAAAAATTTTTATTCGTGAAATAGGTTTAGAATGTCATGAAACGTCGAGATTTTAAATTTGAGCGAAAAAATTTTCTGTCTGTCGGTCTGTCTGTTTGTCTGTAACTTTTTTTTGTCCGCACGTTTTCTCCGGAACGGTTTAAGATATTGACTTGAAATTTTGTACACGTATATATTATAACGAGATCTGGAACTGGATTTTTTTTTGAGGATATCCGGTGAAGGGTTGGGGGTTAAATAGGGGTAAATATGGGAAAATAAGTAAAGCAAGCTTGTAAGAGTACAGAAACTTGAAATTCGGTGTATGTACTAGAAGTTAAGGACTCAGATTTTTTTATACAACCCCCCACCACCCCTACCCAATTAATGGGGTTGATAAAATAAAGTTGAGATATTCATTTGAAATTTCATACACGTATGTATTATACCGACGTCTGGAATTAGATTATATTTTGAGATGATTCCGTTGAAGGGTTGGGGGTTAATTTGGGGTAAATAGGGGAATATAAGTAAAACAAGTTGGCAAGCGTACAGAAACATGAAATTCGGTGTATGTACTGGAAGCTAGAGCGTCAGATTTTTTTATAATATTTTTCAACCCCCAATACTCCAATATGAAAAGGGTTGATAAAATAAAATTGAGATATTCATTTGAAATTTGGTACACGTATGTATTATAACAACACCTGGAACTAGATTATAATTTGAGATGATTCCGTTGAAGGGTTGGGGGTTAAATAGGGATAAATAAGGGAAAATAAGTAAAGCAAGCTGGTAAGACTACAGAAACTTGAAATTCGCTGTATGTACTAGAAGCCAAAGCGTCAGATTTTTTTATAATTTTATTCAACCCCCACCTCCCCTACTCCAATATGAAAAGGGTTGATAAATTAAAAAACCGCTGCCTAAGGAATCACTACTTCCACATCCAGATTGTTCATCCAAGTCACTTTAAAGGGAACACCTTGACTAGATTTGCACTCTAGTATGTGAAAATTATTGGTCACAGAATTTTAATAATATTTGGAGCAGATGTCAGAAAAGTTTGAAGCGTTGGTTTCTACCATATACGTTAAAATTTAAGTTTTTATTTACCCTACTTATTTTCCCCTATTCACAACCTACCACGTCTCACCCCTTCAATGGAATCATCTGAAGCAGATGTCATTACAATACATACGTGTAGTAACTTTCAAGTAAATATCTCAATTTTATGTTATCAAACCCATTAATAATGGAGTGGGCATGGTGGTGTTTGAAAAATACTAGAAAGAAACCTGAGGCCTTGGTTTCTATTATATACACCAAAACCTACATTTCTGTACTCTTACTAGCCTGATTTACTTATTTTCCCCTAATTGCTCCTATTTAACCCTTAACCCTTCAACGGAAACACCTCAAAATATAATCTAGTTCCAGATGTCGCTATAATACATACGTGTCCCAAATTTCAAGTGAATATCTCAATTTCATTTTACCAACCCCTTTAATATTGGAGTAGGGGTGGTGGGGGCTTGAAAAATATTATAAAAAAATCTGAGTCTTTGGCTTCTAGTTCATACACCGAATTTCTAGTTTCTGTACTCTTACCAACTTGCTTTACTTATATTCCTCTATTTACCCCTATTTAACCCCCAACCCTTCAACGAAATCATCTCAAAATATAACCTAGTTCCAGATGTCGTTAAAGTACATACGTGTACCAAATATCAAACGAATATCTCAATTTTATTTTATCAACCCCTTTAATAGTGGAGTAGGGGTGGTGGGGGGTTGAAAAATATTATAAAAAAATTTGACGCTTTGGCTTCTAGTATATACACCGAATTTGAAGTTTCTGCATTCGTACCAGCTTGCTTTACTTATTTTCCCTTCTTAACCCCTATTTAACCCCCAACCCTTCAACGAAATCGTCTCAAAATATAATCCAGTTAGAGATGCCGTTATAATACATACGTGTACCAAATTTCAAATGCGTGTCCTAATTTTATTTTATCAACCCCTTTAATAATGGACTAGGGGTAGTGGGGGTGGGTTGAAAAATATTATAAAAAAATATGAGGCCTTGGCTTGTAGTACATACATCAAATTTCAAGTTTCTGTACTCTTACCAGCTTGCTTTACATATTTCCCCATATTTATCCCTATTTACTCCCCATCCCTTCACCGGATATCTTCAAAAAACAATCCAGTTCCAGATTTCGTTATAATATATACATGTACAAAATTTCAAGTCAATATCTTAAACCGTTCCGGAGAAAGCGTGCGGACAAAAGAAGTTACTGACAGACTGACAGACAGAAATTTTTTTTCTCTCAAATTTAAAATCTCGACGTTTCATGACATTCTAAACCCATTTCAAGAAAAAAAAAATTGAAATTTTTTTTACGATTACTATGCTTCCAATCCACTACGTGGATGTGGAAGTAATTGAGATATTCATTTGAAATTTGGTACACGTATGTATTATAACGACATCTGGAACTAGATTATATTTTGAGATGATTCCGTTGAAGGGTTGGGGTTAAATAGGGGTAAATAGGGGAAAATAAGTAAAGCAAGCTGGTAAGACTACAGAAACTTGAAATTCGGTGTATGTACTAGAAGCCAAGGTCTCAGATTATTTATAATATTTTTCAACCCCCACCACCCCTATTTCATTATTAAAAGGGTTGATAAAATAAAATTGAGATATTCATTTGAAATTTGGTACACGTATGAATTAAAACGACATCTGGAACTAGATTGTATTTTGAGATGATTCCGTTGAAGGGTTTGGGGGTTAATTAGGGGTAAATAGGGGGAAATAAGTAAAACAAGCTGGTATGAGTACAGAAACTTGAAATTCGGTGTATGTACTAGAAGCCAAGGCCTCAGATTTTTTAATAATATATTTCAGCCCCCCACCACCCCTACTCCAATATGAAAAGGGTTGATAAATTAATATTGAGATATTCATTTGAAATTTAGTACGGATATGTATTATAACAAGATCTGGAACTAAATTATATTTTGAGATGATTCCGTTGAAGGGCTGGGGGTTAAATAGGGGTAAATAGGGGAAAATAAGTAAAGCACGCTGGTAATACTACAGAACCTTGAAGTTCGGTGTATATACTAGAAGCCAAGGTCTCAGAATATTTATAATATTTTTCAACCCCCACCACCCCTACTTCATTATTAAAAGGGTTGATAAAATAAAATTGAGATATTCATTTGAAATTTGGTACACGTATGAATTATAACGACATCTGGAACTAGATTATATTTTGAGATGATTCCATTGAAGAGTTGGGGGTATATAGGGGAAAATAAGTAAAGCAAGCTGATAAAAGTACAGAAATTTGGAATTTGGTGTATATACTAGTAGCGAAGGTCTCATGTTTTTTATTAGTATTTTCCATCTCCCCACCACCCCCACTCCCTTATTAAAAGAGTTTATAAAATTAAATTTAAATTTTCACTTGAAATTTGGTACATTTATGTATTATAGCTATATCTGAAACTAGATTATATTTTGACATGATTGCGTTGAAGGAGTGGGAGTAAGTAGAGGTAAATAGGGAAAAATAAGTAAAGCAAGCTGGTAAGAGTACTGCAACTTGAAATTAGGTGTATGACCTAGATGCCAAGGCCTCAGATTTTTTGATACTATTTTGCACCACTTCCACTACCCTTACTACATTATTAAAGGGCTTGATAAAATAAAATTGAGATATTCACTTGTAATTTGGTAGACGTATGTATTATAACGACATCTGGAACTAGGTTATATTTTGGGATGATTCCGTAGAAGGGTTGGGGTTAATAGGAGTAGGGAAAATAAGTAAATCAAGCTGGTAAGAGTACAGAAATTTGGGATTCGGTGTATATACTAGAAACCAAGGCCTCAGATTTCTTTATAATATTTTTCAAACTCCACCACCTCCGATTCATTATTAATGGGATTGATAACATCAAATTGAGATATTCACTTGAAAGTTAGTACACGTATGTATTGTAGTGACATCCGATTGAGATGACTCCATTGAAGGGGTGGGAGGTGGTAGATTGCGAATAGTGGAAAATAAGTAGGGTAAACTAGAAACTTCATTTTTAACGAATATTGTAGAAACCAACCCCTCAAACTTTTCTATGACATCTGCCCCAAATATTATTAAAATTCTATGAGCAATAATTTTCACATACTAGAGTGCAAATATAGTCAAGATATTTCCTTTAAAGTGACTTGGATGAAGAATCTGGATGTGGAAGTAGTGATTCCTTAGGCAGCGGTTTTTAAGTATTATTTTCCATTTTCGTGCGTTAAACAGAAAAATCTGGAGCCTACATTTTTGATCGTACAAAAAATCTTCATATACGTTTTTGATGTGAAATTTTTCCCCCTATCGCCTAGTGCTATTAGTTCTTTGATACATATTTTTTATTTTTCGAGTTAGTGGCGAAAAACCTAATTTCGACAAATATCTTGAATTTTTTTAGGGGTTCCTGGCACCTTACAGTTGTAAACGTTTCTTTATCGTATTCCACACCAACAAAAATACTTATCCTGATTTCACCCGTATAACACTTAGTGACCGATTTTTATCAATGTCTGTCTCTGACAACTGGACTATAGTATCAGCGCCGAGGAAAATTGAAAAAGGCGAAGACACATAGAATGTCACAAACTTACCAGTTTGCACGATCATGGCTCTCTCTGTAGTTTATCATAACTCCACAGACTCTGCACGAAAGATATACTCTTTGTACTAAATTTCGTCATTTTACCAATAGTTTTTGAAATAAATATTTAATGACAAAGCAGATTTTAGGTCATCTTCAAACTACCGTAAATTTCTCAGGAAGCATATTCCAATACCTGCTGATTTAATCTTTTATTAGTATTTTTTGAGTGGGGAATGTTACTTTTTTTCTTAGAATTAAATCTAGTTTACGCTCCGAAAGTTTTAAGATAAACGGAGCACCTTGTATAATAATTTGAAGTTCAGTTGCTTAACACAATTTTACTTAAATTTATAAAAGAATTCTTCAGCATACAGTGATGATTAATTGACTATGTAATCTACTTAAAAATTAATTAATAATTCGGTAGGTAGTTTGTAAGAAGATAATCTCACTTTACTTTTTTAATTGCTGTATTATACATTCTTTAAAATTCAGAAAGTAAACTGTTAAGAAGTATCTCAGCCAATTATGTTTAATCTATGTAACCCTAATTACATTCAACAAAGAAAATATGTCATGACGATTTCATCTTGAAACTCTCTGCAACTGCAGTATCATTGAGATTGAAACCTCATACAATAGCAAACTTTTAAAAAGTTTATTTAAAATTGACAGTGTACAAGGTTATGTTAACTAATTTCAAATCGGCTGTTCTATAAAAAATATGGCATGAAAAAGTCGAGCATATAAGCAAAATTCCGCGACATACATTTACACGTGGAGTATGTGGTGTATGTGATAATAATTATGCATTGTGATGGAAGGAAGTATGAAAGAGGAAGATATGATGAATTATTCGATATACTAATTAATTATAGAAAAATAACTGGTAGACACAGTAGACATACAGATTACGACACGACAATTACCTAACACATTGTAACCGCTAGAGACACTATTAATTTTATGTGTTAGAGATTGGCAGACAAGAAAAGTATAGGAGACATTTTGTTAATGGTGGAAATTTCACTAAATAACTCAAAATGTCCTTTAGAATTTTTACAAGTATTTGTATCAAGCGAATACATTTTTATCGAGTACTTACCGCTTAGTGAATGCAAAAACACAATTGACATAAATTCCAGTTAGTGGATATCCAGAGACAGACATTCTAAATCTGCACGCTATGTCACTAGCTTCACAAGGGGGTATCAATCTCATTTCTTTGTTGATTGATTGATTGATTGATTTTCGAGCGTAAGGTGGGCATTGCTGCCGATTCCGGACATCCGATCTGGAGGTTCGTTCCAACACGCAGCCCCATCGCCCGAACGGCCAAATGCAGTTGCTCAGTCGTCTGCTATTACATGCTTCACTCGCTGTAATATATTCGTGCCATGATTGGGCGGCTCCACCCAACCGCCCAACTGACGACCAAACCGCATGCCGGAACAAACTTTGGATGTTTCTATATACCGCCGGACAGGCTGCATATGCTGGATTTGACATGGGACTTACTTGTTGACAGCAGCGAGAGCCTGCTTGTGAGATGCTTCTTTTAAGTTTCCATGCTTCTTTTACGTTTCTATTTGTCATCATCGGATGGGAAGTGTAGGCGTTTAAGAGATGCTTCTTTTTAGTTTCCATGTTTCTTTTTGAGTTTACATCATCATCTTCTTATTATTTTGTTTCTTCCATTTCTGAATCTAGCAGTGTGCGCCTCCTCCTACCCGCTTGCGTCCTTATATGGTTTCATGTTTCTCAGAAATCTGCGTTTTTGTTTTAACGTCCTGCATCAGTGTCTACTTCGTTTGTTTGCCAAGACATACATACATTAGCTTGCCGCAAGGAGCTTTTATTTATTAACCGTTCCACAGGTAAATATCCATTTACGGTGGAACCGCAAGGAAGAGCCCTGTCTCGCGGTAAAAGGAGCATTTTACAGCAGGTTATGAGAAAGAGGCCCGAGAGAATATTCTGTACACCCTGTATATTGGTTTGTTTCTGTAGTAACCAGTTTCAATTGCCGCTTTGTTCTTCCATTATTACACTTCATTTTACGCAGAATTTTTTAATCTACCGATGATTTAAATTTTGTAGAGTTTTATTCGGTTCTTTTTGCATTTTCTTAGAGAGCGTCACACGGCACATCCATCCTCGACCAGCATCAAGCTGAACTCTGTATCAATGTCATTTTTTTGTTATCGGTTATTACACAAATTCGAAAGGCATACGTTCCGATTAGTAGATGATCAGAAGCAGACATACATCTCGATTATTGGAAGCACAGCCGCAGACATTTTCAATCTGCAAGATGTCTATTTCTAAGCTATGATTAGTAAATGTCAAGCCGATTAACTATTAAATAATTAATGTAATTTATAAATCAATTTCTAACTTTTCTTGTCGACCATACTCTAAGACAAATGTGTCAGGTAAGTGTACGCTGGCCCCTATATCATTTTAATCCTGTACTATAAAGAACATCCATCCACAATCATACTTGTGTTATCATTTTCCCATCAAACATAAACCATGATTCTTCTGAAATCAACTAATTTTTTATTCCTACTGTAGGTATAACTTTATAAAAGAGAGGATATTTAAATTACCTGCTATCAAGCAAAGTACAGATATAAATCGTATATTGAATTTTTACTTTTGTGTTTTACACTTCAGACTCGCAGTTTTTACAAGGCGAAGATGTGTCAAGATATCAATCTTATAAAATGCTTTTATCTTCGCGTGCCGTATGTATTTCGTGCGACCTATTATGTGGGGTCTCAAAGTGCTGAGGGTGAGTGGGTAAAACGCCTATTTGATATTATATGGTGGGTAGCGAGTGCTAATGTGCCAACATTTTTATACGTATGACTAAGTTATTGGACAGTTATTTCCTATTACTGTAATAAGAATCAATATATTGAGTACAATGTGACAATTATTAGGCGTACATAGTCATCTAGTTAAAATAATATTCAGCTCAGTTCAATATTCGTTGATTGAATGTGGAAAACATGTAAGTTGTTCACGTATTGATGTCTTAAGCAACCACAATATACACTAGGCACATAGATGAGTCAGATTATTATTTTTTTGGGTAATTGATTAAGTAGTAATTTTAGAGATAAAGAAAGTTTTCAGTCAGACATTCTCCCATGTAATCATTTGCATTATTTCCTGGATTTTCCAAAAAATTATTCTTCGGTGTTATCCGATTCACCTCGATGTGACTAGTATTTCTGAGAATTTGTAAGGCCTCCAAATTTATTTACACAAATAGAAAAAAATACAAAAATATCGAAAACGTATTTTTGATCTTTTATTGCTTGCGTGTAGCAATCAATTAGTCAAAACAAATTTTATTAACAATTATAGAAAAATACAATTTATTCTTGCTGGGCATCCACTCCCGGATCCAGCCTAATATCCACCGAGCACAGAACCAAGATCAGTGCAGAGCTGGATGGCATGGAGCCAGGTCGAATTTGAAATACAATAATAACACATATAATAATAAAAAGTATTACTACCTTTGCTGGAGCGCAAATCGGTAAAACAATATAATAATAAAATGTTATAAAAGGAACTCAAAAAAATATATAAATGGTATAGGTAAAACGGTGATTTGCAATTCTGTATATTGACGAGAAAATTATTAACTAAAAGCCAGTTTTAGGTAATTCAGCAAGAGAGGCTGCTACGCCAAACCGCTTAATTTATAGTTGTAAAATATTGAATTTGATCAATAAATTATAAATCTATTCAAAGTTATACTAGAAAGATGAGTATTCATAAAAACAAAAAAATAATCAAAATAAACGAAGAACATTTTTCATTATTTATTCTCTTTAGGTGTTCCACCCTGTACATATTCCAGTGAAACTCTGCCCACTCTTTGATGACAGCAGCGACAACTACTTACCATATCTAACTTAGGTACTTCCTAATATAAATTTTGAGACCGATTAAGAATATGTTTTATAAGATTTTTAGCGAAGTTTAAATCCGATATCGATACTAATTGCAAAACTTTATTTCAGTTTATTTTTAAACTTTATTGTTAAATATTATTTGTCCTATGGTAACTTAAAAAATGCCGTTTCTTTTTTCTTATATCTATACGATGACGTCTTTTTATTATTAACTATGACTTTTCAATTCAGAAACTATGAAAAATGGGATATTTGGACATTTCAACCTCTCTTAGGGGGTAAAAGGATTTAACCGATTTTTAAAAATGATTGCATTAATATTTGATAGTGAGAAATCGATTTGTTTAAAACTAATTGTTTTTAGAAACGAAGTATAAAAATTGAAAATCAAACCTCCCAATTTTCCTTAGGAAAATTTATTTATTGTTTATTCTTTTGTTAATAAAATATAAACAATTAATTATGGAGGAAAAGTTGCTGTAAATACTTAATTACTTTTAAACGTTCTTAGTTTAATTTGGGAAATTATTACATGGGACTTATTTCTATATACATATTGGACTGCTTTTCACAAATGTGAAATGTGATTATCGCCCCGTTTTATTTAAACTTAATATTCAAGCACTCGTTGAATTTTTTAAAAGTTATGTTCAATAAAGTTTTAAAAGAAATGAATAAATGCACTGGTCAATAAATACAATTTTGAATTTTTAAAATTTTTAAACACCGTGTATATTTGATCACAAATAAGACCTCCGCTCATGACTCCCCGAGATAAGCAAACTTTTTTTAGAAAAATAATATTTTCTCGAAATAGCAACATTAATGAAGTTTACAAGAGTGCGGTACTCCATTTGGGGTCATACTGTTATAATAGACGTTGTAAACTCTGGGGGAAGAAAAAAAATTACTTAAAGAGCATAGGCACTAATAATAAATAGTGGGGAAGATCAAAAGAGCCGTAAAAAAATAAAAAAATAAACTAACTAAAAGAGGCAAAAGCATAAACACAACACAAGCAGAATACATAATAATCAAACTAATACTTTACTACAAACAAATAATAGTTTAAGAAATTCAAACCTTCAACAATAATAATCCAGTCCCATAAACATGCCTAATAATATTAGATAGCCCGAGAACAAGTTACTGAATCTAACTACATAAATCCAAGGAAGGCATGAAATGGATAGAAACTTCAAGCATCTGCGCAAACATTGATCGTTTGAACAACTTATTAGTTTTCGAAGAACTGTTCCAAAACGAAGCATTCACTGATTTGATGCTCGTAGGTGAAGCAGATATTCTATCATTAAATACCAAAAGATTTAACTGCCCGTTGCCCATATTTTCATTTATTTACTGGCCTCTTCTGCAAATATTCAGTAGTTTGTTGAGGCATGTCAAATTTTCAGAAATTAAAGCAATATTAGAGTATAGGCACAAACCATATATTAAATGCAGTCGAGATATTGATGGCACAGGTCTTGGTAGAACAAAATAGATAATACAGAAGTCCAAAAATTAAATAACCAACATATCATCCTCCATCAATTACTACATACAAACACAGTTCACTTTCCCATATACTCTATTAATGTTACATAATAGGTATCACTAGCACATTAATATATCTATATGTTTTTAAAATTTATTGCAAATAACCAGTACTATGTTAAGGCATGTCAAATTTTCAGTAATCAAAGCAATATTAGAGAATACGTATAAGCCATGTACCAAATACAGTCGAGATTTTGAAAGTAAAGAGGGTTTGGTAGAAGGAAACAGGTCAAACAGGAGCCCAAACAGATAGACCATCCTCCATCAATTACTATATAAAAACACAGTACCAGTAAAGGCTCTTCCATGTACTCTGTTAATATTACATTGCAATAACATATCTAAAGAATTTCTAAATTTATTTACTGTTCTCTTTTGCATGATCAACAGATATTTAACATTCCAAATTAAGTATGCATCTTCAACGATAGTCTCTGTTTACAAAAACAAATTTACCTAACTAAACAACTCGAGGCATACATTTCCACTCGATTATTCAGTTTTATCTGGATACTGACGTAATATATTTTTCTCTAGGACAAAATGCAAGCAATGATAAATTATCTAAGAAATTGAGAGTAAAAAGTATTTTACTTGGAAACTCCACTTCAGTGAGTATGCTACTATAGAAGACAGGCGGAATTTAGCGCTGTCCGAAATGGGCCTGTCTAAACTCATCCGAGACATGCCGTAGTATTCCTACTGGATTGGATACACGTTTACGAATGGGGATACACAAAATCGTTCTTCTTTGGGAATATCCAGTACCATGTTGAGTCATGTCAAATTTTCAGAAATCAAAGCAATATTAGAGCATATGAATAAACCGTGTATTTAAACACAGTCGAGATAGTAAAAGTAAAGGACCAGGTGGAAGATAAGAGCCCAAAAGACAAATAACCGATAGACTATCGTCCATCAATACAAACACAGTTCACAGCACCATTAAAAAAATGTCCGTGTACTCTATAAGTACGTATCACTTGTGAAATAATCTATTTATATATTTTCAAAATGTATTTGCTGTTCTCCTTTGTAAACATCCAGTAATATGTTGAGGCATACGAAATTTTCAAAAATTAAAGCAGTATTAGAGTATACGTATAAATCATGTATTAAATACAGTCGAGATTTTGAAAGTTCAAGGCTTAGTAGAAGAAAATTGTAACCCAAAAATTAAATAACCCATAGATCATCCTACATCAATTACTACATGCAAACACAGTTCACATGACCACGTACTCATTTAATATTACATGACATGTATCACTTGCACAATAACATATCTATATATTTTCAAATGTTATTTTCCTCAGCAAGCAACCAGTAGTATGTTGAGGCATTTCAAATTTTCAGAAATCAAAGCAATATTAGAGTACACGTATAAACCATGTATTAAACACAGTCATGACTTCGATAGTAAAATGCTTGGTAGAGGAAAATAGGTAAAATGGGAGTCAAAAAGATAAATAACCGATAGACTATCCTCCATCAATTACTACATAGAAACATAGTTCACAGTATCAGTAAAAGTGTTCACGTGTACTCTGTTAATATTACCTAATATGTATTTGTGGAATATATCTATATATTTTCATTGCAAACATTGATCATTTGAACGATTTGGTAATTCTCGAAGAACTGTTAGAATACGAAGCATTCATCGATTTGACGCCCGCGCGTGAAATATGTATCATTAAGTATCAAAAGGTTTAGTTGCCTGTTTACCATATTTCCAAAATCTATTTATTATTCTCCTCATTTATTCTTCTATTATCCAGTAGTATGTTGAGGCATGTCAAATTTTCAGAAATCAAAGCAACGTTAGAATATACGTATAAACCGTGTATTGAAACACAGGCGAGATTTTGGAAGTAAGGACTCAGTAGAAGAAAGAAGGTAAAATAGGAGATCAAGAGGTAGGCCATCCTTTATCAATTACTACTGTTGGAAACGAAGATTTGTTTACTTATTTATTTGTTGTTTGCATTGTTTTTATATATTAGTTATTGTTGTGATTGTACTAGCTCCGTAACTAAGAAAGTGTTGTTGAATAAAAAATAAAATAATTTATATTTGACATCTGTTAATTTCTGGCTCTAAAAACCCACAAGTTTAGGCATATTCTGCTTCAGGTTATGGGCCCAGAACACCCAGTACAATAAGAAGGGTCAGTGGTTCTCTAGTAATAGAAGAAAACTAGTTTCGTGTCAAGTCACATCAAATTTAACATACCAGTTAAAGGTATTCTAAAGGTAATAAGATGGACAAGTTCAAGAATATTAATATTCAGAAATTCGATGGGAAGAATTTTTCACTGTGGAAATACCAGATGGAAATAATATTTAGAGCAGAGGGTTTGCTGGATTTAATTAATGGTAAAGCAAAACAACCAGTAATAACAGATGAAGAAAACGTAAAGAAATCATGGGAAAACTTAAATGCTAAAGGGATGATGTTAATATCTATGTCAATGGAGTTTAGTCAATTGCAGACTGTAATAACGTGTGATAATGCCGCCAGTATGTGGTCAAGGCTGAAAATAATTCACGAACAAAGGTCCTCCGCGAACAAAGTGATGATTAAACAAAAATTTTTCAGTTATAAAATGTCAGAAACCGACAGTATTGCACAGCATATTAGCAACATAGAGTCAATGTCACAAGCTCTAGCTGATGTTGAAGAAAAAGTAAGCGATATAGATAAAATAGCTAAAACTTTAGAAAGTTTACCTCACAAGTATGGATCATTCGTAACTGCATGGGACTCATACGACGAAGATAAACAAACATTTGAAAATCTTACAACAAGACTTCTCAAAGAAGAATTGAGGCTTACTCAGGCAGACGAGCTAACAACTGCGTTTGCTGCTGTTAAACTCAATAAGTATCCTCATAGTTCGAACAAAAAGAATTTTGTTTCTAATACCAAAAGTAATTTTATTCCTAATACAAAGTATTCTAAAAAAGATGTAACGTGCTACTACTGTAACAAGAAGGGGCATTTCAAATCTGAATGTAGAATAAGGCTTAGTAAACTTCAACCTGGTTACAGCAAGCAAAACTGTGATCCAAATTACAGAAATCAAGCTCTTAGTGCTGAGATGAAAAATATAGTTGCTGATGGATGTGAAGATATCTGGCTCGCTGATAGTGCAGCATCAAAGCATATGACGTCGCACAAAGAGTGGTTTTCACAAATAACACCACTAAAGAACAAAGATGTCCAAATTGGAGATAACTCTTTTATTACCGCTGAAGGAATTGGCTCAATTAGTGTAATGGCTGTTGTGAATGGTAGAAGAGTTCCTCGTACATTGGTAGAAAACTTATACGTTCCAAAGTTGAAGAAAAATCTTTTTTCAGTGGGAGCAGCTACGAGCAAAGGTTTGCAGGTCGAATTTAATAGTAGATTCATAGAAGTTAGAAATAAAAATGGTGTAGTTGCTGTTGAAAGGAAGCTGGAGAATCAATGCTATAAAATGTTATTTGAAATCCTACAAATTCAAGGAAACTCCGCAGAAACGAGTATTGTTCAGCTATGGCATGAACGGTTGGGTCATGTTAATTTTCGTACTTTGAAAGACATGTCTGACAAAGGAATGATACCTGATATCAAAATCCCAAATAAAGAAGTCACACGTATTCAGTGTGAGGGTTGTCAATATGGAAAACAACATAAGCAATCATTTAATGCTAATTTGAATAGACGAGCTGAAAAACCTGGTGAATACATTCATTCCGATGTCTGCGGTAGAATATCAAGTACTTCATTAGGAGGAGCTAATTATTTCGTTTTATTCAAGGATGATTGTACTTCATATCGTTTTGTTTATTTCATAAGACATAAAAGTGACGTTTTCACAAAATTTCTGGAATTTCAGAAAATGTCAGAAAGACAAACTGGTAATAAAATAAAAATATTCCGAAGTGATAATGGAACAGAATTTGTTAACCATCATTTTAAAGATCTTTTTAAAGAACATGGAATAATACATGAAACCAGTGCTCCATATACACCAGAGCAAAATGGAAGGGCAGAGAGAGATTTGAGATCTATAGTTGATAGTGCCAAAAGTATGTTGCATAGTACTGCTCTCCCGATGAATCTTTGGGCGGAAGCAATTAATATGGCCGTATACTTATTAAATCGTCGCCTGTGTGCACAAGATAAGCATGTTACTCCTTACGAAAAATGGACAGGAAAACAATTAAATCTTAGCCATTTACGAAGGTTTGGATCTGAAGCATTCGTACTTGTGCCTAAACAGTTCAGAAATAAGTTCGAGAGAAATTCCAAGAAACAAATATTAGTGGGATATGACGGCAACAGTTCCAATTACAGATTGTATGAATTGGCTGCCAGGAAAGTTGTCGTCGTGAAACATGTTAATTTCAATGGATGTATTTATAAAGACAGTAGAAATATGTCATGTCAAAACAACGTTATATTTGAGATGGAAGATGAAGATAATTTACAAGAAGAGTCCGTAGACACCAAATCAGAAGGCAGAATAGAAAACCAAACGTCAGAAAACATAGAAGTAGAAATTAATCAAGAAAACCAAACGTCAGAAAACATAGAAGTAGAAATTAATCAGCCTAAGGATAAAGCTTCAGAAGAAAATGGCCATTATTTAAGACACCGTGAAGATATTAAGAAACCAATTTGGTATGAAGCATGTGCAGCAGTATTAGGTGAACCTCAGACCTACGAAGAAGCTATGGAAAGTGGAGAAAAAGAAGAATGGAAGAAAGCAATGGAAGATGAGATTAAGTCGCTGATGAAAAATGAGACGTGGTCACTACAAGTTTTACCAGCGGATCGCAAAGCAATTGGGTGCAGATGGGTGTTTAAAATAAAATATAAAGCGGATGGTAAAATTGAAAGATATAAGGCCAGACTTTGTGCAAAAGGTTATAGTCAAAAATCTGGCATAGACTATTTTGAAACATTTTCACCAGTTGTAAGGTATGATTCCGTTAGAACGTTATTATCAATTGCAACTGTCAGTGATTTAGAAATTTGTCAGTTTGACGTAAAGACGGCTTTCTTGAACGGAGATTTACAAGAAGAAATCTTTATGAAGCAGCCGGAAGGCTTTAATACAAAAGATTGTACTCTGGTATGCAAACTCAACAAAAGCCTATATGGTTTGAAGCAGTCTCCGAGATGTTGGAATAAGAAGTTTGTGGAGTTTCTTAGTTCATACAGCTTCAAGCAGTTAGATGCTGAAAAATGCATTTTTTATGCACTCTTTGAAAATTATGAACTATTCCTGGCGTTGTACGTTGATGATGGTCTAATTATGTGTAAATCTAAAAAGGTTATGGACATATTTTTGACAGAACTTGGAAAAATATTCGAGATAACCATTTGTGCTGCAGAATGTTATGTTGGATTGGAAATCAGTCGCAATAGAGAACAAAGAAGTATATTTTTGGGCCAGCAAGGGTATGTTGCCAAAATTTTGGAGAAATTTAACATGGTAAATTGTAACATCAAAGCAATTCCTGCCGATCCAAATGTTGTGCTTCATGCAAACCAAGCATCTACAAGAGATAGTAGGATGCTTAGTGTGCCCTATAGAGAAGCTGTAGGAAGTTTAATGTTTCTCGCTGTCGTCACACGCCCAGATATCATGTTCGCTGTGTCTCAAGTGAGTAAATACCTTTGTAGTCCAGCTTTGGAGCATTGGATAGCAGTAAAAAGGATATTCAAGTATTTAAAAGGAACCCAGAACTATGGAATAAAGTATTGTGGAACTGATTTAAATTTTGTTGCATATTCCGATGCTGACTTTGCAAACGATATTGATTCTAGAAAGTCAACAACTGGTTATTTGACTATGTTAGCTGGGGCACCGGTTACATGGTCGTCACAGTCTCAAAAGTGCGTTTCCCGTTCTACTACAAAGTCAGAATACGTGGCAGGTTCAGAAGCAGCCAGAGAGGTTATTTGGTTGAGAACATTACTTCAGGAGCTTAATGTAGATGTATGCGAACCTACCAAGCTATTCGTAGATAATCAAAGTGCCATTCGGTTAGTCAAGAGTCAAGAACACCATAAGAGGACCAAACACATTGATATAAAATACCATTATATACGTGACCAAGTAGAAAAGGGTTTCATTGAAACTGTCTATGTTGAATCTAAAAAACAACTTGCTGATATTCTCACGAAGGCTTTACCAAAGGAACAATTCATCAGAAATAGAAGTTCACTTTGTGTACCTTTAAATCAGTAAACAAATAGGGGGAGTGTTGGAAACGAAGATTTGTTTACTTATTTATTTGTTGTTTGCATTGTTTTTATATATTAGTTATTGTTGTGATTGTACTAGCTCCGTAACTAAGAAAGTGTTGTTGAATAAAAAATAAAATAATTTATATTTGACATCTGTTAATTTCTGGCTCTAAAAACCCACAAGTTTAGAATATATAAAAACAATGCAAACAACAAATAAATAAGTAAACAAATCTTCGTTTCCAACACTCCCCCTATTTGTTTACTGATTTAAAGGTACACAAAGTGAACTTCTATTTCTGATGAATTGTTCCTTTGGTAAAGCCTTCGTGAGAATATCAGCAAGTTGTTTTTTAGATTCAACATAGACAGTTTCAATGAAACCCTTTTCTACTTGGTCACGTATATAATGGTATTTTATATCAATGTGTTTGGTCCTCTTATGGTGTTCTTGACTCTTGACTAACCGAATGGCACTTTGATTATCTACGAATAGCTTGGTAGGTTCGCATACATCTACATTAAGCTCCTGAAGTAATGTTCTCAACCAAATAACCTCTCTGGCTGCTTCTGAACCTGCCACGTATTCTGACTCTGTAGTAGAACGGGAAACGCACTTTTGAGACTGTGACGACCATGTAACCGGTGCCCCAGCTAACATAGTCAAATAACCAGTTGTTGACTTTCTAGAATCAATATCGTTTGCAAAGTCAGCATCGGAATATGCAACAAAATTTAAATCAGTTCCACAATACTTTATTCCATAGTTCTGGGTTCCTTTTAAATACTTGAATATCCTTTTTACTGCTATCCAATGCTCCAAAGCTGGACTACAAAGGTATTTACTCACTTGAGACACAGCGAACATGATATCTGGGCGTGTGACGACAGCGAGAAACATTAAACTTCCTACAGCTTCTCTATAGGGCACACTAAGCATCCTACTATCTCTTGTAGATGCTTGGTTTGCATGAAGCACAACATTTGGATCGGCAGGAATTGCTTTGATGTTACAATTTACCATGTTAAATTTCTCCAAAATTTTGGCAACATACCCTTGCTGGCCCAAAAATATACTTCTTTGTTCTCTATTGCGACTGATTTCCAATCCAACATAACATTCTGCAGCACAAATGGTTATCTCGAATATTTTTCCAAGTTCTGTCAAAAATATGTCCATAACCTTTTTAGATTTACACATAATTAGACCATCATCAACGTACAACGCCAGGAATAGTTCATAATTTTCAAAGAGTGCATAAAAAATGCATTTTTCAGCATCTAACTGCTTGAAGCTGTATGAACTAAGAAACTCCACAAACTTCTTATTCCAACATCTCGGAGACTGCTTCAAACCATATAGGCTTTTGTTGAGTTTGCATACCAGAGTACAACCTTTTGTATTAAAGCCTTCCGGCTGCTTCATAAAGATTTCTTCTTGTAAATCTCCGTTCAAGAAAGCCGTCTTTACGTCAAACTGACAAATTTCTAAATCACTGACAGTTGCAATTGATAATAACGTTCTAACGGAATCATACCTTACAACTGGTGAAAATGTTTCAAAATAGTCTATGCCAGATTTTTGACTATAACCTTTTGCACAAAGTCTGGCCTTATATCTTTCAATTTTACCATCCGCTTTATATTTTATTTTAAACACCCATCTGCACCCAATTGCTTTGCGATCCGCTGGTAAAACTTGTAGTGACCACGTCTCATTTTTCATCAGCGACTTAATCTCATCTTCCATTGCTTTCTTCCATTCTTCTTTTTCTCCACTTTCCATAGCTTCTTCGTAGGTCTGAGGTTCACCTAATACTGCTGCACATGCTTCATACCAAATTGGTTTCTTAATATCTTCACGGTGTCTTAAATAATGGCCATTTTCTTCTGAAGCTTTATCCTTAGGCTGATTAATTTCTACTTCTATGTTTTCTGACGTTTGGTTTTCTATTCTGCCTTCTGATTTGGTGTCTACGGACTCTTCTTGTAAATTATCTTCATCTTCCATCTCAAATATAACGTTGTTTTGACATGACATATTTCTACTGTCTTTATAAATACATCCATTGAAATTAACATGTTTCACGACGACAACTTTCCTGGCAGCCAATTCATACAATCTGTAATTGGAACTGTTGCCGTCATATCCCACTAATATTTGTTTCTTGGAATTTCTCTCGAACTTATTTCTGAACTGTTTAGGCACAAGTACGAATGCTTCAGATTCAAACCTTCGTAAATGGCTAAGATTTAATTGTTTTCCTGTCCATTTTTCGTAAGGAGTAACATGCTTATCTTGTGCACACAGGCGACGATTTAATAAGTATACGGCCATATTAATTGCTTCCGCCCAAAGATTCATCGGGAGAGCAGTACTATGCAACATACTTTTGGCACTATCAACTATAGATCTCAAATCTCTCTCTGCCCTTCCATTTTGCTCTGGTGTATATGGAGCACTGGTTTCATGTATTATTCCATGTTCTTTAAAAAGATCTTTAAAATGATGGTTAACAAATTCTGTTCCATTATCACTTCGGAATATTTTTATTTTATTACCAGTTTGTCTTTCTGACATTTTCTGAAATTCCAGAAATTTTGTGAAAACGTCACTTTTATGTCTTATGAAATAAACAAAACGATATGAAGTACAATCATCCTTGAATAAAACGAAATAATTAGCTCCTCCTAATGAAGTACTTGATATTCTACCGCAGACATCGGAATGAATGTATTCACCAGGTTTTTCAGCTCGTCTATTCAAATTAGCATTAAATGATTGCTTATGTTGTTTTCCATATTGACAACCCTCACACTGAATACGTGTGACTTCTTTATTTGGGATTTTGATATCAGGTATCATTCCTTTGTCAGACATGTCTTTCAAAGTACGAAAATTAACATGACCCAACCGTTCATGCCATAGCTGAACAATACTCGTTTCTGCGGAGTTTCCTTGAATTTGTAGGATTTCAAATAACATTTTATAGCATTGATTCTCCAGCTTCCTTCCAACAGCAACTACACCATTTTTATTTCTAACTTCTATGAATCTGCTATTAAATTCGACCTGCAAACCTTTGCTCGTAGCTGCTCCCACTGAAAAAAAGATTTTTCTTCAACTTTGGAACGTATAAGGTTTCTACCAATGTACGAGGAACTCTTCTACCATTCACAACACCCATTACACTAATTGAGCCAATTCCTTCAGCGGTAATAAAAGAGTTATCTCCAATTTGGACATCTTTGTTCTTTAGTGGTGTTATTTGTGAAAACCACTCTTTGTGCGACGTCATATGCTTTGATGCTGCACTATCAGCGAGCCAGATATCTTCACATCCATCAGCAACTATATTTTTCATCTCAGCACTAAGAGCTTGATTTCTGTAATTTGGATCACAGTTTTGCTTGCTGTAACCAGGTTGAAGTTTACTAAGCCTTATTCTACATTCAGATTTGAAATGCCCCTTCTTGTTACAGTAGTAGCACGTTACATCTTTTTTAGAATACTTTGTATTAGGAATAAAATTACTTTTGGTATTAGAAACAAAATTCTTTTTGTTCGAACTATGAGGATACTTATTGAGTTTAACAGCAGCAAACGCAGTTGTTAGCTCGTCTGCCTGAGTAAGCCTCAATTCTTCTTTGAGAAGTCTTGTTGTAAGATTTTCAAATGTTTGTTTATCTTCGTCGTATGAGTCCCATGCAGTTACGAATGATCCATACTTGTGAGGTAAACTTTCTAAAGTTTTAGCTATTTTATCTATATCGCTTACTTTTTCTTCAACATCAGCTAGAGCTTGTGACATTGACTCTATGTTGCTAATATGCTGTGCAATACTGTCGGTTTCTGACATTTTATAACTGAAAATTTTTTGTTTAATCATCACTTTGTTCGCGGAGGACCTTTGTTCGTGAATTATTTTCAGCCTTGACCACATACTGGCGGCATTATCACACGTTATTACAGTCTGCAATTGACTAAACTCCATTGACATAGATATTAACATCATCCCTTTAGCATTTAAGTTTTCCCATGATTTCTTTACGTTTTCTTCATCTGTTATTACTGGTTGTTTTGCTTTACCATTAATTAAATCCAGCAAACCCTCTGCTCTAAATATTATTTCCATCTGGTATTTCCACAGTGAAAAATTCTTCCCATCGAATTTCTGAATATTAATATTCTTGAACTTGTCCATCTTATTACCTTTAGAATACCTTTAACTGGTATGTTAAATTTGATGTGACTTGACACGAAACTAGTTTTCTTCTATTACTAGAGAACCACTGACCCTTCTTATTGTACTGGGTGTTCTGGGCCCATAACCTGAAGCAGAATATGCCTAAACTTGTGGGTTTTTAGAGCCAGAAATTAACAGATGTCAAATATAAATTATTTTATTTTTTATTCAACAACACTTTCTTAGTTACGGAGCTAGTACAATCACAACAATAACTAATATATAAAAACAATGCAAACAACAAATAAATAAGTAAACAAATCTTCGTTTCCAACACTCCCCCTATTTGTTTACTGATTTAAAGGTACACAAAGTGAACTTCTATTTAACCTTCAACTACACACAAACATAGTTCACTGTACAGTAAAAATTTTCCCGTGTGCTCTATTAATATTACACAATACGTACCACTTGTGAAATAATGTATTTATATATTTTCAAAATTTATTTACTGCTCCCCTTTGAAGAGATCCAGTAGTACGTTGAGGTACTTCAAAATTTCAGAAATAAAAGCAATATGAGAGTATACGTATAAACCACGCATTAAACTGAAACGATAGATAATTTCTGAGGGAAAATAAAACGAATCATTAAGTTTAATTTACTACAATGATATTCAAAAAACGCACAAACAAGGTACAGCACTTGACATCAGGGTTTGTGGGTAAACTGTACAAAAACTTTCGTCAGAATATTCATATAAACAAATCATTAGAAATCCACATATAACAAAATACAAAGCAATACTGTACACAATACGAATCCGTATACGGTAAATAATTAAACTAAAATAAATACGATCTGGCCAGAGCGGTCAAACAAAGAATTCTTACTATAACATAAACAAGCTCGGAAAATACACAAAAGGAAATACGTTACACTGTACATAAAATTATTTACAAAAAAGGCCCGACAATTAATATTTTCGACATAAACTGGTTCGACCGTTGAACACTATGTTTTTATGCCCAAAACACACGGGAGATGTCAAAATACGGGGCGATATAGTTACGTAAACATAAAGTTCACATGAAATTATTCACGCACTATTATTGTCTTCTCATGGGGTAAGAGAAGTCTTTACCGGACGGTAGCATTAACAAAAAATATTACTGCATGGCCGATCGTAGAATGAGTTATTGAAAGCCGTCAATAATTCTGCATTTTCGCAACCGGCTTCCAAACAGGAACATCAGCATCACGATTTGATATTATACATAATATAAAAGAGTACGTACTTACGGCTAATTCGAAGAAAATATTGCATTACCACAGTTATGGGCAATGGAGCAGAATAACACAGAACTTATAAACTATAATAACTACTTTACTGATTCTATTCGCAGTTATTAATCACTATATACTGTTGTGACAACAAGGTAGTCACATCCCAAAGAATTGTACAGATTGTTAAAAATTTGATTTCACAGAGAAAACTGAAAAATCCACTACAAAATAGCCAAATTAAGTTATAAAATCCTATGCGTTAAGTGGATAACAAACCTAAGTTCTAATGAAACACAACCAAAATTATTAATTTATTGTAAACGAAACGTAAAAGGCCAAATGACCAAAAATAATAAATGTATCATACCCGAAAATTTTATATAACGTAATATGTACAGGACGTTAAAAATTACTATTAAGTTACGTCACCATGAACTATAACATGTAGATATAGGTAAGGACTTGACCCATGGTCAACATAAGTAGCATAGTAGTGGGAAAAATATATGAAAAATAACAAAAATGTATTTAAATGTGAAATAAAAACATTATTTGTAGTGAAATTTTCAATAAGTACTCATGAGTCTGCTATAAGCACTTAAATACTTGATAAACGCATATCCAAAATCATGGATACAAAAAGATAATTAGTAAGAACGGTAGACTCCACCGCAAAAGTGAAAAGTGATAAAAAACTGTAGAATATCACATCGTATTGACTTAAAAGTAATGAATATGGTAGATACTTATGTTGATAAAACTCAGACATGGTGTTGAAGGGAACTTCTCCCAATAGTTTTCATAAGTTGTATGTTAAAATTTCATCAAGGTAGATAAGCTGTAAGCCTATCAAGGAAACAAATGACAGTTTGCGGTACCCTGAAAAGGCAAAAAAATGCTTTGGTCATTATTTTGATATAAAATATAGTAGGATAAGTGTTATTAGTATAGAAATGTTCAGAGAGGATTGCTAATCAATTTACATAGTAGATATATTAGTATGAGTTTTTAGTTGAATATTTGTAAAAATAGATGGTAATAGAAAAATTTTAAATATTGACAAAAACATATAGTATGGCATATCAGAAAACGCAGAATAAGCTCTACAAAATAAATATGAAATCAGTTTTATCATTCTCAATCTACAAAAAGAATTAGGTATATTAAAATAAAGTTTTTCATAAAAAAATGACAGAAATCAAGTATCCTGTTTTGTAATATAAATGTCAAATTAGGCTTGTGTGCCAATAGAATTCCACAAATTCAAATTTAGTATGTTTTTTGTATTGAAAGCGTAAGGATGCAAGAATTGAGAGGATAAGATTACCTCACTTTTTAAGAATCAAAATAAATAATGAAACCAGCATACTCACATTAATTAATAAACCATATTGAAGATAAATTTTAAAAATATTTGATATCCAAGTGGATTAATATATACCGAACAAGTAATAGTTCCGTTCCTGAAACAAACCATAATTTAAAATAAAATTCTATAACCAAATATGTCAACAAACTTTGTTTACAAATAAGAAGAGTAATTTAAAAGGTGTTTTGTGCAACGCATATTTTGAAGTGTAAATAATCTGGTAAATACTTACCTAGATTTAATAATAAATCCAGTGCTATTTAAAACAAAGTGAAAATTTTCGAAGTCAAGTGCCCTGTCAAAGCAGGTTTTCAACGTCAGCAGCGTAACCAGTAGTTAAGAAAAGCAGATTAAATCCTAGGTATTTGAAATCAAGCAAATGATTAAAAGAACGCAGATTTAAAGAATTTTTCAACTAAATAAAGGCCAAGTTGCAATTTTATTCTGGTTTTAAGTTTTACTATTGTCCAAAATTTATATTCGTTTGTCATATTTCATTTTGTTTCCCTTTTAATTGATTAGCACATTAAAATGTGTAAAAACCAGTGGCTGTGTTTTCCTTGGAACCTACAGTTTGCTGAGGAAGATAGAAACGTGAATTTTGAGCAATTGAAACCACTCTTGACCCTGAAAGAGTTAACAAAATTTCTCATGCTATTAAATTATACTGTTTTAAAAGGAGATAAAAATTAAATCGGTTTGGCAACAAACCTGGCGCTCAACAAATATTTAAATAAAAAAATAAATAAATAAATAATAATTAATATAATAAATAAAAACAGTATAATACATTTATGTACAATAAATGGCGGTTTTTAATTCTTACGGCCATACCGGCCACCAGCCATTACGCCATCTTTTCCGCGTCTCTTTTGCCCGACTTGGCGTAGGAACATGCCTGCGCACTACAACTACTCGCTAGCAAGCATCACCAGCCGATAAAATTTAAGCGCGTATAATTTGAATTCAAATACTAAATAGAATGGTCACGCGCTTCATCTAATTTGTGTTCTTACAAAACGTGACCGTTACAAAATACAGTCGAGATTTTAAAAGTAAGGGGCTTGGTAGAAGAAAATAGGTAAAATAGGAGATCAAAAGATAAATAACCAATAGACTATCCTCCACATGAAAACACAGTAGGTACCAGTAAAGCCTCTTCCGTGTACTCTATTATTATTACATAATACTTACATCACTTGTGCTATTGCACAAGTGATACGTAACATCTCTATATATTTTCAACATTTATTTACTGTTCTCCTTTGTTCGTTGAAGTATGTCAAATTTTCGGAAATCAAAGCAAAATTAGAGTATACGCATAAACTATGTATTAAACAGTCGAGATTATGAAAGTAAAGGGCTTTGAAGAAGAAAGTAGATAAAATAGTAGCCCAAAAGATAAATAACCGATGGAACTATCCCCCATCAATTACTACAGTTCACAGTACCAGTAATAACTTTCCCGTGTACTATGTTAATAGTACATAATACACATCACTTATGTAATAATTTCTAATAATCATCGTACAAAAAAATGTGTACAGAAATCCCTAAACACACTGAACCCAAATATGGAAAAAGAGCACCGCTACCTAAGGAATCACCACTTCCCCATCAATATTTTTCTATCCAAGTCTCTTTAAAGGAACACATCCTGACTATATTTGCACGCTAGTACGTGGCCACAGAATTTTAATATTTGAGGCGGATGTTATAATAAAAATTGAGGCGTTTGGCTTCTGGCATATACTCCAAAAATGAAGTTTCTGGGCCCTTATTAGCTTGCTCTAGTTATTTTCCCCAGTTTACACCCCAATCAGAGTCCATTGCAATACATACATGTATCAAATATCAAGTGAATATCTCAATAGTATTTTATCAACCCCTTTAGTAATGGAGTAGAGGTGGTGGGGTGGTTGAAAATTTTAAAGAAATCTGGTCTCTAATATTTACACCAAATTCGAAGTTTCTATATTCTTACCAGCTTGCTTTACTTATTTTCGATGGTGGGGGGATGGAGAATATTATAAAACAATCTGAGGCCTTGACTTCTAGTACATACACCAAATCTCAAGTTTCTGTACTCTTACCAGTTTGCTTTTCCCCTATTTACCCCTACTTACCCTCTCAAAATATAATCGAATTCCATATCGTCGTTATAATACATACGTGTACCAAATTTCAAACGAATGTCTCAATTCAATTTTATCAACCGCTTTAATAATGGAGTGGTGGTGGTGAGGGGTTCAAAAATGTTATAAAAAAACTCTGAGACCTTCGCTTGTAGTATACAGAGTGTAATCAGTTTCGTGTCATTAAAAAAAACTGGTAATGGGGACCGACTAGACAAACAAAAAACCTTTATGACTTTTCCCTCTAGGGGCACTTTAAAAAAACTGATCTAGGTCAATCTGTTTAATATTGTGGTAGACAATAATTGAGAACCACTGCTTTTCTTGGTCAATGGACTTGTAGTTCCCAATTACACAACTTTTAAATTGTCATAAAAAAGTACTCGCCGGCACACGCAAAGGTCTTAGATCATCGACCGCCTTTGATGGACCGCCTCAACTGAACTGAGGCAATTATTAAGAGGTGAATAATTCGTTCTCTCTTCGTGCACAATTGCAAGCAAATAATGGCCATAGAGGTTTAATCAGAGCATTTCTTCACATGTGTGTTTTACTTCCACATCCACGTAGTGCATTGGAAGTATAGCAATCGCAAAAAAATTCTCTATTTTTGTTTCTTGAAATAGGTTTAGAATGCCATGAAACGTCGGGTTTAAATTTGAGCGAAAAAAAAATTCTGTCTGTCTGTCTGTCGGCCTGTCTGTCTATAACTTTTTTTTGTCCGCGCGTTTTCTCCGGAATGGTTTAAGATATTGATTTGAAATTTTGTACATGTATATATTATAACGAGATCTGGAACTGGATTGTTTTTTGACGATATCCAGTGAAGAGTTGGGGGTTAAATAGGGGTAAATAGGGGAAAATAAGTAAAGCACGCTGATAAGAGTACAGAAACTTGAAATTCGGTGTGTGTACTAGAACTCAAGGCCACAGACTGTTTATAATATTTTTCAACCCCCCTACCCCATTATTAAAGGGGCTGATAAAATAAAATTGAGATATTTATTTGAAATTTGGTACACGTATGTATTATAACGACGCCTGGAATTAGATTATTTTTGAGATGATTCCGTTGAAGGATTGGGGGTTATTTATGGGTAAATATGTGGAAATAAGTAAAGCAAGCTGGTATGAGTACAGAAACTCGGTGTATGTACTAGAAGCCGAGGTCCTCAGATTTTTTAATAATACATTTCAAACCCCACCATCCCTACCCCATTATTCAAGGGGTTGATAAAATAAAATTGAGATATTCACATGAAATTTGGTACGCATATGTATTATAACGACATCCGGAACTAGATTATATTTTGAGATGATTCCGTTGAAAGGTTGGGGGTTAAATAGGGGCATATAGGGGAAAATAAGTAAAACAAGCTGGCAAAAGTACAGAAATTTGGGATTTGGTGTAAGGGAAAGGTGGGGAATTGTGTGCGGTGGGTAATCGTGCGCACAATGACAATTTAAATTACGCGCCATATTCAGAGATTTCCTACCCTGCAAACTTCGAGGTCACATGAACTGAGACGCCAAGAATTTAGTGGTTAGTTCATTTCAATGTTAGAGTCAGTGAGTGACAAAATTGTAAGTCTGCGAGTTTTCTTCTTGTTTTGCACGTGTTTAGATTAGGACGGTAAGTGCGCAATTTTTAACCGATAGTTTTAAAGTAATATATTCTTAAACTGTATAATATTAGGCAAGCCTTGTATTTAATGTTGTTAAATGTAGACAAGTATTTTGTGTGCGATGATCTAATTAAGGTTTAGTAACCTAGTGGGGTAATCATGCGCGAAAATGCGCACGATTTCCCCACATTGCATTAAATGTAAGTGGACGTATTCAACATCAAAATATGTTTTTATTTGCAGATGCCACGCAATTATGTTGGCAAGACGGTGATCAATTCTTATAGTGAAGATTTACTACATACTGCACTAAATGCAATCATAAATGATGGCAGGAAAATTAGGGAAGTTGGGATTTTAATATTCCGGAATCAACGTTAAGGAAAAAAATGTCACTAAATCAGTCTAAGACCTCTCGCCTCGGTCGAAAGCCAATATTTACAGAAGAATTGGAGGCAGAGTTGAAGGACTACGTTCTGACACTTGCAAAATTGTTTTATGGCACAACACACAAGAAGCTGAGACTTTAGCATACAGATATGCTGAAGAGAATAACATTTCTCATAACTTCAATAGAGATAGTCAATTAGCAGGAAAAGATTGACTCTATGGCTTTCTTAAGCGAAATCCTACAATATCTTTGAGGCAACCCGAGGGTACCAGCCTAAACAGAATTGCTGCATTTAACGCAGACGAGACAAAGCGTTTCTATTCCAATCTCGAGAACGGTGTACAAAAGTTTAAATTTCAAGCTAATCGAATTTTTAACATGGACGAGACGGGTATAACTACTATCCAGAAGAAATGCCCAAAGGTTTATGGACCTAAAGGAGTTAAAAAGGTAGGGGCTGCTATATCAGCTGAACGAGGAAGAACTATTACAATCGTGTTTTGTATGAGTGCTTCAGGGTACTACATTCCGCCCATGTTGATTTATCCTAGAAAAAGAATGGCTGCTACGCTTAAAAAAAATGGGCCTATTGGCGCCAGCTACACGTGTTCCAAAAATGGATGGATAAAATCCGAATTATTTCTTGATTGGCTACATCATTTTCACAAACATGCAAAACCTACTAAAGATGATCCGGTTCTACTTATTCTCGACAACTGTTCGAGCCACATTTCGATAGACATATACAATTTCTGCAAAAAAGAACATATTTATATGGTGTCTCTTCCGCCGCATACTTCAGATCATCTTCAGCCACTTGACTTGACATTCTTCAGTCCTTTGAAAAATGCTCTCTACAGAGAATATGATCTCTATCTGACATCCACAGGTCATGAGAAAATAACGGAATATGACGTAGCTGAGCTTTTAAATAAAGCCTTTATGAACGTAGCAACAATGGAAAAAGCAGTTTCAGGTTTTCGTTCTTCTGGAATCTGGCCACTTGATCCTAATAAATTTAACGAAAATGATTTCGCTCCTGCCGACCAGATGAAACAGTTTTTAATTGAAAGTTCACCCGAACGTAGAACTCCTAACTCAGCAACACCTAAATCTCCTCCAAATCTACGAAACAAAATTATGAATTCACCAGCACCTGAAAATCAGGTAAATTTAAACAGTCCTAAAGAGCGACAGACAGTTCATAAACGAAATGGACAGCCACCTCTTCAAAGTCACCCACCATACACTTCTAATTCTTTTGAAGAACCTCTGCCATCTACATCTCAGTTGCACAATTCATTCCTAAAGTTTGCTCCCATTCCAAAGAAAAAACAAAAACAAGTAAAGAAGGTTTCTCGTGAAAAACAACATTCAGAGATACTTACCAGCACACCCATAAAAAAAAATTGGAAGAAGCTAAAGAAAAGAAAAGGAAAAAAGAAATGAAACTGAAAAGCAAGCAAATAGAAAAGACTAATTGTACGAAAAGTAATAAGAAAATGAAGAATGCAGCACCCGAACATGATATAAAACACGTTGACGAAGAAGAAATGGGAAATGCTCATATAGCGATACCTGCTACCGACTTCTACGGGAAATACAAAGCAACAAAGGTTACGAAAAGTTTTCGTAGACGTGTGTCAGTCCCCGGAAATAAAAATAGTTAAGAAGAAAAGACCAGTAACGCCGGAATCATCCGAGGTATCTGATGTGGACGATAGTGATATTTGTAATGATGATGAGCTAGATGACATCGACCTCAATTGTATTCCTTGCTATGAAAAACCTGGGAAGCAGAATGAAATCTGCAACATCTGTGGAGAACAGGGAAAAGATGGACTATGGTATAGGTGTGTCGGATGCGACTTATGGAACCATGCTGAATGTACCGGTGAAGATTCTGCAGATCAATACATTTGCGATTTTTGTAAACAATAATTTTTAATAAATGCTTATTTGTAACTAAATTGTATTCCATGCTCACTGCCCTATTTGTATTTTTCAGACTACCGCGCACCGTTCCCCACATATGCGCATCGTTCCCCACTTCATGCGCACCATTACCCACTAGGGTGGGGAAATGTACGCAAATGCATTTGTGTATTATTTTATAATTACATCGGATCATGTTGAAAATTTCATGAAATACAATGTACATGCTAAAAGAATAATTACTAGGGCTTCCGTTAACGTTGTTACATTCTCTTAATACCTAAAGACTTGACCACTACAGCGATTCTGGCTTAGGTGCGCACTATTCCCCCACTTTCCCTTATATACTAGAAGCGAAGGTCTCAGGTTTTTTTAATAGTATTTTCCATCCTCCCACCAACCCCACTCCCTTATTAAAAGAGTTGATAAAATTAAATTTAGATTTTCACTTGAAATTTGATACATGTATGTGTGATAACTACGTCTGAAACTAAATTATATTTTGACATAATTGCGTTGAAGGAGTGGGGGTAAGTAGAGGTAAATAGGGAAAAATAAGTAAAGAAACAGGTAAGAGTACAGCAACTTGAAATTCGGTGTATGTTCTAGAAGCCATGGCCTCAGATTTTTAATAATCCTTACTATCCTTACTCCATTGTTAAAGGGGTTGATAAAATAAAATTGAGACATTCACTTGTAATTTGGTAGACGTATGTATTATAACGACATCTCGAACTAGATTATATTTTGGGATGACTTCGTTGAAGGGTTAGGGTTAATAGGAGTAACTAGGGGAAAATAAGTAAATCAAGCTAGTAAGTACAGAATTTTGGGATTTGGTGTATATACTAGAAACCAAGGCCTCAGATTTCTTTCTAATATTTTTCTCTCCCACCACCTCCGCTCCATTATTAGTGGGATTGATGACATAAAATTGAGATATTCACTTGAAAGTTAGTACACATATGTATTGTAGTGACATCTGATTGAGATGACTTCATTGAAAGTGTGGGAGGTGGCAGGTTGTGAATAGGGGAAAATAAGTAGGGTAAACTAGAAACTTCATTTTTAACGTATATGGTAGAAACCAACTCCTCAAACTTCTCTATGACATCTGCCCCAAATATTATTAAAATTCTATGAACAATCATTTCCACATACTACAGTGCTAATATAGTCAAGATGTTTCCTTTAAAGTGACTTGGATGAAAAATCTGGATGTGGAAGTAGTGATTCCTTAGGCAGCGGCTTTTTAATTTGGAACAAAATATTGCATTGCTTATAATTTACAAAATTTAAATGTGGTTTATTAACATTTGTAATATAAATGAGTGTCCTGAGTTGAAAGCTTACTACCTACCTAAATGATTCAAAATCTCTGCATCTCAAGGAATACAAAAAGAACGAACAAGTAAGTTGTATCTGTACGTAATCAAGAATTTGACAACTTGAACGGTAAGTCAATAAAATAAATACACAATGACGCGAAATTCAAAAATAACAAAAACAACGAACGGCGGGTTGGACGTGTGTACATAACGAAACACTCACAGTAACTAAATGCACAAGGGAGAGTTAGAGTATAGTTTTCTTCAGATCAGATCTAGATCTACCTCAATATTCCAGCAGTTCTCAAAAAATTTTATTGAAAATTTGCGAAATTTTTGTTGATTTTTTTTCTCCAAAACTGTGAGCTTTAGACCCATGTTATATAAGGTTTTTTCATTTGTCTTGTCGTTCCCTACAACCAGTTTTTTTAATGACATGAAACTAATTACACCCTGTATACAGCACCGTACTCTTACCAGTTTGCTTTAATTATTTAAATCTATTTACCCCTAATTTACCCCCCAACCCTTCGCTGGATATGTTCCAAGAACAATCCAGTTCCAGATCTCGTTATAATACATACGAGTACAAAATTCAATATCAATATCTTAAGCCGTTCCAGAGAAAACTTGCGCACAAAAAAAAGTTACAGACAGACCGACAGACAGACAGACCGACAGACAGATGGACAGATAGACAGATTTTTTTTCGCTCAAATTTAAAATCTCGACGTTTCATGACATTCTGAACCTATTTCAACAAGAAAACTTTTTGAATTTTTTTTTTACGATTAGTATACTTCCAATCCACTACGTGGATGTGCAAGTAATTAAGTTATCAGTGTGTGTGCGTATGTGTCTGTGTCTAGACTGTTTCTTGTAAACCCAATAGCTTATTCTAGGTTTAATATTTGTATTTCCAATTTGGCAAGCATGGAAAATAACACAGTAGAATATCCCTTACTGAAATTGCGTGATACTCGTCATACAGGGCGATTGCCAGAGGCGAGAAGTACGATGATTTATATAAACGGTATTTTCTTCTGGTTTTTTTCTTAGCACTTTCTGCCACATGTACTTTTACTTCTAAATGATTTTAGATAATCCATATACATAAACATAATCACATCCGACTGCAACTCCTACTCGTTATACTCTTCGCAAATACAAAACGAAGAGTATATTGCATTCGATCGGTATATTTCTAAATCCGGTAATACTGCACGTAGAAAAAAAAATGTCATAACACTGTGTTGGTGATCGAATTCTGAACAACTTTCAAAATGGCCATCTGCCGGTCTGTCTGTCTGTCTGTCCGTCTGTTTGTCCGTCTGTCACGTAAGCACAATAACTTAAGAACGATAAGTCCGATTGCATTGAAGTTTGGACAGTAAGTTACTGTTAGCTAGAGGAAAAACCTTATTGTTTTTCAACAAAATATATCAATAAATAAAGACGTCACCAATTTTTTAATAAAAAAAAAAATTTAATGTTTTGTAATTAAACGAAAAATTTCTAATACTAACATTATTTACAAAAAAGAACTGCGAAGAGTATCCTATAGAATGTGCAGCAATGATATAAACTGTGCAGTAAATCGGCGAAGAATATATTGGTTAGCGTGTTACATTTAGATTAGAAATTTGTACTACACTTCAAGAATCAAGTAATTCCCTAGGCTGCTCGAATAGTTCTCATTTTTACTTTCGGACAATTCAGTAAGTACAGCATACCTTTCCTTAATATAAAAAGATAAGCGCAAAATCAAGCGTACACGTCATCCCACCGGGGGTCGTATAACAAGAAGTATAACTTTTACAGTCTAGTCATGTTTTAATCAATTATATGTCAATGGCACAATTCTTCAGCTTCATACTTAATTGGTTGGGCTTTAAAGATCAAAGAAAGTCAGATATAAACCTTCTGAATCATTGTGTTCGCCTAAGGACCCATCCTCTGTTCAAATAGGAAATACAGAATAAACGAGAAAAACAAAGAAAGCTTGTTATTTCAGTTTCCAATTACTTGTTAGATCTATATTTGTCTGTCTATGAAATTGATAGCGGCGTATAATTCTAAAATAAATTTAATTTCAAGAAGATCTGGGGCAGGTCTTGATCAAACTTCTGTTCATTAAATTTAATTTCATATGATGAAAGTTATTAATTAACTTTGCGTCGTCGTAAAAATGATTTATGTAATAGAAACGTAATTAAAGTCAAATTTCTTAGATACCTTGCATACTGCGCGAATAATTCACCTACACTTATTATAGCTATTCGATTTAATCAATTAGGTGTACAGTGTCACCAATAAAGTTCGCATCATATGGGAAAAATATGTATTGATCAATTTAAGTTTTGTCAATAGATTATGCTTAAAAATAATACCAAATGACGTGCACAAAAGTCACGCGATTTCTTATCTGTCATATTTGACCTTTGTTATAAATGACAAAAATTGGCGTTATTTCTCAAAACTTCGAAACATTCCAGTGAGAAAAGCTGTTTATTTTTCAATTTAATGGATAATTTTCAACACTAGAAAAACTTTTTTTCGTGCAATTTTTATACATTTACATGTTTACCAAACCCGCATCAAATTATTAAATTATTAAAGTCATCAGATAAATACGTTTTATGTTAAATGTTGTTGTATATATTTTTTACGATAAACAAATAGGCTAATAAAAATTCATCAAATTGGATGCAAAGATTACCTCGATTCAATAATTTACTCCAATACTCACTTTAAATGATATATCATCAAGTCAGTAGACAACTTTGCATCAAGTTTTATGAATTTTTATTAGTTTATTTATTTTTCGTAAAGGAAATGTATTTACAAAAACTTTTAGTCACTAAACACATTTACAGCCGGTTTTACAATCGCAAGTTAACTTTCATGTTAGTTGACTTTTACTTGCAGGTTAACTATAACTTTACCGACACATGCGTTTTTCAATATAAAGTTAAGTGATGATTTGTAAACGAGAGGTTGTGAATAAAATTTATAATGTTGGTACTGGAAAAACGGGTAATATACATAAAATGTATGAATTTTGGTCCAAAGTCACGTCACCTGGTATCAAATATAAATGTCAGAAGCAATTTATGAGTTAGTGGTCTATTACTAAGTAAGTAGGTAGTATTTAGTCTCGATCTATTTAAAAAATCTTTTCCATCGTATTCTTCGAAAAAGTTAGGTCTATACAGGATTACCTTGGCTACTCATCACTGCTATATGCATTTACTTCGTACATATCCATTTTTAGGCAAAACATCAAAAAATTATTTTGTGACAGTTATTTTATAGGTTATAAATTGCCAGTAAACTGCCAACTTCTAGTTTACCCACACCTCATCTGCTAGTAAAGTTAACTACTAGATAACTACCACATCGAAAATGACCAGCTATTGTAAAACCCAATTTCTATAATAACGTGAAAGTTAACTCTGACTGGACGTTAACTAGCGATTGTAAAACCGGCTGTTAGGAGGTTACTTAAGTGAAAAGTCGTTGCCTAAGGAATCACTACTTCCGCATCCGGATTCCCCATCCATGTCTATTTAAATAAAAGCATCTTGATATTATATCTGCACTCTAGTATGTGTAAATAATTGCTCATCATGTAATATTTAAAATCAGTTGACCCAGAAACCCATAAAATGACATGTAACTACAATATCTTTTCGACTGGCCGACGTTTAATGGGTGTGATGGTGGCTGATGCCAAAAAATTTCTTTGAGAACATTTGCTCTCGTCCTAATAAGTCTATTGAAATGTTACACTGACCTTGCATTTTGAACAGGACAAGATTTTATTTTTGTGTAGGGGGGTCCAGTGTGAGTATAAAACTGGATCTTCGGGTTTAAAAGCCCCCCCCCCATTTGGCCGCCATCTTGAAAAAGGGGTCGTAAACAGTTTTTCCGCGATATCTTGTGAGCCGCAAGTCTCACAAAAAAATATTTTAAGACTTTTTTTTTTGTAGAGAATTGAATTCTGTACAATCTAGGTCTAGGTACTTCTTACCGTGAAAATGAAAATGGAAAAGTTTTAATCCAAAATAGACTAAAATTTTCAAGAGAAATATCATTTAAGTGTTACAACTTTTTTTTATATCAATTTTATTGAAAACACATATTAGATGTTTTTTGCAAATCATTTTATTGCCAATAATTTTCTCTGCTCATTTTTTGAAATACGTTTCTTTGGAGAGGTGCTAGGACGCTGCAAAAGGGTCGAACGAGTACTCCATTCAAAACGCGCTAAAGGGCGCAGGAAAGAACACTGATTTAAAACTACTTTGACTATACATTTTTTAGATCGCTGATTACGAAGATTGGGGTTCCGCAATCCAAAAACTTGGGAAACGCCCCTAAAGCCATCAATAACACCCCTTTTAGAAGGTCCTCTACGATAATTATAATAAAAATCAAAAAGGATCGTATGAAATCCCCTATTCTTAATATTAATTTGCAAGGTTGGTTGATTTATACCAAATATAGCCAAACCATATGAGTAGGGATAATCAGAGAGAGTTAAAGTGCCCCTTATATCAACTTAAATTTTAAAAAATTAGTAATTTTTTTTTTCTACTTTTTACTCCAACTTTGGTTGAATGGGCATTACCGGGCAGAAGTAATTTATTCTCGATCCATAATGGGTAAAACTATCCCCTTCTACCCCTAAATTGAAGCAGGCTTTGACAACCGAGTTAATTTTTTTTGCATTTCCATTTTATTTTTGATGAAATATTACTAAATTATTTTAAATGTTTTTTTTTTATTTAGATTTAGAGGTGGTTTAACGCTCCAAATGCGTTAAGGAATAAACATGTTTAGCAATATTTCATCAAAAATAAAATTAAAATCCAAAAAAAATGAACTCGTTTTTCAAACCTGCTTTAAGTTAGGTTTAGGAGGGGGTAGTTTTATAACCTTCAGGGTCAACCCTGAATTACTTTTACCCAGCAATGAACATTCAATCAAATTTGAAGCAAAAATTAAAAATAAAATATTTTTAATTTTTTTTTTTAATTTAAGTCGATATAGGGGGTGGTCTTAACCGTCTCAGGTTATCCCTAATAATGTAATTCGGCTATATTTGGTATAGATCAACCAACCACCCTTGGAAATTAATATTAAAAAAAGGGAATTTCATACGATCCTTTTTGATTTTTATTAAAATTATCGGAGAAAATCTTCTAAAAGGGGTGTTATTGGTGTCTTCAGGGGTGTTCCTAAACTTTTAGGATTGCGGGACCTCGGTTTTCGTAATCAGCGACTCAAAAAAGTATAGTCAAAGTAGTTTCAGACCGGTCTTCTTTCCTGCACCGTTTCGCGCGTTTCGAATGAAGTACGTGGTTTGATCCCTTTGCAGCGTCCTAACACCTTTCCAAAGAAGCGAAATTTAAAAAATGAGCAGAGAAAATTGTTGGCAATACTTAAAATGATCTACAAAGAACATCTGATGTCTCGTTTCAATAGAATCGATAGAAAACAGTTATAACCCTTAAATGAGATATCTTTTCAAATTTTAGTATATTTTTAATTATATTTTTTTCATTTTCAATTTTACGTTAAGAAGCATCTAGAGAATGTAGAGAATTCATTCAAGAAGTCTTAAACATTGTTTTGGTGAGACTTACGGTTCTCAAGATATCGAGGGAAAACTGTTTACGCCTCCTTTTCAAGATTGCGGGGGGGACTTTCAACCCCGAAAAGTTTTATATACGCATCAAAAAAATAAAATCTTTTCCTATCCAAAATGAAAGGTTCGGCCTAAATTTTGTAGCATTTCAATGGACTATAAATCACAATTTTATTTTGTTAATTCCATTAATAATGGAGTAGGGGTGGGGGTGGAGGTTGGCACATACAAATTTAAGACCTAGGTTTCAAGTATATACACCAATCTGAACTTTCTGTAGTTTTACAAGCTTGCTTCACTTATTTACCTCTATTTACTCCCCAGCACTTCAACAGAATAAGCTTAAAGTTTAATCTAATTCCAGATCTCGTTATCCTGCATACTTGTACCAAATTTCAAGATAATATCTTATTTTTATTTTATTAACCCCTCCAATAATAGTGTAGGGGCGGTGTGAGGGAGGAAAATGCCATAAAAAAATTTTAGACCATAGCTTCTAGTATACACAACAAATCCCAAGTATGGATTCTTATTAGTTTGTTTTATTTATTTACCCCTATTTCACCTCCAACTTTTCAACGGAATAAACTCAAAATATAAATTCAATCCAGCTGTCATTATAATACATACATGTACCAAATTTAAGTCAATCTCTTTATTTTATTTTGTTAACCACTTTAATAATGGAGTGGAGTGGTGGTAACAGTGAAAAATACCTGGATATTGACTTCGGTATATACCCCAAATCGCCAAATCCCAAGTTTCTAGACTCTTACTAGTTTGCTTCACTTATTTACCCTAATTTCATCCCCAACCCTTCAACGGAATAATCCCAAAGTACAACCTAGTTCCAGATCTCATTATAATACATACTTATACCAAATCTTAAGTCAATGTCTTTCCTTTTTTTTGTTAACCCCTTTAGTAATAGAGTGGGGTTGGTTATGGAAATGGAAAATGTTATAAAAAAAATCGGTAAAGGTGTTTACACAGAACTTCCCTCTTTGTTTGTGCATGGCGGTTACTCTAAAGAATTATTAATTGCAAAATTACATTGAGAATAATAATCGGAATATAGTGATCACTATTATTACAAAGAGAATCTGATAACTTTTGGTCAAAAAAATATACAGAGTGGTGCCAAATATGGAAGCCTTGTGCACATACCAGTACAATGTCCACCATGGCTGAATTATTTCTTGGGATGACCACCCTGTATATTTTACAATAAAACTGTAATAGATGCATATGCCAAATATTATTGCCATCTGTCACATTTTCAGTTCCGCATTCACGTAGTGGAGTATTTTTTTTTTTTGAAATAGGTTTAGAATGCCATGAAACGTGGAAATTTTAAAGTTAATAAAAACAAAATAGTTTTTCATCTATTCTAGTGGTAATTTTTTTTATAAATGTTGCTAAAAAGAATTTCAATTTTTTTTCTTAAGTAGGTTTAGAATGTCATGAAATGTGGAAATTTTAAATTTGAGCAAAAAAATGTTTCATCTATTCTATAGTAGTGGTAAAAAAGATTACAAATTTTTTCAAAAAAATATAATTTTTTTTAATACGTTTAGAATACCATGGAACATGGAAATTTTAAATTTGAGCAAAAGAAATATTATTCATCTATTCTAGTGGTTTTTTTTCAAAAACATTGGTAAAAAAAATATTTTTTTTTTCTGAAATAGGTTTAGAGTATCATGAAACGTGGAAATTTTACATTTGAGCAAAAATATTTTTTTTTCATTATTTATTCCCTTTAGACGGTTCACCTTGTATATTTTCCAGTGAAAGTTTAACCATTTCTTCGCTGACAGTAGCGTCAGCTACCTACCAAATTTGGCTGCTCTCCGTTAAGTAGTTTTTTAGTTAATGCACCAACAGACAGACTGACGGAATTGAAAAACCTATATTTTCTTAATCTACGTGATCTGAAACGTGAAAGTCCGAAAAAATCTCGGAGGGTGATTTTTTGTCGAATACAATACTACGGAATGCGAGGGAAGCAAAATATGATACCTTTGCTTCTAGTATATACGTCAAATCCTACAAGCTTGCTTTACTTAGATGTCATTACAATACATACGCATACCAAATATCAAGTGAATATCTCAATATTATTTTATTAACCCCTTTAGCGAGCCCTTGGGCTATAATTGATATACAAAACTGCATCACTAATGAACATTGCATATTAGAATAAGGATAATACATAAAAATTGTATGAGATTCGATTTGAAATACAAGATTTGGGTAGTTTTATATAAGTTGTAAGATGCAAGAAGGTTTCAAGGGTATAATCAGAAGAAAGGATGTCTTTCACACTTAATTTCAGTTTACTTTTGTATCTTCTCAAATAACAGAGATGTGGCTTCTTAACTAAACTCTAGAAGATTTCGTTTATCAGTTTGAGCAGTTCCTAACAAAATTATTTTTATAATTAAAAATTTCTTCAAACAGGCAATTTAAATGAACCCTTTCTATAAATAGTCCAATAATTATAAAGATTTCCATAACAAAGAATGTTATCTGAGATTTTCCTTCAGTAACTCTTAGTGGAAGGATTGTACATCACAAAACAACAAGAATCAGTTCTGGTGGTGCCGCGCAACTCCCCCAAAAAAACACCCCTTCCGTGAAAGAAGCCTTATTTTACTAATAACTCGTTAACCGTTGAAGATATAAAAAATTGCTCATCATAAATAAGAAAGCTGGACTAATTTCCTAAAGTCCTCTTGGAATTTTTTGTATATTCCGTGATTTTCGAGAAAATCGATATTGAAAAAATTGCAAAATTTGTATTTTTAATGCGTACAAATTTTCGTTTATTTGAAATTTTTTGCGCGTGGCCTATAGAAAAAGTTGAATTGCTCGAAAACCAAACGAGCTAGGAAGAAAAATCAAAATGGGTTTTAAAGGGGATATACAATACTCTCTTGTGTTTCCATTTTTGATGGCTATTGACATCTATTAATATATAAAAATAGATTTTTTGCACTTTTAACTATTCTTTTAGTTCAAGGTAGTACTTCAATGCAGAAAAAGTTAGGAATTAAAATATTCACATTTACAAATTTACCAACATGTTGAAGTTAGCCAAATTTTGGCCAAACATCTTAAAAATTTTGCTCATTTTTTTCCAGTTTATATATCATATAACTATTGTTTTTAATCATTTAATAGTTAAAAAATTGCATAAAAGAAATATCATCAAAAAATTGAACATGCAGCCTTTTTTGGATTTTTTTTTGGCTAACTTGAGCATGCTGGTAAATTTGTAAATGTGAATATTTTTATTCCTAACTTTTTCTACATTGCAGTACTACCTTGTACTAAAAGATAATGAATTTATAACTTATATTAAATTCAGTTATTTTTATGAGCCTGTGAATAGTTAGATGCATAAAAAATTAAAAGATAACTATATTGCATTGTTATTTTTATAAACCAATAAATATCAATACCCATCTTAAACGGCAAGACAAGAGAGAGTATTTTATATCCCCTTTTGAACCCATTTTGATTTTTGTTCCTAGTTTGTTTGGTTTTCGAGCAATTCGATAAAAAGGCCCCAAACATCTTGAAAATTTGGCTCAAAGATTTTTTTTTGAGTTTAAATATCATATAACTATTGTTTGTAATCATTTAATAGTTAAAAAATTGCATAAAAAAATATCATCAAAAAATTGATCATGCAGCCTTTTTTGGATAATTTTTGGCTAACTTCAGCATGCTGGTAAATTTGTAAATGTAAATATTTTTATTACTAACTTTCCCTGCATTGAAGTACTACCTTGAACTAAAAGATAATGAATTTATAACTTATATTAAACTCAGTTATTTTTTATGGGCCTGTGAATAGTTAGATGCATAGAAAATTAAGAGATAACTATATTATATTGTTATTTTTTTAAACTAATAAATATGAATAGCCATCTTAAATGGCAACACAAGAGAGTATTTTATATCCACTTTAGAACCCATTTTGAATTTTCTTCCTAGCTTCTTTGGTTTTCGAGCAATTCGATTTTTTCTATAGGCCACAAAAAATTTCAAATATACGAAAATTGGCGCGCATTAAAAATACAAATTTTGCAATTTTTGTCAAAATTGTTTCTCGAAATTAGTCAGGCTTTCTTTTTCATAATGAACAATTTCTTCATATCTTCAACGGTTAACGAATTATTCGTAAAATAAGGTTCTTTTCACCGAAGGGGTGGTTTTTTGTGGGGGTTGCGCGGCACCCCCAGAACTGATTTTTGTGATTTTGTGATGTTTAGTTAGTCCTTTCATCAACGCTACTGAACGAAAATCTCAGACATCTTTTGCGAGCTTCTGGTGTATTTTTTACTATACCGACTGGACTAAAAAGGATTCTTCGAATATAAAGCAATATTTAAAATTCCAAACTTATTCTATCAACACTTACTTCAAAGTAGTTAAAATAAGTATGGTACCCTTTAATAACTTAAGTGAAATAAAGAAATCTTGCCATACCATATTAGGAATTTGTCCATACGCAAATGCACCAAACTAATGAGGTGTTGTTGTAACTTATTTACTAAGATTCTATATTATCTAATGTATAGTATTAAGTCCCCTGTATTTCCCTGAAATGAAAAATTTTGTTAATATATCGATTTAACATTTCTCACATCCCTTATAGACCTCAAGATAAAATACTTTATATCAATTCTCCTCACAAGTTTCCTTCCGCAATATATTACGTTGAACATAATTTCTCCGAGGCCCTAAAAACATAAAAAATAAAATTGAGTGTAAATTCTCATATTCGTATTTTCTGAAGTCTTAGCATGTCTTAGGCCGCCCGATTGTCTTCGTAGGTCGCCCTCACGCAATCCGTAGAGAATGTATAAATCTTAAGGGTGATTGTGTAAGGGTAGTAGTCTCCATGGAAACGGAAGTTATTTCTGCTAGCAGAGGTGATCAACTTCGGATTAGACCTGTACGTACAAGCATGGAATTGTCAAGATAATTGACCCAAAACCTCAATAAAAGTCAACACAGATGAAACTTATTAAATTAGTAATAAGAGGCCTTCAGTGAGACATTTCTTTTTATTTTATCTAGTCTCTTAAGACTCGCTGCATGATCATCCAAATAAGGATCCAATTTTAAGCAAGTTATTGGCAATGAAATTAGATTTACGTTAACAGAATGTATTACAATACAATATTAAAGAGCAGGGAACTTTATTTAAGAGAGGATTGGAAGCATGTATGATTACTGAAGTCCTAACACTAAGAATACATTAGTGTAAATTTGATTACTATACTAATTATGAATGTTCTCATTCACGCCATCAATTCATATTTTACTTCCACATCCACGTAGTGGATTGGAAGTATAGCCCAGACAGCACACAATATCCTGAGGATATCCTATCACAGTCCCTTTGTCCCAGATTTGGGATTATCCCATGGACATATCCCCAGGTCATCCCAAGGTTGACCTGACTGGATATTAATGTCCTGTAAAGATCCAATTATGGATATCCGTAGGATATCCGCAACTGATTGCCTACGGATATCCTGACGGGATGTTAATATCCTATAGTTGTACAAAATACATATATCCTACGGATGTAATAGAATCGATATCCGTGGGTTATCCTGTCCAGATTGCCCACGGATATCCAATGATGGGATGGGATTTTTACCACTTTTTTTAAGAAACTTATTTGTACAAAAACGGTAAAACATTAAACTATATTTATTTAGGCACACATTTTATTCTAGAATAAGAAATCGAAAATTTCAAAAATTTTGATTTTTCCTCGCCGGAGAACTAAAAAAAATTATAATTTCAGTCAAAATGTTCTGAACAAAAGTAGTCTATTTTGGTCAGGCAATCCGAATTTGCAATAAAAAATAGGGGTTTCCATTTAAAAAACTAATTTGACCTTGAATGACCTATATATATGTTCTGTGGAAATTATTTTTATTAAATTTTTTTTCCGGAGACGGTTGTCTTTTTAAAACGATGAAATACTCATTAAGATTCATATTGATAATTTCGAATGTAATGAAATAATTAATCAACAATAATCATGGAGTAAATTAGCTCTTTTGTAATTTAAATCTGGCCCTGGGGGAGGTGATGTATTATAGCTTATGCTCATTGGTTGAAAATCCAATGCAATTTCTTTAATCATTTCCCGAAACCGAATAACACTACGCTGATAATAAAGATGTCAATAATGCAGAAAATATAAGTCAGAGAGAGAGAGAGAGTTACAGTAGTGCAAACCACAAAAAACACAAACGAAAATTCCCTGTTTCTGTCCTATCATCGTGAACATCAGCTGCTGTGAACATCGCCATATTTTTCAATTTTCAAAGTTCGACTGTGTTCTGTGTTTGAAGATAGACCATTTTAATGTGTAAAGTGTATTTTTTAATGCAGGTAAGGCTTACTGTGCTATATTATATACATAATTTGAGATAAATCTAGAGCAGAGTATTAGCTGTTTGATCTAGTGTAGTGGTAGAGACACTATAGAGACCGGTAATCGGTAAATTATTTTGCATGTGGCATGTGCTGTAAAAGGTAACCTCGAACATGTCTACAACAGGTAAAATAAACCAGTAGTAAAACTAGTAAAACAAACAGAGCAACATACTATAGGTGTATCAAGAACAACTCTGTCAAAATATCATTACTTGTTAGTGATGATATTTCCAGAAACGCAAATCACGTAGGTAGGTATCTAATATATTTAAAAAAAACGAATTGCACTGAACAATACACAGTATGATTTCTTATACAGACACTTTGGTTCTTTATTTGCGATTGAATCACTTTTTCTTATAACACGTTCTTGCATTTGAAACATTTTGGTATAGAAAAGCCCAAGTTTTCTATACTATGTGTATTATTTCTATATACATTAAGCCACGAATGGAGAAAATACATGAAGTATTTCATTTATATAATAACATCCTAATCTGGTATGACATTATTGTGAAAGACTAGTTATAGTCGAGGCAGAAATTCTGACTACATCACAGAAAACAAGTGATAATGTCCTTTTGTCGTATAGAATAATGTTTTTACATCTGTGTCCTCAGTCCTCTACTATAGTCACACATATAATAACTTACTACCAATTTGCATAAGGCCAAAATAACCATACGTTAAAATGTGTCAAAAGTTTTTGTCCGATATAGCTACCTTTTTTTTTTTTTTAATTTAACTTTGGCTGTCTAATTGTAGCCTCAGCAGAAATTTTAATGATGCATGTCACAGAGGCAATGTTATTTAATTACTATACTTATAATTGAGTTTTTCCCATGACGACTTTCCTATCTAGATTATTACACTACTTCTGTTTTTGTGTCGCTGAATAATCATTATTTATGAAGATTAAGCGCATCTTTATAAGTCGTTTACAAATGTGTACTAATCTAGAAATAGCATTTATGATCGAGGCAGGAATTCTTACTATGCATATGTCATAGTGAAAACATGCGGAGCCAAAATTATGTTCATGTCCTTGTATAGAAAAATTACTGCTGTTGTGACTTGTATCTTCGGAATTTTTGCTTTGACTATATTTTAAAAACGTTTTTTTTTTGTTTTAAATGTAAATGATTTTCATTTGTGTTATTTGTATATTTTTTAGAAGCTGTTTTAAAAAAACCCAAACTGTGTCAAGGCATCAGAAAAAACTGTGAAAGCTGCTATAAAAAATTGACTCCGACACGCCAAAGAAAGACTAGAAAGGGATAAGGAAAATGGAGATATAAGGAACAAAGGAAATTAAGCTGCTATAAAAAATTGACTCTGACACGCCAAAGAAAGACGAGAAAGGGATAAGGAAAATGGAGATATAAGGAACAAAGAAAATTAAGTGGACCAAGGAAATGCAGACAAAGAGAACCAATAGATATACTCATGTATATAGGTATAAATAAATAGATTTTTAAAATAAAGCTCAAGTGATTTTTTTATCCAAACATTATTAATACAAAGTGCATGATAAAAAGATGATGGAGTAGTTTTACAAACACCAAACCACTTGAACACAGCCCTCGAATACTCTACTCGACTCGCATTTCACCAACCATGTTGGCATCATCTGGAGATGATTAAAACCTAAAAAAAAACAACTCTTAGTTTTAATCATCTCCAGTTGGCAAAACGCGTGTCGAGTAGAGTATTTGACTGTTGTGTTCAAGAATTTTGTTGTTTGTGGAAACTATTTTTTGGTGTTCGTGAAAACTACTTCATCGTTAGTGTCACACCGAAGGCTGCAAACCATCCAGATCCACGTGTATGACTCGGTGTATGATAAAAGGTAAAATATTAGTAAAATTAAAATAATATCGTCTCATATCTCATGAACTGACGTATCTCGAATTTTTACAACTTTACAGAATTACAGAAGACGCACATTTAACTTTTTGGACAGTTTTTAGAAATCAATACAATAGTGTGAATCAACTTAGTAGTGACTTTATAGCACAGTGTAGTTCATATGTATGCTAAACTAATAGCAATCGGTTACGTCAGTGTGAGTCGGATGCAGATAACAATATTGCTTTTTGTGTCACAACTTCAACAAAATTGGAGTAGTGTTTTTTTTTTGTTTATTAATATTGTGCCAATTTAATTATCTATTAGAGGTGTTTTAAAATCTCATGAGCTGTGACCTTCATATGCGCACAGACATAATCCCTCCTGTCGACTCAGTTACACTTCTTAAAATTATTATATTTATTGTTTACAATTTATCCCAAACTCTTGTTAATGTATACAACAATTCAGCCGCCAGTGTCTTCAAAAAAATACTTATAACGCAGAATGAACTTTGGCGTTTGCGCATTTCGCGGCTCATAAGATTCTGAAACACCTCTAACTTTATATCAGTATTTATTTTGTGAGATTACGTAATAGTTCTGTCATGTAGTTGTAATTCTCTTAGGATACTTGAATTCATGTTTATATGGTGTTTTTTTTCTTATTTATCTCTAGAACCGTATAAATTTCTAGAATTAATTTACAAACATCCTATATACTAAGGTTATCGAAAGGATATCCTTAAACACTTATCTAACTGTTTCCTAAGGATATCAAATCAAGAACAATATCGAATATCATCAGGATATACAAAAAAGGGCATGTAGAACACTATTTCCAGCGGTTATTGTAGGGTTATCCTAGATATTGCCCCGATAGATCCTAAGGATATATGCAAATGTGTCCGAAGGTTGTTCTCAGGACATCTGGAACTGTCTCACCTGTACATCCCAGGGAAATCCTATGCAAATTTTAGGCCATCCTAAGGATATAGTCATAAACCAAGCTTTACGTCCTTAGAATATCCATCGGTTAACCTTGTGCTGATTGGGAGTAATCGCCAAAAAAATTTTCAATTTTTTTTTCTTTTGAAATAGGTTTAGAATGTCATGAAACGTCGAGATTTTAAATTTGAGCGAATAAAAAATTTCTGTCTGTCTGTCGGTTTGCCTGTCTGTCTATCTGTCTGTCTGTCTGTCTGTTTGTAACTTTTTTTTGTCCGCACGTTTTCCCCGGAACGGTTTAAAATATTCACTTGAAATTTTGTACACGTATATATTATAACGAGATCTGGAACTGGATTGTTTTTTGAGGATATCCGGTGAAGGGTTGGGGGTTAAATAGGGGCAAATAGGGAAAAATAAGTAAAGCAAGCTTGTAAGAGTACAGAAACTTGAAATTCGGTGTATGCAGTGTTGTGAATAGTGGAAAATAAGTAGGGTAAACTATAAACTTCATTTTTAACGTATATGGTAGAAACCAACTTCTCAAACTTGTCTATATCTGCCCCAAATATTATTATAATTCTATGACCAATAATTTCCACATACTAGAGTGCAAATATAGTCAAGATGTTTCCTTTAAAGTGACTTGGATGAAAAATCTGGATGTGGAAGTAGTGATTCCTTAGGCAGCGGTTTTTTAAAAAGTCATGAGGTTTTTCTCTCAGCTTAAATACTACCGCATTCGCGTAACGATGCATTTTAGAGATGCATAATATGGAACTCGGAAATTAAAATATTATGGTGTCCCGGACAACATTCGTGATTAGTATTATACAGTGTGAACCTAAAGAAACGCGCAAAATTCATATCTTTGGTATGTGTCATCTTTAAAAAAAATCCTCGAAGAGGTCGATTTTAGTTTTATAAATGCTACATTTTGTCACTATACCAAAATTTATGACGTCTTTGTTTTTTGAGTTATGACATCATAATTTTTTTATGGAAACGGACATTTTTGTTTACTGTTTTCGGTGGCATATTCCTTTAGCTTTCTGGTGATATGAAAAAAATTGATATTACCTAGTGGAAAAAAATATTTTTATTGATTGATACCCTGCATAAGTAATTGTGAGAAAAAAATAATCTCCATTGCTCAAATTGCGACCCTCCAACCATTTGGCATTGACCAACACTTTGCACGCTGTTCTGAATCATCTCATGGGCAATTCGTCTCATCTCCAAGCCAATTCTGTTTTTCAATTCTTCTATGGTATCCGATCTGTTAAAATACACCCTTGACTTTAAGTAACCCAAAAGAAAAAATCTAAGGGGGTCAAATCCGGTGAACGCGGAGGCCACTCAATTGGACCTCGACGAACTATCCACCTTCCAGTAAAAGTGCCATCTAAAAACTGACGCACTGCTATCCCAAAATGAGGTGGGGCCCCGTCTTGCTAAAACCAGACGTTTTCAGCAGGAATATCCTCATCTTCATTGTTCAGAAACATAACTGCTAAGGCTGGCACTAACTCAACTCGCAAAAACTGTAAATATCTTGCGGTCGTAAGATTTTCTTCAAAAAAAAAGAAAGGTCACAATAAACGATCGCCAATCATACCTGCCTACACGTTTACTTTGCCTCATCGCTGTGTATGGGCTTCTTGAGTGCAATGAGGATTTTCGCGTGACCAATACCTACAGTTATGCCGATGCAGAGTCCCTTTTAAAGAAAATGTAACTTCATCAGAAAAAACAATGTTCTTTAAAAAATTTGAGTTTTTATCGCAGAAGGTCATCAACTGTTCACAAAACTGTAAGCGCCGATCTGAATTGTCCTGATTCAATTCGTGGATTAATTGCACTTTGTATGGATCGTATTTTTCTTTTTTCAATAGACTTACAACAAATGTTTTCATGCTAGTTAAAACAGAAAACTAGGCAACAAGATTTATCAGTCCATAAGAAAGTGGAACATTACTCGTGAATTTGCGAAAGGTAAGCTATTTTACATAAAATGTCATTTTTCCAAAAGAATGGCTCACGTAATATCATTTTTTTTATATAACCAGAATGCTAAAGGAATATACCACCAAAAATAGTAAACAAAAATGTCTGTTTCCATTAAAAAAAAATTTGATGTCATAACTCAAAAACCAATGACGTCATAAATTTTGGTATAGTGACAAAATGTAGCATTTACAAAATTAAAACAGACCTGTTCAAGGATTTTTTTGAAAAATGACACATACCAAAGATATGAATTTTGTGTGTTTCTTTAGGTTTACACTGTATGTGTACTTTTACATCCACATCGATGTAGTGGAGTGGAAGTATAGTAATCGTAGAAAAGTTTTCAAACATTTTTCTTGTTGAGTGGGCTTAGAATGTCATGAAACGTCGAGATTTTAAATTTGAGTCACACATTTTTCTGTCTGTCTGGATCTCGATCTGTCGGTGTGTCTGTTTGTATTTTTTTGTGTGGTCTTTTCACTGGAACGGCATCAGAAATTGATTTGAAATTTCATACATGTATGCATTATAATAAGACCTGGAACTGAATTGTTTTTTGAACTTACCCTGTGAAGGGTAACGGTACAAAAATTTGGGATTTGGTGGCCTCAGATTTTTTATAATATTTCCATCCCCCCTCACTGCTCCCACTCCATTATTAAAGAGGTTGATAAAATAAAATTGAGACATTCACTTGAAATTTGGTACACGTATTATGGGTGTCGGCAATAACGTGCAAAAAATTTAACTACCGATTCCTTATCGAAAATGAAGGTGAGTTCTTCATACAGAAATTTTCAAAATAAGCCTTGCATGCCAAGCTACACCACCTTAAGGGGTGTGTAAAAAATGGTTTTTAATTAACCTGAAAACAACGTAATCGGAAAAAGACGAAATTTGGCACATCTCGGTTACTAATGAAAAGTCACTTAACGGAATTATTTCATCCATCTAGTACAGATACAAAGGGGTGATATTAACTATCCTTCTTATAATTTTTTAAATATCTTTCTCTCTGCTATTTTTTCTTCCAATTAAAAAGAAGAACTAAATATTTTGGTTCATTTAGAAACTGTTTTACCTCTTGAACAAAATTCGTAAAATCGGCCGTTTTTGAGAAAAGAGAACTAGATTACATCTGCCTGTGATGAGTCAAAATCGACGAGCACTATTATACTGGTGAAAACACTAAAGTAGACTGGTGTGGAACCATAACTTGGCAGTATTATGTACCAATATGATCATTTGGTGCTTATAAATTATTTTAAAATAAAAATTAAAAACCGTTTTTTTGCACACCCCTTTATAGAGTACGGCTGGACAAGATAGGCTTAATTTGAAAAATTGTGTGTGAAGAACCCACCTTAATTTTCGATAAGGAATTGGTACTTCAGTTTTTTGCACGTTATTACGGGACACCATGTATATTATAGCGACACCTGGAACTAGATTATATTTTGAGAAGTTAGAGATAAATAGAGGAAAATGAATAAAGCAAGCTGGCAAGAGCGCAGAAATTTGAAACTTGGTGTATGTGTATATACTAGAAGCCAAAACCTATGCTTTTTTTATAATATTCTTCAACTACATCACCACACTCACCCCATTATTAAAAGGATTCATAAAATAAAACTAAGATTTTCACTTGTTTGGTACATGTATGCATTACTACTACATCGATAATTAGATTATATTTTGAGATAATACCATAGAAGGGTTGGAGTTAAATATAGGTATATATGGGAAAATAAGTAAAGTAAGCAGGTAAGACTACAGAAACTTGCCTGTATATACTCGTATTTCGAAAGTTTTAAATCTTGAGGTCTTCAAATCCAAGATAAGTGACCTCGTGAAATAACTTGCAAAATAAATACAAATAATAAAAATATAAACACAAGTTCTACGAAACTTAGGATTTGAAGGCACGGCCTGGATTTCTCTGAAATTTGTTGAAACAGTGTGTAACAGAATTTTTGCCATTGACGGAGAGTTAGCAAAAAATAATTAACTTTAGCATAATACAAATTTTTCGAGAAACAATTGATCGTGAGCGGTTGGTCGAAACCAAATTATTCCTCTTTATTGTCTCATAGACAAGTACTTCTCGTATTTCAGTGAGTATTTATGTTTATTGTGCATCACTATTTTTGTTTAATGTAATTGTATTGTAATTTTTTATATATTGTGCAAAATAAACATTATTATTATTATTATTATTATTATTATTATTATTATTATTATTATTATTATATATAACCTCAGCGTTACAATAAATCATTTTAACAGGATAGTTCACGTCTCGGTTTAAAAACATTTATTTATAGACAATTTAAATTAGTTAAGACATCCTAGTGATAAAGACACAGAAACGAAAGCATTCTGCAAACAGGAGTTAACATTCCTATTAATTTCTGAAAAGTCTAACCTGGCTTCACCCCGTCCAGCCCTTCAACTACCGTGGTGTGAAATACTATGGATGTCTGGCTGGCTTCGGAGCGATGGACTATGAAAAACAAATTTTTGTATATTATAATTTAAAATAAATTTGTTTTGATTGATTGACCGTATTTCGATACAAAAATGTAGCAACGTCGGGTGCAGCTAGCACTTGGTGTAAAAAGTTTCTTCAGTCAATTACTTAATTAGTTTAATACTATATCATATACTTACACATATGTTTTTTGTATTTAGGGTCGCTCTAAAATTCTTTATTAGATGATTTCATTTCGCGACTAGTATACTAATTATTGAATTTATTAAAATACGAGATATAAAGTCAATTCCTTTAAATTAATTTTGTCATATAGTGCGGGAGATCATCTCCAAAATCTTATATTTCCTTATTTAATTTTTTCTTGATTTCATATCATAATATCTATTTCTTTTATGCTGCTTTGAACGTTTTGTCATAATTTATAGAAATTTTGTTAATAATTCAGACCCTCAGGCCCAAATTTTTGTGATAATTTCGTAGTAGAGTTATTTTTATCGGTCCTCAACCATTCTCTTAAATTAATGCTTAAATTTTACAAATTCTAAGTTTTTTGTGTGTGTAGTTTTTATAAAATTCGTAACCTTGGCCGTTTTAAAAAAAACCTTTTCAATAAGTTTTAAAGTTAATTAATAATTTATTTAGAGTCATTTTAATATTAAATCATTAGCTTTTTTTGCGTAATTTAACTCAATTTGTATCAACTGTTTCCTGATTTACCACTGTTTTCATGTAATAACTGGATCGACCAACACTGGATCAAGCTCATGGTAGTTTTGCTAGTGGCTGGATGAGAATTATAATAGGCTGAATATTTTCAACTTCGTGCCATCCTGGAACTTCCCCGTTGGCGCGGACAAACAATATAAGTCCTCAATCCCAGATACCTCTGGCCATATCCAGGAATTGACACACTGGAACTCCGCAGTCGCCGCCCAAAGTTACTTTAGCAATTACCTACCGTCATAGCTTTTCTTGGTCAGAAGAGACAATGTAAACCAGTTGATCTTTTCAATTTAACAATTTTCCTTTTCAAATTATTTTTTTTGTTTTTCTCTTAACAAAACGTCATTATCACTCTAAGCATTATTTTTTTTTATATTGTAGTAAATTTTAGAACATTTTACATTAATTCACATATTTAATTGTAAAGTTTTTGTAAATTTTAAATTTTATTTCTTGTTAATAAATTGTTATTTTTTGTTAATTTTGATATTGATTGTTTCATTCTTAAACCGTTGCAGGAATATCAGTTGTATGAATACACTGGCGCCCTTTTTCTTTGTTTACTTTTGTTTTGTAACATTCAAATTATTAAATAACTTTTCTCGTCACAGAGTGACCTTCGACCAACCCTGAGTTAACCAGTTGCTATAATTTCATAGCTTTCTCAGCACCCAGCTGACAAGTTATGATTGCATTGGATGGGTGACCTTCTCCTGGAAAATACAGCGTTTTCGCTCCACCTTCTAACGGCTTGTATATTAGCACATGCGTAGAATGTACGCAACTTTGGGCGGAGGTTACATAGTGGATATCCCATCTTTCGGAGCGGATGTAAAACAATGGGTCCCTTGTCTATTAAATGTTAGGCAAGTAAAAAAATCCCTACTCTTCGATAGAGAAAAGGTTCGGCAAAATGTCCAGGTTAGTGGTAGCTCGTCTCCTGGCGTCGGTAATTGGCCTTAGTCGCGGAAATATGCCGACGTACAGTAGGATAAAAACATGACTAAAGGTTTAAGATATTTAAATATATTTTTTTAAATACTCAGGAAACATCAGGGTTTCACGTATACCTCTGATCTTTTTGATTATACATTTTTTGAGGTTAGGAAATCTGTTAAAAGTATGAAAAATATTTTAAAAATTAAAATATTTTTATTTTATGATGATATAAATGTATCCTAAATATTTTTTTAAGTTACTATATATGTTGCTTGATTCCGAAAATCGTGGCACAACCCCCGAAATAAGGAACAAACATCCCACTTCGCGGTTTTCTGAAATAATTTGAATATTAATCTTAAATAATCAAATTTAATTAATATACATTGAATTTTGCGAAATTGTATTAAACAGGGTTACTTAGAAAGGGTGAGAACTACCCCTAAATTGCTTTGAAATCAAAAATACTTTTTTAAATAATTTATTTTTACTATTTGCTTTCGATTCCAATCAAAGGCCATTTTTAAACAATAAAAAAATTATTTTAACCCACTCTTGTAGGTAAGACTACCCTTAACTACACATTAAAACCCCTAAATTCAAGTGAAATAAGAAAATTAAGTTTCCAATATTAATTTTTTTAAATTTTTATGGTATTTTTAATATATTAATATATTTTGTAAATATTTAGTTAATATATTCAGCCCTTTAGGCGGTAAAACTACCTACCTAAATCGACTTGAAAGAAATATGACAAGAATTTTCTTTTTTTACTATTTGCCTTCAATTCGAATCAATGGCCAATTTAAACAAAAATAAATTAAATAATTTTCATTTTATGAAGACAAAAATGTTTGATAAATACATGGTGGACCGTTAATAATAGGCCATAGTGCAGAGGTAGATTATTTGCACCAAAATATGGGGATATAACCAAACATGCTTTAGTAAAATGTTGCTGTGGAAAAAGATACAGGGTGTCAAAATTCAAATTATTTCTTTGTTTGTCAACAGACTGATCTTCGCCAAATTTGCTAGAAGAACTTTATTATTCTAAACATGTATTACATCACATTAAATTATAGAGGGCGCCGCAGGACCTGTATCTAATGATGAATTTCTTTCATATTTTTTTTTGGACGAAACGTTGTGGTACTTCTGACCAGAAAATCTAATGAGGGCGTCATTTCCACGTCTAGAAGGCACACTTGGTAGAACTTAATAACTCCAACCATTTGAATAATTTTTTGAAAGACAAATTCAAATTAATTGAAGCAAAGTGTATTTACTGGAATGTGTGCTTTGGTTACGTTTCAGTTCTGTCATGTACGTCATTTAATCATTTTATTTTGTTCTTGTGTTCCTCGAGCCAATTTCTTTAACTCATTTATTTAAAATGCCTCGACATAATAATTTTTCAAATAGGTAAATGAGGGATATGATATGTGTTTACGTACAAAAAAAATTTTAACGAACGTGCTGCAGCGGGAGATACTAATTTAAATATCCAAATAGAATACAGTCAGACCATAAGATTTTCAAAGATCTGTTTCGTCGTTTGGGAGAAACGGGTTTATTTCGCTATAAAAATGATGTTGGATGATCGAAACAAATTACTCCAGATCAAGAACTAGAAATTTTAGTTCGTGTGGATGAAGATCCTCAAGTCACCTCAAGTCGTTTATCAGCAGCAACAGGGGTGAGTAAACAATCTACTCTAAGAGTCTTACGCAAAGAACGCTTCTACCCATATAACTCCTGTACAAAACTTACTTCGAAGGGATCTTCCACAAAGGCTACAATTTTGTCAATTTGTTCTAAATAAACGCAACAGGGATCGAAATTTTCTTAAGATCATTTTATTAACCGACGAAGCAACTTTTACTCGCCGAGGCGTTTTTAACTGAAGAAATGCTCCTTACTGGGAAGTAGAAAATCCTCATGCCATTGGAGAAAGGCATTTCAGCACGAATTTAAGATTAACGTTTGGTGTGGTAATATCGGCGATCAGTTATTGGGACCATTTGTCCTTCCTCCTAATTTAAATGGACAGTCTTATCCGTCTTTTTTTCTTGCTGATATATTACATGCTTTCATGCTAGACATACGGAATATAATGTGGTTTATGCAAGATGGAGCTCCTCCTCATTTCTCCATTGGAGTCAGGAATTATCTTGATGAGACTTTCCCACGCAGATGGATCGGTCGAGGAAGTGAGTTTGCTTAGCCACCAAGAATTCCTGATTATAATCCTGTGAATTATCATGTGTGGGGATGTATGAAGTCCTTAGTGGGACAAAATACAAAATGCAGCCAATTTTATTAGAGGAGAGGAAAATGTATTTTTCAATGTAAGAAAATCTTTTATAAAAAAAATTAAAAAAGGCATAGAAGTAGGTGGAGACCATATCGAAAATTTACTCTAATTTGCAGCAATGGGGTTTTTGCATGGGGGGGAAGTTTATACAATAAATACTAATATCATTAAGTCAATTTTTATGTTATTTTTTGTCTTCTAATAAGATTATTTTACACAATATTTTGATTTATGTATTTATCTCAATACCATGAAAATATTTCAATAGTTCATAAGGAAGTGCGATAGAGTTTACGCTGTTATTACGATTGTGTTTTCCCTTACGTTTTGTACTTTTTTCAATAAATACACTTTGTTTCATTAAATTTGAATTTGTCTTTCAAAGAATTATTCAGATGTTTAACGGCAATTTCCTCGAAAACGGTTGGAGTTATCAAGTTCTACCAAGTGTACCTTTTATACATGGAAATGACGACCTCATAAGATTTTCTGGTCAGAAGTACGACAACGTTTCGTCAAAAAAAAAAAATGAAAAAAATTCATCATCAAGTCCTGCGGCTCCCTCTATGATCCAACGTGATGTAATAAAAAAATTATTGTTCCTTAGAATAAAAAAGTTCCTCTAGTAAATTTGGCGAAGATCAGTCAAGAGGCTGTTGAGCAAAAAAAACGAAGAAATAATTTGAATTTTTGACACATGTGTCTTTTTCTACAGCAACAATTTACTAAAGCATATTTGGTTATATCCTCATATTTTGGCCCAAAGAATCTACCCCTGCACTATGGCCTATTATTAATATTCCACCCTGTATAATTTTAAGTAATTTTGTTTATATGAAATTTGGTTATTCTGTTAATAACTTATTGTACTGTTTTAATTCTTTCAATAGGTTTCTTATGTTGGTTTTGGTAAACTTTAACCAAAGCTAGCATAAAAAAACTTAAAATAGTACTTTTTTTAGTAAAATCAAATTTTCGGCTGGATTGTAAAATCATCCCATGGTTATATACTTTGATGAACTTGATATCATTGTTATATTCGATTGTCTATATAAAATGAAAAATTTTTAATTTATTTTTATTTAAAAATGGCCATTGATTCGAATTGAAAGCCAAAAGTAAATTTAGGGGTTAAAATAACTTTTTATTATTTATAAACGACTAGCGATTCAAATCGAAAGCAAATAGTAAAAAAAATATTAAACAAGCACTTTTCATTTTACATCGTTTTAGGGGTATTTTCCACCCTCTCCAATTAACCCCCTTTAAAAAAATTTCGCTCTGTTTAATGTAAATTAATTTGATTGTTTAAGATTAATATCCAAATTTTTGCACAAAACCCCTAAGTGGGGTGTTTCTTCCATATTCCGGGAGTTACTCCGTATTTTAGGAGTTCGGAACTACGACTTTCGAAATCAGCGACCCAAGGAACATATGTAGTTACTTTAGAAAATTTTAGGGTACATCTTTCCTATCATAAAATAAAAATATTTGAATTTTTTAAATATTTTTCATAATTTTAATAGATTTCTTAACGTCAAAAAATTAATAATCAAAGAGATCGAAGGCGTACGTGAAACCCTGATGTTTCCTGAGCGTTTAAAAAAGATTAAATATCTTAAAAGTTGAGCCAAAGAACGACTTTCGTCCATTTCTATGTTTCTATACTACTGTGCGCCGTTAAATAAGTGAATAAAAAAAACGACTACTAGCATGTATTTGAATAAAAAAGGGGCACCACCTAAAAGTAAATTAAGCCTTATTCGAGCAAAATATTAATCAGCTAGGTATTCTTCTACGCTCCACTGCAACTTCTACTGATTTATCCAGGCATGTAAAGTATTTTAATAGCATCAATCCTTTATTAATCCCATTTTATTGACAGTCTTTGTAATTTCAGATCAATTTATATTCTTTTTAATTTTCTTTGGATGTTTGTCTTCCATCTAATTGAATTATTACAACATGTCCCGAAAGTTAATCAATTGACGGATCGTCTCTTTAAGGAACTAACTAATATGGAACGATTTATGATATCATCATGATTCTCTTGGTTTCCCAAGTTTTAACTGAATTACTGTAAGTTACGACGTTAAATTGAGTATAGTATAGTTCGTATAGTTCGCAGTATACTAAGGCCCACTGTCCATGTATCGTCGCGTCATCGTCGCGTACTCGGCAAAAATACGATTGGTGTACGCTTGCGTGTCGCAGGCAATGTATAAGCATTGGTATCTGTCCATGAAGCGGCATCGGCGCGTTTTCGTTGAAGCACGTTATCGTCTCGTCTCCTTGCGTACTCATTTGCAGTCGTTATAAGCGTATGCTGCATAGTTGATATTATGTCTGCATCAGAGTTTGTGCAAGAAGTGGAAAAGCACCCGTGTTTGTTTAATCATAAATTGAATGTGTGACCCTACAATTACTTCCACATCCACGTAGTGGATTGGAAGTATAGTAATCGCAAAAAAAATTTCAAAAATTTTTATTCGTGAAATAGGTTTAGAATGTCATGAAACGTCGAGATTTTAAATTTGAGCGAAAAAAAAATTTCTGTCTGTCGGTCTGTCTGTAACTTTTTTTTTTGTCCGCACGTTTTCTCCGGAACGGTTTAAGATATTGACTTGAAATTTTGTACACGTATATATTATAACGAGGTCTGGAACTGGATTGTTTTTTGAGGATATCCGGTGAAGGGTTGGGGGTTAAATAGGGGTAAATAGGGGAAAATAAATAAAGCAAGCTTGTAAGAGTACAGAAACTTGAAATTCGGTGTATGTACTAGAAGTTAAGGCCTCAGATTTTTTTATAATATTTTTCAACCCCCCACCACCCCTACCCCATTATTAATGGGGTTGATAAAATAAAGTTGAGATAATCATTTGAAATTTCGTACACGTATGTATTTATAACGACGTCTGGAATTATGTTATATTTTGAGATGATTCCGTTCAAGGGTTGGGGGTTAATTTGGGGTAAATAGGGGAATATAAGTAAAACAAGTTGGTAAAAGTATAGAAACTTGAAATTCGGTGTATGTACTAGAAGCCAAAGCGTCAGATTTTTTTATAATATTTTTCAACCCTCACCACCCCTACTCCAATATGAAAAGGGTTGATAAAATAAAATTGAGATATTCATTTGAAATTTGGTACACGTATGTATTATAACGACATCTGGAACTAGATTATAATTTGAGATGATTCCGTTGAAGGGTTGGGGGTTAAATAGGGGTAAATAGGGGAAAATAAGTAAAGCAAGCTGGTAAAAGTACAGAAATTTCTGATTTGGTTTATATACTAGAAGCGGAGGTCTCAGGTTTTTTATTAGTATTGTCCATCCCCCCACCTCCCCCACTCCATTACTAAAAGAGTTGATAAAATTAAATTTAAATTTTCACTTGAAATTTGGTACATTTATGCATTATAACTATATCTGAAACTAGATTATATTTTGACATGATTGCGTTGAAGGAGTGGGGGTAAGTAGAGGGAATAGGAAAAAATAAGTAAAGCAAGCTGGTATATAAGAGTATTGCAACTTGAAACTCGGTGTATGTCCTAGAAGCCAAGGCCTCAGATTTTTTAATAATATTTTTCAACCCTTCCACTGCCCTTACTGCATTATTAAAGGGGTTGATAAAATAAAATTGAGATATTCACTTGTAATTTGGTAGACGTATGTATTATAACGACATCTGGAACTAGATTATATTTTGGGATGATTCCGTAGGAGGGTTGGGGTTAATAAGAGTAACTAGGGGAAAATAAGTAAATCAAGCTGGTAAGAGTACAGAAATTTGGGATTCGGTGTATATACTAGAAACCAAGTCCTCAGATTTCTTTCTAATATTTTCCAAACTCCACCACCTCCGCTTCATTATTAATGGGATTGATAACATAAAATTGAGATATTCACTTGAAAGTTAGTACACGTATGTATTGTATCTGGATGTGGAAGTAGTGATTCCTTGGGCAGCGGTTTTTTTTTTATTAGGTTTTGATAGATATTTTTACTCATTCTGTACAACATGTGAAATACATAATCATCTTCAGATAATACTCTGGCAGCGATCAAAAGCCGACAGTTAATATTCCCTTTCAATATATGCGTGTAACTAATATTTTTTTCTTCTTCGTAGGTTTCTAATATAGTTATACAAAACATATACATCCTCTTCGTCGCTTGACATCTTGTTAACCGAATATAAACGCATCGCATTCCTTACGATTCTTAGACAGATCTCAAGCGTAAGCGTATCGTCACTTCATGTACGCTACGCTGACGCATCTATGCCGCGACGACTCGTGGACAGTGTGCCTAAGATTTCGTAATGTTTCCAATTCTGAAAGTGTTTTCAATTTATAAAATTTATATCTAAGTTTTATTGATCTTCCTGAAAGCATATATTGTTCCTCATTTCTCAAAGTTAAAAATTTTGTTACTTTATTTTGTTATTATTACTTTTTCTTGGGTTAAAATGGTTGAAATTGAAATATGAATTTTTAAATTAAATCACTTATGAATTGATTTTATGATTACCTTTAACGTTGCATTGTGTACAATCATCTCCATTCCAAGTATCATTACAGTCATTTGTATGTAAAGGTACAGTCAGATATGTCAATTTAATGTCAATTTAATTATACAAAATTTAACTCAATTTAGAAATATATAAAAAAGATTACAGAGACAATATGCATAATATAATTATTTTGTAATAGCAACAACCTTTGTAAAACATGAGAATAAAAATGATTTTATATCCATAGAAATAGGGTCATACTTAAATGTAAATATAATGTTTTTATTACATTTAGTTGCATTTAACTGAATTATTGAAGAATACTATTAAATAATGTACTCACTATGTATCTGCTTTCTCAAGGAGAGTACTATGCACTATTACCTGCAGTGAATAACGATTTCATTATTCACTGATTACAGTGAATAATGCGGGCAGTCAGTTGTTTATAACAAATGACACTAGTGACTTTTACTAAAAATTAAAATGTCAAAATTGCAGCAACCAAAAGACAAGTGTTGTGTCTCTAAGTTTTCTAGGAAGCACTGAAATGGTACATGCCGAAGAGGTACTTTAATGAACACTCAAAAACTGCAGGTTTTTTTCAAAGCATCATCTATTTTTCAACACACGGCAATCCTGAACATTGTTTTTGAAACCATTTACATACGTGCCTACAAACTATTATTTTATTAGTAAGCCATTACAATGTGTCAAAGCGTAAATCTGTAATTGATATGAAATGTCAAAATTTGTGCGATTTCAACGCCGTTATTCACAATAATTTTAAATATTAGATACTCAAAAAGAGTAATATAATTAAACAAATTGATACTGATAATGAAAATGAGATTTCTTTGACACCGCCAGAGATAAAGGAAGCTGCAAAAATCGCCTCATTAAACTTGGTGCCCGAAATATCAAAAAAATTATATATGATGATATATGAATCTTTCTTAAAGAGGAGAAGTGAAATGAATACGAATTTAATAAATATTAAATATTTAACAGTCGCGGATAAAGTATAATAGTATTCTGCTCGCATATAATGGCTATTATTCACTCTTGTGATTTACGACACTCGCCTGCGGCTTGTGAATAATAGCCATCATTATATGTTCGTTGAATAATATACTATTAGGGCTTTAGCATATAATTATCATATTATGCCTTTGCTGATCACTCTTTGCTGTATAACATATACTGTCGCCCCATGTCATCTATCGCGGCTGATTGTCAGGTGCACAGCCTCACCAAAGCTCTTTCCCATTAACTCTTTGGTGGCCTTCGTCTTCATCTCTCGCCATCTGATTTTTCCTGGATAAGCGTTCTATATTATCCTTCTCCGGCTAAAGTGGCCAAAGATGAGAACATTCGAGTAAATAGGTCAGTCACCACGTACTTTTAAAGTGAAAAGTTAGACAAAAATTGTGAACGTTTTTAAAGAGGTAAAAAAATAATAAATTCGGTTTGCACCCTTTCCGCCCCCAGGAAAATTGTTAAATTAACAAAAAAAACGTAATTCTGCTATGATTGTTTGAAAAAAAAAATCCGAAATTTATGCAAACCTTGGAGAATATTTTAATAATTATTAGACATATTTTATCAAGTTTGCACCCTGCTACGATGACCGAAACATTAAAAATAGTTGATTTTTACCTTTATAGCGAAATAATTTGTGAAATTTGTGTGGAAGTTATGCAAATGATTGTTTATGAAATACAGAATAGGGTCACAAACCCGCTTGTAATTTTGGATATCTTTCTTTACACCGGAAGATTGGTTTCACAATTTTTTTAACTGGCACCGACGCGATTTTTCCGTTTTGAACAATAAGTAGGGGTCTAAATAATTGCGAAAGTCTTAAAATTTTGTTGCAAATGTTAGTAACACCAATAATAAATGACATAATCTGAATTTGCACCCTCGTAAATGTCCCGATATTTAATTAAATTACTTATATTTAAATAATGAACCTCACAAAACATCCGGAATGTATTTTAACTGTTTTAGCTTACCTTCTGAGATACTTTTGAAATTTCATCAAAATATTATTCGCATCAAAAAATGCAGAAAGTGTTGGAAATTTATTATTGTTTTAATTATGTCGATATATAGCTTCAGATCAATTTGCGACCCATATATTAATACGGAGCATGATTTAAATAAATGAAATCTCCCTCAATCCCAACTCTCTCAGAGCTACTTTTCTTTTGCTTATCAACCATTAAACTTCATTAAGTATATTTTGCTCAAAGTCATCGATGACTCTAATTAACTAAATAAATTTTGTTACGAGTTTTCACCCTTTAGGAAACACCTTGTATGAATCCGTGATTTCTAAATAATTTTAAAATGGGGTAAACCACTAACACTTTATTTAATAATTTACTGATTATACAATATTTCTTAATTAACCAAAATAACCTTCACACTTTGTTTAGTTGATATTTAACCTTACTTTCACTTTTCAACTTCTTCACTTTTATAAAACTTCTCCTTCTCCGTCGTCGATTTCGCCTTATATATATCAAAATTGCCTCTAGATCCATCCAGAGATTTCTAATTCCAGAACAATATAGAACTCTAGAGCACCTACAAGCTTCCAGAAGAGATGATGGTGTGTATTACTGGTTGCCTAACCATTGGCATCTAATTTCAGTTATTTAGTAATAATGGGTGTATCACTCGTCAGGCCTTAGGGGGTGGTAATGAGTAACAATATTTTTTTTAAACTCAATATCAGAACCTCAAAAATAACATATATAGGTACATATATTTTGTTTTACTGGAAGATCTAACTATGTAAATCATATCTGTACCATCTTTTCGATTAAAAAGTGCTTGATGCGTAGTTGCTGATGGTGTCAGAATAAGTAAAAAAAAGTTTGGAATGGGAAAGGATATGACAAAGAGACATGCATAGAAAAACAAAGAAATAGATGAATTTCAATGCTGATTATTCGAAGGTAGCCAGATAATGAGATACCGCCAAAAATACTTTTTTGCCAAATTTGTGCATATACTTTCTTTAATTTTTGCTGAATTTTTCTCACCTCTTGTGGCCCTTGTATACCTATGTATACTTACCTCGAATACAGGTACAAAATTTGACGCTTACAAGTACACACTCACACTCAATATAACTTGTGTGAATGCTGTTGAGTTGTATTGAATCGGTTTGTTGGTACGCAAACACAAAGTTAAATTGATAATAACAATAATAATAATAATATTACCGATATTTTGTTCTGCAACTGGAAATGTTAAAACAGTTGACATAGTAACCTATTAAACATTGAAAATTAACTAAGTAATAAAATTTGCGTCGTGTACACAATACATTTGAGAGGATCTGCCACCCTTTTAATACAGTCCAATCGATCTGCCAATGTTATAGCAGGATCTATAAGGTAACAGGAAAACAATATAAACAGTTACACATTTAACTAAATTATAGTGATTGTGTTCACCATTTTTTGCAAATTGGGGGTATAAGAGTTAATCCTTATAGATTACACTTATTTATACATGTCTCCCTCAATATTTAACGTTGAAACAAAAAAACCGCTGCCTAAGGAATCACTACTTCCACATCCAGATTTTCCTTCCAAGTTTCTTTAAACGTAAACTTCTTTACTATATTTGCACTCTAGTATGCGGAAATAATTGGTCACAGAATTTTAATATTAGGGGCAGATGTCATAAAAATTTTTACAGAAGTTGCAATTTAGCAAGCTTCGTCAAGACATTGAAAATGAACTTGGCTAACTTTCAAGCCTGACATGATATTTACAAAATCTGCAAAATGTACAGGGGATAGAAACAAAGAAAAGTTTAATGTTACATTAACATCAATATTTGACAAAAAAATGGGTATCGCAAAAATGCGAGAACATTAATCTAGGTATCAAAATCTATCAAACACACAAGTTTTACAAAAACGACGCTGGACCTCGGTCGGCGTCAGACATAAAAATGCAACATGAATTTAGATTTCAAAATTAATCAAATACAAGTTTCACTGAAACGACGCAAGGCGTCGGTCGGCGTGGAAGCGTGAAGATAGAAGAATATGAATCTAGGTATCAAAATTGATCAAATTCGGAAGTTCTGCAAAAACGACGCTAGGCGTCGGTCGACGTCGAGATGAAAAAATGGAAGAATATGAATCTAGGTATCAAAATTTATCAATTTCAGAAGTTTTACAACAACGACGCTAGGCGTCTGTCGGCGTCGAGACGTAAAAATGCAAAAATATGAATCTAGGAATCAAAATTTACCAAATACACGAGCTTTACAAAAACGGCGTTAGGCGTCGGGCGGCGTCGAGTCGTAGAAATGCAAGGACATAGATTTAGATATCAAAATCTATCAAATACACAAGTTTTACAAAAGCGACGCTAGATATTGGTCAGTTATTGGACGCTAGGCGCCGGTCGGTGTTGAGACGTAAAACTGCAGGAACATATATTTAGATATCAAAGTTTATTAAATACATATACATAAGTTATACAAAAACGACGCTGCGCGTCGGTCGACGTCGAGACGTCAAAACGCGAGAATATGAATCTAGGAATCAGCACCGAACGCTTTCGCGTCCAAAAAAACAATCGAATTTTCAAGCGTTACACAAATCGCTACTGGACTTCCGTGTTACCGTTACATCTTCAATTTGTTAAACATTTTCAATGTTAAAAATTAGTACATACACCAAGAATTAAGTTCTGGACTTTTACTAGCTTGCATTACTTATTTCTCCCAATTACACACCCCCTTCCACCCCTTCAACAAAACCGCTGCCTAAGGAATCACTACTTCCACATCCAGATTCTTCATCCAAGTCACTTTAAAGGAAACATCTTGACTATATTTGCACTCCAGTATGTGGAAATTATTGGTCATAGAATTTGAATAATATTTGGGGCAGATGTTATAGAAAAGTTTGAGGACTTGGTTTCTACCATATACGTTAAAAATGAAGTTTCTAGTTTACCCTACCTATTTTCCACTATTGACAATCTACCACCTCCCACCCCTTCAATGGAGTCATCTCAATCGGATGTTACTACAATACATACGTGTACTAACTTTCAAGTGAATATCTCAATTTAATGTTATCAATCCCATTAATAATGAAGGGAAGGTGGTGGAGTTTGAAAAATATTAGAAAGAAATCTGAGGCCTTGGTTTCTAGTATATACACTGAATCCCAAACAAATTTCTGTACTCTTACCAGCTATTAACCCCAACCTTTCTACGGAATCATCCCAAAATATAATCTAGTTCCAGATGTCGTTATAATACATACGTCTACCAAATTGCAAATGAATATCTCAATTTTATTTTATCAACCCCTTTAATAATGTAGTAAGGGTAGTGGAAGGGTGGAAAAATATTATCAAAAAATTTGAGGCCTTGGCTTCTAGGACATACACCTAATTTCAAGTTGCAGTACTCTTACCAGCTTGCTTTACTTATTTTCCCCTATTTACCCCTATTTAATCCCCAACCCTTCAACGGAATCATCTCAAAATATAATCTAGTTCCAGATGTCGTTATAATACATATGCGTACTAAATTTCATGTGAATATCTCAATTTTATTTTATCAACCTTTTCATATTGTGGTGGTGGGGGTTGAAAAATATTATAAAAAAATCGGACGCTTTGGCTTCTAGTACATACATCGAATTTCAAGTTTCTGTACTCTTACCAACTTGTTTTACTTATATTTCCCTATTTAGCCCAAATTAACCCCCAACCCTTCAACGGAATCATCTCAAAATATAATCTAATTCCAGACGTCGTTATAACACATACGTGTATGAAATTTCAAATGAATATCTCAACTTTGTTTTATCAACCCCATTAATGGGGTAGGGGTGGCGGGGGGTTGAAAAATATTATACAAAAATCTGAGGCCTTTACTTCTAGTACATACACCGAATTTCAAGTTTCTGTACTCTTACAAACTTGCTTTACTTATTTTCCCATATTTACCCCTATTTTACCCCCAACCCTTCACCGGATATCCTCAAAAAACAATCCAGTTCCAGATCTCGTTATAATATATACGTATACAAAATTTCAAGTCAATATCTTAAACCGTTCCGGAGAAAACGTGCGGACAAAAAAAGTTACAGACAGACCGACACATTCTTTTGATTTTTGCATTTATATCAATACCATGAAAATATTGCAATAGTTCATAAGAAAGTGAGATAGAGTTTAAGCTGTTATTACGATTTTGTTTTCCCTTACGTTTTTTGCTTTTTCCAATAAATACACTTTGTTTCATTAAATTTGAATTTGTCTTTCAAAGAATTATTCAGATGTTTAACGGCAATTTCCTCGAAAACGGTTAGAGTTATCAAGTTCTACCAAGTGTACCTTTTATACGTGGAAATGACGCCCTCATAAGATTTTCTGGTCAGAAGTACCACAACGTTTCGTCCAAAAAAAAATATGAAAAAAATTCATCATCAGGTACAAGTCCGGCGCGGCGGCGCCCTCTATGATCTAACGTGACGTAATACAAAAATTATTGTTCCTTAGGATAAAAAATTTGATTTTTTAACACATTGTATCTTTTTCTACAGCAACATTTTACAGAAGCATATATGGTTATATCCTCATATTTAGGCCCAAAGAATCTACCCTGCACTATGGCCCATTATTAATATTCCACACTGTATAATTTTAAGTAATTTTGTTTATATGATATTTGGTTATTCTGTTAATAACTTATTGTACTGTTTTAATTCTTCCTATAAGTTTCTTATGTTGGTTTTGGTAAACTTTAACCAAAGCCAGCATACAAAAACTTAAAACAGTACTTTTTTTAGTAAAATCAAATTTTCGGCTGGATTGTAAAATCATCCCTTTGATGAACTTGATATCATTGTTATATTCGATTGTCTATATAAAATGAAAAATTTTTAATTTATTTTTGTTTAAAAATGGCCATTGATTCGAATTGAAAGCCAAAAGTAAATTTAGGGGTGGTTTCACCCCTAAGAGACTGAATATATTTAGGATATTTTTTAAAGATTATTAATACATTTAAAATAAAACATATTGGGTTAAAATAACTTTTTATTATTTATAAATGACTAGCGATTCAAATCGAAAGCAAATAGTGAAAAAATATTAAACAAGCATTTTTCATTTTACATCATTTTAGGGGTATTTTTCACCCTCTCCAATTAACCCCTTTTAATAAAATTTCGCTCTGTTTAATGCAAATTAATTTGATTGTTTAAGATTAATATTCAAATTTTTGCACAAAACCCCTAAGTGAGGTGTTTGCTCCATATTTCGGAAGTTGTCCCATATTTTAGGAGTTCGAAACTACGATTTTCGTAATCAGCGACCCAAGAAACCTATATAGTTACCTTAAAAAAAATTTTAGGATACATTTTTCTTATCATAAAATAAAAATCTTTACATTTTTTAAATATGTTTCATACTTTTAACAGATTTCTTAATGTCAAAAAATTAATAATCAAAAAGATCGGAGGCGTACATGAAACCCTGATGTTTCCTCAGTGTTTTAAAAAAAAATTAAATATCTTAAAAGTTGAGCCAAAGAACGACTTTTGTCCATTTCTATGTTTCTATCCTACTGTGCGACGTTAAATAAGTGATTAAAAAAAAAACGACTACTAGCATGTATTTGAATAAAAAAGTGGCACCACGTAAAAGTAAATTAAGCCTTATTCGAGCAAAATATTAATCAGCTAGGTATTCGGCTACGCTCCACTGCAACTTCTACTGATTTATCCAGGCATATAAAGTATTTTAATAGTATCAATCCTTTATTAATCCCATTTTCTTGACAGTCTGTAATTTCAGATCAATTTATATTCTTTTTAATTTTCTTTGGATGTTTGTCTTCCATCTAATTGAATTATTACAACATGTCCCGAAAGTTAATCAATTGACGGATCGTCTCTTTAAGGAACTAACTAATATGGAACGATTTATGATATCATCATGATTCTCTTGGTTTCCCAAGTTTTAACTGAATTACTGTAAGTTACGACGTTAAATTGAATTCCCAGTTCGCAGTATACTAAGATTTCGTAATGTTTCCAATTCTGAGAGTGTTTTCAATTTATAAAATTTATATCTAAGTTTTATTGATCTTCCTGAAAGCATATATTGTTTCTCATTTCTCAAAGTTAAAAATTTTGTTACTTTATTTTGTTATTATTACTTTTTCTTGGGTTAAAATGGTTGAAATTGAAATATGAATTTTTAAACTAAAGCACTTATGAATTGATTTTATGATTACCTTTATCGTTGCATTGTGTACAATCATCTCCATTCCAAGTATCATTACAGTCATTTGTATGTAAAAGTACAGTCAGATATGTCAATTTAATGTCAATTTAATTATACAAAATTTAACTCAATTTAGAAATATACAAAAAAGATTACAGAGACAATCTACATAATATAATTATTTTGTAATATCAATAACCTTTGTAAAACATGAGAATAAAAATGATTTTATATCCATAGATATAGGGCCATACTTAAATGTAAATATAACGTTTTTATTACATTCAGTCGCATTTAAGGAAATTATTGAAGAATATTGTTTGTCCACGACTATTAAATAATGTACTCAATATGTATGTGTTTTCTCAAGGATAATGCTATCCATCATTCCCTGCAGTGGATAATGATTTCATTATTCACTGATTGCAGTGAATAATGAGGACAGTCAGTTGTTTATAAGAAATGACATTAGTGACTTTTTACTAAAAATTTAAAATGTCAAAATTGCAGCAACCAAAAAACAAGTGTTGTCTTTCTAAGTTTTCTAGGAAGCACTCAAATGGTACATGCAGAAGAGGTACTTTAATGAACAGTCAAAAGCTACATTAGTAAGTTTTTTCAAAGCATCATCTATTAGCAACACGCGGCAATCCCCATTGTTTTTGAAACCATTTAGCTACGTGTCTACAAACTGTATTATTTTATTAGTAAGCCATGACAATGTGTCAAAACGTATTCTGTAATTAATTTGAAACGTCAAAATTTGTGCGATTTCAACGCCAACGTTATTTACAATAATTTTACCTATTAGGGACTCAAGAAGAGTAATATAATTAAATAAATTGATACTGGCAGTGAAAACGAGATTTCTTTGACACCGTCAGAGATAAAGGAAGCTGCAAAAATCGCCTCATTAAATTTGTTACCCGAAAAATCGAACAATTATATATGGTGACTTATGAATCTTTCGTAAATAGGAGAAATTAAATGAAGATGAATTAAATAAATATTAAATACTTATTTATTAGTCGTGGACAAAGTATAGTATTCTACTCGCATATAATGGCAATTATTCACTCCGATGATTTACGACACTCGCCTGCGGCTCGTGTCTTAAACTTCACCATCGTAAATAATAGCCATCATTATATGCTCGTTGAATAATATACTATTGTCTACGACTATTAAATAATGTACTCGTTATGTAGTACGTGCTTCCTCAAGGATAATACTATCCATTATTCCCTGCAGTGAATAACGATGTCATTATTCACTGATTACAGTGAATAATGAGGACTGTCAGTTGTTTATAAGAAACGACATTACTGACTTTTACTAAAAATTAAATCGTCAAAATTGCAGCAACCAACGGACAAGTGTTGTGTCTCTAAGTTTTCTAGGAAACACTGAAATGGTACGTGCCGAAGAGGTACTTTAATGAAAACTCAAAAACTGCAGGGTTTTTTTCAAAGCATCATCTATTATCAACACGCGGCAATTCCGAACATTGTTATTGAAACCACTTACATACGTGCCTACAAACTGTATTATTTTATTAGTAAGCCATGACAATGTGTCAAAGCGTAATTCTGTAATTGATTTGAAATGTCAAAATTTGTGCTATTTCAACGCCAACGTTATTTACAATAATTTTAAATATTAGATACCTACTCAAAAACAGTAATATAATTAAACAAATTGATACTGACAATGAAAATGAGATTTCTTTGACACCGCCAGAGACAAAGGAAGCTGCAGAAATCGCCTCACTAAACTTGGTGCCCGAAATATCAAAAAAATTATATATGATGGTATATGAATCTTTCTTAAATATGAGAAGTGAAATGAATATAAATTAAATAAATATTAAATATTTAACAGTTGGGGACAAAGTATAGTATTCTACTCGCATATAATGGCTATTATTCACTCTTGTGATTTACGACCCTCGCCTGCGGCTCGTGTCTTAAACTTCACCCTCGTGAATAATAGCTATCATTATATGCTCGTTGAATAATATACTATTAGGGCTTTAGCGTATAATTATCATATGCCTTTGTTGATCTCTCTTTGCTGTATAACATATCCTGTCGCCCCATGCCATCTATCGCGGCTGACTGTTAGGTGCACAGCATCACCAAAGCTCATTCCCACTCTTCGGCGGCCTTCGTCTTCATCTCTCGCCATCTGATATTTTCCTGGATAAGCGTTCTATATTGTCCTTATCCGGTTAAAGTGGCCAAAGATGAGGGCATTCGAGAAAACACAATACTTAGGTCAGTCACCATGGACTTCTAAAGTAAAAAGTTAGAGAAAAATTGTGAACGTTTTTAAAGAGGTAGAAAAATAATAAATTCGGTTTTTGCACCCTTTTCCGCACCCAGGAAAAATGTTAAATTAACGTAATTTTGCCATGACTTTTTGAAAAAAAAATCCGAAATTTATGTAAACCTTGGAGGACATTTTAATAATTATTAGACATATTTTATCAAGTTTGCACCCTGCTACGATGACCGCAACATTGCAAATAGTTGTTTTTTACCTTTATAATGAAATAATTTGTGAAAAAAAAAATTGTTGAAGTTGTGCAAATGATTGTTTATGCAACAGAATAGGGTCACAAGCCCGCTTGTAATTTTGCATAACTTTCTTTACACCGGAAGATTCGTTTCACAATTTTCTTTATCTTGCACGGACACGATTTTGACGTTTGAAACAATAAGTAGAGGTCTAAATAATTGCGAAAGTCTTAAAATTGGGTTGCAAATGTTAGTGACATCAATAATAAATGACATAATCTGAATTTGCACCCTCGCAAATGTCCAGATATTTAATTAAATTACTATTTAAACAATGAACCTCACAAAACATCCGGAATGTATTTTATCTATTTTAGCTTACCTTCTGAGATGCTTTGAAATTTCATCAAAACGTTATTCGCATAAAAAAATCCAGAAAGTGTTGCAAATTTATTACTGTTTTAATTATGTCGATATAGCTTCAGATCAATTTGCAACTCATACGTTGATACGGAACATGATTCAAATAAATGAAATCTCCCTCAATCACAACTCTCTCAGAAGTACTTTTCTTTTGCCCATTAAATTTCATTAAGTATATATAGGTACATATATTTTGTTTTCCTGGGAAATCTATCTATGTAAATCATTTCTGTACCATCTTTTCGATTAAAAAATTCTTCATACGTATAGTTGTTGATGATGTTAGAATAAGTAAAACAAAGTTTGGAATAGGAAAGAATATGATAAAGGGACACGTATAAGAAACAAAGAAATAAAAAAAATTTCAATGCTGATTATTCGATGGCAGCCAGATAATGAGATACTGCCAAAAATACTCTCTTGCCAAATTTGTTAATACATTTTCTTTAATTTTAGCTGAACTTTTTCTCATCTTGTGACCCTTGTATGTGTATACCTCGAATACATCAGGTAAAAAATTTGACACTTACAAATACACACTCACACTCAATATAATTTGTGTGAATGATGTTGAGTTGTAATGAATTGATTTGTTAGTAGGTAAGCACAAAGATAAATTAATAATAACAATAATAATAATAATATTACCGATATTTTGTTCTGCAAATGGATATATTAATACAGTTGACATAATAACATATTAAAAAAATCGCTGCCTAAGGAATCACTACTTCCACATCCAGATTTTTTATCCAAGTTACTTTAAAGGAAACATCATGACTAGATTTTCACTTTAGCATATGAAAATTATTGGTCATAGAATTTTTACAATACTTGGAGCAGATGTCATAGAAAAGTTTGAGGCGTTGGTTTCTACCATATACGTTAAAAATGAAGTTTTTAGTTTACCCTACTTATTTTCCCCTATTCACAACCTACTACGTCCCACCCCTTCAATGGAATCATCTCAATCAGATGTCATTACAATACATACGTGTGCTAACTTTTAAGTAAATATCTCAATTTTATGTTATCAAACCCATTAATAATGGAGCGGAGATGGTGGTTTTTGAAAAATATTAGAAAGAAATCTGAGGCCTTGGTTTCTAGTATATACACCAAATCCCAAATTTCTATACTCTTAGCAGCTTGCTTTATTTATTTTCCCCTATCTACCACTATTTAACCCCCAACCCTTCAACGGAATCATCTCAAAATATAATCTAGTTCCAGATGTTGTTATAATACATACGTGTACCAAATTTCACGTGAATATTTCAAGTTTATTTTATCAACCCCTTTAATAATGGAGTAGAGGTGGTGGGGGGTTGAAAAATATTATAAAAAAATCTAAGGCCTTGGCTTCAAGTACATGCACTGAATTTCAAGTTTCTGTACTCATACCAGCTTGCTTTATTTATTTTCCCCTATTTAACCCCCAACCCTTCAACGGAATCATCCCAAAATATAATCTAGTTCCAGAAGTCATCATAATACAAACGTGTACTAAATTTCAAATGAATATCTCATTTTATTTTATCAAACCCTTTAATAATGGACTAGGGGTGGTGTGGTGTTGGGTTGAAAAATATTATTTAAAAAAATGGGTTTTTAGCTTCTAGTGCATACACCGAATTTAAAATTACTGTGGTCTTACCAACTTGCTTTACTTATATTCCTCTATTTACCCCCATTTAACCCCCAACCCTTCAACGGAATCAACCCAAAATATAATCTAGTTCCAGATGTCGTCATAGTACATACGTGTACCAAATTTCAAATGAATATCTCAATTTTATTTTATCAACCCCTTTAATAATGGAGTAGGAGTGGTGGGAGGTTGAAAAATATTGTAAGTAAATTTCAGGCTTTGGATTCTAGTATATACACCGAATTCAAGTTTCTGTATTCGTACGAGCTTGCTTTACTTATTTTCCCCTATTTACCCCTATTTACCCCTCAACCCATCAACGAGATTATCTCAAAATATAGTTCAGTTCCAGATGCCGTTATAATACATACGTGTACCAAATTTTAAAAGAGTGTCTCAATTTTATTTTATCAATAATGGAGTAGGGGTGGTAGGGGATTGAAAAATAGTTTAAAAAAATCTGAGGCCTTGGCTTATAGTACATACATCAAATTTCAAGTTTCAGTACTCTTACCAGCTTGCTTTACATATTTCCCCATATTTACCCCCTATTTACCCCTATTTACCCCCCAACCTCTCGTTACAGTATATATGTATACAAAATTTCAAGTCAATATCTTAAACCGCTCCGGAGAAAACGTGCAGACAAAAAAAAAGTTACAGACCGACAGACAGACAGACTGATTTTTTTTTCGCTCAAATTTAAAATCTCGACGTTTCATGACACTCTAAACCTATTTCAAAAAAAAAAAAATGTTTGAAATTTTTTTTACGATTGCCATACTTCCAATCCACTACGTGGATGTGGAAGTCATTGAAGCCTAACTAAATAATAAAATTTTCGTCGTACACATGACTTATTTGAGGGGATCTGATCAAGATCTGTAACGTAACCAGCAAACAGTATAAACAGTTACAGCCTTTAACTAAAAACGATAATTGTGTTCATCATTTTTTGCAAATTGGGGCTGTTCTGTCTCCCGATATCAGGGTTAATCCCCTAGATAATACTTATTTATACATGCCTCCCTCAATATTTAACGTTGAAACAAATGTCGCGTAGCTACTATTTGAAGAGTCCTTTTTCGAAACAACCAATTTTAAAAAATTTCTGAATGAGCCCATTGCCATTGCTTAACTTTTCGTAAAGAGGTACGAGTATAGTCAAAACAAATCTGCGGCCGCAAGATAAATAAGTAAAAATATTATTACTTCCACATCCACGTGGTGGAATGGTAGTATAGTAATCGTAAAAAGAGTTTTTCCTTTGTTATGTTAGATCTACTTATTACAGTCACTCACTTCAGCATCATGTAACCTAACATCAAATGAAATAGTTTTCGATGTTTCCTGATTAATGGTATTAATTAATCTTTCATATTATATTCTAGTTTTTGCTCTGTCGGCATTTAACTAACACACCACCCACTGCTTTGTGGAATAGTAATTAGGGTCACTGCTATTAATAATCATGGACTAGTCGATAACAGCAGATACAATGAAAGTGTTTAGGCACAAAAAACGATGACGATATGCCAAATAACCTTCAAAGTTCTGTTGTAAACAGGTTCTGAAAATAGAGCTCGATTTTTATTTTACGTACACACATGAACTGAGGCAGCCCAATATTATCTATACAAGTTGAAAGTAATTTGGGTAAATTGCATGATGGCCAATGGTCATATTAAGATTTTTAATAAGAGAAGAATTAAATTTCGTTGTACTATATTTTACAAAAGCATCGGTTAATGCGATTGACTTCCCGAACATATACATATTTTTTTTTAACGAATAGGAAAGATTCATGAACTTTATTATTGAAAAAAAATAACAAATTATCTAATAAGATGTTCAAACTGAGTTTCATTTACAGCTATGCAATGTGCAAGTCGCTGTTTTTCCAAATCCCATAAAATTAGTCGAGGAGTGTAAGGTCAGGAGATTCAGCTATTCGTTTGACCCCCTCCTACCGGAAACACCTTGGAAACACCCGGATACACCTCACTCAAGTACTGTCTTGCAACAACTGGAGGATCACCATCTTACTGGAACCATACGCCATAGGATACTGGTAAATCATCACCCGGAAAACTTGCAGCGATTGCGGAACTATTTGGATTTGCAATAAATCCAGGTAAATTATTGCAACAATTTTTTAATTTTCAAAATTTTAAGGATACCATGTATGTGAAATATTAGCACTGTATCAGAAAATAATTGTACGATAGTCATTGTGTGAATCTTACGTTATGGAGCGTTTAAGCGAACAATAAATTTTAATCTTTGTGGGGCATGGTGACAGTAAAAGAATTCAAGATGAGGTAAGTGCTTTATTTAATGATAATTTAAATAGATATTGAATAAGTAGAAGTACTGTCAGTAGGGTTATTGGAAATTTCCGACAAACTGGTAACGCTAACAACTTACCAAAATCTGGCAGACCTATCACAGTAAATGGTGGTGAAAGGGCACGTAGCATTATGCTGTCTGTGCAGGAAAATCCAAGGCAGTCTTTACGGAAACTTGCTGATGATTTTGATATTTGTCCAAAATCAGTGAGGAATCTTCTCAAAAAAGAGAAACTGTATCCATATAATTTTCTCTTGAGTCAGGAATTATCTGAAAAATGTATGATCCAACATTCTCTTCTAATATTGTTTTTAATGACGAAAATACATTTTACTAAAATAGATCGGTTCGTAAATATAATTGTCGCCATTGGTCCAGGAATAACCCTCATTGGAAGATATCTTTGCATACGCAACGAATGGAAAAAGTTAATGTGTGTAATGTGTGTAATAATTGGATATAATTTTATTAGGCCATTTTTTATTGGGGGTAATTTAACATCCACTAATTACGTGGAATTATTTGTCTACGGTAATTAGACTTTTTGAAAGAAATTTATTAACAAATGATATTTCATCCAGGAATAGTTTACAGAAGCAGAAATAAGTACCAGGAAAATTCCCACTCTACCAGTGAGTGCAACCATCCTATTTTCGCGAAAAACTACCCCCTGGAGGGACTTAACTAAGGTTTTTCGCATTTTTTTTCGAAACCGTCCGGCGGGGAAAATATGATCTCAGTTAAATTCTATGTAAAAAAATGTTATATGTTTTCCTACTATCGGCGTTCAAAGTAACGGGTAGTTTGGAGTGCTCGGGGAAAATCGGTCCTACGCCATTTTTCACAGCGAATATCTCTTAAACTACTATGACGTACAAAATGATTAGAATGGAACTTGCAGAGCGGAATCTCCTCCGCCAGATTCATGTATTAGTTTTTCTTTTGATACATTTTTGTCGATTTAGAGCTCGTTTTCACACCACCCGTGCAGCAGAGCCCTCAGCGCGTTTTATTAAGTGGAGTCTTCTCCAATGACCTCGTTTTCAGTTGGTGAATTCAGACAACCAATATTCCTAACTGTAGCTTTCGGTCTCGGATGATTAGGGGTCGAGCTCGCTCTTACCCTGATCATCGCTGTAGACCTGGACTGGCCTCGTAAGGCAGGACAGGGTTAGCAGACCTCCCCTGGTCCAGGCTGTTGGACCCTGCCATCTGGGTCGTTTCTTCTGACGCTCATCTGTCTTGGTTTTCTTTCTTGGCTGGAATGTCGGCTCCCGGGAGCGTGTTTCGTCTGCCGTGAGAGGAATTGGCTGTTGCCGAGACCTCTCGGAGTTTGGAAGGAGATGTAGGGTGTTTGACTAGTCGGAAGCCCAGGGTGCCAATTGGCATCATGTGCTCTGAGTTCGTCGGAAAGGAAGGTTGGTAGCTCAAAAATTGTGTTCGGCCAAGGGTAAGGGTACCAAGCTGGTTGTTTGCTAGGTACCTCCTGGATCGGGTAATTGGGAGCTTTGGTCATTGTCTCCTTGCGGCGTGGATTGAAGATCGGGCTGAAACAGATAAAGGATTAGCTATATTTACCCATTATTCAGAATCTGGAGCTTCGGCCTGTTGTGCCTCGGAGCGTCGTTGGGGCCATAGTCAGTTGCCTGTCTGACCAGCGGATTCCCATGTTCTGCAGCACGGGCGAATAGGTTCTTCACTCTGTCCCGGATGACTTCAGTTACTGGAGTGTAGTTCAGGTCTCTGAAGATGTCGGTTTTTCTAACAAACCATGCACCCATGGCACACCTAAGTGCGACGTCTTCCATGGCTTAGATCCTCTTCAGGTAGCTGGCTGCTTGGTATCCCCAGGCAACGAAGGCATAATCAGAACAGGTGCAATATGGGTCCTGATAAGCGTGAGCTTGTTCCTCAGGTTGAATTGGCTCTATCTCCTTATCATAAGGCAAAGTATAGTCCTCCTCGTCTTTGCTTTCTGTATTATCGCTTCCGTGTTTTCTCTCCATGTCAGGTTTCGATCCATGATAACACCAAGGTACTTAACGGTATCGTGCCATTGGATGTTCTCACCGTTCATGGAGGCGTGTCCTGTGGGAGTTTGCTTCCTGACTCTCTTGGCGAGGATGGCTTTGCTCTTCTCCGCGTTGACTTTGACTTTCCACTTGTCGCACCACTCTTCCAGAAGGGATGCTGCTTCCTGGAAGTTGCGGGTGGCAAGTCTTGCACTCCTTGATCTCGCGATTGTGGCCGTGTCGTCTACCTAGAGCGCCAAAGAAGTCCTCGCGGTTCTTGGCATGTCGGAGGTGTAGATGATTAACAGGTGGGGAGAGAGTATCGATCCCTGCGGTACACCTGCTTCCATCGACCTGTAGTTCGACAGTTTGTCAGCAATCTTCACACGGAGTTGCCTCCGATGAAGGTAGGATCTCACCAGCTCGACGATGCCAATAGAATAACCCATCGATAGCATCTTCGCCAGGAGACCTTCGTGCCAAGCTCTATCGAGGGCTTTAGCTACGTCTAAGAAGATCGCTCCTGTGACTTGTCGATGGTTGAAACCTTCCGTGATGTACTCAGACAAAGTACTTGGAGCTCGGTGGAATGTTCTGTTCGGTAGGCGAGCTGCTTATCTGAGATGATCTGGAGCTCGTTGGTCAGGGTTCAGACAAACTTGTCCGTTACGGATGGAGCACATTGTCGAGCGGCGTAGTCGAACTGTTGCACATCAGCATCGTCTTCCACAACCTATTTTGCAATTGCAAGATATTAATTTAAGGATTGAAGACGGAGCTGGCTCAGTTTTTTCTCTATGTATATGTTTTCTCCGCCAGAATGACGGTTTCGAGGAAAAACGCAAGAAACCTTAGTTAAATTCCATCCGGGGGTAGTTTCTCGCGAAAGAAGGTGGTTGCACCCACTGACGGGGTGGGAACTTTTCGGGTTCTTATTTCTACTTCTATAAACTATCCTGGACAAAATATCATTTGTACATAATTTTGTTCTTATATTTGCTGTTTTTTCGGCTAATTATCGTGGGCTAGCAAACCCAAATAGTTTCCGCAATTACTGCAATTTTTCCTTATGATATTTACCAGTATCCGATGGCGTATAGCTCCACACTATGAAGTTGATGTAAGACAGTACTACAGGTGTCTCCAGGCCGATGGATAGGCAGAAGAGCGTAAGTCGAATAGCTAGATATCCCTCGATTTCTTTAATAGGGCCATTTAAAGCGTTGCGTCTATAACGATAGGCCAAATAATTTGAAGGATCTGAAAGATAGAATAAGGGCGGAGATTGGTCGAATATTTTAGATGACATTCCATAACTGTTTATGACATTTTCAATAGCGACTTGCACATTGCTTAGCCGTTAATGGGGCTCAGTTTGAACATCTTATTAGATAATTTGTTATTTTTTTTCTATAATAAATTTCATTTATCATTTATTTTCCTACTGGTATAAATGTGGGTGGCTTACCCCTGCGTATAAATATAGAAAGCAAAAGCAAAATCATCCAATATAATTTTAAGAAAGAAAATTCTAAGGGGCTGTAACTATTACAATTTTAGTTACAGTCGGTGTCATCTATCTGCAATTTTTTCTTATTAATAGCATATTAATAAATTAGAAAATGGAAAGCTAAATAGTTAACAAGGTGTATATGAATAATAGGCATAAGGTCCACAATTACATAGGAATTCAAAATATAATGTTATCATTGAAAACCTTTAAAGCTAAACTGTGAGTAAGGCGACAAAGAGTCAACAATACAATGTAGGTGGTAATATGGTTCTATATCCTTCAGAGGGACACAGATCAAATATTTGCTTCTTTAGGTATTCAAGATCGTAAAAGAATGTGAGAAATATGTACTCGGCGTTTGAGGATTTGTAGGAAGCTTATGAATAGCAAAGAGCTATGTATATGCTGATAGACTGAGCAGAATGGTTACTGAATAATATAAAAGAATTTAAATAGTATGTGTAGTAAGTCATAACTTACAACTTTATTAGTTACTTTTAAAATGTACAATTAACAAAATAATTATGTCAGCCGAGAAGTGTAAAAAGTAGACCAAAGGACGTGCGGCTATACGAGTTTCACAAAATCCATAAATTATTTTGGTTATTTATTCATTTTCTCCAATATGCGAATTACGACGGATAAGTTTCAATCATAATATATTATGTGCTTAAATTTGGCAACAACTTTAAGAAGTAATTAAAAATCGTATAGGTACATAATATACAAAACTATTCAGAGCAACGTAAATGTAAGACAACTCGTACTAGAGGAACGCCAATTATATTGTATAGCCTTTGTCGATTGCCTGTCCACAAAACACAAAATAATTGAAAAATAAATAGTACGATTTCTTTTCTTTACTAGACGAAAAAACCGTTCAATATTTAATGTGCTTTTGTATCGCGACAACACTATAGCTTCAGTTAAACAAATCTGCTGTTTTCTTTGGTGAAGATGTCACTCCATGTTTGCTCTACTTTTCACTCTTTATGAACCTACTATAGTTGCACATTAAAATAGTTATGAGACGTAGGACATTTATTTCCTTTTTGTGCGTTATTTTTTTTATTCATATCAAAGTCATCTCCCATTCAACTCTCTTTTTAATATAGAAAATTTATCTTTTGTTGGCGTTTTTTCAAATATCACATTATGAAAATCAACAATGAAAATTTCCCAACTTATAGAGGTCTATGCAAATAAATCCATGGAAGACATCTTCTATTTAAATTTTTGAATTTTAAGTATCAACAACTTTTTCAAAATTGAATGATAAATTAATAATAATGCTAAGACCATTAATATTATGTTCATGTAACATTTAACCTATAACTAGTGCGCCATTGGACTGTATTAGATAATTTTGTTTTTCAGAAGTACCAATTTACCCTTGTGAAAATTAAATTTCGATTTTTAGGCTTTTCTCAAAAAAAATTACCTCCAAAGTTGAACATAATCGGTTGATATTAACTTGTGAGAGGCCATGGAAGTTTCCCGCGTAATTCTTATGGGTAAGAGATATTTTAGTTCAAATGTTCGATAGAATCGTAAAAATGTAGTGAAATAAAAATTACCTCTTGAGAATTATCCAGAGAATCCGAATTAGTTATTCCATTTCAAATTGATTCTCCATAAAAGCCTTTCATGGTATCTATTTTTGCTTTTATCGGGTCATTTTGGGTCCCATTAAAGGGTCCCATGGAGGATTACTAACTCATACAATTTGGAACAGAGGGATTTGTGTGGGATTCTATTTCACTACATATCTACAATTTTGTTACTTTACGAAAAAAAATTTCTACCCTTGAGAATTACATGAGAAAATTATTATTATTATTATTATTAAAATTATTAATATCAATCGATTTTAGTGTTTGAGAATTTCAATCAGGTCTGAGGTATGAGACAAAACAATTTTAAAGTTGATTTCTTGAGCCACCCTAGTTAGTGCAGTTACATTAGGCGGAAAAGGGAAGCATGTGCCGAAAAAATACAAGTGTGCTGAAATTTTGGACACACCTTTATTTTGACCTTAGAAGCAATGTTTCCATTGAAATCGCACTTGCGTTTCCAATTTTTCTATCTATCTATACTTGTAATCTATGGCTGTGGCTGCAAAGCCATTCGCACAATTTTTCAAAGCAAAAGGTCACAGAAATCAGTTTTTCGCAAATATCTCGCTTTCTATGGGTCACATAACTTTTTTTAGTTATTACAAAATATGACGGCTAGGAAAGTTATATACAACTTAGGCATACAACCAACCATTCAATAATAGACTGCTGAGTTTTGTGACAAGAGGCATAATCCATCATATGTATATATTCAACCTTGAGTCACTTCCGTGGTGCTCTAACAACGAATCAACTTATATCACTAGTTACAGGTTTTATCGATAGTGATAAAATAAATGAATAATGCTTACAAAATTTGCCTCCAATCTCTGCAAAATGTTGTTGGCAGAAAATTTAGTAAAATAGAATTTAAATATATAAAGAGAGTCCTTCTACTTTTGTCAGTCAACAGCTTTATAAAAGTTCAGGACTTAAACGTTGCTGTAGATCCTTTGCTGATGTTTGAAGAAATTAGCTTATACGATATTTGACAAAAACCTTCGACAATATATGCTGTACAAGTTAAGTCCTTATCCTACGGCACTCTTCGATGATGCAGGCATGCGAAAAACTATGAAATCAATGCTCTATAAATGATTTTAGCCTTGGTGTGCTGAAGTGACCGCTGATAACATTACCTACATCATTGATGGTGGATTCCTGCTGTTTCAATTAATTTATAATAATAATAATATTTATTCAAGTAGGAAGAAACCCTAATACACAAACATTTCCTAATCAATAATTATACATATACTTACATAAAAAAGATAAGCAGATTTACCGATAACTATAAGCTAAATATAAATAACAGTATTATTATATTTGCAGTGAACATTGAAAATTACAGTTTGTTAAAAAAAAAAATTTGAACATTACTTTACATTTGTAGTTATATATGAAATAATTTTTTGTTTAAAACTGTTCAAGGTATTACAATTTTTAATATTATCAGGTAATTTATTAAATTCATTCAGACCCCTAAAAAATAATGACTTCATCGACTTCTTATGTCTAGTTCTATTTATGTGGAAATTATTTCTTGTTCTTGTTTGATGTTGATGTATAAAATTGTTTCTTATTGTAAAATCAGTAAAGTAATTCGGTAACATATTTTTTGAAAGTTTAAAAACAAAAGTCATACACATATAAAATATCCTTTGTTCAACAGAAAACCAGTGTAATGTTTGAAGCATCCAATTTATAGATGTATATCTATCGCATCTCAAAATTATCCTCATTCCTCTATTTTGTAATTTTTGCAAACATTGAAGTTGGTTTTTATCCAATAGGTACAGAATTGTGGAACTAATCAACGTGTGGTTGAATAATTGTTCTATAAACTGTAATTCTTGCATACATTGAAAGAAATGAGGAAACTCTTGAGAAAAAGAACAGTTTTTTTAAAATCTTCTTTTTGATATATTCAAAGTGATTTTTGAATTTTAACGTCTTGTCAATTATAACCCCTAAGTATTTAATTTCTTTTACCCATTGGATTTCCTCGTGATTAATCTTTAGTTGGAGTGCATCTACGTTACTTATATTCAGTTTATATGGTGTATTCAAGACCATAGCCTTAGTTTTCTTAACATTCAGTTTTAATTTATTTATATTTAAATATGTATTTAGTTTATCTAATATCTCATTCATTCTAGTTCCTGTTTCAGTAAGATCTGTTCCACTACATGATATTAACGTATCGTCTGCAAATAAATTCATAAAATCACATTCAATATTATTTATATCATTTAGGTAAATTATGAACAGTAGTGGTCCAAGAATACTTCCCTGTGGTACCCCAATATTATTTGCTATAGGGTCTGATGTTGATTTACCAATCTTTGTTACTTGCAATCTGTTACTGAGGTACTGTTGAAACCATTTATGGACATTACCTTTGATACCATAATATTTTAGTTTATCTAACAATATTTGTCTGTCAATAGCTTCAAATGCACTCTTAAAGTCGAGAAAAACAGCAACAACAAATTTATTTTCATCAATACTGAGCTGCCATTTATAGACTGTCAGCTGAACTGCTGTCTCACATGAGTGGTTCTGCCTAAAACCAGACTGATATCCCATGAATAAATTATTGTAATTAAAATATTCAAGCAACTGTTCATACACTGATAGTTCCAGCAGTTTCTCAATATCAGGTAGGGTATTAATGGGTCGGAAGTCACCCTCTACAACAGCTTTTTCAATTTTTTCAATTGGTGTAACTATACTAGTTTTTAACTCCTCGGGGAAATATCCATATTCTAGGGAAGTATTGATAAAATTAAGATAGGCATATCCCATTGTATCAAATGTGTTTTTAATGAAATTAGACGTTAGAACTTCATTAATATTATTTTTTGTTTTAATATTGGTTACCATTCTTTTCAAATCATGTAAACCTACTAATCTAAATTCATTGAAAGCAGAATGTATGGTATTAAGATTTTGATCAGACCAATTGCTTACTGAGACAATATTATTAGAAATTTCGACTATGCTATTCACAAAGTAATTGTTGAATTTATTGGTTGCTTCTTGCTCCGTTTTTGGAAAGTGATTTGTACCATTTATCTGAAATTTAATGTTTTTATAATTAATTTGATGATTTTTCCCTTTAATGAGAGATTTAAGCGTTTTCCACATCGACTTCGGATCATTTAGATTGGTATTAATTTTATTTTCATAATAGTTTCTTTTTTTTATTTTAAGTAAGTTGACAAACTGATTCCTTTTGTTTTTATATATTGTCCAAAACCTATCCTTATTTTCAGCATTACCTTTTATAAAATTTGAATATGCTATATATGGTATATCTCAGGCACGAGCTTTATTCTTTACTTCAATATCATACCATGGCACCTGATTGGTTTTACATGATATTTCCATTATTGGCGCTACATTATCTAATACTATTTTACACTGATCTACCATGTTTTTATATATTGCTACCATAAAGCCAATTACAAGAAATAAGTTCCAGATTGATACTATTAAATATATCATCATTTAATTTTCTATACATAAAATTATTCCTAATGTTAATATTTTGAGTGCTGTTTAAATTAATACTTATCACAGAGTGATCACTAATTTTGGGGACATTATGAACTACAACTTTTACGCCATTTTGATTTGTGAGCACATAGTCTATTAATGTTGAGCTTAAATTCGTACGCCTAGTATAATCATTTGTAAGTTGTTCAACACCATATCTCAAAAAAAAAAAACATGTCTTTTAATTTATTGGCATAAAAACTATTCTCAAGAAAATTAATATTCATATCACCAATAATTATACATTTACGGTCATTTGCAAAGTAGTCTTCACAACATTCCTCCATTGTTTCCAAAAACATCGCATGACTTGAATTAGGGGAGTGATACACTCCACCAATTAACCATTTAGTCCCATTGATGTTTGCATTAATAACTTGTCCCCAGTAGTTAGTTTCGAGAATATAACGGTTTTTAATTGAAAAGCTAATTCTGTCCCTAATATAAATAAGAACTCCTCCAGTGTGACGACTGTTGGAATTACATCTTACACATTTATAGCCATTTATATTAACTTCTACATCTTCCACATCACTTGTACAACGAGCTTCACTTAAGATTATGATTGATGGATTATAACAAAATAACTCATAAACAATTTCAGATTTGTGCGCCAGGAAACTTTCGGCATTTATATAAATGATGTCACTATTAAAGCATATATTAGGGTATTCTAGTTGTTTTTTCTTTGGGTAACATTTACAGTGACTATGGTAGGTACATTATTTATATAACGAATTGTTTTGTTCTCTCCTTGTGCATTCAAATTATTTAACTGTTCCTTTAACATCTTATAGTAATCTCTCTGCATCTTGGTCTGATCTGAGAAAATTTTTGTTCCTGGTACATTAATTAATTTCTTATTTTTTAAGACAGTTAAGGCATTATGACAATTTGGTAAATTAACTTTCAGCGGTCTATTTCTGTCATTATTAAATTTTCCTACTCGGAATACTTTAATTTTTGTCAAGTCTACTTCAATATTTTTCAAGATTTCTTTTACAGAGTTTTTTTCTTCTTCATTCCTCTCAGCATGTGTAGTCCCAGTCGGTTCTTTGATGTTAAGAATCAATATGTTAGATGCTCTTTTTTGCCTCTCACAAATTTCAGCAATTAATGTTTCATTATTTGAAGCCGTAACATTAACATCGGGCACAGAACCTCCTAAATCTGGATTTGTGTGAATATTCTTAATTTGTGCTTCCAAATCACTAATCTTTCTTATTAGCCTAGGTATTTGTTTAAAGCCCTGATCACAATCCTCACAGAGAAAGATTAATTTCCGTTTTTTTAGTTCCATACATCTTGTTTCAGAGCTTGAAAGTCCAGAACACGTCTGGCAAAATTGATTTTTACAACTGTCACAGCAATAAGTGGTCCCTCCATCCTTATTACAGGAGGTACAAATTGCCATTTTAATTTATTAAAATTTAATTAAGTACTTTAAAGTTAAATCCGGTCCTGTTCAATGTATTTAATTTTAATTTTTTTGTTCTTTTTTTTTTTTTTTGTTCACCAACTGATAAGTGTTTTTCTACACCTGATTTTAAAACAATATATAGTTTTCACTGAAGTCATTTGTGCTGAATTTAGTATTTATTAAGTTTTTTACCATCACTTATTATTAACAACGATGTAACTTAATTCACTTTTTTACCCAACTTATAGGCAACAGTTTGATATATTCTTTTATTTTATTTTTCAATTATTAACCACAATAATTAATACTTTAGTAGAGCACAGTATTGTCACATATAGTGTACTAGAAGCTAATTATATAATATGTTGATTATTTACGAAAACATTTAGGTTCTGACATAACGGACACAATATCGCTTGCTCCAGATGTACTTCTAAATACCACCTTTTACAATTGCACTAACGGATGTAATACAAATTGCAGGTGCAGAAAAGTTGAGCTGTGCTGTTTAATACTTTGTGGCCATTGTGAGTCAGTCACGTCTCAACGAAAATGTCGATAGTGCTATTGAGGACTCAATAGAAAATACTGAAGATGAAGAATATGATGAGATTAATTTTGTTGATTTCATCACAGAAAATATTACAGAAGCAGAAGGGAATGATGAGGAAGAATATGGAGAGGAACATGTGGAGGGGGAGGAAGAGTGTGAGAACGAGGACGAGCTGTGGAGCGTACTTAAAGCAAGGAAGAACTTGGCCTATTAGGGAAATCATGTAAGAAACACGAGCCTTCCACCCTACCTGGAGGTGGTCTGAAAATGAATGCATCACTGCTCGTTAGTTCTATAAAGTATTGCGTAATAACGGCTGATTGTACGTAAAAGATGTGTATAACCTTCCTTGTGGAGAATTTTCTAGTTTTCCTTTTTGTAATAACTGAAGAAATCATACGAGTCATAGGAAACGAGATATTTGCGTATTTTCTGACATTTGACGTTGAATAACTAAAATCGCAAGTGCAATATTGATGGGGGCGTTGCTTTTTAGGTCAATATAAAAGCGTTTGCAAAATTTTAGCTCACTTGGATTTTTCTGGTAGGCGGATTGGAGTAAGTGTATAGATGGTTGCTTATGTTTTGTGGTTACGTGTCTCTCCGAATACAAGGAGAACTTTTATATTATATAATATAAAGGTATTATAAGTTATGTCCTTTTTGCACATTATATGACAGTAATCAGGGATGGTTTCTAAGCGGTTATTTACTACTTTATTTTTAGTGGCAAAAAATTAATTTTATCAGTTTTAAATTACCAAAGCTATGGGGTATATATGCAAGATCCCAGTTATAGGTCGAATATGAAAACGTATTTATTTATCATATAGAACCCATTTAAGCATACCCTAAAGATGAATAGCGGCAATTTGTATTCTGATGGCTTTTTGACAAAACATCATAAGCGACACTTTTCATTTCTTACGATTTCAAGTTCGAAAGGTTGCTTCAGTTAAAGTACGGTTCCCTACAAGACATATGATGTTACTTGCTTTATTATCTTTGAACGGCAACAATTTTAAAACAGAACCATTGTAAGCTTAGCTGTTTTACCAGCACATACATGTAAGTATGAAGTAGTTCGTCGATTACAGTCAGTGTTTACATGATGAGGATAATTCTCGTAATCGATACGAGGACTATCGTCTGAATATGCATGTACAGGGTTATTCATTATATCTAAGCCGCCCTTTATTATCGTTATTATTGGGGATAGAAAAAAAAGCTTCGAATAGAAGTCATAGGGCTGTAACTGAACCACTTTAATAAGTTAATAGAAGCACAGTGGCGTGCCGAAATTGAGAGGTACAATAAGCAATAATATATTTTTGTAATATCTTTGAATTTTTGAATTACTCTTTTTTTTCTGATATCAAAAATATGACATATGATAGTCCTATCTTCATCAGTTTTCGAGTTATTGAACATTTAAAATCGTATTTAAGCTATTTATTATACCAACGGAAATTACAATATTAAAGTAGTCTATGAAAATGACAAGTATTCTGTTCTTTTTTGACATTACTTATTTAATGGAATCAAAATGGGATACAGTGCCACGGAAAAAGTGCAAATATTCACATGTTATATAAAAAATAATAAAAATAAACGTGCAGCACGAACAGAATACAGAGTGTAGTATCTAAATTGTCCAACGCCATCAATAAGCACGTTTGAATATGTTTACCGAAAGGTAAATAATACCTCCAGTTTCAGTAGAAATCAGGGTTCTCTTAGAGCAAACGAAGAAGAACAGTTGGGTATCTTGCTGTTGAAGGTAAATCTATGTTTAATAACCACTAATACACTATTGTTGAAATATTATTATTTTCAGAAAATTAATTTTAATTTTATTAAATTTTAATAGAAAAAATTGACGCTCATGGGAAAGAGAAAACAACAGGAAGAGATTAGTTCAACAAATAAAAAAATCCGACAAAAAATCTGTCCGTGTTAGTGGGACCAATATTCTATAATTTTATTTTAAATCGTACCTATTTAGAAGAAATTCTTCCAGAAGTTGAAAACATTATTTTACACAATTTTTCAATTAATGAACTTGGTAATATGATTTGGATGTAGGACGGGGCACCTCCACATGGTGCGCTAGAAATTCGAGAACATTTAAACAATGAATTTCCGGTATGGATTGGACATAATGGGTCTATTAAATGGCCGCCTAATAGTCCCGATCTCTCTCCATTAGATTGGGGGTTTTTAAGGGATATAGTTAATAAAAGTAATAATCACAGTATTCTTGCCATTAAAGAAGCGATTCAAAATGAAATAAATAATCTAAACGTTGTCAATAACGATATCATTTTGACGATATGAATTTTGCATCGGAAATAGTGGTGGCCATATCGAACAGCTTTTATAATTTATTATTTGTATTTGTTGTTTTGTTAATATTATATGTTCATAATTAAATATTTAAAATAAATACGGTTTGTATTTTTCTTAATATATTAATTTTCAATATTCAATAACTCGAAAACGGGTAAAGCTAGAACTGTCATATGTCATATTTTTGAAATCAGAAAAAAATAATAATTCAAAAATTTAACAATACCATAAAAAAGTATATTGCTGCTTCTTGTATCCCTCAATCCCTGCACGCCACTGATTAACTTCTTAAAAGGGTTCAGTTAGAGCCCCACAACTTTTGCTCCAAACTTTTTTTTCTATCTCCAGTAATAACGATTATAAAGGTTGGCTTAAATATAATGAATATCCTTGTACATGTGCAGCTTTATTTTACTTTTATTTCCAGTCAAATTATAATTTAGAAAATGACATTATGTGAAACTACTGTATCTTAATACTAAATTGTATTTGTGTTTAATAAGATAATGATAAATTAAGGTAAGAAACAATTAGATTTTGGAAGCTTGTATAGCAAAAACTTCAGGAAATTAATATGTATGCTTTATTATTCAAAATGTTACTTACATTTTTTTTATTCATAGTTTCTGCTTCAATAACACTGATCTACAAAGAAACAACATGTTCTGCTCCAAGGACTTAATCTAGCATTCCTTAAGTATTTTTGTGTGCTGAATCCAAATTTTTTATTTAAAAATTTTTCTACCGCGTAGATTTCCAGTGAATCGTGGATTTTATTGCCAAAATATGATTTATAACAATAAAAACGGTGATTTACTCGAAATCTAGTCTGTAGAAAAATTTTTAGTTGAAAATTCGCATTCAGCGCACAAAAATACATAAGAAACGATAGGTTTAGTCCTTGGAGCAGAAAGTTTTGTTTTTTGTAAACCAGTGTAATAAAAAATTAATTACAGAAGTACACAAAAAAGAGTTGTCGATTCCACGGACCAGACCACTCATTTCCGGTGTATTTTGGCTTGCTGAATCCGAATCAGGTGTTAGTTTTGCCCCACCCTGTCACAATTTTTTTCTGTCCTTAAAAAGCAGTTAGTAAAATGCAATTTTTGCAGCATCATCAAAACACCAAATTTGAACAAAATATTTCATTTGTACTCAGATATTCGAGCTTTCAATTTTTTTTCTGTAATAATTTTTTTTTTAACTTGAAAACTTACCTTTTCTTAATCATTTTTCTTTATTTAATTTAAACAATTGAAAAAATCACTTTAAATCGGATTTCCTGAATATTGAAACTATGTTCAAAGTGAATAAATAAAAAGCAGATCGTTTAAAAAATGGTAACTATAATAACATATATGGTTATTTTGATTGGAAATTACCTCCATTATCGCATCACATCGTTTGGTCGTTCAATATGATACACCCTGTATATTCGCAGATTTTAAAACAAATAGAAGAGTTAAAACAAATAACTTATCACTACATTTAACCAAATACGACATTTCATGGAATCATAATGTTACACTACACATGATATGATCCTACCACCACAAATAAATAGTTTGGGTGTCCTAAGTATTGTATTGCGTATATTCCACCAAGTATTACCATCATTACATTAACAAGGCATGACGGTATCAGCTTTGCATATGAATTATCTACCAAGCAAAACTATTCTTACAAAAGCGTCTGAAACATTTTCTTTATAGGATTTTGCAAACAGTGGAAAGAATGAGAACTAAAGGAAAAACTATATATAAAAATATTAATGAAATCTTTGCATTGTTTCAATAACCTGACTTCTGGTTATGCTAACAAGTAAAAATTCTGCCATTCTCATTTTAACACTAGCATCCAACCTAGTCCCCTACGGCTAAGCAGGCTAAACTAGTATCTACATGATCCCCTAGGATATGTAAATTCAGTTAAAAATGAGAACAAAGGCCTGAAATTAATTTATTTACGTACCTTGTCTTTAAAAATTGTTCATTCTAATGAATTACATTTTCATAAAATCTCATTCAGTTTCTTGGAAATGCTTAACCTTTGAAACGTTTTTCGTCCCTATTGTGGACTCATCAGAAAAGCCTAAAGCCACTCATAACGATGTTCCATGCAAAACTAAGACATTACCCATGAATGGTATAAAATAATTATAATTGACATTGACTGATAAAAAATAACAGATCTTCACCTATCTATTAGCTAACTAGTATTGGAGCCTATATACTCTATGCATGTTTAAAAGTGAATTATTTATTATTTGTTTGCTTATAGTAATGAAACATTTTCTTTATAGGATTTTGCAAACAGTGGAAAGAAAAGCTATCTATGAGAACTAATGGAAAAACTATATATAAAAATATTAATGAAATCTTTGCATTCTTTCGATAAAAAATTTTTAAAGACAAGGTACGTAAATAAATTAATTTCAGGCCTTTGTTCTCATTTTTAACTGAATTTACATATCGTAGGAGATCATGTAGATACTAATTTAGCCTGCTTAGCCGTAGGGGACTAGGTTGGATGCTAGTGTTAAAATGAGAATGGCAAATCAGAATTTTTACTTGTTAGCATAACCAGAAGTCAGGTTATCGAAAGAATGCAAAGATTTCATTAATATTTTTATATATAGTTTTTCCTTTAGTTCTCATAGATAGCTTTTCTTTCCACTGTTTGCAAAATCCTATAAAGAAAATGTTTCATTACTATAAGCAAACAAATAATAAATAATTCACTTTTAAAAGCGTCTGAGTGCGCATCTAATAAATTTTGAAATGAAACACTGACATCCAAATCCTGCTGATCAGTGAGTATTTAAAAATGTTAAATAAAAGACTCCTGTGCGTCCAAGTGATCACTCCGAAAGTTTATGAATATTTTGACTAGAAAATTTCTCATATCTAACGAAAATATATAGGATATTCCAGTTTCACACCGACAAATTGAAACTATTGATAAAGAACATGATTCTTTTAAGGTTTAATTTTATTTTGGAGGGAAAAGTTGCTCGCGGTAGTTTATCTGAGCCAATAAATATAGCGAATAAAATAATAATTTCATTAACTAATCACATACAAGCCTGTTTTTAATTATTATTATTATTATAGCTACGGGTTAAAACATGCTGATGTTGAAAAACTATTGAAGTCGGTGTTAAAACGAATAAACAATAAAATTAAACGATTTTGCAGACATACACAAAAAATATGTCGAGTGCGAGAAGGCAGACCTAGGTATTCCCATGTATTTTGAGCTACTGAACACGAATCCGATGTCCGTTTAGCAAGATTGGCTCTTGCATTTTTCCTAACCTCAAAAAACAGACAAAATGCCCGAAAAATCTCAAACAAGTAAATAAAGAGCTTAAATGAGCTAACCACCATTTCCATGCGTATTTTGGGGCGAAGAAACTGAATATGGACGGCACGATGATCTATAGTCATTTTTAAGGGAGATACACACCGCCAATATCAAAGGTCCGAGGATTTCGCTTCTCCGGCGACATGGGTTCCTCTAGGGAGCAACTGCATCCGAACGAGGGACCATAAAATTATGAAAAACTTCAATGACACGCAAAGGGAACAGTTAGTTTCCGAGGTAGGGCCGCTCAGAGTCACCGGAAGGAGAAAACATTTCTTTCCCCCACTTCTCGAGACTCTATCTCGGAAACCAAAAAAGATATGGACGTTTGGTTTACGTCATTCGATTTATCACGTCTCCTTACGTACTCTCGAATTTTTTCAAAATTTTAGGGTTTCTCGTTTAGGACCAGTGGCCCACGAGGTTGGGTCGTGTCGTTCCAGGAGCGAAATCCTCTGACCTCTTACTTCAGCGGCTTGTATCTCGCTAAAAAAGTAATCGTAGATCATCGGATATAAAATTTAATTTTGAATCGATTAGGTAGAAAAGAGGGGGGTCGGTGTCGTGCAAATGGCTTTGCAGCCACAGCCATAGATTATAAGTATAGATAGATAGAAGTAGAAAAGAGGGGGGTCATTTTTGTCTGCAAAAAGTTCCACCTTAAGAATTTTGGTAAAAAATGAGACTGTCGCAAAAAATCTTAAAAAAATCAGCACTGCGTAGGATGGTGAGACAAATCCAATGACATAAACTAGAAGTGTATGACTTTTTTAGTTTCCGAGATAGAGTCTCAAGAATGGGGGAAAAGAAATTCTCTCCTTACGGTGAATTTGAGCGGCCCTATCTCAGAAATGAAGTATAGTAAGGATGTAGCAATTTTAATACCTAAATATTAACCCATTAACGCCGGAATTATTTTTTTTAGTTTTTAATATTTTTTTTTACTAGATGTGTTACACCGGACAAAAGGAACAAACAATTATGTAAACTTTTTTTTTACAGATTGACAGGTAATGAGATACTTGCCGTTACCATATGGCAACGCTCTAGGCGTCTGGGCTACCGTAACTTAACAAAACCCCAATTTTGTATATTGTTCTAGAAAATTATTAAAAAATTAAATTTAAATAACTATTATTAAAAAACTGTTTTATTATAAAATTTAGGATACATAAAAATATGAAAACATATTTATTGTATGAAATGGGACAAAACAATCTATGCAAAGACCAATTTGCACACTCACAATGTGCGTACTATCGATTTGCATTCGTTGCGAGCACATCTTCTTTTCTTTTTTTGGTATGACGAATAAAATAATTGATGCCATCGAATCTGATAGTATCGACTGTCTGATAGTGCAGGTGACGCTGAAGGTCTCTCAGTTGCTTTAGGTGGCACACCGTATTTCTTCAGGTAGGCATTAGTAATTTCTCGTTTATATTCAAGTTGTGATAACTTTCGCCCAGATTTGTTGCGTAGTATCCAACTGTTTTGCAAAGCTACATCTAAAAACCAGGTAAGTATAGACCAGTATCACTTTTCTCCACGTATTCCAATACGATAGATAACAACTGACAGTTTGATCCATTTGATCTGTCCCTCCCATAAATGAGTTGTATTTTGTAATGAGTTTGACTCTTGAAACCGTGACAGGTTTCAATTTTTGTGAACATCGTTCTGTCTGGATATTCTCTTGTGTACCTTATGAAGAAGAAGTCATAGCAACAGTGGCATTATCAAATCAACGTACATACAAATTACCATCATTTGCTTCTATGGCTGACTCGTAATAACCACGCTCTTTTTCATAGAATCTTTTTTAATTGTTAGGGATTATGTTCCCTGTGTTTGGAGTTCTGTTTTCGCGGATTGTGGCAATTGCTGAATAGCCACGAAATTTCATATATGAAAATAATACAGAGCCAGAAAACAAAATATCCATATAAAAATTGTATCGTCTTCATCTTCATTGCCCGATTCTTCTTTCTTGTCTACATTTCGATCTGGAGGATCTATTAAAATTGTATCGTCAAGTTCATCATTGTACGCAATGTCCATTGCCTCTGCTAAAGTCAACCCACCCCTAAAAAGAAAGAAATCTTTTCAAGCTACTACAAGCCCCTAGCGTTGCCATATGGCAACACTCAAGTTTAAACAGGGATATCATATGTAATAAAATTAATTTTTTGTTTGAATTGTTAAAACAACAAAGTTCCGAGTCTATAAAACACCATCATAAACAAAAAAAATATTTTAGAAGCATTGTACAGAAAAATATAATACTTACATAAAACGTACATCCATATTTTCGGCCATTTTTAATTCACCACAAAATTGTAAACAAATGCTTAAATTACTGTCAACCGCAGACTAATTTGCGGAACCTGTGCCAAGTTAGGCATGTTTTGACACATAAAATAATATATTCCCCCACTCTTATCGGTACGTATGACATACAGGGGTGATATGCAAATAAAACGTGATATGCAAATAAAACGTGATATGCAAATAAAAGTTACTAGCAATTATGGGATGGAAATGTTAAAATTAACTAATAATGTCAAAATTTACACTTTCCTATAAAATCTCAAAATCTAGTCAATTTCAGGTACATTAGTGTGAATAACAAGAACATGTAGACATTGAACATTTATTAAAACACAGGTGAGATGTAGGTACAACAACAAAAAATAAATAAATAAAGTTAACTCGATCTATCCCCAACGAAGAAAATTCTATATGTTTGCTCTAACAAAACTATTCAAGTGATTTAAAATATCTTTAAGGTTCTCTCGCAACCATGAATCATATATTATACACAACGAGTTATAGTTTTCAACAGTGAATTAAAAGACATTACTACGAGTTTATTTGTCACTAAAGTGTGACGTAAATGGACAAAAATTCATGAGCCAATGAATTACAATATTTACTGTACAAACTCAGGTGTTAATGATGATCTAAAATATGTATGTTCCCTTAAAATATTTCATGTACAATGTGGCCAAAGGCATACTAACCCCACATGGTACCATGCGATGTCTTTACAATAAGATGTGAACGCGTTTCAATATTCCACACATAAACTGCAAAAATGATATGATTTACTTTAATGTATGAATCAAAAAAATCACTGAATAAATCTGTAATAATTTCTTCAAAATTATACAACTAAAACAAAACAAAAAAATCTGATCAGAGCCTTGGTATTTTATGTGACTACTGCAGCGTGACCTGTCACCACTTCCTAGACGTACTCGACGTTGGCTACGACTACAAACATAAATTCACATCGGCATGTCACCAGACTCCTTGCATTAGATCTCTTGGAGACTGCCGCGAACAACTTTCCAAGCCAAAACTTCTCTAAATCTTAGACAGACCCACACATAACCAAACCTCTGAGTAATAGACTTCCTCCTATTACAACTCCTCTAAATACTAGGCCCCATATAACCAAAATTACTGAACCAACCAGCTTGGTTCATACATTAGCTATTCTTCTCAATAGCCTAATCCATATATATGTCTATCCAAACATATGCCTGAACAAACATAGGCCCATCCAAACACTTTGTAATAATTACAATAAATAAGAACTTTTCCAAGACAAAACTCAAAATAAAAGGCTTACCTCATATAGAGACTATTACATAACCTCACGAAACACGTGGCGTTAAAACTTCAAAAAAACCAAACGAATTCCTTCCTGGAATTGACAAAACGCTTACAACAAAGCGGTGAAGATCGTTGGGTACATCAAATCAAATCCAAAACAATGTTAACGATGTAAAACCCAAATTCTTCAATACAAAATCGGGACCGCCGCCGTTCGCTGTAGCGTGGCTGTCGAAGCACCAGACCCAGACCGGAAATCTGCCACAGTTCTCAATGTAGCCAACTTGAGCACCTAGAGAAAATACTTTCTCTAAAAAATGAAAATGCGCCAACAAAGGACTCGATAATCAAAAGACTGAATCTCACAATTATGTAATATCTCAACTACAAGAATATACGATTGACACCATCATTACTCAAACTATTCTTTAAGAAAACATGTTTACTTTCTGGATGTTAAGATTTTTACAGATACGGCCCGTTATGCCCTTTAAAGTACGAGTGGTTGCATACCTTTCTATTCCATTAAGTGAATTAATTAGTCAATTTACAGTAAATAAATTGAAATTAGTCATGTAGCTTTTTCAAATGCTACAATGTCTGGGTTACGCCATTCGATGTCTCTGTTCTCTTTGACTATCTCTGAATTTTTTCATAATTTTATGGCACCTCGTTGGAATGCAGTGGCTCCCGAGGCGGACCCATATCGCCCAAAAAGAGAAATCCTGGGACTTTTGACTTTGGCGGTGTGTATCTCCGTTAAAAAAGACCATAAATTATCGTACCGGCCACATTCGGTCTCAGCGTCCCAAAATACGTATGTAAATGGTGGTCAGTTCATTTGAGCTTCTTATTTAATTCTTTGAGATTTTTCGGGCATTCTAATGGTGTTTTTTGGGGTTAGGAAAAATGCAAGAGCCAATCGGGCAAAACGGACACCGGATTCGTATTCAGCTGGTCAAAACGCATGGGAATACATAGGTCTGCCTTCTCGCACTTGACTTATTTTGTGTGTGCCTGTGTTTTTAACCTATCACAAAATTGATATTAGATATTAAATTTCAATTAACTAAACGACAGTGAAATTTTATTTAAAAATTTTTAATAAACATTTTTTTAAAGAAGATTCAAATTTAAAATATTCTTTTATAAAGTATGGTATTCACAAAAAGCATATTGTTTCTCCTAATATTAGTAAGCAGCCATCACAGGTGCATAGCTGTATTGAGAAATTAAGCATTTCATTCCAATAATCCATGTGGAAATATCGATGTAAGCAATGACCTAGGATTATTTCTTAAATATTTGAGATCTTACAATAAATATCTGACATACGTATATTCGAGAAGCTCTATGCAAGAGAAATTCTATATATCCTAATTCTCTAATATGTATATCTGGGATAAATTCCACCATTGAGGTTTGCCTAGATAGGTTGTAATTTAATTTAAATTATGTTGAAGGATCGTGATGCAACCACAGATTTGTCCGATATTCGGCAAATTCCTAACCGATTTAAATTAGTATTTCAATTATCTCAGTATATTTGCTGTAGCTTCTATTACTTTAATGCTACCTTATACGTTCAATGTAAACTACCTTGCATCTATATTTTGCAACAATTTTATTGTTCGTTACAAGATTTTAAAATTATGTGGAAGATAACTTTTACTTCCACACCCATATAGAGGAGTGGAAGTACAGTAATCGTAAAAAAAATATTATTTTTTTTATGAAATAGGTTTAGAATGTCACGAAACGTCGAGATTAAAAAAAAATGAAATGTTGTACACGTATGGATTATAACGAGATCTGGAACTAGACTGTATTTGGAACTTATACGATGAAGGGTTGGATGTAAATAGGGGTAAATAGGGAAAAATAAGTAAGGCAAACTGGTAAGAGTACACTTTGGGATTTGGTGTACATACTAGCAGCGAAAGCCTCCGATTTTTTTAATAATATTTTCCATCCTATCATCAATTATTAAAGGGTTTGATAAAATAACCTTGAGATATTCACATGAAATTTGGTACACGTAAGTATTATAACGACATCTGGAACTAGATTACATTTTGAGGTGCCTTCCAAGCATCCACAAGCTATCCGCCTGAGCAAAATCTGCGGTGCAGGAGGCTGTGCTGTGGTGGTCGGCATCCATCCATTTCTTGTTTCTTTCCAACTCCATTGCAGGGGATTTGAAATAATTCCTTTCCACTGCTGCATTTGTAAATATACTTGTTGCCCATATAATCTTGTGGCGTCAGCTGTTGAAGGTAATTGCGACTAAGTAAATTTGGTACATCTTGACAATCTTTTTAATGTCACACGGCGGTATTACAAACTCATTTTAGGTAGAGAACCAGTGGTATAACGTAGAAATAGAAAAACTTCTATAACACAAACAGTTCAAAGTTGAAGAAATCTCAATAACTGAAACGAATGATCAAAAGCTGTGTGTTATTTATTTATTTTCTTTTGCAACAACTCAATTTTACAACTTAAAAAAACATGCTTATTATTATAACTTATAACTTTAAAATTGCATTGTATTTAATAAGAGTAACAAGTTTCCATTGATAATTGTAAAAAAGAGTATACAAATAAGCAAAAGCCGTCAAAATCGATAAAAAATAGCCAACTTTGAACGGCAATATCTCAGGCAATTGTCATCGTAGCTGAGTATGTGATGGATTTCATTATACAGGGTGTAATTAGTTTCATGTCATTAAAAAAACTGGCAATAGAGACCGATTAGACAAACAAAAAATCTATATGACTTTTTTCTCTAGGGGCACTTTGAAAAAACTCACCTGGGTTTACATTTTTAATGTTAAGGTAGGAAACATTTGAGAACCACTTTTTAAGGGTCAATGGATGTTATACAGTTCCGAATATCAGAAATAATAAATAACTGTAATACTCGACTTGTGTTCCCGGCGGTAGAGGTGCAGCACTTTGATGGGATTACTTGTACCGAACTTTTTATACCACTAATTATGAAAATGTAAATAATTCCTTCTCTTTCGGCACAACGCAAGCATAGCATGGCCGTAGGGGATTAAATAGGATTTGCTTACATGTGTCTTTTAATTTGGAACAAAGTTATTGTAGCTTTTATTGTCTTTTATAAGAATTTATAAAATTTAAAAGTGGTTTATTAACATTTGTAACATTGTGTTAAAAGCTTAAAAAATTAGTAATTGTTTTATGAAATTGGAAAACGAACAGTTAGACGTCCGAGATACGATAACAGAAACTAGTTGTGTAATTTAAGTTAGGAAAAAATCTAATTTTGTTTTAACGAATTGAGCGCATAATTTTTCCCAATCACGTATCGAAAACTAAAAATCGAGTCGTTAGTCTCTATGAAAATCAATGTAAACAATGATAAACAGATCAAAACAAGACAGCGAACACTAATAATAATAAGCATACCTTTAATGCCCAATAGGTAACACCCAATAACCGAACAATTATTTTGAATTTTTCACAAATATTGTTCGAAATTACCTCCATCTCCACGTATAAACATTCGGCACGTCGAACTAACTCCGTTCAAAATATTTGGTAAATTAGGATCATTTTTTATGGTAATAAAATACGTAGTTGCAATTGTTCTAAAGCTCTTCCGCACCAGCTGTCTTTCCACCACTTTCTCCATACGCCAAGTGCATATCCGCGAGCTCTGGATAAGTGTAATCTCTCATAATGTCCAAAATCTGCGTTTTAAAACACCACACTAAACTGTGAATTAACGTTATCAATAAAGAAAACAAGAAGAAATACTTGATCCGAAATCCAAAAAGTAACACAAAAAACTCGAACGAGAAGTAGTGTCTTACGTAACCAAGTACTAACGACTTGAACGATAAGTCAATAAAATAAATCTTAACATAAGTGGCACTAAATTCAAAAAGAACAAAAGCAGTAGACAGAACTAAGGAACGGATAGTTCGTGTCGTGTGGTACGTTATTTACCAAGTAAGGATACAAACTGAAATTACTACTTGAGAATATTACAAGGGAGAGTATACCACGCGTAATAAGTTAATTTGGCCGTAAGAAGCAAAAAACATGGCGGTGTCCTCTATCGGTCGTTTTTAACTGCTTTGTCGGCATGCTATTCGATGATCTCTTAGGCGCACTATACTTATTGGCATGAATGTCAGAGTATTCCAGCAGTTCTAAAACTATGTTTAGTAAATTGGGGGATTGCTAAGAACTTTCAAGGGTATTTGCAAGGGAGTTTAATTTACTTGGCGCCCAATTATTAAATCATCTTTTTTGTGACCCCGCCCGTCTCCACTGATAGTTTGGCCGGCGAATACTCAACTGATAACTGACAGTTGCTTACTGTTACCTAAGAGGCCAGTAGAGTGGTAACATACATTATAATGTTTTGTTAATATACTACTTACTATTGCTTTTGACATGTCCCATATCCTTATTTGTATGATCTTATTGACAATAAATTATTATTATTATTATTATTATTACGTTATTAATTATTTTGAAAGTTTTTGTTTATTTTTTTTCTCCAAAACTATGAGCTTTAGACCCCATGTTATATCAGGTTTTTTTGTTTGTCTTGTCGTTCCCTACCACCAGTTTTTTTAACGACATGAAACTAATTACACCCTGTATATGTAAGAGCGTCAACGAAAATAAATAAATATGAAAATCTGCAGATATTGGGATCTTTGGCAATATTGTCATTACATTACTGATGCCTATTTAGGGAAAGGGCATTGATTGTATGTGGATAATTGGTACACAAGTCCCGCATTGTTTTCTTACTCGCATGAAAATAAAACAAATGCCTGTGCCACTGTAAAAGAAAAAATGGGAAAAAACACGCTTGCCTTGTCGAAAATATTAGAAAGGTTGAATGCATGTCTACACATAACCTTTTGGCTCTAAAATGGAAAGATGAAAGAGATGTTAAAATGCTCACAACCCTTCACAACGACATAATGAAACCTACAGGAAATATAGATCGAAGCACAAAAGAAGAAATAAAAAACATGCATGAGTGTGTTCGCAAAATGGTGAAATGTTACAAAAAACTTTTTTACGGGAAAAACTAATTCCATATGGGAATTTCAACTACAACTTGTCTTCAACTGCAGATCTTAGAAAAGAACCAAACCACAACCTAATTCCAAATCTGGGAGAAGGTCTGTAGATGAAGATAATCCCATGCGTCTAACTGAGCGCCATTATGTTTCCATGATTCCTGCCAGTGGAAAATGGAAGACAGTGCAGGGAAAGAGCATCATATGTTCTAAAACTAATAAACGCAATGATACTAGATACACGTGTAGTCTATGCAATGCTCCACTGTATCTTCTAATTTGTTTTGAGAGGTATCATATTTGTAAACATTATTAGAATGTTCTGAAAAATTTGTTTGGTATTTAGAATATTTTTTTATTTTTGACAGTTATTTCCTAATTATTTCAATAAATAAAGCTCTTGTAGAAAAGATTGTGTTTTAATTGATTTATGAATGGCAATCTGTTTCTATATTATAAATCTAAAAAACAATTTAAATTGTGCTCTATTTGTTAAGTCCATATTACTGTTACTGCTCTGGGCGTATATATACGCATCAGTCCGGAAACTGCCGTACAGTGGGCACGGTTCTGGGAGGTAATACCGCAGTGAAAGAGTTAAAGCTCATTTTAACGGTTGAAATTTCTACTCTATTTTCTACGAAGCAATTCCTATACCTATCCTCTACTCAGAAAAAAGCTATAAACAAGAATTTATTTAAAACATGTTTCGCGATTTTTTGCATTTCTGTAGAATTGTTTATGCTTATAATTCATACAAAAATTTGTTTTTTCAAGGCTGCTAGTTCGATGGATAATTCAGTTTTTGACAAAAAATTACACTCGTAATTTTTTCGAATTCCTCTTAATTTTTGAGTTATTTTAAAAATACCAAAAAACCACTCCATTCACTTCGTTCTCAAAAATGCACCCCTTTTAATAGCATTTTGTGATGCATAAGGAATGAAATAATAGAAACCCTTTAACATAATTGTTTCTTATTTTGTAAATAAATAAAGTAAAATAAAATACCATATTTTCACACATTTTCGGTCACATTTCTTTGAAATTCTCGATGCAATAAAAATGCCTATTTACTGATATAAAGTTGCAGAATTGATTAATTTGTTAGAGAGTTTATCACGGATATTAAAATACAACTATAATTTATTCTTGTACGGAAGAGGTGTGAGAACGAATCAGGATGAGTGCAGTAATATCAAACAAAGGAACACCAGCAAAATTTTAATGAATTCATGAAATTACTACATCAGAATGTTGCTCAATCCAATCCAAGAATTGATCAACTTTGGTGAATATCGAAGGGGAACAGACTTCACATAGGTCGGTACCAATAGAAACCAGTCCAATTTGCACACCATTGTAAATCAAGGGTCCTCCAGAATCTCCGTTACAGGTTCCTTTATTTTTATAACCAGACGTACAAATGTTCTTTTCAGTAACATATATTATGTCGTCCTCGTAGTTGTTATAATATTCTCCACATTCAGAAATGTTTAATACTGAAACATTCACATATCTTAAGAGTGGAGATAAGTCATTTATCGTTGGTGAGTGATTCACATCTGCTGAAAGTCCCCATCCGATGCTAGTCACTATTAGATCAAGGTATTCGTTGTTAACATCAGATCTGCTTGGTAGTGAAATTGTGTTAACATAGTCACTAATTGGAGCAGGTTCGGATAGCTTAATCAATGCTATATCATTCTGATAGTCGCGATAATTGAATCCTTCGTGAATAATAACACTCTCTCCCCTGATGCTCAGTTGAAAATTTTCGTCGCCTGTTATATTTTGTGCTCCTAGGATCACATCTACCCAAGATATGCTAGAAAACAATAGTACATTTTATTAAACTAAATTCTCTTTGGTGCATTTATTAAAAAAAAGATCAGATTGAAATAATTTTAAATTGACTAACATGGGTGTGGATATTTTGGTTTACGAAAGACTACACAGACCTGCACAAAAGACACTTTTCTTTTTTCTTGAACCCGAATAGGTTATTCCAAAGGTTCCTGATGTGCTAAACACGTTGCCGTTGGCTGTTTTGTGCCATCGCGTCACAATTTTGACAAAACTTGACGTAAAAGTGCTGAAAAGGCCATTTGTGCCTATTTTCTTACCCTAATAACTGGACAATGACACGAAATTGGGTAAAACGGACCAGACCATCTTATTCAGCTCTCAAAAATATTCAAAAGTGGCAGCAAAAGAACGCCAACTATAAATGGCGCAAACATTATTCTATTTCTGAGTTTAGCAAGAAATACTAGAATTTTTTGGCCACAAGTAAATCCGACCTACATAGCTAATTCCTTAGGATTTTGACTCGTTGAACACAATTCTGTTACCAATGAGTTAGAAGGTAGGGTGAAGCAGTCACGTGATCGAAAACGGAATCATTTCGCCATCTTGTTACTACATTTTGAAAAAAAATGTAGTATACGTTTAGCATTTTTCCGGTGGACCGTCGAAACCCGAAAAAAACTTCGGATCGATGTCAAAGTCATATCTATCGATTCGAGAGCGAATTTAGAAAATTCCGTCCGTCGGTCAGTCGGTTTGTCGGTCTGTCTGTCTGTCATGCCCAGCCCCCCTAATCCGTTTTCGGATTGCGATGAAACTTGGGTGGTTAATAGGAGGTCTTTAGAAAACCTTAACGCCGGAAGCTCGGCTCCGTTCGGAAACCGGAAGTACCCGATATAGACGTTTCGAGTTTTTCGGGAGAAATTGAATAACTCGATAACGGGTAGTCGGATTGAGACATTTCAAAAAAGAAATGGTGCCGCTGTCAAAGCACTACAAATAAGTATACCAGAGGCTATATCGAAAAACAAATGAAAATTGTTTTTTTTTGCAAAAAACTGGTTTTCTCGAAATCGGGCTAGGAAGCACGATAACTGTCCAGAATATTGATCGATTTCGATGAGAGTTGGTGGAATCAAAGGTACCCGGCTACAAATCAAGCCTATTTCTGGCGGCCCGAATCCGTTGACCGCGAGTCTGTTTTCCAGGGCCGAGTATGATTTTTCAAAGAAATTAATAACTCCCGAACCGAAGAAGGTCCGATTTTGATTTTCAAAAATGGTAATTGTAGGGCTCGATTAGGTCTATTAGTTGACGTTTGTGAGAAATTTGAGAAAACAAAAGCGAATCTACAAATCCTGAAAAACTTGATTTTTTTGATAAATTCTACAAATTCCGAACAGTTTCCTAATAAAAATCGAAAATTAACTACTCCGTCGACCGATCTCTATAACCAGTATAAGGCACGGACCTTTTTGGACAAAAATCTGAAACAGAGTTTTTTCGAAAAATTTAATATAAACGAGTTATTTACGAAAATGCATTCCATAGAATTATTTAAAAAAATATTACAAATTGATAAATTCTCCGTGCGATATAGGTGCAAAAAATAATGAAATGTTGTATTTAAAATATCATCATTCATTTCCTTATTTTCATTTACCAAATAAAAATAGAATGCCCTTTTTGGGTTTCAAAATGTAATTAGCTTTTACTTTAGTCAATGCAAAAAGAAAAAAAAAGAAAAAAAAAGAAAAATAAAACATGTCAAAGCACTGAGTCATCTTGCGACCCTCTGCTGAAAATGTTATGAATCATCCCAACAAATTGTATTAAAAGCATATCAAAATGTAGTTTTTTTCACTTGTTACTACATTTTGAAAAAAAATGTAGTATACGTTTAGCATTTTTCCGGTGGACCATCGAAACCCGAAAAAAACGTCGGATCGATTTGAAAGTCATATCTATCGATTCGAGAGCGAATTTAGAAAATTCCGTCCGTCGGTCAGTCGGTCTGTCTGTCGGTCTGTCTGTCGGTCTGTCTGTCGGTCTGTCTGTCGGTCTGTCTGTCGGTCTGTCTGTCTGTCTGTCTGTCGGTCTGTCTGTCGGTCTGTCTGTCACGCCCAGCCCCCTTAATCCGTTTTCGGATTGCGATGAAACTTGGGTGGTTAATAGGAGGTCTTTAGAAAACCTTAACGCCGGAAGATCGGCTCCGTTCGGAAACCGGAAGTACCCGATATAGACGTTTCGAGTTTTTCGGGAGAAATTGAATAACTCGATAACGGGTAGTCGGATCGAGATATTTCAAAAAACAAATAGTGCCGCTGGCAAAGCTCTACAAATAAGTATACCAGAGACTATGTCTAAAAACAAACGAAAATTGTTTTTTTTTTTGCAAAAAACTGGTTTTCTCGAAATCGGGCTAGGAAGCACGATAACTGTCCAGAATACTGATCGATTTCGATGAGACTTGGTGGGATCAAAGGTACCCAGCCACAAATCAAGCCTATTGCTGGCGGCCCGAATCCGTTGACCGCAAGTATGTTTTCCAGGGCCAAGTATGATTTTACAAAGAAATTAATAACTCCCGAACCGAAGGTCCGATTTTTATTTTCAAAAATGGCAATTGTAGGGCTTGATTAGTTCTATTAGTTGACGTTTGTGAGAAATTTGAGAAAAGAAAAGCGAATCTACAAATCCTGGAAAACTTGATTTTTTTGATAAATTTTACAAATTTCGTACAGTTTCCTAATAAAAATCGAAAATTGACTATTCCGTCGATCGATCTCTATAACCAGTATAAGGCACGGACCTTTTTGGACAAAAAATCTAAAATAGAGTTTTTTCGAAAAACTTAAAATAAACGAGTTTTTACGAAAATGCATTCCATAGAATTATTTAAAATATATTACAAATTGATAAGTGATAAATGTTGTATTTAAAATATCATCATTCATTTCCTTATTTTTATTTACTAAATAAAAATAGAGCCGATGCCCTTTCCGTGTTTCAAAATGTAGTTAGCTTTTACTTTAGTCAATGCAAAAAAAGAAAAATAAAACATGTCAAAGCACTGAGTCATCTTGCGACCCTCTGCTGAAAATGTAATGAATCATCCCAACAAATTGGACAAAAAGCATATCAAAATATAGTTTTTTCACTTGTTACTACTTTTCCGTCAAATAGTGACAGTTTGTTTTCCATGCGATTTGTTGTGATTTTTACTGATAGTTTGTTAAATTTTAGACACTAAACATTAAAATGAAATGTTACTTTTAATATACTCAGGTTATGTATTTCGTAGGACATTAACATTTTATTTTTATTTCACCTTATTACACCTATGAAGGTAAAAGCCGTGAATAGATCGACTAGCCAATCAGGACATCGGGAATGTTTCCCACTGAAGTACCTCAGACGGTGATTATCTCAGCGACAAACAAAGGAATACACATTATGTGTCTAGGGATAAATTCTTTGATCGAAGCTCAGAAATCTAACAATATTAAAAGTTCCTTTTTACGTGTTTTGGAGATCGTATCTTATTTATTTAATATGCCTCTTAATTACTTCTTTGTTTCTTGTACCTTAAACTATGACCAAACTGACCAGACGACAAGTCTGCTTCGTCGTGTTTTATGTTTAGTACAATAATTTATCAATTCCTAGAAATACATACAAAGATTACTTTCCAAGAAAGCTACCTAGTCTCAGACTATTTCTCTAGAGAGACTACTGCGTGACGTGCTTTCTTCCAGTTGCCTAGCGCATAGGCAAGTGGAAGTGTCACTTTGGCGCTGAGCCATATTTCAGTTAAATTCGGTAATCTCGAGCGCCACCTTTGCAATTTTTACGTGGGGCATTAGCCTCCTAAACGCAGCCTGTTGCAGTAGGGCTGGGATAGCTACAGTGGAGACACGGTATGTCCAGGGGTCTAGACGGCAGATTAGACTTTCACTCACATTCAACAGTAAAAGGCAGATGTCGGCAAATAACAAAGTTTAATAACATACAATGGCATAACTTGGCAAAACTAAGTAAAACTGATACCAAATAAATAAAACGGTTGTCGGATTCGGTACGGTGTGTAACTTCAGTCAAACTCGGATCGGAAAATAAAACGGTTATCGGATTCGGAGCGGTGTGTAACTTTGGTTACTCTCGGTTCGGAAAATAAAACGGATATCGGATTTGGTATCAGCTTACGGCGGAAATTATTCTGCCTAGACGGACAGACAGCAATAATCAGAACGGTGGTATTTCGGTTCGGTTTGGAAATGTTGAAATTACGTCAACACTTGATGCGGTGTTTGCCAAGCGCCTCAAGCCCCACAGCTGGGTGCCTTCATTAAATGCATTTCGGTTCGGCCACGTGGTATCTTGTCGGATTGATGCGGAAAATTTCTATGTATCAGAATATAATGTTAGTTAATTTATTTACGGTAGCCTAGATTTTATTTTCGATTCCCGGACTATAATAAGTTTCTGCAAATTATTTCAAAGTAAGGAATTTTGTTCCATTTCGTATCAGTACAAAATATTGGAAACAAAATGAACGGTAAATTAATAATAACACTACAACAAATTTCACAAAAATAATTTTTGCAAAGACAGATTTTATTTTGCTACGAACTAGCTAAAATAAAATATACGGTAATTATAACTTCTACCCATTTGGTAGAACAACATATTATTTTATCGCAGTACCATCACAAATGGTCTGGATTAAAATAATATAAACGGTAAACGGTACACAGTTTTCTCTCGAAATATCATCTATGTTCTTTTTCCCATTTGGAAATTCTTGCGAACATAGCTATTTGGATAAAATCGGAGAAGTTGACAGGTCCTAACTCGGACTCTCTTATTATATTGTAATAATTTAACTTTAAATTTATTTAATTTCGGCTAAGTCGGGAAATAATAATTATATTCTGATACATTTAAACGGAATCGGTTTCAAATTATTGCTTTAAAACACACATTTCAGTGAATTATTCTTATCGGTGTTAATATAAAAAGGTCGACAAGAAACCAGCGGCGATGATAAAACTGTGTACATGTTGTGAATATACGGAATAGTACCCGACTGGGCTGTTTGACGGATCGGACAGAAGTGATTTCAAATGTGGTCTAATGATTAATGAAACTAATTTACCCAGCTCTCTTACCAACGCCCTCAATGTTAATTTTTGTAATTAATGTTAATATTACTTACAGCCCTCTCACTGCCAGGTTTGTAAAATTACCTACTTAAAGTAGAAATCTGTTTCGCGGTTTTAGCTAGCTAAACTTAGGAGAAATCTATAATAATGATGTACAATACATATGTTCGAATGTAAGCGGAGCAAATAACGAAGCATGTTATTAATTTAAACTGCATTTTTGGCAATGGAAAATTTTCCTCGTTACAGCTGTTTATATTTGACAAAGGAGAATAGCTATATAGTTGGAATCATGAATCTTGTCGTTCACGTCATCAATTTATGAGTTTATCAAAGGCATGACATTTTTCTATCAGCTTAAATACTAGCGCATGATAATGTAAATAACAGAATGTCACGTCTGATGGGACTACGACAGAAGTTCTAGGCATAACGATGCGTTTTAGAGCTGAATAACACAACCGCTTGTTGTAGCCACAACCAATTCAGCATTCTGTCGGTTCACTAGCATTGCAGTTGACGCATTTGTTAAAGGACCCCGCACACATTATAGGGGAAAAACGGCTTACGTCAAATTGGCCGAATTTTTTATATGACGTTGAGTCATCATGCCTATAAAAAGTTTTAGTAACATTGGCGCCGAAAAAGCTCTCGTTGTTGACAAAATCGGGATATTTTCGATTTCGTGTATCTCACGGGAGATCGGCGTGTTTTGTCGCTAGCGTTCACATAGGCGCAGGCAATGTGGTGTTTTTTGTATATACATATTTAAGTTTATGTAAAATACAGGGTTGTGCTCCGCTCTCTGTCTTGCCCAGGATCAACGAACAAATATTATTGGAATCATCTGATATCCCTTGCTGTATTTTACACAAAACCTAATGGGATCATTTCTTAAATATAATGTGACAATAGTTATTACTAATAATAATAATAATATTCTCCATTTATTATTATTTATTTTTTTGTAAATATTACTTTTATTCACCCGTAATTTCCACTTTCCATTCCCAACATTCTTCAATTATTTTTCAAATAGTAAATATAACTTGATCATAGGTGGCTTCTGTCAAGTATTGTCCAGAACAAATATACTTGAATAATATCGTGTGTTTTCATAATTAAGTAAATTCCGTTTGAAAAATCTAAAAAACTACAGGTAAGTAACATACATTTAGGTAGGAAATATTTGTAGAAAGTTGCAATAAATCTTTTACAACTTCTTCGCGTTTTTGTTCAAATTCAATACAAATGCATAAACTGCTTTATTAAAGAGACAGAACATTATTTACGTAAACAGGAACATATAGTGTATAGGTATTGGGTTTTTCCTTATACGAGCGTTTTTTTCAGAGCTGTTTCACGTTTGTTCTGTAACATTTTGAAGGCACGTATAATGGCGTACCGCATTAATTGCTTCGTTTTAACAACCGCTTCATTCCCAGAGTTATGAGAATCGTATTGAAATTTGATGCAGAAAAATTGGTAATCGCTGTATATTACCGAAACGAACTAAATAATCCACCAATTGATATCAACAATAATACACGCGTATGTATCAACTGCGATGAATTGTTGAGGACAGACTTAGCAAATGATGATCCTGAATGTATCCGACTCAGGGTTTTAAAACATAAATCGTCTGATATTTGTTGTATTTACAACAATAGGCGTATTTCTGTTCAAGCAAAAGTCCAAATATACCTCGATACTAAAGGGTATCCACGGAAGGCTGAGAGTAATAAATATGCGTGATTGCCTCGTGATCGCGACGTGTTCCATCCTCATTGGTTGCATTTTTCAGGAAATTGCCAACTGTTTTCTCGACTTCAGTTGTATGTAATTTGCGTAAGAGTGTATTTACATTTGTTAGAAAATTAGAATTATTATAACTCATAAACAGTTTAGTGAATCCATTTGAAGTTTATGGTAGTGTATTATCAAGTTTAAAAGAACAATATCCTACACTTTCATTAATATTCAATCGTTTTAAAATCCATCAGGAAACTTCTTGTATTTTTAATAATTTTACGCATGAATGGCTCTGGAGAACTAAGACCACGTGAACATCGCGTGACAGCTCTCAGAGCTTGGTGAATATACTATAACATTTATTTTCTTCACTCTCTTCGTCTATGTAACCACCACTTAGATAATGATCAATTTCTTCTAAGTTTATTTTACGACGGCATGAAATTCTTAAACAGACCTACAAAATTACAAGGAGCGGTTTGAACTTCTTGACTGAACTTCGTAATGAGGCGTTGATTAGGAGTGATGACTGATCCGAATATTTTCTCAGACGAAGACTTTCGAACAATAACTTCATCATCAAAACTTCAATTTGAGGATCCTTATAACCACTGCGATCCTGTAAACGAGGCAAATAATCGACAACGACGTGTTAAAAAAAAAGGATCTCCTGGCGTTTTTGTGTAAATTACGGCAAGGCATATCAGATGATTTCTTGAAAGTAATATTTGCTTATTCTACTCGCCAAGCTGTCAGCATGGCTATAGGCGTTGTAAGAAGATCATTAATGATGCGTTTTGTACATAAAAACATAAGAATCAACGCCTTAACTCGCGAACAGTTTATTGCAAGACATGTAACAGATTTCGCTAACGTTTTGTATAATGCTGATCCTAACATTCGCAAAGCTATCGTCATTGTTGGTGGTACCTACAGTTATATGAAAAAACCAGGCAACTATCGGACATTACGACAATCGTATTCCATACATAAAGGTCGGGACTTGGTGAAATCTGTATTACTAGTTGCAACGAAGGGTTATATTTTAGACATCCAAGAACCCTATTTTGTCGACGTCAAAAATAATGATGCCGCAATACTTTGGACAGAACTACAAGAGAACATTGGCGGTATCAGAAATTGATTTCGAGAGGAGGATATATTTCTTGTCGATCGAGGATACTGTGATATTATTCCTTTTCTCGATGAACTCAACTTGACTATAAAATGCCCACGAATATACAACCAGGAGAGCGCCACTTAACAACAGAAGAAGCCAATAAAGCAAGAATCGTGAGCATTCAGAGGTGGATTGTCGAAGCTCGAAATGGGAACATCAAATCAATATTTCGCTTTCTCGATGGTATTCTTCCAAGAGCTCACGTCCTTCGAGAGACTTTTATTTAATAGCTGGCACGATGATCAACAAGTAAGTAAGGAAAGATTGCCGAATTGGCTCAAACGATGAAAGAAAAAATCGATTATCTAAATATACTTCAAATATACATTGAAGTCGAAAACTTGGAACGAAGATGTGCGATTTGGACCAGGCTTGGTGAAAACCATCTGCAAGGCTTCCCTCAATTAGATATAGAGTACCTACAACGTTTAACAACAAGAATATATCAGTTAAGTTTGGCACCATCTTACGTTCAAGACAAAAAAGATTTCGACGGGTCGGAAATATTTGAATTTGACGAAAATAGGGATGATTCAGAAGGGCGAAAAAGAATATATATTTAGAAACGCTACGAAGTACCAATTGTGGATCTTATTTATCCAAAATATTGACGAACATGACATGGACCAAGACCAAGAGGGCCCAATCGCAGGATACTATTGCATCTGTAAGTCCGGAACCAGAACACTGGGGTGCTGTGCCCACACAACCAGTGTTCTATGATATTTGGGATATGCTAGGCACCAACAAGTTGTAAAATATCCCGATCGTGACTTTCTATATTATATTAAAGATGGAGGTAACCGATGAAATTCAAATAATGACCAGCTAATAGTTAATATTTAGGACTAAAACCGTAACACAAAGAATACAGTCCCACAAATACATCCACCCACACACATAACCACTTACACACACATCCTTTACCATACACAAGGCAAGGCAGAGAGCGGAGCACAACCGTATATTTTACATAAATTTAAATATGTATACAGGGTGTTTCACTTAAATCTTCCAACGCCGATTGCTCAAAAACTAAGAGACATATTAAATTTCTGTAAATGGCAGATAATTGGTGGGATCAAGTGCTATATTTAGACTTATGATAGACGCCGACACCTTTAACGGCTTAGGCGTTGCGACGACCGGAACATCAATTTCGATGGCAGGAGTTTTAAAAACTAAAAATACTAATAGCACATTTCATTTTGAGTTATTTTTATTATTAGAATTTTTTACTGTTTTCCTTTGTTTCGGAGTTATAACATTGAAAGTGTAAATTCCCTTTATTAACATTCTCCAATTTAACGAATTGACTTCATCTAATGCCTAGACTTTGACTATTCTGCTAACCTCAATAACTTTGAAAATGAACAGATGAAACGACAGCTAACGAATATCATTTTTATTTACATGAATAGAACAATATAATTGAAGTATTTAAACAAGAATATATAAATGTTTTAACCATAGTTAATTTTTTAATCTAAAATCCTTAGGAACCAGAATATTTTATAACAATTGTTCAAAGTTGTTTCCACTTGCCCGAACGCAACAGTCATACCAGCGTCTTAACTCAAAATCTGTAGTTCTTAACAGAGTTCTTCTATTTAGAGCAACACAAGATGCGATGATTTTATTTTGGAGATCCGCCATATCCTCAATAGACTCTATATAAACAGTGTCTTTCAAGTAACTCCAAGGAACAAAATCGAGAGGGGTCAAATTCGGTGACCGCGCGGGCCATTGTAGTGGACCGTGTGTCCCAGACCAACTATTGGGGTACAGAACATTCAAATAGTCTGATATAATTTGCACATTGTGAGGTGGGGCCCCATCTTGTTGAAAAATAACGTTCCGCCTAGTTTCAACCGGAACATCCTCTAGTAATTGAGGTAATATTCTGCGAAGAAAATTCCTGTAACGTCGCTATTTAATGTGCCTTCGTAGAAGTGGGGCCCTATTAAATAACCATACATTTATTCCAAAAACGTGCTGGTCACCTCTTTCAGTATTCCATCGGGGATTGTTTTGTGTCCAATAACGGCAATTATGTCTATTTACAACTCCATTGTTGTGGAATCTACTTTCATCGCTCCAAAGAATTTTTTTAAAGATATTTTCATCACAGCTAAATAAATAATCAAACCTTGCAAAAAAATTCATGCGCCTGTCGCGGTCACCTGGCACAAGTTTGGTTTTATAAGGACGGTATTTATTTTGTTTAATTCTTCTGGTAGAACTTATTGAGATATTAGTATTTCTCTTAATTTCTCTCAAAGACATCCTCGGGTTATCATTAATCCGCTGGAGAACCAACGCAATGTTAAAATCATTTGTTGCAACTTTTGATCGCTCCCGTTTCGGCTTTTCAAATGAACTGAAATTCAATAAATTCTTGCATAAATTCAAAAATGTCTTGCGATCTGGCTTTCTTCTATGTTTCGTGGCTTGAACCATGACTTCAAAAAGTGAATCAAATACTAAAAAACTGCTTAAATACCAACAGCAAAATCAAAGCTTATTAATGCTTAAGCTTTTGACAACTGCCTTGACAGCTAAACTCTAGGTTAACAGAATAGTCAAAGCCTACTAGATGAAGACGATTTATTAATTCAGAAAATTTTAATAAAAGTAATTTACACTTTCAATGTTAAATAACTCCGAAACGATCGACAGAAACAAGAAAATTCTAATGATATAAAGAACTCAAAATTAAATGTACTATTAGTATCTTTCGTTTTCAAAACTACTGCCATCGAAAAGTACGTTCCGGTCGTCGCGACGCCTAAGGCGTCAGCATCTATTATAAGTAGAAATACAATAGTTAACCCTACCAAACATCTGCCATTTACAGAAATTTAATAGGTCTCTTAGGATTCGAGTAATCGGCGTTGGGAGTTTTAAGTGGAACACCCTGTATACAAAAAACACCACATTGCCTGCACCGATGTGAATAGTAGCGACAAAATACGCCGATCTCCCGTGACATACGCGAAATCGAAAAATCCCGATTTTGTCAACTCTATGTGGTTCAGAGAGCTTTTTGGACGCCAATGTTACTAAAAATTTTTATAGGGATTGAGTCATCATCAAAAATTCGGTCAATTTGACGGAAGCCGTTTTTCCCCTATAATGTGTGTGGGGTCCTTTAATGATCTTCTGTTTCCTCTCTTTAATTATACGGTGAGCACGTAGAGGTTGGAATAAATTCATTAAAATAGTTACAAACAAGTGACAAAAATTCGCTCAAACCCGTCGATTTTTAAATATATTTCTCAGTCTGTTTATTTGAAAAAAAAGTGCTGCAAATATTTTTTTAAAAGTTTGATGTCATCGCTATTTTTTTAAATGGCAACCCCCATTTTTTAAAGTATCATTTGAAAGAGCACACTTTTCTGCATACAGTACGTTAAATTCTAGGGAGTATTGCATGAGGAAATTATCGAGAAAAACATCTTAACTACTTATAACAATGTAATAAAACAAAAATACAAGAATTTAAGAATACAGCAAAAATAATTAGATTAAATATTCAAATTGCGCGCTATTTACTTCTTGACAATGTCCAAGTCGACACTGAAATTCTCGCAAAACGTTAATAATTGTTTCGAGTCCAATTCTTCCAATTTCGTAAGTAATTCTGTCTTTTAAGTCCTCAACAACTCGAACAATATTCGGTCTATTAAAATACACTTTGGATTTAAGGTAACCCCATAAAAAATAATCCAATGGGGTTAGGTCCGGAGATCTAGCTGGCCATTCTATTGATCCGCGTCTACCAATCCATCTGCGTGGGAAAATATCGTTTATATAATTACGCACTACTACCGATTAATGTGGCGGTGCGCCATCCTATTGAAACCATATGGAGTTTTCCGATACATTAGGGTTTTCACCATTTGGATACAATGCGACAAGTTCTGGAATTATGTTTTGTTGGAGCAGCTCCAAATATTTTTCGCCATCTAATGAACCTTGAAAAAAAATGGACCAAATATTGTAGTCCCAACAATTCCAGCCCACACGTTAACTTTCTGTGGAAACTGAGTGTGGGCCTCCACCATCCAGTGTGGATTTTCACGTGGCCAATAGCGACAATTTTGCCTAGTCACAGTACCATTTAAACAGAAGGTGGTCTCGTCAGAGAAAAGTAATCGACTTAAGAAATGTGGGTTGATATTACATCTTTCCATCATGGTTTCGCAAAAATATACTCTGCGGTCGAAATCATCCTCGTTAAGCTCTTGAACTAAATTCTCTTTATATGGGTGCCATTTATTCTTCTTCAATTATTTTAAAACAGTCGACTGTCAGTAAAACATCTAACTGTTTATTTTCTGAAATTGTAGGACGACCTTTCGTGAAACTATCTCTTACATGACCACAATCTCGGAACTTCTTTTCTATTTTGCTAATAGTTGATTGCGTAATAGGTCGATTAGGGTATTTACCATTAAATAATTCACAAACCATAGTTTGCGTTCAGGACTTGTCTCCATAGCCAATCATTATCAAAATTTCAATTCGTTCTGTCTCACTTAAACGTTGCCTTATTAGCACTTTCAATACGATATCACAAATAAATACTAATTAATGGGTCTTCCAGCGTGGTGAGGCTAATATAATTTAGTGAACTGTATTTAGGTATAATAAAAAGAAGAATGTGTCGGAAACTTACACAATAGGTTTGATAGATTCTCCGTCGTCGATCTCTGCCCAGGCAATAGGAGGGACAAAGGGGGGCCAAAAGGAAAAGGAACAAATCTCCGACACACACAATTAACGTAACAATTATTAAATTAATTTAAGAAAGGACAATTATAATTCACTTATCACTGATAAATAACTATAGCGTTCTGCGACGTAAGTGACTATTGTCTTACTATCATACTACTGTCTCTATGCGGGTCGCGCTCGACACACTCGCCGTTAAAAAAAGTAGCTAAAAAAAACTTCTTAGTATTACCACAAAGAATTCAAAACATATTTTTCTAGGTATAATACTACAAGGCGCGTAGCCAAGTAATGTGTTAGAGCCAGGATAGCGTTGCTAAGTAAATGAAAAAAGCGTAAGTTGTTAAAAGGTTCGACAATAAGTAATGAATGTGTTCTATTAATGTTAAATGTTTTTTTCTCGATAATTTTGTCATGCAATACTCCGTAGAATTTAACGTACTGTATGCATAAAAATGTGCTCTGTCAAATGACATTTTTAAAAATGGGGTTGCCATTTAAAAAAATGGCGATGACGTCATAACTTTAAAAAGTATTTGCAGCACTTTTTTTAAATGAAAAGATTGAGAAATGTATTTCAAAATCGACGGGTCTGAGCGAATTTTTGTCACTTGTTTTGTTTACGTGCTCATTGTATAAGTTTGTAGTGTTTTTTATTATGGTGTTTTAAATTTGCTGTAATTAAGTAAAATGTTGTATAAATGCAAAAGACTGAATGCAGTAGCCGCAGATCTGGTAGTGAAATCAGTTGAGTACTTCATCAAGCAAAATGCAACGGAGGTCCCCTTTTACCTTTGCAAGCAGTCCATGAGGTGAACCGCAAAATTAAATTTAGCAGATGTTTATAAACTAAATTTTCTCTCAGCGTACTTCTAGTGCATTGTGTATTTGTAGGCGGATGATGCAACGGATTTGTAAGGAACCCGTGGAGAGCAGGACATCCCAATCCCTACTGAGGCAAAATATGGACCCAGAAAGGGGTTTTATATTATGTACTCCGAAAGTAAGTTTGTGACGTAGTGGATTTTTAGTTTCTCTAGTTAGTCTATCCGACTGCTGAAGTAGTGTTGTCGCTTAGCAAGAATATTATATTATAATACTAAAATTGTTTGAAGTAATAACAACTGGTATTTTACAGAAAACTCCTTTCAAATGTTACGCCCATGCGTATCATTCTGTGTGATCTTGAGTCGATTTTATTCCGCTATTAAAAGATGATGACGCTAACACAACGACAAGATTCATGATTTCAAGCGTAGATATGTTACTGAACGGCATAGCCAATAATTTTTAATCATTCTGTATTAGATGTACTATAGTGCGTAGAAGCTACTTACACTGCACCACAATGACCCGCGGTCAACACATAATTTGTCGAAATTAGACTTCCTCCACAAAATGAATTACCATTTATCTTTAACCCAACTTGGAAGGGATACGAATGAGGAACAGCCACATCTCCACCAATTATTCGCGGTATGTATAAAGATAAATCGACAGGATTTCGTCTAAATGCTGTCCAGTCTGTGGCTACCTAAAATATAAATTTAACAATGGTAATTAGTAACTAATACTAAAGTATCTTATGATCATTTTGTGATACTTGGGTTCCTTTAAAATTTCATATTTGACATAAATAACCCAAAATATATGCCTGAATCTGGTTCGGGTAGTTATTACTTTTTTCTTGTTAAATCACTCCAGAATGTACTGTAGTGCATATGGTATAGAATAACATACAGAGTATCCCAAAAGTATGGATACGCCTGAATAACTCGTTAGGATAACGATACATGAGGAAAATGACTTCTATAAATGTTGTTGAGGTCATCGCGGGGCATCACTTGGTGACCACGGATTTGATCTAGAAGGTGAATATTAAGGTCACTTGAAGATCAAACTTTCGTTCTTTAACGATCCATATTGACCCTAGTGGTCATCTAAAGGTCCAATGTCTCTCTTGAGCTTTTCAGACTAGTACGTCGTCAGGTTTGACTTGGCCGTCATTATTAAGACATGAAGAATAACTTTCATTTCTTAAATACGAACTCCTATTTTTGACCACGGATTTGGAAATAGGGAAAAATGTACATTTAGATCTATGGAGTCAAATTCACCCTAGGGGTCTCTTTCAGAATGCGCGGTCAGGAATAAGTGTTTCTATTTAAAAATACACAAAAATTGAGCTTCAAATGACCTTGAAACCCCTCAATGTTAAATCCAAGGTCACCAAGTATGCCCCCCATGACCACAATAACTAGAGACTTTATAGACTCCATTTCCTTCATATCGCGCTGTCTCGACAAGATACTAGTTCGAGAGAGACATTTTTCCTTTGGATGACCCTTAGGGTCAATTTGACCCCTTACAACTGCCATGTTCTTCGCTATTTCCGAATTCGGGGTTTCCATTTAGAAACGACCTTAATATTTATCTTCAAGGTCAAGTTCATGGTCACCAAGTGGTGCCCCCGATGACCTCAACAATTTTCATAAAGGCCATTTTCGCCATATCTCGCTATCCTGGCAAGTTATTCAAGCGTATCCATACTTTTGGTACACTCTGTGTAATCTATACTACAATTCTTTTAAATTTTAAATAGCTATTAAAAATTGATATATTTATATTTATGAAAATTAAATCTGTATATATTCTAAAACATGTATTCTAACACTGTGTAAATTCAATAAGAATTGTGTACTGATTGAGTGGTGGAATAGCAATTGTCCAGGGAAATTAGCATTTGACCTGGACAAAATTAGTAAAAATCTGAATTTTTGCACAGACGTTCTTTGAGGTGCCCCAAACCTAAATCCACAAAATGGCTACCCAAAATATTGAAGGTCAAAGTTTTTTGCAAATATCTCGCGTCCTATGCATCGAATTCCCATGAAGTCAAGGGGTCGATAAGATAAAATTGAGATATTCACTTAAAATTTGGTAGACGTATGTATTATAACATCTGCAACTAGATTACATTTTGAGAAGATTCCATTAAAGTGTTGTGGGTTAAGTAGGAGTAAATAGGAGAAAATAAATAAATCAATCAGAAATTTGGGATTTGGTGTATATACTAGAAACTAAGTCCTCAGATTTCTTTCTAATATTTTTCAAACCCCACCACCTCCGCTTCATTATTAATGAAATTGATAACATTAAATTGAGATATTCACTTGAGAGTCAGTACACGTATGTATTGTACTGACATCTGATGATTTCATTAAAGGAGAGAGAGGTGGTAGGTTGTGAATAGGGGATAATAAGTAGGGTAAACTAAAAACTTCATTTTTAACGTATATGGTAGAAACCAACTCCTCAAACTTTTCTGACATCTGCCCCAAATATTATTAAAATTCTATGACCAATAATTTCCATGTACCAGAGTGCAAATCTGGTCAAGGAAATGGCTTTGGAACGTAGCTCGTATAGCCACGACAAACTGTAGGTATTGAGAGTCTTTCTGTATATTCTAACCTAATCGAAAAAGGGGGTAAAAAAATGAAGAGAAACAACATAAGAAATAAACAAGGACACACTCTTCACGCCTAGGGGTCTTTCAAGGCGACTTTAAACACACGAGGTGTAGACCACGGTTGGAAGATGTTTACAACATAGGGTTAAACAATAGGATACAATTCTAAATCTACGCCAATATATAGTTTAACGCTTATCAAATATAGGAAGTCTAGCACAATTTTACCTAATGGCGCGTTTTCATTAATTAGAGCTACCATATTTGGTATATTTGTTGGGAGCATTAAAGATAAGTTCGTAATATTTATAAGAAACTGATTAATTTATATGGTATGACTTCCACACCCAAAGATTATGTGTGAAATCACATATCGATATATTTTCACTTGTGCATAAGGTGGATAATAGTTATTTTATAGTCGAGGAAATATAGCCACTCCACTGTCGAAAAATGTCCAGAAAGTCAGATCAAAAGGTGTTTTTTTTGTATTCGATTCCTTGATCCAGGTATTCAATTTGTTACCTATTTTAATCTTATGCAAATGGGAAATTGCACTTGTGTATTGAAAAAATGCATTTTTTTCGCGTGCTGTTTTTGTGGTAATTAAAAAAAATCATTATTCGGTAATCCATGGTGGAAATTAGACTAATTTGGCTACTTTGGGGGGTTTTTGGGTTCGCTGATCTTGAATATAATATTTAAGAAGGTCCTCGATGTACCTGAGGACCAGGAAGCCCTGGTGTGAGGCTCATCCCCGTAGTTTTTCTCTAAATTTGCTCTAAAATCCAACCACAATCCTCCCAATTCGGCGGTTTTTGAGATCGCTGATCACGATTTCGATGTTCAAAATCTTCCCCAATATACCTAGAGGTCATGGCGTCCTGGTTGTCTATACCATTCCTTGGACATTTTCGCGAGTTTACATTGAAACGCATCGAATTTTGTCACTAGGGGGTTTTTAGGATCGCTGATTTCAAATATGATATCAAACAACTTCCTCGATGAACCTGGTGATCAGGACGACCGATGTATCAAGATCATCCCCTGGAATTTTCTTCAAGTCCGTTTCAATTGAAATGAATTTATTCACTTGTGGGTTTTCGAGGTCGTAGATCATGGATACGATATCAAAAAGGTTTGTCGATGTACCTGGGTATCAGGATGACCCGTTTTTCGAGACATCTGCAGGAATTTGCTCGAAATTTGTTTTAAAATGGAGTAGAACTTATCACTCGGGGGTTGTAGTGGCCGCTAATCATGATTATAATATTCAAGAAGTTATTCGATGTACCTGGAGCCCAGGACGTTCCCGTAGTATAGCTCATCCTTGTGGCCTTTCTCTCAATTCAATGTGAAATTCAACCGAAATCTTTACTCGGGGGTGTCTGAGGTCGCTGACTATGAATATCGCTTCAAAAATGTTCCTCGATTGATATGAGGACAAGGGCGTTCTTGCTGTCTACGTCATCTATGTAACTTTATTATAACGATTGTTTTAATATATTTTATTTATAGTATTTATTCATTGATTTCCAACATAATTATAATATATCGTTATTTAAAATTGTTAGACAAAGTCAATAAAAATTTAATTTTCATAATTTTTTTTATTATGATAAATAATTTTATACAAATTGATTACTAAATTAGAGAATTTATGTATCTTGATTTAAAAAAAATGATATCACTTATATTATTCATTTGAAGGAAATTGGAAAAAAATCGTGAAAAATACATACATACATAAATACAGGGTGGGGCAATGGTGCGTCGGACCTCGATATCTCGAGTCTATAACTGCAAATTATTTTCGAACATGCAGGGCGAGCCAAGACAAAATTACAGGACCAAGTGCCTTTTTTTAATGGAATGCTATGTATATCAGTACATTTTTTGAAGCCTCTTTCTAGGCTCTATTCGTTCCTGTATTTGCATTGAATACATCCCAACCACTCGGATGTAATGAATTTTTTTTGTTGAAATAATGCAATCTGCAGATGGTTATTTAAAAAATCACCAGTCGCAATTATGGGTTTTAAGAAAAACTTATTAGTACAGGCAATGAAGGCAAAATGTTGTAAAAACCTCGCAAAAATTAATAAAAGAATCATCTCTGGGATTTAAGTAGTTAATAACCTGTAGAATGGAATGATGCATTCTTTGCACTTCCAAGTTCCGAGAAAATTCAAAAAAATTTGGAAAAACTTTTTGATTTTCGGTTTTTTTGCTCTAACGGCTAAAATAATGAAAATACAGAGAAATGCGCGGAAAATGAGAATTCTCTCTCGATGAGCCCGGTCGTACGAAACTCCTGGAGAATTCTCATTTTTCGCACTTTTCGAAGCGGCTTAAAACTGTAAGTGGAAAACTCGATTTATTTTCTAAACGGCTTAAGTAAGACAAAAATTTGTAAAGACCTTTCTTGTAGAGAAAAAGACGAGCTACAACTTTGTTGGGAACTTATTTCTCTATTTTCATTATTTTGGCCGTTAGAGCAAAGAAACCGAAAATCAAAAAGTTTTTCCAAATATTTTTGAATTTTCCCGAAACTTGGAAGTGCAAAGAATGTATTATGTCATTCTCCAGGTTATTACCTACTTAAATCCCAGAGATGATCCTTTTATTAATTTTTGTTACCCTAAATTGTTAATTTGCCTGTACTACATATAAATACCAGATACCAGACATCTAATTAATATTTTTGAATCATTTCAATTTCCTAGAACTGTACAAAGTTGACAAAAATTATATTTAAATTAAGAACTTTTTAAATTGAATTTTTTTAGTCTTTTCAAATAGAATACCCTGTATATTTTTCAACGATGTGATGTAGAAGTGAAAACCGAACATTTTTTGTAAGTACTTCCCTGTAGCTAATTGCAACCATTTTCGTTTTATAAATAAAGAAGTGTCAGATTCAAGAATAAACTTAAAAGACGAGGTTTCCTCAAATAATTCATTAGAAAAATGTATAAGAGGTGTTCGACGTATTGCCTATTTTGATTAACACACGTCTTTATGCAATTTTGAAATGAGGCCATTTAGTGGGATCATTTCTTCCAGTCCATTGAAATGAGTAAATAGTATTTAACAGTTCCTTTACTGTAATGTTTTTTTGTACATTTTTTGCCGTTTTCGTTATTCGTCAAGCAATAACACCTCAGTTTGGTATAAAGTATCGTGTACAATAGAGCATTTATCACACTTATCGGTCGTTAGTTACAATTTGTATTGAATTTAAAATATTTGGAATTTTACAATATGAATTTTAATAAAGCGGAACTTGTAGACATGACTTTTATTTTGGGCGAGACGGACAGAAATTGTTTACTTGCCAATAGAATTTATCACCAACGTTATCCTGAAACAAGGATTCCTGATGTTAGCAGCTTCCAAAACTTTCACGATAGATTTCTGGAAACTGGAAATGTCGAGTATAAAAAAAGTGAAAGAATAAAACATGTTGTGAACGAAGAAAATGAGTTTTCTGTGGTGCTGTCAATGGTCGAGAATCAACATGCTAGTCAAAGAAAAGTGAGCTCATCAGTAGGAATAAGTAGACGGTCTGTGGGTCGAATCTTAAAAACAAATAAGTTGCATGCATATCATATTCAAATGCACCAGGAATTATCTTATGACGATTTTCAAAGGCACCTACAATGTTGTAATTGGACCAGAGGTAAAATGCATGATGTTGTCAACTTATTCAATAATGTTTTATTCACTGATGAGGCAACATTTCATAAAAATGGATTTGTAAATAGGCACAATTTCCATCATTATGCTTCGGAAAATCCTCACTTTTTTATGCAAGTTGATAACCAACGCAGATGGCTATAAACGTTTGGGGAGGAATTATTGGAGAACATGTAATAGGGCCACATTTCTTTGATGGCTGTTTATCTTCATTTTTTGGAAAAATATTTGCGACAATTATTGGTAAATCTCCCCGAGAGAATTCGAAATAGGGTGTGGTTTCAGCAAGATGGTGCTCCACCACATTATTTAAATGCAGTTAGAGACCGCTTAAATAATACTACCCTCATCAATGAATTGGAAGAAACAGATCCACTAAATGGCCTGCTAGATCCCCAGATCTTACAAAAATTACATGTTTATGGGGATACGTGAAGGAAATTGTTTATAGGGACACACCAACAACAGTACAAACTATAAAGGAAATAATAATAATAATAATAATACTCTTTATTTAAGTAGACATGCATTGCATGTATATAAAAAACGTCACAATAATATAATATAAAGATAATGGTTTTCAACAACTAGATGAAAACCTAGTCAAAACGTATGGGGAGCTACCAACAACAATATTATTGATAGTCTAGTCAGTCATAAAATCCCTGTACACGTAATAATCATAAAATAGTAAAATACTTATTTTTAAAGAAAATAGTAAGAAAAGGACGACATACTAAAAGAAAAAATATAAAACAGTAGTAATACAATATTTGTTACCTGTTACCTTTGTAAAAATAAGGAAGAGAAGGGGTCCTAAGGTGCTACCTTGAGGAACCCCCGTTGGTACCAGCTTATCATCTGATTGATACGACATGCTGCCGAGTTTCAATATGACTTTCTGAGTACGTTGAGTTAGGTAGGACCTAATCCAGGCGTTAGGTACTCCTCTTATACCATAAGCGCACATTTTATTAAGTAGCAATTCGTGATTTACTGTATCAAATGCTCTCGACATATCAAAGAATAGACATTCACACTTCTTTTTTTGGTCAATATTTTGAAGTATAAATGTGAATAAGGAAGTAACTGCATCCTGAGTAGAGTGTCCCTCCCTAAAGCAATATTGACTACAAGATAGTATATTATTTTTATTAAGGTAAATTTTTAACTGACCAGCATACGCAAGTTCAAAAAGCTTAGAAAATACAGATAGTAAAGAAATCGCTCTGTAATTTGATATTAGTTCCTTATCATTTTTCTTATGAATGGGTACCAGCGCTGCTTTTTTTAAAGAGGAGGGAAAAGTGCCTTCAACAAAAGAAGGATTTATTAGTTTACAAAGTGGATCGGCAACATAGTCTATGATGTGTGCAAGCAATGAACATGGAATATTGTCAGAACCTGCAGAATGCTTTTTTGTTATTTTTTTCAACAAAATACTTATATCAGAGGCCACAGTAGGTGCCAGAAACATATTACTCGAACAATGTATACCTAGATGTGTCTTTGTATCAATATTCATATTGTCCGTAAGTTGTTGAATAGATTCTAGAAAGTAGCGGTTAAATTCATATGCTGCTTCATTATAAGAATCGATAGTAGAACCATTTTCGTTAACAAATTTGTTGACTTTGAAACGTTTCAGCAGTATTCTTGTTATCATTTATGATTTGCCATGCTGTACTACTTTTATTAGATGAAGCTTCCATCATTGTGCTATAATATGTTTTTTTTGAATTACATATTTTTCTTTTATGGCTGTTTTTTAGGTGGTTATAATAATCTTTTATTTCTGGGTATTTTAAAGTTAACTTGTACATTTCTCTAATAAACTTACCTTCATTGATTATGTCCCTGCTTATCCATTTTTTGTCTTTTTGCTTTTTAGAGTGTGTAATTTTACATTTATGTAAAGGAAAAGCAATATTTATTATTTCATGAAACCTGTTTGAAAAATTTTCAAAAGCTAGTTCTACATTTGCGTAGAAATCAATGTTATCCCACCTTTCGATCGAAATAAGTTGCCTAATATATTCAATATTATGTGTATTATTGAAATTCCTTTTATAGATATACAAAGCATCCCCCCTATTATCAGATACAAAATTAAAGTATACCCTTTGCATATAGTGATCGGAAAGATGACATATTATCACTTCCGGAGCTAGCTCATTTGCGTTAATATTTGAAAAAATGTTATCAATGATTGATTTAGTACCACCTTGTACCCTGGTATAATCATATATACATTGTTTAAAGCCAAACATTGTGAACATGTTCAAGAGATCAACAGCATTTTTTCTTAGTGTATGATCTACCAAAGGGTCTAAATTAATATTGAAGTCGCCACAAACAAATATTGGATTAACCGTATTCAGTTTACAAAGAAGATTTTCTAAATTTTCAAAAAAGATTGACAATGAATATTTATCATATTTAGGTACTCTGTAAATACAAACTATACTAACTAATAATTCCTTGGTAAGAGAGACATCCACTGAGGCATATTCGAAATTGGAAGAGATTTTTGTAACTCTGACTTTTTTTATTTTGAAATTATAGCACTCTTTCACAAATATTGCTACACCTCCACCTGTATCCTCACTTCTGCTGTAGTAGTCAGATAACACGTAATTGTTTATTTTAGTCAATTTTATTTCATGCTCACTTAAACGACACTCAGATACACAAATTATGTCTGGATTATTTATGTAACACTTCCAAGTTATTTACAAAAAATAATCTTAAGATACCAATTACCAAGGTGAAATCGTAATCTTCAAACTTGGAAAATATAAATTTTCACGAAAAATTGTAAACCACCTTTAACGAATAATAACTGCCTTTAGATCTATCACACCGGCAGTTTTAGAAACAGTCGGAACCTCATTTCAAAAGCGCATAGAGATGTTTGTCAATCAAAATGGGCAACATGTGAAACTTTTATTATGTTTTTTCTACTGAGTTATTTGAAGAGACCTCTTTATTAAGTTTATTTTTGAATTTGGTAATTATTGCTTAATAAAACGAAATTGGTTGCAATTAGCTATAGGGAAGTACTTACAAAAAATGTTTGATTTTCATTTCTACATCACATTGTTGAAAAATATACAGGGTGTTTCATTTGAAAAAAATTGAGAAAATTCAATTTAAAAATTTCTTAGTTGAAAAATAATGTTTGGCCACCCTGTACAGTTTTAGGAAATGAAAATGATTCAAAAACATTAATTAGATGTCTCGTAACTGGTATTCACATAAGTTTTTCTTAAAACCCATAATTGTGGTGATTTTTTTAATATCCATCTGCAGATTGCATTGTTTCAACAAAAAAAATTCATTACATCCAAGTGGTTGGGAAATATTCAACGCTAACATAGAAATGAATAGAGCCTAGAGAGATGCTTCAAAAAATGAAATGATACGTAGCATTCCATTAAAAAAAAGGCACTTGATCCTGTAATTTCGTCTTGGCTGGCCCTGTATGTTCGGAAATAATTTCTAGTTACAGCCTTTTTTATCAAGTTTACTTGAATTTTTTTTTATTTCTAGCTATTGTAGAACTCGAGATATCGAAGTCCGACGCACTATTGCCCCACCCTATATAACATCCATTTTCTATAAAGAAAGTATTAATTTTTTTACACACAGATTCTTTCACTCATTCAAAATTTATTATAATAAAGTTATGGAGATGACCAAGATAGCAAGAACGCCCTTGTCCTCATACCAATAGGGGAACATTTTTGAGGCTCCAGGTACATCGAGGAACTTCTTGAACATTATGTTCATGATCAGCGACCCCAAAAACTCTCGAGTAACCAAATTGAGCTAATTTCCACCATAGATTACCGAATGATGAATTTTTTTAATTACCTCAAAAACTGCACGCGAAAAAATGCATTTTTTCGATGCAATTTCCCATTTGTATAAGATTAAAATAGGTAACAAATTGAATAAATGTATCAAAGAGTCGAATGCAAAAAGCCCTATTTTGATCCATCTTACTGCACAGGTTTTCGATAGTTTCGCATATTTTTGTACTAAATTTTCTCGACTATTAGAGCACATTTAAATAATGCTACATTGTTGCAACATATATTGAATGCACGGTATTTGAAAATGCACAATTCAAAATAGATTTATTGCAATAAACCTCAGCAGATAACTTTTATCCTGTGTGGCGTAAGTTATACCATTCGTATATTGCAGTTTCAGTATAACTTACGCCACACAGGATATGTTTTTTCTGCTGAGGCTTATTGCAATCAATTTATCAATATGAGGGTACAGACAGGAATCTTTGTGTATCAAATTATAACACAGCATACGAAAAAATAATTGGTAAACTTTCAACTTATTGTCAAAGATTGCAGAAATGTTAATATAATGAATTCTACGTAGGTATCACGTTTGAAATTTTGAATCATTCTCGATAATAAAGGATTATTCTAATAAGAGCGAGACAAAGCCGAGCGAAGCGACATGGTATTTATCAGCTTACGGCAGTATTTTCAAGAGTATATCCTAAAGCAACAGAAACGGTATTTTGCTGATACGGCAAAACAGTGCCTCAACGACAAATTTAAATACCTACTGCGCTGGATAGACAAGATTACTTTTATAATGTTGAAAAATAAACAGAGTGTCTAAAAAAATGTTCTACTCTGCAGATCGATCTTGCTTCCTTATTATACTCTTCACAAACAAAAAACGAAGAGTGTATTGCATTTTTGTGTTATTCTTTCGACGGAAAATATGCCTGTTTTAATTCAAACGATCCATATGTATACATTTCTGTAGCCTACAGGGGGTTCGTAAATTTGCTCGCTACTGCCACACAATGGATCTGGTGGGTTAACATAAAATATATGTCCATGTATAAAAAAATTGAAGTAGTATTGCCAAAGAAGTTCTGGCCACGTACAAAATATTATTCATTCTAATAAAAACTTTTTTCATGTGAAAATGAAAACCAAAGATGAAGCCAGAAAAACCATAGGGCAAGGATCCAACAAATACGTTAGGCTCATCACCAAAGAATTCATGGAAAAAAGCTTTGGTGAGGTCGTGTGTTGCGACAGATGGAATGAGGTCGACGAATGTGCTAAACGGCAAGGGGAGACCAACCAAAATATTGCGGGAATTACAGAACTGTGTAGAAACTAGTTTTAGAATGAGAATTGTCCAATAAGAAAGACAAATTGATTTTAGGATTTTAATGCTAGCATAACCAGAATTCAGGTTATTGAAATAATGCAAAGATTGTAAATGAATAATTTTACAAAGAGTTTTATTTTAGTTCTCATAGGCAGTTTTTTTTCTGCTGTTTGCAAAATCCTATAAAGAATATGTTTCATTACAAGTTTAAGCAAACAAAAAATAACTCACTGTTAAACATGTATAGAGTATATAGGCTCCATTACTAGCTAGGTAACATATAGCTGATAATCTGTTTTCTTTTTTCATTCAGTCAATGTCAAACAATGACAAAAAAGTTGGTAATTGTCTTGGTTCTTGCATGGAACATCATGTGAGTGGCTTTGTGCCCTTCTGATGAGCTCCAGAATATGGGCAAAAAACGTTTCAAAGGCTAAACATTTCCAAAAAACAGAATGATAGATTTCATGAAATTGTAATTCATTTGAATGAAAAATTTTCCAAAAGGCGAGGTATGTAAATAAATTCATTTTAGAAATTTGTTCTCATATTAACTGAATCTTCATAGTCGTAGGGGATGATGTGGATACTGGTTTATTCTGTATAGCCGTAGTGGACTGTGTAGAAACTAGTGTTAGAATGAGAATTGCCCAATAAGAGAGACAAATTGATTTTAGGATTTTAATTGCTAGCATAACCAGAATTCAGGTTATCGAAAAAATGCAAAGATTTTAAGTCAATAATTTTACAAATAGTTTTTATTTTAGTTCTGATAGATGGTTTTTCCTATGCTGTTTGCAAAGTTCTACAAAGAATATGTTTCATTGCAAGCCTACCTAGGTTTATAAAAACCCTGTATACCGGGTGTATACCGGCTGTTTAGTCACATCCGGTTTGGCCGGAAATGCCCACAACTTTCGATTTTTAAATGGAACACCCTATATATTTTTACATTTTTGGAATCTAGAGGAAATTTTAAATACAATACATCCATTTCGGTCACTTTTTGATAAACATTAAAAATTTTATTAAAAAATCTATTTCTGAATCCAGAGAGCTGTGGTGCCCAAAATATATTTTATTTTGTGTGCTACGTTGCTATAAAAATAAAAAGAGCAATATGATTGCATTACTTAATTCTCTAGAGGCGTTTACAATTTTTAAATGTGATTTTTACCCACTAACTCGGTTTTTTAAATTGATTGATTGATTGATTGATTGATTTGCCAGCGTAAGGTGGGCATTGCTGCCAATTCCGGTGCAGGGAGATTTGTTCCACCACGCAGCCCGATCGCCCACCGATCATCCCACCGTGTGCCAGAACAAACCCCCAGTGCTTTTACATACCGCCGGACCAGCTGCATACGCTGGATTGGACATTGGACATGCTTGTTGTCAGCAGCGAGAGCCGCATGACGCATGGGGTAGGAGTATAGGATGGAGCGTGTAGGTGTTTGTGAGATGTTTCTTCTTGTTTTCCTTCTGTCTTCATCGGATGGAAAGTGTAGGCGCTTGTGAGATGCTTCTTTTAGGTTTTCGTGCTTCTTTTTACTTTCAGGTTTTTGTGATATGCTTCTTCTTAGTTTCTGTCTGTGATCATCTTCTCTCCTATTCTACTTCTGAGTTTTCTGTTTCTTCTGTTTCTGAGTCTGGCAGTGTGTATATCCTTGATATTTCTTTATTGTATTCCATTTTTTGTTGTGCAAACTTTTCCCAGTGTGTATAATCCTTTCCTAGCTTATTCATAATTCTCTCGATTGTTGTAATCCATGTGTAGCATGGCCTCCCTATTTTCAGTTTGTTGCTGTTCATTCGCAGCGCTTTCTTCAGTAGGTGTGTCGTGTCCCGTCTTTGGACATGTCTCCAGTATTTCATTGCGTATGATTCTATTCTTTTGATTATTGTTCTTCCCTCTAGTAATGTTGACGTTTTCTGTCGTTTTTGTGGTTTTCCTGTTTTTGCTAGCAGTTGGATAATGTCCCTTTCAGCTCTTCTCAGGCTTCTTCGGTTGGCCTTTATCATTGCTGCGTTTTTGACTCCATATATCATCGTAGTAGGCATTATGATGGTCGTGTATACCTTTTTGGTTAGGCACCATGGTGGTTTGTTGTCCTCAATGAAGGGTAGTAGCGCTCTTGTGACTCTGTAGGCTGTTTTGACTTGGTCCAGGACTGTGGTGAATAGTCGGGGGGATAGGGGACATCCTTGTTTGACTCCTATATTCTTCATTTTTGATTCCGTCGTCTGTCCAAACCATTGTATTGCAGTGTTTTCGTGTAGGCATGCTTTTATTATTCTGTTTATTAAGTATTGCGGTACTCCCCTGTTGAGCAAAGTGTTGACTATAGCCTCATGCCTTATAGTATCAAATGCCTTTTGGAGGTCAATTGAGACTATATATAGTTTTGTTCCTTCTTTCCACTTTTCTTCCAGGATCCGTCTGGTGGTGTACATGTGGTCTGTCGATCTACCCTTGATAAATGCCGTTTGATAATCTGGTAGTTCGCCGATGTATTTTTCCATTTCTCTGAGGAGGAATTGTGCGTAGTATTTATACCCTGCACTGCTGAGTGTTATTCTTCTGTAATCGTCCACGTTTTGTGGTGATTTGATTTTAGGGAGCGGTATCTGTATGGTTGTATTCCATTCCTCAGGCAGGGGTGTGGTTTCCGTCCATGCGTTGGTGATGATTTCTAGGATTAGCTGTTTTATGTTGTCCGGTCCATAGTATACTAGTTCGTTATTTATTTTATCTATTCCCGGGGCCGTGTTTCTTTTAGCTCTGGCCATTATTTCTAGTAGTTCGTCTTTTGACGGTAGCCTTCCCAGAGGCCAGTGGTCCATTTCTTGTATTGGTTCTATTTGACTTCTCTCTGCGTTTCCTTCTTCTAGTTTCCTGACCCAATGCTGCAGTGGTATGTATTTTCTTGACTGCGTATTGTTGTTTCTCCTGTATGTTTTGGGGTGTCTAAAGGTTTGGTTTAATCTCTGTCCTGCTGGAGTGGATTCTATATTTTCGAAGAATTAACTGCATTTTTTTTTTCTGTTCGTGCCTCCTCTCTGTGTCTCTTCTTTCTTTCCTCGCTTCTATTATTTTTTTGTCTATGTTTGGTGTATATTGTTTTCCTGTGGCCTTTATTTTCTTTAGTTTTTCGTAATTTCTTTTCGTGTCTTTTCTTTTTGGGCTCATAGGGGATTTGTTCCTTTTCAACGTTTTCCTCGCCGCTATTTTGATTTTTAAACCCATTGTTGACCAATTTAGTTCCTTTCCTGTTAACTGTTTTTCTATCTCCTCCTGGTATTTCTTTTTTATTCCTTTGTTTTGTAGCAGTGAGATGTTCCATGTGTCATTTGCTGTTTTGTTGTATCTTTTTTTTCTTTTTTTCTTCTTGTTTCTTTATTACTAGTGTTCCATATAATATTTTGTGATCTGTTTTGACGTTTGTTGCTTGTTTTGCCTTCATATTTTTGACCCTGTCCCTTATTTTTCTATCCACTAGGATATGGTCTATTTGAGGGTTGATGTTTCCTTTATTCCAGGTATTAAGGCAGGTTAGGTTCTTGCTCCATGTGTTTCTAACTGTTAGATCTAACAGATGTGTCAAGTTTTTTCGCAAGCTTCCATTATCGTTTGTCCATGTGTGAAGTAAGGTTTTTTCTATGATATTCTTGTCTTCACGTGTTTGGTCGTCCTTTTCTATATGCGCGTTGAAGTCTCCTAGTATTATTGTGTTCATTTTTCTATTTCTATTTCTTCTAGTCTCTTGGGTAATCTGCCTGAATACTCGTCCTGCCCGTTTGTCGGTGGGCACATGTACTCCTAGTATGCATATGTTTTCCTTTCCAATTTGTAAGTCTGCCATGGTTATGTTTTCGTTTACTTTTCTTGTCTTTATCTGGATAGGGGTGTTCCGTCTTATTGCCCATGCGACTCCTCTGCTGGTTTTTTCTTTGTCCCCTCCACTTAGATGCCATTTGTAGTTTTGAGTAACTGCAGTTCCGTCTATCGTGTGTGTCTCTTGTATGCATGCAACGTGTATGTGTTCCATCATAAGAACCTCATCGATTTTTTCTCTTTTCTCTCTCGTTATGCATCCTCTGACATTCCATGTCGCCAGAATGATGTCATCGTGTTGTAATTCTTGACTGTTGGCTTCCTCTGTTCTTTGTGATATTTGGTACATGTTTATGTGCGTTGCTTCCTCTAATTCTGGGCGGGGTGTTATAGCCCCAGTTCGAGCGTATGTTTCTTCTGGTTGTTCTGCTTCATGTTTTTCTTGTGCAATAATCGCGCTATCGTAGTGATTTCTTTCGTTTCAGTGCTTCCTATATACTATCTCTAGTGGTGTGTTCTCTCTTCCCTGTTGGTTAGTAGGATGGAAAATCATATGCTCTCCTTCTTCTTGATGTACTATTATTGTCCTGTTTTTCATATTTGTTGTTACTGCAATTGTTTCCTACCCCCCCCCCAAAAACCTTCTCTTCTCAGATCTCGAATGAATGCATTTATTTTTCCCGTATTAGAGTTGTATCTATTGTAACGGGGTGCTAGTTCATGGATGGATGCCTGCATGAATGGCATGAAATGGTCTAAGTGATTTTCGATATAGTCAGCTACTTGTTTTCGTAGGGTTTTCGTCGCATTGGTATGTGCCTGTGATGTTATATTTTCTCCCTCCAGTTGGTGGTTTAATGCTCCATATAGGCAGTTTCCGTCGCCGTCGATTTTTTTTGTACCAGTAATTGACGTGTTCTCGTTTCAACGTCCTGTATTAGTGTGTCCATTTTATTTGCCTTGTTTTTCAAAACCAATATTAGCTTGCTGTAAGAGAGTCTTTTTATTATGTTATCTGTATCGCGGTAAAATAACTTTTTACAGCGAGTTGCAAATGAGAAAGCGGCCCGAGAGAAACCTCCGCACACCCTGTATATTGTTTTGATTTTTGTAGTGCCTAATTCAAATTCCCCATATAAAACTAATAACTCTGCAGCGAGAAACAAAAAGTTTATAGTAAATAAATTATTTCTTAAACAAAAGTACCCGTTCCACATGAAGAATTCATTCATTCGCGTATATGTGAAACAATGAATTTCCGAATCACAACATTCTTCCCATCTGTGAAGGTTTAATAAATATATCTTATCTTAGAAATAAATAGAAATAACACTTATCTTTCATACTTCGTACTAGCCACTTTGGGAGGGTGGTCGGTCGTCTTAGGTACATGCACTTGTGGATAATTTACGAGTTTATGACCTGGTCCCATTCAACGTGTTTATTTTCTTTTTATCCGAGTTATGTTGCCAGATGTCTGTACCCTTTGTCGAGCTGCCCATATACGCCTTTAGTGATGTCGTAGTTAAATATCAAATATCAGCTATATGAATTAGCCAAATTTATGTTAATATTTATCAACTAATGTAGGATTTTCCACTCTTTAATTCAACACATTTTTGCGCGTTTCCCACCGTGTTTACTCTAGTTTTTCGGGATTTCATGGGATCCACTTAAAAACGCGTCTGCCTTCATCGACGACCGAACTGAACTCACCCACTAACTCTGTTTTTTAAATGAGAATTTAATCGTTCACCAACATTTTTAAATACCTCATTTTCATACGAATCTAATGATACCAAAATTTTGAAAATCCGCTCAGAAATATTTGAGATTTCAGCTAAAATACAATGCAACCAAGCTTTTAGAAACATGCGGCTAATAGATAATAGATTAGTGGGCTTTGGAAACTAAAATGGCACATTTCTGTATAAATCTGGTAACCTAATAACATTGGAAAAATCATAGTAGCCATTGAATGTAATAAAACAATATCAGCTGTCACGCAGACTCATGTAGTTATAGGCAATCTTGAGCTACCAAACATTTAATAATTGTGAGCGCAAAGAACGTTACAATTAAGTTTAGCATAGGTATGTGGAGTTAAACACAATTACAGCCGCAAGGACATTTGCAATAGAATGCGACATCAGTTCGGTTTTCAGAGTTTTATTTAAATGAACATAAATATCGGGCCTATAAATAAATAAAAATCAATTCCGTTTGAACAATTAAACTTAAACTAGGTAACAGTAGGTATCTTTAAAATAATTAATATAATTAAACCATAAATTGACATTTATAGATATTGTTCAAAATGTCCACCATTTTTTTCTATACACAATTCGGCTCTGCGTACAGTTGCTTGAATGGCTCTACGCAATTCAGCCGGCGTTATTTCATTAAGAGCCCGTACAAATTTATTTTGCAGCTCTTCACGGGTATTTGAAGAAGTTTTATAAACTTTATCTTTAAGAGTGCCCCATACATAATAGTCGAGAGGTGTTAAGTCAGGTGACCTAAGAGGCCACCTGATATGACCTTGAATTGCGATAAGGCGTTCACCATGCAAGTTGTTTAAATATTCCATCACTCTTCTGGAATTATGTGGGGGAGCACCATCTTGTTGGAAAAACAGATTTTGTAAATAGGCAAGAGGAAGTAAGTCAAGAAATTCTGCTGTCTGGTTTTGTAAAAAGAATAAATATTTTCTTACTTTTTATTGGGTATTTTGCCACTGAAAAATATTTAAAAATTTTAATGAAAAAACCTCTGCGCCAAACGGATCAGACAGAGGTTGGTTCTTGATACTTGACTGTTTCAAAAAAAGAATAAATATTGTTCGCCAGTAAGTGTTCCATCAAAAAATATGGGTCAAATTATTCGATCTCCAAGTACTCCAAGCCAAAAGTTAAACCCAAATCTTTCCTGAATATTCCACCGCCCTACCAACCTCGGATTTTCTTGAGCCCAGTACATAGTATTATTTCTGTTAAACATACCTTGGTTCGTAAATCTACTTCCATCTGAATATAAAATATGAAAAGGAAAATCTGGGTTTTGTTGTACTGCATTTAAGAACCAGTTGCAATATATTAGCCTCCTGTCGTTATCATCTCCATAAAGATGTTGGCGTATTTGGTATTTATAAGACCGAAACTTATGTTTCTTTAAAATTCTGCAAACCGAATACTGACTAATGTCGCATTCCATTGACAATTCCCTTGCTGATGTTGTTGGGTGTACCATCACAAATCCTAATACATCAATTTCTTTGTCCTCACTTGCAATAAATATTTGATGGTCATCTTGTTGATTGGGTTCGTTTCTTAATTCTTGTTCCACTCTGGCAAACAAGTGTCTGCTTGGATGACGTCTGTTGGGATATCGTTGCTGATACAGTTCTGCAGCTGCAGTTGAATTTTTGAGGCGCTCTCCATATATCAGTAACATATCGACCTTTTCATTTCTACTAAAATTATTCATTTTCTTTAATTTTTACTCGAAGAGATTTCCGCAACGCTTTATTTTGTATCTGTCTGACAGCTGATATTGTTTTATTACATTCAATGGCTACTATGATTTTTCCAATGTTATTAGGTTACCAGGTTTACACAGAAATGTGCCATTTTAGTTTCCAAAGCCCACTAATCTATTATGTATTAGCCGCATGTTTCTAAAAGCTTGGTTGCATTGTATTTTGGCTGAAATATCAAATATTTCTGAGCGGATTTTCAAAATTTTGGTATCATTAAATTCGTATGAAAATGAGGTATTTAAAAATGTTGGTGAAGGATTAAATTACCACATAAAAAAATCGAGTTAGTGGGTAAAAATCACATTTAAAAATTTTAAACGCCTCTAGAGAATTAAGTAATGCAATCATATTTCTCTTTTTATTTTTATAGTGACGTACCACACAAACTAAAATATATTTTGGGCACCACAGCACTTTGGATTCAGAAATAGATTTTTTAATAAAATTTTTAATGTTTATCAAAAAGTTACTAAAATGGATGTATTGTATTCAAAATTTCCTCTAGATTCCAAAAATGTAAAAATATATAGGGTGATCCATTTAAAAATCGAAAGTTGTGGGCGTTTCCGGTCAAACCGGATGTGCGCCAAACTTGATTTTTTATTAAAAAGATGGCATTTTAGTCGTGTAATAAGGCCTCCAAATTTCAATTTTCTATTCCAAATATTTTAGGAAATATCGGGGCGAGCGCAATTCGTGACTCACCCGGTATACCTAAAACATGAAATAAGAATATATTGAATGATATGACGATGTGAGAGAAAAATGTTGTGATAATTCTAAACGTTGATATTACATTTTGCTAGTAAATATTACATAAACTAAAAATATTATAAGTTTCCTTTGGCAAAAACGATACAATCAGTTGCCGTTGAAGGAAAGTCGGTTATTATCATACCTAACAAATTTGTAAGCATGAAAATTTATAAATTACAAACTATTATTGTACCGCCGAATATGAGAAAACAAGACCATCTATCAAACTAATGTGTCAAGTTTAAACGAGATTGCCTTGCTTTGCTTTATTTCAAAGCTAATCGACTTTGAGCCGAAGGGAATTTTTTATTTTCTTAAGTAAAAAGTACTTATACGGAGGTAATATATCATTTGTTACCAAAATTGAACCAACATCCCTTATTTTCTAAATAATGAGTTTGTCAGTTCTGGTAGCTTAAAATAAAACAGGATAAGGCAGCAACACAAAAAATACATCAAAGCAATGAAAAATAAACGAGATCCTGAACAACGTGAAGGCCTGGTTTATTCATCTGCAAATAAATCTTGAGTGGTTGTTTGTAGGTAACGTTATTTGTGGTGTTATAACAAAAAAACTAAGAAAAAACGCATTTGCATAAATAATACACAAATAATACACTCAAATAAAATTGCAATCGGGCAAATGCGTGATATATAGAATGGCAAGGTACCTCATTTATTTCCTAAAAAATTATGACATAATAGCAGTCTATAGGGTTCGATTCTGAGATAAACACATCCAAGGGTCTCATTTCTTATTCTTTTGGGACACTATAAGTGTAAATTATTTCCCTGTAAAAGGTATTGATCATTATGAAATAAGAAAAGCAGCAGAGCTAAATATAATGTGTCCCAAATCGGGGATGCATATGTTGCTGTATTGTTATAAAAAAAACAGTGGCCTAAGGAATCACCACTTTCACATCCAGATTTTTCATCCAAGTCTTTTAATAAGAGATTGGGAGTGGTGAGGGAATGGAAAATATCATAAAGAATCCCCCAGAATATAATCTAGTTCCTGATGCCATTATAATATATACTTACGTATAATACCAAAATTCTATATGCTACGTGACATATTAACCAAGCAAACCCTATTGGTCGCATATAACTCTCTAGTTGAGTCCATCTTAAGATACTCAATAAGTTGTTGGGGCGGAACGTACAGTAATGCTTACACAACTATTCAAAGCTCGCAAATTTTTTTATTAAAAGTCATATTAAGGAAAGATAGACTATATAGTACAGAGCAATTATACAAACAAAATAAAATCTTAAATATAAAAGGTCTTTATATATTAGCAGCAATAATATTCACGCATAAAAAATCCAAAGAAACCTCAACAAATAACAGAAACACGCACCATCAGACACGATCACAAAGCAAAGAATTATTGAAAGTACCAAAATACAACAAAAATGTTTGTCAAAATTTCGTAAATTTTTCTGGTCCAAAACTATATAACTTATTACCCACGATACTTAGAAAATATGATAACATTAAAAAATTTAATAAAACCGTAAAGAATTATACGATAGATAATATTTAATATATATAATAGATATATTTAATGCAGTTCTCAATCACTGAATCATTGAAACAATACAGAAATGGTTAAATTGTTAATCTATTATACATACAACAATAAAATATTTAAATTCTTACTTACAATTAGCACAAACAACGAAGTTTAAGACAGTTCTACTGTTATTAGTACTGCTAGTTATATCGAGAATAGAAATAGTTTTTAGTTTATAGTCTATAGCTAAATAGGTTAAGAAAATGTAATCACATTCAAAGCGCAAAACAAGTCCCCGTGACTTAGGCGCCAGGTAATTGTAGTTGTAAGTTATGCTAATTGTAATTATAATTGTAAGCATATAAAAAAAATTAATTGTAACTTACAATGCAATAAATAAATAAATAAATAAATACAAAATTTCAAGTGAATATCTCAATTGCTTCCACATCCACGTAGTGGATTGGAAGTTTAGTAATCGTAAACAAAATTTAACTTTTTTTTCCTTTTTGAAATAGGTTTAGAATGTCATGAAACGTGGAGATTTTAAATTTGAGCGAAGAGAAATTTCTGTCTGCCCGTATTTTTTTTTGTCCGCACGTTTTCTCCGGACCGGTTTAAGATATTGACTTGAAATTTTGTACACGTATATATTATAATGAGATCTAGAACCGAATTTTTGAACATATGCGGTAAAGGGTTGGGGGCAAATAAGGATAAATAGGGGCAAATAAGTAAAGCAAGCGGGTAAGAGTACAGAAACTTTAAATTTGGTGTATGTACTAGATGTCAAGGCCTCGAAATTTTTGATAATTATTTTCTATCCCCCCACCACCCCCACTCCATTATTCAAGGGGTTGATAAAATAAAATGGAGATATTCACTTGAAATTTGTTATACGTATATATTATAATCACATCAGGAACTAGATTATATTTTGGTATTATTCCGTTGATGGCTTGGGGGGTAAATAGGGGAAAATAAATAAAACCAGCTGATATGAGTACAGAAACTTGAATCTCGGTGTACTAGAAGCTTAGGCCTCAGATTTTTTATAACAATTTTCAACCCCCCACCACCCCTACTCCATTATTAAAGAGGTTGATAAAATAAAATTGAGATGCTCACTTGAAATTTGGTACACGTATGTATTATAACGAAATCCGGAACTAGATTATATTTTGAGATGATTTCTTTGCAGAGTTGGGGGTTAAATATGGGTAGGTAAGGGAAAATAAGTAAAGCAAGCTGGTAAGAGTACAGAAACTTGAATTTTGGTGTGTGTACTAGAAGCCAAGGCCTCAAAATTTTTTATGATATTTTCCATCCTTCACCACCAGTCCACTCCATTATTAAAGAGGTTGATAAAGCAAAATTGAGATATTCACTTGAAATTTAGTATATAAGTAAAGCAAGCTGGTAACATTACTAGAAGACAATGCATCAGATTTTTTATAATATTTTTCTACTCCCCCACCACCCCTACTCCATTATTAAACGGGTTGATAAAATAAAGTTGAGACATTCACTTGAGATTTTCTATGCCCCCACCACCCCAAGTTCTCAGAGTTCTTTCTAATATTTTTCAATGACGTCTGCCCCAACTATTATTAAAAGTCCAAAAAAGTCCAAGATGAAGATTTGGATAGACTGGTGAAACACATTGATGATTCTGAATTGCCTGACCGGGACGATCAGGCTTAAGGAGGGGGCAGTGTTATGCTTTACATCCCCTAAGAAGTGGATGATGTTACGCACATGATTACTTTTAGCTGAAATTAAGTAGAAATGGTTAGGCAACCAGTAATACACGCCATCTCTTCTAGCAGCCTGTAGATGGATCTAGGGTTATACATTGCTCTGGAATTGTAAATTTCTAGATGCATCTAGACACACTTTTAGAGTACATAAGGCGAAATCCATGGCGGAAGTTCGTTAAGGAGAAAAGTTAAAAAGTGTCAAGTGATAGGTTAGAAATCTAAAGTGTAAACAAGAACTGTTAAAGATTATTTTAGTTAATTTAAAAGTATTGTGTAGTTCTGAGAAGTTATTACATAAAGTGTTAGTGGTTACTCCTTATTAAAATTATTTAGAAACTACGGATATTTACAGGGTGTTTCCTAGGGGCGGAAGCATACAACACTATTTAAGAGCCAGGAAATGACAAGCAAAGATTCTTGATCCCTTATCGGTAAAATTATTTTATCTCAAAAACTGGTCGTTTTATCAATATCAAAGTAATGATCTAAAGTGGATATTCACGTTGCCACACTTGTTTACTTACAATAACGGATAATAAGATATAATTGAAAGTTTCATATCCGACAAAATTCATAAAGCTTTGAAACAAAATTATTAGTAAACGTACCAAAATCAGAATAAAGATAAGTTCCCACCCTGATGTGGTCGCATCATCAATTATATCCGACACAATTTTTTTTATACAAAATATTCTATTCCATTTTTCCCTGGAATGAATAATACTTTTGCAAGTACATCTTGGTTAAGATATTAAATAACTTAAATCGGAGCGCCGCGTTTAACATTTGTCTCTCACAATATTTCACTGGAATTAACTCGGAAACTACTAATTGTACGCAAAAAGTCAAGGAAATTCTATCTGTAGAATGAGAAATGGGGTATCGAATACACCTATTACGGTTTTCTTCCTCAATTTTTCTATTTATAATATTTCCATGAAAACCATGAACATTGCTGCTGACATAATATCGTGATTTTCAGTACACTGGACTGACAAGAAAATGCGAACAGAACTTTACCTATAAGTGGTGTGCAAATGAATAAAATTATTCATTTGCACACCACTTATAGGTAAAGTTCTGTTCGCATTTTCTTGTCAGTCCAGTGTATATGAATATGAATAAAATGAATAAAATTATTCATTTGCACACCACTTATAGGTAAAGTTCTGTTCGCATTTTCTTGTCAGTCCAGTGTACTGAAAATCACGATATTATGTCAGCAGCAATGTCGTCATTGTCTTCGACAGAATCTACACTTTCAACATTCAGGCAGGCCTGGCCATGGCAGTGATAGCATTACTGCACAACATAGGCCAGTGTTTGTGTACCCGTATTCAGTTCCGCATCCTCATTTGCAGCTACATAATATTAGGTTTAAAGTAGATTCTGAGGCTAGTTATTTTATTGTAGTAGTCGGTGCTAAGATTTTACTGGCATTATCCCTCTCCATTCTGTAGCATTTAACGAATTGTTCTTCCATGTTTGGTGAATGACGCGATAGGCGTGCTGACATGCAGCAGCACAGATCGGCGGTAGTTTTGCCAACAACACACTATTAGCTGCTTTACCAACACGTTTGTCAAAAACCAGGAATTTGTAGTTATCGATATTTTTTTCTGCCGGAGGAGATCGATATAAAGCACTCTCTTACGCACTCTCCTTGATTATTAAACACGCAAACCCTCTCCTTTTTAAGGGAAATTGCTTCTGCCAGCCTTTCTTTTAGAGATTAATACCGACGTGGTGTCGCAACCACTATGATGTGGACAAATAGTTTTGATTCTTTGAAATTTTTCAAAATTATTGACGCAAATCGCTGGAGCTACAAATTCTCTTGTTGGTCTTTTATGAAATTTATATAAGTAGAACCATCGATGAGAGGAGCTGACAGGTAAATATCTTGTCCCACGATAATAGCTCACTTTTCATAAAAAATTAACTAAGTATACCTTAGATTTATAATTCGACGCGCTCCGACTTACCCTCCTTCCGTGGTTTCGCTATTTTAAGGGATGATGCAATCGCGTTAGGGGTTGTATCTTTTGTTTATTGCAATTCCGATGCATCTACTGATATTTCTACCAAGTTCCAAAACAGCATGAATTTTGTCTGATATATGCCGATATTTGGCTGAATTTTATAACGGTTCATTTTTAAAGATCGCCCTATACGAAAAAATTAAAATAAATTAAATAGAGCCAAATCTGATGCATTTATAAGTTTTCTACGCACTAGAATGAATAATTATAAAGAAAGACCATTTGACCTTTAACACAGTACTGGTTAGAAGAGGTGAAGAGGGACTTGTTTGTTGAAGAGTGATTTATGTTTTTGGGTTGGAGGCTAGTCAAGCAACGGCTGTGATGAGATACGGTCAAGTTGTTTAAGCAACAAAATTTAAAGTTATTTTTATGGTGACGATTACGTGTCTGAGTATTGCAGCTTGGTTTTATGTTAAATTGTGCATCAGAGTAATATGTAAATCACAAAGTGCAAATATTTAATAGTCAATTAAATGACAGAATGAATATGTATTAGATAGCAGCAAATTGCGTGATTAATCTGAATTAGTTGCTTTGATGCCATCCATGATAATTTGTGACTTTAAGTACCTTGTTTGTAGTTTTGTACATTCATTTTGTTGAGTGCTATACGTCCAATGACCTTCATGTGTCCAGGAATGAAACTGCAAGTTTTTCATTTTATGTACTAGTTGTGGTAGCTTAAGGCTACGCGCGTGGAGAGACAATATTTTTAGTGCCGTTAAGGAACTGGTTTCGTGCTTGATTTTTTCTTCCAGAGTGAGATCGGTAGACAATTTGACCGCTTTCATGTTAGTCGTAGACATTGGCCACATTGACGTGATTTGATGACAATGTCGATGCCCCAATAGGCATATCTAGTGGCTTAATTAGTGTGGAATTTGTGTACTTATTTGTTGGTAATTTCCTGTTCTTAAGTATTTGCCAAGATAACCAATATTAAGCCAAGCTAACAAGGATAATCTGCCCCCTGAGGTCTTATGCTCTATTTTGAATTATAATTATGATTGTGGATTTAATATAACTGGAAGGCAAGGTTATAATTTCACTGAATTAATACATTATTGCATTATCTTAACCGCATAACTAATATGCTGGGTAATACTGAATGGTTCACAACTGAACAATGCTTGCTAAATATCAATCCAAAATAATCTACACATGAATATGTAGCTACAAAAGGATATATTTCCACAGCTACCACGAATTCTGGGGTGATGAAAATACAAATTCAGATAAAACCAGTAAATTTCAAGAAATCTTATAGTATAAGCGGTACACATAAAAATCTGACGAATAATGCAGAAAGCAAGTCCTTTGGCATGTATGCTTTGTATATTTATAGAAGTAATTTGACCCGCAGCACTTTGACCCCTGACCTCATAGACAAAAATGGCAGCCATTTTCAAAAATTCGGGTAAAACGTTTACAAACAAAAGAAGAATATATCCAAAGACTGTTATCAAACTGTAGGTGAACGCTTTAAGGTTAGCAAATGTAACAAAAATAGTCATAGTGCAAGAATATAGAATTTGTTTAAAAACTCGGCGGCTATTTTAAACTTTAACATTTTTTAAAAATAATGCAATATGTTATGTGAGGTATCGTTTAAGTATAATTTGAGGTCGCTGATTTCAATGGTGATGTCAAAAAAATAAAATTCTAAAGGAATTATAACAAAAATACAATTCTGAAGTTAGAAAGATGGCTTTTATTAACAAAATACAAAATAAAATCATAACAGTTTCCTCGTCATCACTACTGGAATCATATGGCTTGTAATTAAAAAAAAAAGAAATTAACAAAAAAGTATTTTAATAAATGTAGAAGGCCCTATACCTTTTGCTGCCACATTTTCCTTTGCATTTCTTGCACTTAAGGGTGCAGGGGAAATCATTTTTTCTGCATAGGCAACGCATGGTATTACAATCGCTTGAACAACCGCATTTTTCTAGCTCTCTACAACCTTGCCAGATTCCTGGCCATTTGGGCCAGATGGGCTTCCATCCATTTTCATTAATTTTCCATCCCCATTCACTTGACTCTGGTGGACTTTCCAAAACATCAAATCTGTCCTAGATTTGACCTACTTGATATGCTGCTCTAAGGGCCAGTTTTACAATACCAGGTTCAGCGTAGGCTCAACTGAGCCACGGCTCAAGCTGAACCGGAGCTCAGGTATATTCCCGTTCTGTAAAGCGTAATTCATACGGGTTCAGTAGTGCTAGGTTCTGTTACTTTCAAATGTCAGTTGGTAGTGTCGGCGTTTGCATACTGTAGATTTTGAAGAATTTGTGATGTGACATTAGCACAAACTAGTGGGTAGTTTGTGGACATTAGACATTCGGCATTCATGATAGTTACCGGTGATTCATATTCAAGAGTTTTACAATACAATCGTGAACCTTAGTTTTTGTTTTGAGAGAATATGGATGATAGAAAAAGATCTGCAAACTTTTCTGCCAAAGAGGAATCTATATTAATCTCCTTGGTAAGAAAATATAGAAATATCGTCGAATTCAAGCTTTCTGTTTCCCAAGCAAATTTCCAGAAAGGAGAGACTTGGCGAAAGATAGAAAGTGAATTTAATAGTATTTCTGGAGAGAATTCCAGTAACGATAAAGTTCTTAAAAAAACGAGAATATTAAAAGGAGAACGAAAAAGAAGTTCCCTGATGAAAAATTGTATGTGCGAGGTATTGGTGGTGGTCTTTATCGAGAAACCAAAGTTACGATACTGGATGAGGAAGTCAAAGAACTTCTTGACTCGAGCAAAATTGATGGAGACATTTCACAGTTTGATGGAGATACAAATAAGTTGACACAAAAATACTTTGAACATATCTATTTAAAAATTGTTAGTCTACATAATAAGTTTCTTTTTCAAATCATTTTCAACATTTTATTCCAGCAATAATGGAGCAATCCGATGAACAGAATTAAGCTCTTAAGTCTGTTTCAAGCCAAGAAATTTTGAACGAAATAATTATTGAAGAAGCTGTATCTCTGGACGTTTTAGAAGACCACAGTAAATTGTTCGCACTACTTATATAAGTCCATATTCGAGTTATTTCCTTTTCAGTATATGCCTGCACTTCAAGCCCATCGCAGCTCCATACTGAAGTTCTACCCGAAAACAGGAAAGAAATTCAGCCACAAATAGACATTACAGTAAAAATTAGCAAAAGTAAATAATAGGTACCTACGTCACAGATTTTCTTACACTTTTTTTTACTTTTGTAGTGTCTCAAAGTCAAAATCAATCAGGAAATTGGTGAAAGTACAGTCCGGCCATGATAAGGGCAAGTAAGTCTAAAGCCCTTAAGTAGAGTACTCGATGCAAGTCTGAAGCTGCAATTAGCAGAGTTTCCCAGTGGGCAGATGCAAAATCTGCTGTAGAAGCAGCAAAGGCACGTTTTATGGAAGAAGAACAATGCCAAAAACTCAAATTTATGAGAGAAAAGCATGAATTGGAGATGATGAATATGAAGAGGAGAGCAGATGTGGAAATAGAGCTTATGAGACAATATCATCGAGCAAAATTGAAAATATTAGAAATTCAAAAGGCGACGTTACTTAACAAAAAGTTATAAATTACCTACAAATTCATCTCTTATAATTGCAGAGGGCCGTGTTCTAGAAAATTACCTTTATTTTATGTGTTTTTATTATATCAATTATTTATTTGTATTTACACATTTTATACGATATTAAGTAAAAGCTAAGTTTTCTTAAAATAAAAAATTAATTTTTAAAATATTTCTTTATTTTTTACACTCACGAACAAACATACTTGTCACCATATGATGTACAATGGGTGTTAGGAGCGTTTATAACCTAAAAGACTGTTAGGTACATAACATTTTTCACAGAAGTCCATTAAAATAGTTTATTAACTGTAATATGACTGTATCATTGCCAATCACCCTGTTATCCCCCATATTCTCCACCACCACTTCATTGACAATGTTAATAGCTTCTTGCTGTTGGTCATCAACTGGTGGTATTTCCTTATGCCGCAAACACGGTATATTGTGCAGTATGGCAGTTTTTGCTGCAACAATGGCTTCTACTTTCGATTTTCAATCGAATCCCCAAGGAAAGAACAGGAAATCGCATTTTCCAAACACCGATGCACCTTTCAACTGGATTTCTTGTTCTTACTTGGGGCTTGTTAAAAAGGTGCTTTGCAGGAGAGAATAATTCGTTCGGTAGGGAGTAGACCTGGGCTTGCAATATATTCAAATGCTTCTATTATATCATTATATCATCACCCCAATTATAACGCAATTTTTACATCGTAATAAAAGTTACTTTTTTTACAAATTGGCCGCCATTTTGGATTTACATGTCCGGAAATCGAAGTGCTGCGGGTAAATTTAATACAATGAATGTGTACAATTCACATGCAAATTTTCTTGCTTTCTGCATTAACTGTCAGATTTTGCCGATTTTCTCGATGTACCGCTTAAACTATTATGCTACAACGGCTTACCTATTTTGACTGTGTGCCAAGCAATGCAATACAGCACATCATACTATAATTCTTATACAAGATGAACCCGAACCACATATTATTTTAATCTAAATATCTGAATAATATGTTTGAAGATTATTCGGTACGTTTCAGGCCAATTTAAAATATCAACATATTTTTAATACAAGAGCTATTCGAAATGCTGTAGCAGAATAATAATAATTAATACACTTCTTATTATACAACTATTGCATGTATCTACTACTCTTTAGTTAAAAGTAAAACGGCAGTGTTCTTCATAATTTGATCATAATAGCTCTTTCATTCAGTGAATTCTTCTCTATACTCGATATAACGTATGGTAACAAGAACATGTAGGTACGAAACATATGAAGTTTCTTTTATTGTACTATTTACTGATTTTGTTGTCTCATATTCTAGGTTAGGTTAAGTTGGATCAATAAGTGTGTTGTGGCGTGTGACGTTTCTCTTACATCTCACCGCCACATCATTTAGCCTACTAAGTATATATACGAGCAGCAATGTTGAGATTGTTGGAAAAGCATATAAAGCAGTGGCTACTCCAGCCTTACTGACGAGTTCACGGAATAGCCACGGAACGAAACGCTAATGTTCTCAGGCTCCACAATTGATGACCTCGACGTGATCTGAACATGCAACGTGATTTACGACGTACTCTACACCTACTCTACACTCTGCTGAGACACGCGCACAAGCATGTTCGAGTTTGTCCTCGAGCATTGCATTGCTTAGTCCCTCTCCCAGGATTGTGCTGATGCAGGTAGAGTGCCTAAAACCTTTACTTGGGGTACTCGTTTCGTCCCTGTCCAGTTTATCCAGCTCTTCTTCTACCATCAGGTTTCTCGTGACTTTGTCATTGATGAGGGAATGATGTGACATGTGACGTTTCCCTTACATCTCACCGCCACATCATTTAGCTCACTAAGTATATATACGAGCGGCCATGTTGAGTTCCTTGGAAAAGCGTATAAGGCAGTGGCTAATCCAGCCTTACTGACGAGTTCACGGAGTAGCCACGGAACGAGACGCTAATATTTTCAAACTCTACATGTGTCATATGACTAATAGTCAGTCCATCAGCTCTCTTTGAATTATATTTCCAGCAAGTACGGCTTTTTGATGGTCTATAATCTAGTTGGGTCCATTGTCAAAGTCCTCTGACAGTGTTATTGAACCCTTCATTCAAAAATAAATAATTAATCTTTAAGAAAAATTAAATTTCCTCGAAATTTACATAAAAAATTTCCTTACAAAGTTCTTCCCTTCACGAAAAACTGGACGAAGCCCTTTCGCATCGGCTTTCGTCGAAAACACGATAAAAATAATTTCACTAAAAATTCACTTGAAAATAAGTTTCAGACCGCGAACGACGGAATTCCGTCTTTTGACACTGTCGTTAAAAAATAATTTTCGAAAGTACCATGAGCTGGACTGGAAATTTTTTAGATCAAACTACGGAAAATCGCTACGTTAAGTCTTTAGAAAAAATCAATTGGGCGGTTTTTCCGATAAATCAGATCAGATCAGATTTTCCGTTTTCAAAGAATAATGAACTCCTTCGAGTCAACTAATTCTGGTTCTAATATTTCTCTCTCAGCCCATGATAAGCTAGTTTTCTGCAGAATTTGAGTGCAGATTCATATCCTAGACATTCCAATGAGTAGGTAAACCGGTCTGTTGTACGAAAGGAAAGGAACACTACCTTATCTATTATCAGACTCTTTTGGAAGATTTTCTCTCGTCCATAAAAAATATACAGTTTCAGAAAAAGGCGGTCGACGGTAGGACGGCTCACAGAAATAACCGAGAAGGCCTCAGCCATGAACAGAATATTCGCTGTTGTAAAAAATGCCTTCAATTCGATAGGATGGGAAATAACAATTTAAAAGCTATGTAGATTGAAAATGGCTCGGTACTTTACTAGGATCACAACTAGTTACTTTGAAAGCAGGATGGTGGTGACGGTCGTTTCAAGTTGAAAGGCGTTATAGAATATAAAAGAATAACTTACGGTGTTCTGCACCGGACATGCGGACGACCTAGTCATAACAGTAACGGGGACCGAGACAAGATAGATCCTGGAACACGCTGACAATGCTATAAGAGGGGTGGTTGAGTAGAATGCAGCTAGAGCTAGTCCTGAGAAAACCGAGTTGGTGACAATAAAACGGAGGAGGAAGCTGCCGCCTATTACAATTAGGTCATGCAGAAGTTAATGTCAGAGGACACCTGAAGTATTCAGGGGTATTGCTAGAAACAGTCGGGAAAACAGTATAGAAGGCAGGCAAAATGATTACGGCCGTAGGTAGACTTATGACCAATACGTAAGGACCAAGAGGGAGTAAGAGGAGGTTAATGTGCAGCATTGTGCAGTTAATTCTCTTATATGCTGCCCCGGTATGGGAGAGGGCAGTTGCTGTGGATAAGTAAGATCTAGGTTGGCGAGAATAGAGCGTTACGCTGCAATAAGAATCTGCAGGAATAAATGATTAATATATTGAATAAATGGGGACCTAGCATAATTCGTCCCAGAAGAATTAAACCCTACGGGAGGAGCTACGAGTCAATGGAGGAAAGAGTATGTAAATAAGGAGGTGCCAAACTATGAATGGTGGCTTACTTGAGACATATCGTAAGTGCCCCTAACGAGGAGGAGTAATGATCGACAAGAGAAAATCGGCTCTCGAATTAGTGGCGGGACAAGAGAGAAAGAGAGAGAGAGATGGAGGTTGAGATCAGGAAAGCCTAGGGGAATATGGTACAAATGGAAGAACTTCTCTTGGAATATGGAGAGACAAGATGATCATACCGAAACCGACGTTCGACGAGTGGCAGCTGTTGAAAAATATTAATGGAGTTCGTACCGGTAAACAGGGTAATAGTTCCTAAAGCATGAAATTATTTTGATTGGATTGGTCACACGAATTTAATAACTCCCAAAATTCGCCAAAATTCTTTGTTATGTACTTTTCTCTATATCGATCAATTCAGTTTCCGATGAGACACCCTGTACAAATTTTTATCGAGAATAGTTTATCATCGTGATATTTCTCCGAGGAAAATTGGAGAACCAAGACAGCAGACATGAAGCCATCAGAGAAATGTGGTGAAAAGGTGAAATGACCCTGAAAAGGATCATCAAGGTTAAATATAAAGTGCCCCCCCATATTCCCAACAACTTTCATACAGGTCATTTTCCCGTTATCCGGACGAGATATCGGCCTGAGAATATCAAGAGAGTGATTTGAACTTCAGGTAACCTCTAAAAGACGTCCCGCTCTTTCAAAAACCGAGGTCAAAAAAGCGTTTTCATGTGAAAAACATATTTTGACCTTGGAATGGCCTTGACCTTGACCTGGTGGAGCTAACTAGACTCAGCAACCCCAAAAACGTATAAAAATCGTGGCTTCCTCCGCTTAAATGGTTTCCCAATTTGACCTTGTTGTGACCTTGACCCTAACCTGATGTGGTCAAACAGACCCCGAATTCAGATTCAGTTACCCCAAAAACGTATAGAAATCGTGGATTCCTTCGCCAAAACGGTTTTCTCCCAATTCTCCCGACGCACAGTGGGAAATTTAGCACTTTTTTTGGACAAAGGTCCATTTGACGCACAGTTCTTGAGCGAACCATGGCAGTTCTTTGTTTATATAAACAAAGAACTGTCATGGTTGACGACCAAAACATTTTTGAGAACGGAAGTAGATTCTCTTCCGAAACGTTAACTACCTATAGCTTTGATTTTCAGTTTTTAGTTTATAACATTGTTCTAGTTTATATATTTTCAGGTGTGAGACTTTTTGAAACAGTCAAGTACTCAAGAACCAACCTCTGTCTGATCCGTTAGGCGCAGACGTTTTTTCATTAAAATTTTTAAATATTTTTCAGTGGCAAAATACCCAATAAAAAGTAAGAAAATTATTTGTTAGTTATTATATACTAGACATAGTTGTTTGTTAATTTATGTATAAGTTTATTTTATTCATCATAATAACTAAATATGTTCATAACTAGTTCGAGTGGCCTGAAAACCAGTATCTTGACTTGAAACGCTGAAAACGAAACAACGGTTTTTGTGAAATACTTTTTTTGAAGATTAAAGTCTAATGACGAGGAAATGCCGCAGTGTAATTTATTGCTATCTACCAAGATGGAGAACAATGAGTCAAAAATAAATAATAAAAATAATTTTGGGTGTGTTCCATAAAAAAGTTCAAGTTATAGATTTTCACCTCTATGTGAAACGCTCTGTGAATTTAAAAATAATTTTAACATATGCTTGAAAATATGCTCTTGAACTTCTACCATTTTTATTCGAAACATTATTTCAAATATTGAACAGTTCAGATATCGACCGTCCATGCAATAGTCAGTATTGCACACTGTGTAATAATACTAATATATTATAATGAAACACATTCTTTATAGGATTTTGCAAACAGCAGAAAAACTATCTATGAGAACTAAATGAAATACTATGTGTAAAAATATTGATGAAATCTTTGCATTCTTTCGATAACTTGAACTGTGGTTATGCTAGCAAATTAAAATTTTAAAATAAATTTGTCTAATTTCTTGTTTGACAATTCTCATTCTAGCATTTACATAGTCACCTACGGCCATGCAGATTAAACTAGTATCTACATAACCTCCTAGGGCCATGAAGATTCAGTTAAAAATGAAAACAAAGGCCTAAAATGAATTTATTTACCTACCCTGTCTTAAACATTTTTCATTCTAATTTGTTACATTTTCATGAAATCTATCATTCTGTTTCTTCGAAATGAAAAGCCCAACGCCACTCAACGATGTTCCTTGCAAATAGATAGGTGAAGATCTGTTGTTTTTTATCAGTCAATGTCATATATAAATATTTCATACTTATTCATGGATATTGCGTCCACAATATTGAGTCCACAATAAGGACGAAAAAGGTTTCAAAGGCTAAGCATTTCCAAGAGGTTGAATGAGATTTTATTTTATGAAAATGTAATTCATAGAATGAAAACATTTTTAAAGACAAGGTAGGTAAATAAATTAATTTCAGGCCCTTGTTCTCATTTTTAACTGAATTTACATATCCTAGGGGATCATGTAGATACTAGTTTAACCCCCCTAGCCGTAGGGGACTATGTGGGGTGCTAGTGTTATAATGAGAATGGCAAATAAGAATTTTTACTTGTTAGCATAACCAGAAGTCAGGTTATCGAAAGAATGCAAAGATTTCATTAATATTTTTACATATAGATTTTCTTTTAGTTCTCATAGATAGTTTTTCTTTCCGCTGTTTGCAAAATCCTATAAAGAATATGTTTCGATACTAATTTAATCTGCATGACCGTAGGGGACTATCTGGATGCTAGTGTTATAATGAGAATTGTCAAATAAGAAATTAGACAAATTCATTTTAGGATTTTAATTTGCTAGCATAATCAGAATTCACGTTATCGAAAGAATGCAAAGATTTTATTAATATTTTTACACGTGGTTTTTCTTCTAGTTCTCACAAATAGGATTTTCTGCTGTTTGCAAAATCCTGTAAAGAATATGTATCATTACAATTATAAGCAAACAAATAATAATTTACTTTCAAACTAATATGTTATACTATAAACATTTCTCTTTACTTTTTAGTATCACACAATAACCTATTAATAGATTTCTAACTGCAAATTCATTTCAATGCCCTAATCCATATTCCCAATATTTTTAAACTCTATAAATTATTCTCAATTACATAACTCACCGTCAGACAGCACAATGTCAACAATATTAAAAATCCTGGAGTGGAACCCATTTCATTAACACACCGTACTTGTTGGTGAAAAATAAATCTGATTTAATTCTGATTTATTTATATTTTGATTATTTATCAGACTTAAGATAACGTATCAATAGAATGTTGACATAGTCAATTCAATCTGATACTTTGAGTAGTTACAGTAGCAAATTAACCTATTAAGAATCTTTAATCGTGAGTACACATTCATTCTATATATCTTGAAAAACAAATTGCAGATTAATTTATTAAACGTAATTTAATCTATTCTTAAAATAGTTTTTATAGTGTTAAATTATTTATTTCTCAGAGTCAAATAGGTTGTTTTTCTGTTATTCAAGAAACGTTTTGTGATTTATACATAATAATTTGGCATGTCCTTGCTCTATAGCACATTCGACAGCCTTATGCCTTTTGTTACTGTTACTTCACCGAAGCTGCCATCCATCAGCTCCTTGGTTACCTTACTCTAATGTTTTGACTGTCATTCTCAGTCCATTGAAATGCATTTTGGGTAGGACAAGATTTTTTTCTTTTGATGCTTAGGAGAGGGGTCAGTGTGAGTATAATACTCGGTTTTCGGGGTTGAGAGTCCCCCCCCCCGCCCCCATTTGGCCTCCATCCTGAAAAAGGGGGTGTAAACAGTTTTTCCGCGATATTTTGTGAACCGTATGTCTCACAAATTTTTTAAAGACTATGCATATAGAGATTTGAATTCTCTACAATCTTGCTTTAGATGCTTTTTACCGTAAAATTGAAGCTAAAAAAGTTATAATTAAAAATAGACTAAATTCTTGACGAAAAATATCATTTAAAGGTTACAACTTTTTTTCTATTTGTTACAATCTGCTTTCGCATCTGTTCATTTAAATCCAAATATCGAAATTGTTCCAATGTTACCGTTTTAGTCGAGTCTACATAGTATAACTGGTTGCCTACCGTTGCACTCCATGAAGCGAGTTCCTATAACGTCCGGTTATAACCTTTTCAAGACTGGATTAAACTTATTGTTTTGTTAATGGAAATATGAAATACGATATTATGTGTGGGAAATAGACGTCGTTAGGGAGATTTATGAGATTTACAGTTTACGCCGTGTAGTGGCCAGTTTGAACATACCCATGTAAAGGTTTGGTCATCCTCGGATTTTTGACAGAAGTTTCCATTTTGGCCATTTTTGGGGATTTTTTTTGTTTGCCTGCCGTAGATAAGTTTTGTCGCTGAGCTCGTGTATAGCAATTTTCTGAGTTTGCTCCTTTAATTGGATATGGTTGGAAAGTACTGCTACGGAATTTTCCGGATAAATCAACTTGCTAGAAGTACATGGCAAAGCAGTTCTTTAAGCCCACTCAACATCTAAGGTATGCCTCTGAAATCCCTTTGGAAAATAGATTTGTAACGTTCGTTATTTCTTTATTGCAGGACTTTTAAGGTCACTTTTGCTTTCGAGTTTACTGTTTATTTTACTTTCGATTTTATTTTCAATTTTACGTTTTACTGTTACCTTTATTTTTGACGTTTACTGATATTGTTTCCTGTACGTTTGACCCTATTGGTTCAATATTGTACTGACCGCGCCGGCCACGCTACGCATATACGCGCAGGCAATTACGCATCAGATCCAGGTGGTATTTCGTTAAGTGAAGACGTACACTTCCGAAGTATACAAGTACTTACATTTGTGATGGAATTTGTTGAAAACGTATTAACCGAGTGGGGTTTCCTAGATCTAATTCCAGCATTCACATAGGTAAGTACTTTACACAGAGTTACAGATTTGCATATATGTTCTCTTAAATTAACTTCGTTAACATATAAATATAAAAATGGTTTCTTGTTTATATGCGAAGAATGCATGATACCTATCTTCTAATACTTGATTTCGTTTACAGCTAGAGAGTAATTTCGTTTTCTTATGCGAAGCGACAGAAAGCTGTTCCTGTACAACTAAACCCAAAAGGCAAACTTGTAAAAGAACTGCTTCAAAACGAAGATAACACTTCTGATGGTAAGCAATACATTTGATTTTGGTGAACTGATAAATGTTTTTTTTTTAAGTATATGACGTGACTACGACATAAGCTTTATTACTACAAACTGCGTTAATAGAAGCTGAAAAGAAGAAGCACTGGAAGCCTTCCAATTTAGAATTATTAAATGAATTTATTTTAAGCATAATGTAAGTCACCTACTTCTTTTCAACTGGAACTTTATGCATATAAAATTTATTTGTATTTAAAAGAATAGAAATGTTTTCTTTACCATATGATAATATAATATAATATAAATGCATGCTCTTTTATGTATTGTTGTTCTGTTAAAATAAAATATTTATTCTTTAATTTTTTTATTGAAATCCTTTAGGAATACCTCCAATTTTGGAAACAATATTTCACAATTTGTGTTACAGAATAATACAATTAAAATCAAGTGGGTACATATAGTGTGTGAAATGAGTGCACGGTGAATCAAAAAATATATACATAATGTGGAGATTATAGAGTAATAAATTGTGCAAAACTAACCCCAGTTCATACATTACTCAACAGCTTCTTTGAATTAAGTGCATATATTGTGCAAAATGAATTACAAAGTTGACAAAATAAACATACAATTTGTGGATTTCTCATTTAGAAATTGTGGAAAACTAAAAAGACATTCTCTGAAAAAACCATAAACATTGTGTCACTTAAGAGCACAATTTTTTGTAAATATGTTTTACAAATGAAGAGGTTTAGATGTGAATGTTTGTTTGGAAAACCTTCAGAATATATTTAAAAATTTCACACAAATTGTAGAAACTAACTTAATCTGTTCAGAGATTTGTTCCACAAGTGAATTTTTATATGTATTTTTATGCAACCATAATTCATATTTATAAAGAATTCAATTTATGTGATTTTTAAGTTTGTACAAAAATTTCAAACAATGTTAATACATAAACTGTACAAAATCATTGCCCCAAAAATGTATTATTTATTTGCACAAATTGTTCCTGTCACCATTTTAAGACCAATTTGGAGTACAATTTTCTACAATTGTGGTAAAATATCACACACATTTTTCTCTGTGTACGTCTGACCTTTTTCGTTATTTGTACGTTTAAGTTTGGATAGTACGTGAACTTGGGTTTTGCTGAAACTTGGTTGTCCAGCTGTTGGTTGGATATGGAATCCAGGGTTGCCCCTGTGAGACTCTCCTGCCTAGTTCCATTGGAAGCCACGCTCCTCTGGTAGGCCCACTGTACACATTGTGAAACCTGCTGGAGGTAAGCGTCTTTAAAGAGCATAACGAGGAACCTGATAAAACATCGCACCTTCTACGTGAGGCATAGAGAGACCGTCAGGTTTTTGCGTTACTAAATTGTAATGTAATGGCTGTCATTCGACCCACGTAACTACAGTTTCTATACCTATTTTGTTTATTATTTTACACATTAAATTGTCAGTTTTATTTAAATATTTTGCATATAACTCATTGAATTTTCAGTAGTCTTGAACACAACGCTTGCTTTCTTTTCACTTTGTCAATTTAGCCTATCGTCACTCACCTAGTTCACACTATTGTGCTCATTTTAACGTTATTATTCAGTAGTTTAATGTAATTTTCTAATCCAGTATACTTTGGGAGTCATATATTGCATAGTAGTAGTTAAAGTTTTATTAGTTTTAAGTTGTCGTGCATTTTGTGATAGATTAAGTGTGGGTCACACATCTAGGAATATTAATTGCGTGTAATACTATTTCTGTGGGATATTGTTAATAATCGTACCTAAATTTGATTATTAAATCTGTTTTTAATAAGACGTTTATTTGTTTTCACCAGCGTACATCCACCACCCCAATTCATCGAAGCCACCTCCAAGGACCTGGATAGTCGGCCGTGTGAGCCTCTTTCGGCACCAATTGAATTCAGAGAGGGGACTGCACGTAAAATACGAACAGGGTGACCACCCTACTCGGCAGTATAGCTGATACATCAGCCTCAGCCTCTAAAGTTAAATTTTTTTATACTACTCCCCTTTTGTCTGAGAGCCTTGCAACATATTGATTTTATTGAAAATACACCTCAAATGTTTCTTGTACATCATTTTATTGCGAACAATTTTCTCTACTCATTTTATAAATTTCTTTTCTTTAGAGAGGTGTTAAGACGCTGCAAATGGATCAAGTGCATCAAAGAGAGCATTGAACAATTCTGAAAAAAATTAAGAACATTCCAGGGACGATTCCAAACTTTTTTTGCCTCTTATAATTTTTTTCCAAACTTCTTTTTCAAGTCAAAAAATCGCGAAATTCTAAAATTTTTGTTTTCCCTCGCCGGATAACTATAAAAAAATTACAATTTCAGGAAAAATATTTCGAAAAAAGTAGTCTATCTTTAGACAGACAATCTGAATTTTCAATAAAAAATAGGGGTTTCCATTTAAAAAAACAAAATTGACCTAGAATGACAACCATTCCACCCAAAAAGACATACCGCCGAACGGCCCCGATCCAACCCTACAACTTCTGCTTGAAACATTTTTTCGTAGAGTGCTTATTACTCGAGATATTTGAAAGTTTCAGGTCAAAAATATCACCGGGTGATTTTTTTAATCTTTAGTTTAGTCCGGCGAGGGAAAATCAAAATGTTAAAAATTTGAGATTTCTTTACTTGAAAAAGAAGAAGTTTGGGCAAAAATTGTAAGAGGCAAAAAGAGTTTGGAATTGTCTCAATTTTTTTCAGAATTGTTCAATGCCCTTTTTGGTGCACTTGATCCATTTTCAACATCTTAACACATCTCCAAAGAAAAGAAATTTAGAAAATGAGTAGAGAAAATTGTTCGCAATAAAATGATATATAAGAAACATTTGATGTGTATTTTCAATACAGGTCTCTGTACATTCTCGCTGCAGCTCCATTAAATTGCATTGGACAATAAACCGCAATCATATTCGTCATTTCCAAGTTTGAAAATAAATTGTGTCGTGGCATCTTCTCAAAATGTGGTAAAATACGAAAGAAAATATTACACAATAGAAGAATACAATCACATATGTCTAAGTAGAACAACAATTATCACTAACTAAACTGGTTCAATAATATCAATTTGACAAACGCTAACTTGATGAAATATCATGTTGCATGGTAGCGCTTGAAATGCGCTGAAATACGTAAGTGGAATTGTACTAAAAACGGTGCATTTTATCGACATGAAACAAGTAGATCTTATTTTTGTAAAAGCAAATATTATATCACAATATTAAGTCATACGAATCCAAAATAATAATAATAAAAAGTTAAAAACGTGTCAAAAAATATGCCGATATCTATGATACTTATACGCTCACAATATTCGGACTACCCTAAATTATATGTGTACCAATTTTCAGCGTGATTAGTCATTTGTTTTCCGAAATATACCTATTACAATATCTAAAAAAAAATGTTTTATGGTCCTATAGCTCCATTAGGAAGCACTTTTGGACTAAGATATGTTTAGGTTAATCTGCTTCATCTGACCTCAGAAAGCTAAAATTGAGCTGGGTCCCTTTACTTTCCGGACACTCTGTATATATATTATATCTCTGTACAACTTTCCTAGTTAATTTATTTTAGGAGTCTAAAAATAAGAGAGTTTAAGGGGTTCAAAATATTCTTGCACAGATTCTAATTATGAACTGTGTATTGTAGTAACTGAAAATATTTCCTTGAAAGGGGAAGTGAAGTAATTCTTTGCTATGTTCCAGCTGTCGAGAATGTCGCATTTATGAACATCCACATTAAGAGTCAAGCTCTATTATAATTGGCATATGACAGACAAGTTTTACGTAGGTTGCATAATTACGTCACGTCATGGGAAAATTTGTCGAATCTCTCCTCGATCGACGAATAGGGACTTTTCACTTGCCTGACATTTAACAGACAAGGAATCGACTGCATTACATCCTCTCCGAACGATGGTATATCTACCACACAATCCCCGTCTTAAATTGCATAGCTTCTACGTATGCTCTAACTGAGGCGAAATGCTGTATTTCCCGTGATGTTCACCCATCCGCGCATCTATAAGTAGCTTAATATTTCATATCGAAATGCGATTAAAGTCAAATCGAGTCTATGCTCGCCGCGTGACAATTTTTTTTTAATACTTGCTGGGTAGATTTGATAAAAATATTTAACTTATGTAACTGCACTGCACTCATGTAAAGTACGTTAAAATATGTAGGCTAACTGATATCATAATAAAGAGATAAATAATTTAGATAATATAAATTTTCAAGTTCAATTACTTAATAGAAATATATTCCAGCTGGATAAGCATTCCCTTCATAGAAAAATAACCAATAGGGCTTATTCCAAATTTTAAATCACATATACCAAAACAATGAAAATAAGAATTATGGCGATAAATAAGAATAAATAAGAATAAAAATATAACACAATTCAAGCACTTAACGCAAGAAAATATCTTATTAGAACAATTACAATTAGTCAGATATGCAACAAAATTTCTCTATTCGCGCACAAAAATTATTACATGTATCTACCAGACTTAGTTGGCAGGTAACTTAGAAGTTAACCTCCTTTATCTGGTTTCAGCGATTTTGTCATTTACGGGGGTTTTGCTTGTCAGGGCAGAATACCACTTAATTATTTCGATTTTTTCTATAACCATCCATTTTATTAAATTAACGATATAGCATACGATAAGCTACATCCGTCTTGTTCGAGCCCCCGCCATTTACATTCAATCTGATTAGCACCTGTGAATATTAATTGTCTAGATACCCATAAATTCGCCAGTGTACGTACTTGGCTACCCCTATCTTTATACTACTGAGTATTCTAAGCTGACAATAATGAAATTATGTTGGCCCGGACTTTACCTCTATTAATTGGTATACTTTTGAAAGCTTTAATAAACACTATATTTAGTTTATTAGTTATGTTCATTTGCCATTTATTTCAATACTATACTTCTACTTCAAATATAACTAAAGTTACCTACATTACTCCAAAACATAGAATCCAGGGATATAGAATGTGACCAAGACATTTATAAAATATTGATGATGATCTCATCCTCCTCACACAAGGAGAATCTGGAAACCAAATTGAGCAAAAGAGCACGCATATAATGGAAAATCTCAACAATTTGTGCAAGAGCAATAAAATGACAATAGCGACTAGTAAAATAAAAACACTTCTCAAAGGAACCTTGCAAGGGGATCCTTTGATAAGACTGGATGAGCAGACACTCAAAAGAGAACAAGCGAACAGATAACTTGGAACATATATTGGTGAAAAACGAAATTACATGCAACATATACAAACGGCAAGTGCAAGAGTAAGCAGACAAATGCATAAAATCATACGAATGGCAACCAGAGAACACAAAATCCCGATGGAGGTTGCAAGAAGATGCATGGAAGCGGTAATGGAGTCGATCACAAGCTATGGGGCAAGCATCTGGACGCATAGACTTAGACTAAGCAAATCTAAAGAGGAAGTTCGAAGTGCCCAAAGGTATATCCTGATAAGACTTTCAGGAGCCTTAAATACAATTTCGATAGAGGTAATGGCTATAGTAATGGACGTACTGCCTATAGACATAAGATAAGGAAAAGGGCAACTCAGTACTGACTGAGAAGAAGGGAACCAGAAAAGGTACGGCAAGTTCAGGAGGTAGAAGCAAACACAAAATGTGAAATAATAGAAATATTAGAGAGACTATGGTAAGAGAAACGGGAAACAACGAACAAAACCGTGAGAGTAAGGGATATGTTCCCCACTATCTACCACCAGAGAGATGCAAAACGCTTAAAACCGAAACAAGGTATGATCTACTTCCTCACAGAACATAATCCGCATCCCCAGAACCTACACAGAATAGGAATGCCATACTGCCCATTTGACCAGAACATATAGTACTACGCTGCAATAGACTACCACGGACGAAATTACACTAAGCAGAAATAGATTGCACGTGAAAATGTTATTGAACCAAGTAAAACGCTCCATTTGAAAAAATATCCAATTTACTATAAAAGTAAATTCAGACAAAATCCCATGAAAAAATCATATTTGAACCATTAAAAAATCTTATCACCACCTTTGGCATCATATTAAATCGAAATCTACGTCAAAAATTATTTCACTAAAAATTATATTGACAGAAAAATTTTTCATCTCGAGGACAACGGTCAATCGTCTTTGGGCTCCGTTGTTCGAATTTTCAAAAGTACTCAAAAAATTGACTTGAATTGAAAAATTTCAAGTTGTACCGAGCGGAAAACCGCTCCGGCCGACGAACTTTTCGAAAGTACCACGAATTTGGTTTTTCGAAAGTACAACGAATAAAATCATGGAAAACTGATCCGTCCAACAAATTTTTCGAAAGTACAAGGAATTTAATTTTTTGAAAATACCAAAAATTTTATTTTATGAAAATATAATAACGAGACTTAAACAAAGCAGTAAACCGCTCTTCGAGATGAATTTTTCGAAAGTACGCGAATTTGGTGGTCACAGGTTGAAATCCTCAGTCAGGATGTAGCGAGTAGCTATTTTAAACGTCAAAATTTAGGAAAAAATCAATGCGACAGTTTTTCCAATAAAAACCAAAGCCCCCATTTAATTATCCTCAAAGTGGAAGAGCATAACCCTTATCCAAACCACAAGAACGTACAAAAAATTAGTCAAAAAATTCAAAGTCGGAGGATCGATTACGACGAACCCAAGTTGCTTTTTGTCCCGGCTCAGGCGGACAGCGCCATAGTAGTCGCTAGAAGGCGAGTCGACGGAAAAAAAGTATATTTGGGTTCGATGCCGTTAGTACGTTTATAAAAGCAGGAAAACCATCCAACTCATATAGATAGCTTCTTTAAGCATCCTGAAAATCATTTCGATAATTTCAGTGCAAAGTTCAAAGTGAATAATTTTCAAAAAGTTCCACGTAGGTACATTTTGCAATCATTGCTAATTGGAAGTCTGAATCTTTTTGGACAGTCGATTGTCATAGTTCTCTCGACGCTGGATGAGTTACACTCCTACGGGAGGTAACGGCTTGTCGAGTGGTGGTGCTCTTTGATGTTTGTCTTATATACATTAGCTAAGTATTGAATATTTATGTCTTTTACATTTTATGAATTATTTCAATAAATGAAAATATATTTTGAATTCGATTTCTTATTGATCCACTAATGAAAAGATTTGTGACCGACGTGCGATTCTGTGGCATGAGTCGGACAATTACTTTCCGCGGGTCACCTTTGATCCCACCACGTCTGTGTACTTGTCCGAATACTCATAGAATCCATCGACGGTCTTAATTATTAAGAAGTGTTACTAAGAAAGTGCTAATTATAAGACATATTCATTAAAAGTGCACCGCCCGACATAAGATTTCGACGGAGAGAGCAGACTGTAGCAATCACAGTAAGTATAATTTTGTCTATTTTCATCTTGGGGAGTCTGAAGGGTAACTTGAATCCCCTTGTGAGTAGAATTGATAAGTATCGTAGCGGCGACACGGTTCCGGCCTAAATTATATAAAATCCTTGTCGTGTCCATCAGACCATACGATAGTAAGTATATCTACAAAAACACTACAACAAATTTTAAGCAACCCCATGGATACAGGGGAACTAAACAGACTGACGAATGACGTGTCAAAACTTCATTGGGTCAAGTCTATAAATCGAGAAACAACGACTGAGTATCCTTCCGGCTGTCAGGATCCCGACAGCTACGAAAGAGAATTATCAGTCAACACAAGACGAGACGAAATAACCAAAAGGCAGAGGATAGATAGGGTAAGAGATATTAGTGAAATCCCATTAGTAGAATAGGACGAACAAAGGACCAACAAAGACAAACCAAAATACCAACACCAAAGTAAAAGGCAAGCGGCATGCATGCATACTAAGACAAGGGACACAACACACTTGAGGACAAACAAACTAAAACATAACAAAGACGAACTAAAACAGAAGAACACCATTAAATTGCATATCGCGGCAACATTGCATGTAGTATAAGATCGTAGTAAAATGTCGGGATGAATTATTGAATGATTAGTTGGTAACTCAAATTTAAGAATAAGAAAGAAAAATAAAGAGGAAAACCCTCAAGATCAAACACTCCATGTCACCTCATGGTGGGGACGGAAACGAATCGAGGGTCACAGCTATAGGCTGAAACAAAAATCTCTTGGACGTCCAAGTACATTGTTAAGAGGATAATACGGCTAGACATAACAAATTAGAAGTTCAGCCAAAAAAAAAAAAAATGGGTTTATAAATGGAAAAAAAATGTCCTGGACTTTTTCTCTACTAGTTGGTGATACTTTTGAAAACTTTAATAAACACTATACTTAGTTTATTAGTTATGTTCATTTTCGATTTATTTCAATAATATACTTTGACTTCAAATGTCACTAAAGTTACCTACATACAAATAAAAGTTAATTCGTTAGCGTTAGAAGTTTCTGGTTTATAAATTTTGTATAAAATAAAGTGGGTTTACTGTGATTTTGGAAGTGTTATTGAAAGGGAAAACTTGTTTTATAGTAAAAGTTAGATAGGCGCCTTTCAGGATCATAAACAGAGAAAGTTTAATATAATAAAAGAACTGTGGAGGTCTTTACAAGTTTGAATTTCTACTTGTCATCTTGTCAATATCTTCCAATTTATATCAAAAGTTTTTACACTTTAATTATAAGAATAAAAATTGTGGCGTGAAAGAAGTTAGGCACTTAACAGTTTATAAGTCGGTTATTATTTTATGTAACTAGTTGAAAAGTTTCAGCGATAAGAAAGAATATAAGAAATTTCGTAATCTGTTTTGAGAAGAATAAAATAAGGCATTAATCATATTTCCCACAAATGATGTTATTTATTACGGAATTTATTATTTAGTAGAAAAAAATTTAAAATCTTGTAAATTATGCATTATAGTCAACTGCTAATAGGCTTCATGAGGGATTCATATCGGGTGTTAGAAAAGTATGAGAGCGGTGAAAAATCTCGAACAGTTTACATCAAATCAAAAAATAAAAAAATACTTGTCAAAAAGTTTTCAAAAAACTATCTACTCATACCAAAAATGACCTCCCCACCCACCAACCAGGGGGTGGGGCGAGGGGCAACTTTAAAATTTCAAATGGAAACCCCTATTTTTTATTGCGGAATCGGATTCTATGGCAAAAAATACGTAAGTTTTATTCAGGACATTTTTTTCGATTCTTGCACGGTGTCGCTGTAATCGCAAAAAATGAAAAGAATGCATGACTGTTTCAAGAGTAGCGTCTTGTGCCTATAAAAGAAGTCCAATTCAAAAACTGAAAAACACGTATTTGTTATTTTTACGAAATCTATACAAAGACATTGGATTCGACTCTCCCACCCCCAACCCAATGGGTGGGGCGGGGGACAACTTTGAAATTTGTAATGAAAATCCCTATTTTTTATAGCGGATTCGGATTCTACGACCAAAAATACGTGAATTTTATAACGAGATTTTTTTTCGATTCTCGCAAGGTGTCGCTGCAATCGCAAAAAATGTTACAACTCGTAGAAATTTCACGAAACAAATACTGTTATTAACAACACTTAAAAAAAACATTCATCAAAATCAAGATATCGCAGATATTGTTTCTCAAAGTGAATGTTTTTTGTCAACACGAGTAGCTGTATTTACAAACTTATGGAGACTTCAGGTTTATTTAAATTTTTTGCGATTGCAGCGACACCTTGCAAGAATCGAAAAAAATGTCTGATATAAAATTCACGTATCTTTGGCTGTAGAATCCGAATCCGCTATAAAAAATAGGGATTTTCATTACAAATTTCAAAGTTGTCCCCCGCCCCACCCACTGGGTTGGGGGTGGGAGAGTCGAATCCAATGTCATTGGATAGATTTCGTAAAAATAACAAATACGTGTTTTCCAGTTTTTGAATTTGACTTTTTTTATGGGCACAAGACGCTACTCTTGAAACAGTCATGCATTCTTTTCATGTTTTGCGATTACAGTGACACCGTGCAAGAATCGAAAAAAATGTCCTGAATAAAACTTACGTATTATTTGCCGTAGAATCCGATTCCGTAATAAAAAATAGGGGTTTCAGTTTGAAATTTTAAAGTTGCCCCTCGCCCCACCCACTGGGGGTGGGTGGGGAGGTCATTTTTGGTATCAGTAGATAGTTTTTTGAAAACTTTTTGACGCGCATTTTTTTATTTTTCAATTTGATGCAAACTGTTCGAGATTCTTGACCGTTCCCATACTTTTCTAACACCCAGTATATTAAATATACTACAACATACAGGATATACATAGCAATGAATACTTACTACTTAGACAAACCTGTGATGCTGATATAGTTTAGCGCTGGTAACCAAGTTGTTCAAACATGTATACTACGTCGAAACATGCATTCATATTTATTTTAAAAAACCGCTGCCTAAGATTTTTCATCCCAGTCACTTTAAAGAAAACATTTTGACCATATTTGCACTCTAGTAGGTATATGAAAGTTACTGTTCCTAGAATTTTAATAATATTTGGGGCAGATGTCATAGAAAAATATTAGAAAGTAATCTGAGAACTTAGTTTCTAGTATATACACCAAATCCCAAATTTCTGTACTCCTACAGCATGCTTTAATTCTTTTTCCTCATTTGCCTCTACTTAGCCCCCACTCCTTCAACGGAATCGTGTCAAAATATAATCTAGTTTCAGAAGTCGTTATAATATATATGTGTACAAATTTCAAGTGAAAATCTCAATTTAATTTTATCAACTCTTTTAATAAGGGAGCATGGAATATTTTATAAGAAAAATCTGGAACCTTCGCTTCTAGTATGTACACCAAATCTAAAATTTCTGTACTCTTACCAACTTGCTTTACTTATTTTCCCTTATTTACCCCCATTTAACCCCCAACCCTTCAACGGAACCATCTCAAAATATAATCTAATTCCAGATGTCGTTATAATACAAACGTATACCAAATTTCAAGTGAATATCTCAATTTTATTTTATCAACCCCGTCTAATAATGGAGGGGTGGTTGAAAAATATAAAAAATCTGAGGCCTTATCTTCTAGTACATATACCGAATTTCAAGTTTCTAGTTTCTTTCTTCTAGTACAGATACCAAATTTCAAATTTCTGTACTCTCACCAGCTTGCTTTACTTATTTTCCCTTAGTTACCCCTATTTAACCCCAACCCTTCAACAGAATCATCTCAAAATATAATCTAGTTCCAGATGTCGTTATAGTGCATACGTGTACTAAATTTCAAGTGAGTATCTCAATTGTACTTTACCAACCCCTTTAAAATGGAGTAGGGGTGGTGAGGGGTTGAAAAATATTACAACAAAAATCTGAGGCCTTGGCTTCTAGTACATACACCGAATTTCAAATTTCTGTACCCTTACCGGCTTGCTTTACTTACTTTCCCCTATTTACCCTTACCCCAACCCTTCCTTCACAGAAATCATCTCAAAATATAATCTAGTTTCAGATGTCGTTTAACATATACGTACACCAATTTCAATATCTCAATTGTATTTTATCAACCCCTTTAATAATGGAGTGGGGGGGTGATGTGAGAGATGGAAAATATAAAAAATATTGAGGCCTTGGCTTCTCTGCACCAAATTTCAAGTTTCTGCACTCTTACCAGCTTGCTTTACCCATTTCCTCCCCTATTTACCCCTATTTATCACCCAACCCTTCGCTGGCTACATTTTAACATCCCGGTATAGATTTCGGAACCAGTAGAAATTTGATTGGCTAATTTAAATTCATCCCACCAATCGTTAACGTAGTGCCGTATTCGATACGGAAAGTTCGTGTTCAAATTCAGTACTAAATGTTACTGCATATAATAAGAGTGCAAATAAATAAAATAGCTGGAAACATCTGCACATACTTTGATGTGTTATTTGCCCTTGCAGGTTAATTGTAGAAATTGGATAAAGAAGATTATTATAAAAAGTAATAATGATATACTATTATTGCGTAATATCAGTGGCAATATTGAACACAACGATATTAATCATTTATGGAATATATTATAAAATTAAAAATGTTATGCAAAAACAAACTATTTGTGTTTGATCATATACCTAGTATGTATAGTGCGTATTTTTTTATTAATGCCCTGATCCATGAGACTTGGCATTCGGTTGATTCTTAGCTACGTTTTCTGCTAACTTGCGCTTCCTTCTTTTGATTTAGGCTCTTGTTTTGGTGGTCCACCGATGGATAACCTTTTACAACTTCTACACTATTTTTCGTCGACTCATCGAAGTATAGGTTGAACTTTAATATTCATACTACTTCTGTGACGGATCGATAGTGAACTTCCAGCAGTTCACAAGAAAGGCTCCCACCATGTTCTTGTTTTAATACTCTCAAGCCTTTGCAGAACTTTTTCACTTGTTGAACTTTAGGTACCAAAATTTTCTTCTTCATAGAAATTATATAAATATAATTGTATACCTGGATATAAATCGAGAGGAATTTTTAACACTCTATTTAATACACTCCATGATATACAAGACTCTTCTTCATATCTCATTACCCATTGCATCATATCTTTTTCGTTCAAAAATCTGGCTCTGTATAAGTTATTTGCTACTTTGATCAACTATTCCATTAATAAGGCCAACACTAATATAAACTATTTACGTTACAATGCAAACTATATTTTTATTATAATAATTAATTAATAAGAACATCCGAAATAGTGAGTTAATTGATGATCGTTATATAGTGTATAGAGTGGATCGTAATGAAATGAACAGTAATAAATCAAGAGGAGGTGGGGTACTAATTGCTGTGCACAAAAAATTATCATCTTTTATGGCACCTGCGATACATGATGATACTGAAGAATTGTGGGTGGTTATTAAATATGAGACAATTAATATTCTTGTAGGTGTGATTTATATTCCACCTGGGTCGGACGCACTTATTTACGAAAAACATATATCAAATATTGAAGGATTAAAAAACCGCTTTAAAAATTATAAGTCGGTGATTTTGGGTGACTACAACCACGTCAGAAGAGATACCTTGTGACAATCTCATATATCAAGGCTTAACTCAATTCAATGGTGTGCTAAATTCGCGGGGTGTCTTACTCGACCTGTGTTTCTCAGATGTAAATGTTAATGTAAGTGAATCTATACCTCTTATAAATTGTGATATCCACCATCCACCACTTAATGTAAATTTGGATATGACCGTTAATAGCAATCTAGAACCACCTGCGAACTACTTTTGCAACTACAAATATGCAGATTATATTCAATTAAATTATTATTTAAGCACCATTGACTGGAATTTCCTACATCAAATTGATAACATAAATGAAGCCGTAGACACCTTCTATATAATTCTTTTCAAGGCAATAGACCTACATGTCCCTAAGACCTTATGCATGCAAAGAAAATTTCCGTTGTGGTTTAGTGAAAATCTTAAAGCACTAATATTTGAAAAGAAAATTGTTCACCGACAATATAAAATGTCGGGTAGTAGAATCGCATACAATTAATTTTGTTATTTACGCAAAGAATGTAAAAAATCGGTCAAGCATGATTTTGAAAAATATATAGAAGGTGTCGAAAGCAGTATTCCCAACAATATTAAAAATTTTTGGAATTATGTTAAGATTATTAATGATAATGAAAACAGTATTCCCTCTACAATGTTTAATAATAACATAGAAATCACTGGTGGTACAAATGTAGCAAACTTGTTTGCAAGTAATTTTAAAAATTACTATAATAGCAAAAGTAAGAAGAAAATTAACCTCAACTCAGTAACGTCTAATAATATTAATGGGGTCAATATATCCGTTGAAATTATATGTGACATTTTGGCTAACCTAAATACTAACAAGGGCCCTGGACCTGACGGAATGCCACCCTTGCTATTGAAATCATGTAGACTTACCCTGTCAACTCCGCTATACATTATTTTTTATAAATCACTAACGACTGGAATTTCCCCAGATAAATGGAAACAGGCTTATGTTTCTCCTATTTTCAAATCAGGAAATAAATCTAATCCAGCAAACTATCGCCCAATAACAATTCTTTCAGCAATTCCGAAAGTACTGGAAAAGATAGTTACAAAATGTTTAACGTCTCAGTTCAAAAATACCATCATTAACGAACAATACGGGTTTCAGTCGGGTAAGTCTACTGCAGCAAACATGGTCTCACTTGTAAATTATACCCAAAATTCCATGGAAGCAGGTGATGAGGTACATGTAATTTATACAGATTTTAGTAAGGCGTTCGACAAGGTAAACATAGATCTCTTAATTCAAAAGTTATCTAGCGTGGGGATTGGTGGTATGTTGCTGGAGTGGATATCCTCGTACTTACTAAATAGGTGTCACCAGGTGCGAATCAATGGACATTTATCCAACATTTTCAGACCTACCTCTGGTGTGCCTCAAGGCTCTCACCTAGGACCACTATTATTTAACTTGTTCATTAACGATATTTATGAATGCTTTAAATTCTGTCGCATATTACTCTTCGCTGATGACTTAAAAATTTATTCAAGGGTATCTGATTTACACGATTGTCAAAGAATTCAAGAAGACCTCGACAGTTTCACTGGTTGGTGTCATGAGAATGAAATGACATTGAATGTTGATAAATGTCATTTTATTAAATTATCAAGGAGAATAAATAGAGGTATTAATGTTATATATAAACTTAATGGCCGTGATCTATATGAAACCAACCAAGTACGAGACCTTGGGGTTATACTTGACCCTAAACTCAATTTTAATAGTAACGTCGATCATGTAATCTCCAAAGCGAATAGAATGTTAGGCTTCATAAAAAGATCCACTTCAAGTTTTAAGGGTGTTCAAGCTCTTCGTACGCTATATATTTCGCTAGTAAGACCAGTACTTGAATATTGTGTAGTGGTTTGGGCACCTTCATATGAAACCCATATTTCACGGGTGGAACATGTACAGCATAAATTTCTAAAACAAGCATGCTACAAACTCACCCTGCAAGGGATTCACCTGGATACTATTAATGCTGCCGTATATCTTAACCTGCCCACCCTTAATCAGCGACGTATATTCTACGATTTAAGCTTCATTTATAAGTTAATGAACAATCTGATCAATTCACCGTACCTGTTGTCTGAAATTAATATCAATGTACCTCCTAGGAACACCAGGAATCCACTAGTTTTTAACGCAAAATTTCATAGAACCTCTTACGGAAATCATACACCTCTGAATAGAATGATAAATAATTATAATATGTATGCAGCTCATATTGATTATTTTAATATTAATTATAGCTTATTCTGCAAACAAGCTCGGCTTATTTTGTACTAGTGATTTTATTTATTTAATTATTATATATTAAATTTATATTAGGTAACTTAAATATTGTCAATGTGTTGTATATTTTATATTATATGTGTATGTTCGTATCTGTGAGATTAGTGTGTAATATACTGTATATGTATACTCAGTCATTATAAATCCAACATGCATACTTTTGTAATGGATTTTTTGTCCGTAAATAAAGTATTATTATTATTATTATTATTATTATTATTATTATTATAATTCTAGTATTATATCAGTATATCATTCGTAAGTGTATTTCCAAATATTTCATTTATTTGCGTGCTTAGTCTATGTATATCATATTGAATTTGAGCACCGTCCGCACATTCCATATCGAATTCGGCACAGTCAAGAATTGGTGGGATAAATGTAAAGTAGCCAATCACATTTCTACGGGTGCCGAAATCTATACCGGCATGTTAAAATGCTCATCAGACATGTTCAAAAAACAATCCAGTTCCAGATCTCGTTATAATACAGTGTGAACCAAAAGAGACGCACCAAATCCATATCTTTGGTATGTGTCATTTGTCAAACAAATCCTCGAACAGGTCGATTTTAGTTTTGTATATGCTACATATTGCCACTATACCAAAATTTATGACGTCATTGGTTTTTGAGTTATGACGCCATCATATTTTTTTTTAATGGAAATAGACATTTTTGTTTACTGTTTTTGGTGGTATATTCCCTTAGCTTTCTGGTGATATAAGAAAAAATGATATTATCTTAGCCACTCTTTTGGAAAAATGACATTTTATGTAAAAATAGCTTACCTTTCGCAAATTCACGAGTTATGTTCCACTTTCCTATGGACCGAAAAATCTTGTTGCCTACATTTTTGTTTTAACTAGCATGAAAACATTTAACATAAAAACAAAACAAAGAAAATAATAAAAAAACAATCACCTTAACAAAAGAGAGATACAGGCCTTTTTGTGTAAAGTATCGATAACTTTTTTATTCCTGGCACGTGTGGAACCGCAGTTTTGTGACACTTCTGATACAGTGTAAAACTAGTGAATGCAATGCCACGTTTAAGTGAAAGAGAATGCGTAGAACTTTTGATGATAGTTGGATATGGTGATAGGCTGAGAATTCATCAGGAAGCATGTGATGTTTTCAATGCCATCATTTTTCGACAAGGCAGCTGGCTTTAAATTATAACGTGAGTTAAACTTCTGTTATACGTCTATTGAAAAAGAAAAATACCATCCATACAAAGTGCAATTAATCCACGATTTGAATGAGGACGATCCAGATCGGCGCTTACAGTTTTGTGAACAGTTGATGACCTTGAAACATTTTCTTTATAGGATTTTGCAAACAGTGGAAAGAAAAGCTATCTATGAGAACTAAAGGAAAAACTATATATAAAATTATTAATGAAATCTTTGCATTCTTTCGATTTCATTAATAATTTTATATATAGTTTTTCCTTTAGTTCTCATAGATAGCTTTTCTTTCCACTGTTTGCAAAATCCTATAAAGAAAATGTTTCATTACTATAAGCAAACAAATAATAAATAATTCACTTTTGATGACCTTGTGCGATGAAAACCCAATTATTTTAAAGAACATTGTTTTTTCTGATGAAGCTACACTTTCTTTAAAGGGGACTGTACATCAGCATAACTGTAGGTATTGGCCACGCGAAAATCCTCATTGGACTCAAGAAGCCCCTACATAGCGACGAGGCAAAGTAAACGTGTGGGCAGGTATCATTGGTGATCGTTTATTGGAACCTTTTCTTTTTGAAGAAAATCTTACGGCCGCAAACTTATTTCTGATATAGATGCAATTAAAATCATTAAAACATAAAATCTAAAGCTTATGGATATGATAAATTAAATATAACTTTAATACATTTATGCTGTCCTTATATAGTTCCATTCTTAACTCACATATATAATGTATGTATAAATACACACTACTTTCCTAAAGCTTGGAAAATAGCTTTAATATTTCCTTTACCTAAAATCAGTCAACCTAGCCAATTGAGTCACCTAAGGTCCATTAGTGTTTTACCGGTCTTATCAAAGATTTTTGAAAAAATCTTAGAATTGCAAATTAGAGAATTTGTGAATCTCAACAATGTTCTACCATTAAAGCAGTCGGGATTTAGATCTGGATTCTCTTGTGCTACGGCTCTTGCAGACGTAACTGATGACATCATTGGAGCTACTGACAATAACAAAATAAGTGTATTAATATTATTAGATTATACAAAAGCTTTTGATATGATAAATCACCAATTACTTTTTTCAATTCTACACTTTTGTGGCTTTGAACGAAATTCCTCCAGTCTAATTTTGTCATTCTTGTCGGATAGAATTCAACAAACAGTACTTAATAATAATATTTCACAACCACTAACGGTAGTTTCAGGTGTACCGCAAGGAAGTATACTTGGACCGTTATTGTTTACAATTTTTACATCGAATTTTCACACATCCTTGTAACACTGCAATTACCATTTATATGCTGATGATACACAGCTTTATTGTTCATTTCATGTTGAAGATCTACAGGAATATAGGAATTTAATTAACAGCGATATAAAGAATTTGGTGTCAGTTTCTACTGATCATCTACTTAAAATTAACCCTAGTAAATCATCTGCTATAATATTTTGCAATGACAATGTTCGTGAATTTGTGTCGAGAGAAATTAATATACAGATTGGAAATGATACAATTGCCTTCAATAACAGCTCTAAAAGTCTTGGTCTTATTATTGATTATAAATTGAGATTTAAACAGCATATTACGAGTAAATTAAGTTCAGCATACGCTGCACTAAAAATGATATATTCCCAGAGACGATTTTTAAGCATGGAAGTAAAAAAAATGTTATGTGATTCTCTAGTTTTGTCCCATTTTAATCATTGCGACGTGGTTTATGGCCCCTGTATTGACAGCATCGAGACCCGGCGCATACAAAAAGTACAAAATGCTTGTCTTCGCTTAATTTTTGGAATTCAACGCCGTCAAAGAATATCTCATAAATTGAAAACTGCAGGATGGCTGAATGTGTACAATCGCCGCAAACTTCACATGGCTTGTTTTTTTTTCATAAAATTTTAAAGTTTAGATCGCCACCTTATCTCCTCAACAAGCTCTCTTTTAGAAATGATATTCATAACATTAATATTAGACGAAGAAATATTCTCACCATACCACAACACCGTAAGGAAATATTCAAAAGGTCATTCTCTTATAACATTGCTGCTTCTATAAATAATCTACCCTTTAATGGACTCACTCTTTCGTGTGTAAGTTTTAAAAAGACATTTAAAAAATATTTAATGCGAAATCAGTAACAATAAAATCTTACCTTTTCCCGTAATTTCTCTGTTTTTAAACTTTGTTCCTTCTTTAATTTTCTTTGTTTCATTTTTTTTTCTAATTTCTTTTCTTTCTCTTCCTCTCATTTCCCACTCTCCTCCCTCCTTCAGCTCTAGTTTGCCTCTTTTTCATTCTACTTTGATGTGTTTTTTTTTCTTAATTTTTTTTTATGATTGTTTCGATATGAGTAGTATATTGATTTAATTTATCTACCTCTGACATTATTTATAGGCAATAGTGGAAGAACAGTTTACTGGCTTGTCAGTAAACTGAACTACTCGCCTTTTATTTACCTGTTGTGTAAACATGTATAATTTATATTGTTAAATTTATCAAATTGGGTAAATAATAAATGCTTTATTATTATTATTATTATTATTATTATTATATTTACAGTTTTTGCGAGTTGAGTTAGTGCCAGCCTTAGCAGTTATGTTTCCGAACAATGACGATGAAGATATTCCTGCTGAAAACATCTGGTTTCAACAAGACGGGGCCCTACCTCATTTTGGGATAGCAATGCGTCAGTTTTTAGATGACACTTTTACTGGAAGGTGGATAGGTCGTCGAGGTCCGATTGAGTGGCCCCGCGTTCATCGGATTTAACCCCCTTAGACTTTTTTCTTTGGGGTTACTTAAATTCAAGGGTGTATTTTAACAGAACGGATACCACAGAAGAAGTGAAAGACAGAATTGGCTTGGAGACGAGACGAATTGCCCATGAGATGATTCAGAACAGCGTGCAAAATGTCTACACCCGTCTTGGTCAATGCCAGATGGTTAGAGAGTCGCAATTTGAGCAATGGAGATGATTTTTTTCTCACAATTACTTATGTAAGGTATCAATCAATAAAAATATTTTTTCCAAAAGAATGGCTTAGGTAATATCAATTTTTTTCATGTCACCAGAAAGCTAAAGGAATATAATACCAAAAGCAGTAAACCAAAATGTCTGTTTCCATTAAAAAAAATCATGATGACGTCATAACTCTAAAACAAATGACGCCATAAATTTTGGTATAGTGACAAAATGTAGCATTTACAAAACTAAAATCGACCTATTCGAGGATTTTTTTCGACAAATGACACATACCAAAGATATGAATTTTGTGCGTTTCTTTAGGTTCCCGCTGTATATTCGTGTGCAAAATTTCAGGTCAATACCTTAAACCGTTCCGGAGAAAATGTGAGGACAAAAAAAGTTACAGACAGACCGAGAGACAGACAGACAATTTTTTTCCCTCAAATTTAAAATCTCGACGTTTTATGACATTCTAAACCTATTTCAAGAAAAAAACATTTTGAAATTTTTTTTACGGCTACTCTACTTCCAATCCACTATGTGGGTGTGGAAGTAATTATCGGTAAGCAAGTTATATATCCACTAGTTAACAAGTTTGTACAGACAATTTTAAACACATGTAATTAGTTTCAATATCTTCTATTATAGACATATTTATTGTCGTGATATCAACAAAAAAGAAAAAAAAAACAAAAACAGGTGAATGGTTAGGGTTCGTTAAATAGAAAAACAATTACTTAATTAAACATAAAAAGTATAAATTTTAGAGTTCTTCCGTGACAAATTCTAGATTTATTTTTAGAAAGTAATTATTTATCCTCTTTAGAAAGCGTTTCTCAACCCTAAAGCGATAAAAAATGAAGTGCATTCAGCACTGCCTTCCACAAAGAAAAGTTCTAAATATATGAGTAAAAGCTGAGCTATTCTTGTATATCGTGAAATAAATCAGTAATTCAGTAGAGAACAGGAAACTTTCAGATTGATCGTTTACCTAAAAGGTTCCTCTACCGACATCAGTAAATAATGGCACGTTCCTTGAATCAAAACCCAAATCTCTTGGAAAGCGAGAAACGATAAAAATCAATAATGACACTATATATGTATTAGAAGTTCCCATTTGATTTTTTCTTATTATTATTATGAACTAAATAATGATTTAAAGCATGCTTGATAAACTCAGTAATGTGCGCTTTCATCGAACTAAAACAATTGACAATTAAAGGCAGGTACTGAAAATTACAATTTGAATGAAATACATGGTGCCTCAACCTTCTGTCGTCAAGTATCATGGTTCATCTATAAAAGATATCGAAATTTTCAAAAAACAGGGTGGTAGAGACTCTAAATGGGTTCAGATTAAAATTATTTTAAGATATACAGGGTGATCCATTTAGGCTGGAAGTCACAAACTTGTTCTTTGTTTTTAATAGAATACTCAGTATATACTCGAATTCTTCCTGAAATATGACATTTGATGGAACTGTGATATGTTAGTATCATGATATGAGTGAGTTTGTACCAAGAGCATGTCAACTTTGTGAGCTCACTGTGACAAACCTAGAATAAGAAAGAATAAGAATAAATGTATTGCTTCTTTTGGGTGCAATTTGAGCATAGATAATATAAGGGGAATATAAAACATACAAAAGAGATAAGAAGTGAATTAAGGAAATAAATATACTAAAACAAAAAGTACATAGTTACTGTATTATTTTTTAAGTTGCTAATAAAATTACCTAAACACTAGATGTGCTTATTTCTAAAGTTTCCTGCGACTTCCGAAGATGGATAGGACATTTCTAATTCTAATTTATTGCCAAATAAAGGTATAGTATATATGATCTCAATTGGGGCAGCATAAAAACGGAAACTCGGAGTAAAGTCGGCATCTTCTTTATGGGACATAGGCGGCGACGGTAGAAATGTAAAAATGCTTTAAATAGTAAATAATTATTTTTTAATTGTTAAAGAAAGGGATTTCTATAATACCTATATTCAATAGAAGTGGTTAATAAAAAAATATGTTTATCATATTTTATAAGTCACATAAATGATATATTAAGGCTAGGTCTATTGTCTAGTGACCTACCTCTCGTTCTGTCTTCTAGCGGCAAAGTTATGTAATCTTAGGCGGGAGTTGCATAGATGGTATATAATCCTTCCGAAGAGGTGTAGAGCAGTGCCTGTTTTGTTTATTAAATGTTAGGCCATGGTACTATGAACTTTGTAGTATCATGATGTTAGGCAGGTAGAAAATTTCTGCTATTCTATAATGGAAGGACTTAAGGACTTGGCAAAATTTTAAAGGGGGAACTCGTTTCCTGGCATCGGTAGTTGGTATCAGTAGCGGAAATAGGTCGACGTTAAATAAACAAATTTCAAAAAAGCTTTGTCTATGAACTTTTAATAAACAATATTTCTTTAAGACAAACTCACTTAATTGTGTGGATAGATTATATTGACGTAGTCTTGTTTTTACATCAGCCCACACCATTTCAATGGGGTTGAATATGCAATAATATGGAGGCAGACGTAAAATAGTATGATCGTTTGCTTAAAAATTTTTTTCAGCGGCATGTTCCTTTTTAAAATTTTTCTTTCCAATCAGTTCTAATAAAGTCTTTCTTGTGTTTTTTTTTTGATATCTTTAAGCTTTTACCTTTAATAAATTCAATGATATCGCCTTTTCTTGTGTTGGTATTCGAAATGTTTGTGTGTTGCCGCGAATGGTATGACGCATTGTCCATTACAATTACAAAATTTGGTAGGATATTTGGTAACAGCTGTTCTTTTGCCACTTCTTAAATAATTCGGCTGTCATATCCTCATGGCAGTCGGCAGAGGATTGCTTAATATTTTTAGCAGACAACAACAACGCATTTGGAATGAAACCGTTTTTACTTCCAGCATGTAGAATTATAATTCCCCCCCCCCCCTAGAACATGGAGCACTTAAATTACACTCTTTGGTGTTATCTATCCAACCGTATTGAACTACATCATGGGTGTCAAAACATATTTCATCAAGATAAATTTTGTTTCTATTTGCATTTCTTCTCGTTTGTCCAATTTTTTGTACCTAAAAACGTAATCGAGCAAAACGTTTCACAAAGTATCTAATGATTTATAGTTATAATCTGGATAGTCGCCTAATTTCTCCTATTCTTTACATTCCGTCGGGTGTGTTCTTAAATTGACGTAATAATTAATTGTTGGAAGCGGTTTTTCTATGTGTTGTTTTTACATTTTATGTCCATATGTGCTGTTCAATTTTATATACATATATATTTATTTGTATCACATTTATTTTTGTATCGTTTCTATGACAAAACCTACATTGTACTCTGTACTACTTATGGTGAATAAATGTTCTATTCTATTCTACTCTATTATATTCTTATCCTTAATCATTTCCAATGTGGGCACCTTCTGTTCATTGTAAAAGTCATATACAAATCGACGAATGACATCTTTGGACACGTTATCAAGTTGTTTAAGCTTTTGTCCAACTCTTTTCCGTTTAATAGAATGATCTCAACTACATAAATTTGGTTAATTCACAAATCTTTTTCACAATTTGATTATATAAAGAATCATTATTTTCGCCTTTTAAACACGAGTAAATATTCAAAATAACCCTTTGAGTTTCAAAGTGTAAGTCTTTATTTCCAAATTCCGCTTGTATAGGCTCTGTATCAAAATCGTCCGTTTCGTTGTTACTACCATCGAGAGGCCTCCAAAATGCCATTTTAAACAATGAATTGCAAAAAATTCCTGAAACACAGTAATAAAATTAATAATTTGTTCAAATATTCACTAGATTTAAGTAACTTATAACGCTGCCTGGCCGTACTGCACTCCTCGTACAGATCATACGATACAAATAGTTTATACGTATTTTTTTTATATATTATGGCATGCAAAAAGTATGAACAAAGTTGGTGTTAACAAATCAAATTCGCTAGGCATCTAATCCCACCTATATTTCTATGTGACAGGCGGATCAAGTTCACGTGGATTGTAGACGAGGAGTGATGAAGATAAATCTGTAAAGCTCTGTGCTCTCTGATTCAATGTGAAGCGATATATTGACAATACCCCGTAAGATTCTCTAGTTCCGTGCTGTTCCAATTGATTTCGTAAATACTATATAATATAATTTTTGGTACAGTGCAAGTACAATTTGAGTATAGTTAATGCAATGTGAATTTAAAAAATACAAAAGAGGTAAGAAGTAAGCCAAGGAAGATACACTATGTAGAATATAGTAAAATAAAAAGTACATATTTATTGCATTATTTTATATGCTGCAAATAAATATACCTCAGCGCTAGATGTACGTGTTTGTAAAGTTTCTTGCAACTTCTCAAGACGGATAGGACATTTCTAATCGTAATTTATTGTTAAATTTGGGTGCAATATAATTTCAGGTACAGTGTAAGTACAATTTGAGTCTAATTAATGCAGTGTGAAGATAAAAAATACAAAAGGGATAAGAAGTAAGTTAAGGAAGACACATTATATAAAATATGCTAAAATAAATAGTACATGTATAAGGTTAAGTGTAAGACTGATGGACATGGTTGTTTGCGTACCAAATGGTTGTGACATATCAAACTTCGCCTTTTGTATACCACATAACTAAGTAGGTAGTAATATTGTTTTTTTTTCTGTGTAATATTTTGTGGGATATAATAAAGGCGTTTTTTATTATTATTATTATATTTGTATTATTTTATATGTTGTAAAGAAAGTTACCTAAGCACTAGATGTGCTTGTCTGTAATGTTTTTTGCAACTTACCAAGATGGAAGGACATTTCTAATTCTAATTTATTGTTAAATGGTACTCGAAAAAAAATCTAAACCATATTCCAGACTATTATTCTTAAATTAAGAAGTTATTGTACTCCTATATCCGCAAGAATAGATTTTTTTTAACCAAGAAAAATGTTATTCTTAAAAGTCATAATCTTAATTTACTTCTTTCAATGACTACTAATTATTGACATTAGAATAAGTGCTCTACTTTAGCTAAGAGAAAGGTTCGAACAATATTCAACACTAATTTATACTTACTCTAAGATTTCATTTATTCAGTTGAAAAGTTTAGATTCTTGCGATTTGTTACATTTAACACTTGATGCAAGAATAATTTTATTTCGTTCAACAAAGATTTTGAACAATGTTCAATACTAACTTGTACTTAATCTAAGATTTCATTTATTCAGTTGAAAAGTACAGATTCTTGTGATCTGTTATATTTTACAGTTGAAGTAAGAAGAATTTCATTTCGTTCAACAACTGAATTATATAAATGAAACTGATGAATTGCTTGAATCAATAAATATTTGATGTTGACTGAAATCTTTTCTTTCTCGATTTAAAAGTGCACGCTAAATAAATATATTCAATCTTAAAAAATGCAACGTTGCTATTTATTTTTAAAATGAAGAAAAAATATTGATAATTTAGAAGAAAAACTGTAAACTTAATTCTATGGTCTTCGTTTTTTTTTGCTTTTATTGTTACAAAGGGGAAAATTTTTAAAGAAAAATTAAGACCATATTTATAAGAAGTCTAAACAGTTTATATTAAACTGCCAAATATTTGTTTTTCAATTTTAAATAATAATAATAATAATAATAATAATAAATGGTCTTTATTAGAAAAAAGAAACACAATTTTTTAAACTAAAGGGCGAAGTTTAGCTCAACAGCTATTCCACCACTTATACCCTTAAAGACATGATAACAAGATATTTGCACTAAGTAGATATTTACTTATATAAAACTAGTAGAATTCGTTCAAGTAACAAACAAAATAATAATTATAAACTGTGACTAAGAATAATTAATTGACGTAGAATTACATACACAATACAAACAGTTTTAAACATATTTCGTACACTGTTGGTTAAATAAAAAAATTTTAAATTTTTTACTTAAATGTATTTATGGAAAAATGTTTCAAATAATTTTCAAGCAGATTATAATTTGGTATAGCGTTGTAGAAGAAAGAGCACAGAAAAATGGCAGTACTATGTTGTGGCATGGTCAAATATCAGTAGATCTTATATTAATATTATGGATACTTCTTCGACTTACAAGTTTTTGCTTAAGATACTCCGGCACTGACGTAGTAAGAACTCTATGAACAAACATCAGCAGGTGATATTTGTAGGTATTTTCAAGATTAAGCCAACCAAGTTGCAAACGTTTTTGTGACACATGTTGAAATTTCTTTAATCCAAAAATATAGCTAATGCAGGTATTTTTAATTTGTAACCTATTTGTGCTCTTGTCGAGACATGAAAAATACACAATAATACTATAATTAAGAATAGATAAAACTAAAGATTCACACAATTTTTTCCTTAGTTTATAATTAATTATATGTATATTGGCATAAAGAAGTTTCAGCACAACGTATGTTTTTTTAACCAATTTGTTAACATGTGTTATAAATCTGAGTTTTGATTCAAATATGATACCTAAATTTTTTGAGTTTGCTGCTGTTGGGAGTTTACTATTATCTAATAAAATATCTATATTTTCACATAGCTTTTGGTGATACACATTTTGACTAAAAATCATTAGTGTCGATTTGTTCGGGTTAATTTTTAAATTATGTTTTGTAGCAAAATTACAAATTTCTTGCAAGTCAATATTTTGTGACGTTAAATTAGATTCCGCCCATACATTTGTATGTGGGAATATAAACTTTAAAATTAGTGAGGCTACGATTGTTTTTTTTAATGTTGCTGTTGGTACCTGAGGAAAAAAAGGATATGAATTTTCTTCTTTACTTTTGTTGATAGCGAGGAGACCAGGTAAAATAATGTGTATTCATATTTATCGATGGCTCAGTAAGAATACTCCAAGAACCTTAATGTTTACTATGTGATTTTTAGTCATTATAACTTAGGTCCATTGTTTTGTTATGTTTCGGGTGTTATTATAACTTCATTTAAGGTAATTTTCCGTGTTATTGTTACAAGGAAATTTCGTTGGTTAACCTAAAAATGATAAACGCACATACGAAATTTAGTAATCACTACGAGCGGGCATATATTTTATGACTTTTTGGTAATTGTTCAAACTAATACTATTTGCTCTCACCTGTAGTGAAGAATCCTCATTTAGTTAAACAAATAAGGTTGTGGACATTCGAATTTATCTCTCCTTGATCAGCTGTCATATATAAGAGATAGGGAATAACGTGTTACCAACATTAGGTTATAAATGGAATATTTACTAGTCATTAAATCGTGGTTTTATTTATTTTATTGTTTATATGGTCCAATAATGGGTTTTGTGTATCTTAGTTTCTATTCTAAGGAGAGTTTTAATCATTCTATGGCTGGAACTAATTTTCTGTTACTTATCAATTCCTAGGGTATTTTCCTATGAGATGTTGAATTGTGATTGGTCGTTAAAACAGAAAAAAACAGGTGATTAGGAAAAAAACGGTTGGTTTCGAAAACCGGCGTGCTCTTCCTTTCTTTATTGAGTCGTCAAGCCGATTAGTCAAGATTTTTATAATTGCTTGTAGAAGCAACCCCAACTTAATTACGGGGGATTATACTATAAAATTCTTACATTTGGAAGGCCTAATTGTGTGTAGCTGTTTGAAGCCAAATTTTGTTATAGAGGACTTCTAAATAGGCAATAAATACGACATTGTTGAATACCTGTTTGTGCCCTGACGATTTTGCGGGTAAGCACCGTCTTGAATTTTCTGGAAATACTGACTCCTAATTTTTGTCATTCTTTTATGTAGGCAATTTGGATAATTTAGACAATTTGGATAATTTGGGTAACTTGAAATAATTTGGAAAATCTGGAAAATTAGACATTATACTCAAGTGATACTAAGTTACATAAAATTGTGAAGCTGATAAGCTGTGTATGTCTAGTAGTTTTTATCGACTTGGAAATTGGTGAATCGATTGTTGGGAGGTCCCGCGAAGCCATTTTCTGAAGTCGTCGTTTTGGTATGGTCACATGTCACAGTTGAGACACATGGTTTCTGGTTATGAGGTCACATGGATTTAAATGTTGATGAGATACTGAAGCTGAGGTGTACATGAGGTTTTTTGCAGTAACAACAGCATAGTAACCTGTACTAACAGATTTTTGCTCAACGCTGGATACCGGATGAGTACCTTTTTTTCTAATGTTACCAGGATAACTAAAAGTTATATGTGTATTAATAATCTGCCGTTATATTTTGATCTTTACTTATTTCTCTATATATATATATATGATATTTATGGTCAAATATTTTTATTAGTTACTCAATTAAGCATATGTGAAAATAAGACATGTGAGTAACTGCGCAGTTAACATCTTATTTACAGGTATTTTATGGTTATATCATTAGTTTGTAAGGTATATCAATCTTATTATTTACGTTGTTTATTGGCAGCGTCAATATAGAGCAACATATTTTAATTCAACCTAATTAGAAATCATTGACAGTACATCGTTAGAGATCGTTAGTAAATCGTCAGTATATTTTTAACAATTCATTTGCAAATATCAGTGATCAACCAATAGTGGTTTCTGTAAAAAAGTCGAATATTTTTATTTGTAAGTTATTGGTGCAATATTAATTACTAATCGTAGATCTAGCGAATAAGATTCTTTTTTAATAATTTCCTATTAATAATATTCAGAAAACTGAGCCGATTTGTACATTATTAATTGTATTTTGTATGTAAATTAAATACTTATTTTAAATAGATTTCTATTGTGTTTTGACTTAAATTAAATTTAACACGGTTTTTGGTAGTTTTTTTATAATCAGTGTGTCATACTCAATCTAAGGGGGCTGGAATTTATAGGAAATTACCTGGCGCTCATTTCAACTAATGGCAAAATTGAAATCGTTAAAAATAAACGATCTTCACCTCTGAGAGTCTCGTGAGAGAGCTAGCCGACCTTAAGATTTAAGAACTAATTGTAATTTAGAGTCAAATTTCACTTTGTATTTCTTAAATTCAATTTGACCCGTAACAAAGTTTAATTTGGCGCCTGGTTTGACGTAGCAAACATGTGGGGCCATTTTTGATTTTATTTTGCCATCTATTTTTAAAATAATTAAGGATTTTTTTTTGCGGTTATTAGTTATATGATCTTTCGATTTACTGTCAAAGAGATTTAATAATTTTTTTTTTTTGCAAAACCATACAGCATGTACATAGCAGTTTAGAGATATATCTATTGTTTGCGGTGACCCTAACGGAAGCTGTGTATTTATGATTGTTCTAATTTTATATCTGCTTATGTTATAGTTGCATACTATACATGTAATCACGTAGTAAGTCTTTCTGTGACATTTGAGTTTTGCCATTTTCTCTTCAATACGTTAAAAATAGTTGACATATCATTGTACAAGTACCCATGGTACCGTTTTATTTTTTCTCTGAAAATAATTTACTGAAATATTTTCATCATTTGAACACATTTTCTTGGGTAGGCGTTATATATTTAGTTGCTATTTATCACAATTTTTTGATTTTGTTATTGAATGATCGCCTATTATACAGGGTGGATATACTTACTGGTTTGAAACTAGGTCTCGTTTTTGTATTATCACTGGGAATTTTCTATTGCAATCGTTTTACTCCCTTGATATTAAAGTTTATTTTCGGTACTGTTAATATTTTTTTTTGACAATGGCTTCAAAGTTAGACGCGGGAAGATTGAACAAGGATGAACTAAAGTATGAATTGGAGATTAGAGGATTGGAAGATGTTGGGACCGTGGAACAAATGCGAGGTACATTAAGAAGAATCTTACGGTTGGAACGGGCAGGAGATTCATTAACTTATCCAGATTATAATATGGACTGCGTTGAGGAGCTTGCAACGGCTACCACTAAAATAAAAGAAATTGAAGGGTTGATAAAGGACTTAACGTCTGGTGAAGATAGTGGACCTTATAAGAAAATCGAAGCGAAGATCAGCCACATTTTAATGCGAGTAGATCGTATTAAAACAAAGGATGACGATACTAAGAAGCAACGAAGTCAGTCATTGGCTAAGATCTTGCAACTACAGTCAACTTTATCCCGAAGAGTCAAACAAGTCACCATGGAGGAAAATATTTTGGATGTGACTGCGTTGAGTGTACAAGGTGGAAGTGGTTCAGATTCAGACGACAGTGTTGGTGCAGTTTTTGTGGCCAATAAGCCAATAGGGTCGAGTTCTACTCAGATCCCTGCTAATGTTACCCCAGTTAAATCTATTCCAGTGATTAAGTGGAATGTTACATTCTCTGGAAAACCCAAAGAAATGTCTGTGTTAGCTTTCATAGAAAGAATAGAGGAATTAAGTGTTGCGAGACATGTCTCGAGTCAAACTCTTTTTGAATCAGCATCGGATTTATTTACTGGTCATGCTTTGGTTTGGTTTAGAGCCAATCATTCGAAATTTTCTACTTGGGATAACTTATGTAAAGGCTTAAAGGAACAGTTTTTAGAGATAAACCATGATGAAAAATTATTTCAACAAATCAAGGAACGGAAACAAATGGATGGAGAATCGATCGGAATTTATTTCGCATATATGAAGAATGCTTTTGCAAGGCTTTCTGTCAAAGTCCCTGATGGAACGCAGATGAAAATATTGCGAGAAAATATTAAACCTTTCTATCAAATTGCTATTGCTCGGGATGAGCCAAAGTCAAGTGCGGAGTTGGAAGAGATGTGTGTGAAATTGGAACGGAGATGTTCATCGATTGATAATTTTTCATCCGCTCCTGTAAAAAAATGGGCTGTGGAACCTGATCTGATGTATATTGCAGAGGAACCTTCGACTATACCATCTACATCTAATCAAAATAATACGTTTCCTAGACAATCGTCCAACACTTCTACTCTCACATGCTGGAATTGTCGTGCGAAAGGTCACCATACACGTCAGTGTCGGCAACCAAGAAGAAAATATTGTTTTAAATGTGGAACTCCCAATGTGACGAAGTATGATTGTCCAAAATGTAAAAAGCCAGATTCGGGAAACGCGAATGCGAGCCATTAAGAGGTCGGTTAGTGGAGGACTCGTGTGCGACCACTCTTTCTAGTGTTCCGGACGAAGCAAAATTGTTTCGACAAAAAATTATTTTAGATTATATTTTAAGCAGTGTAGAGGATGATCAAAGGCCTTATTTGGAAGTGTCAATTTTTGGAAAGAAAATGTTAGGATTGTTGGATAGTGGAGCAACCAGAACCGTTGTCGGAAGAAAAGGTTGGAAGATATTGCAACACTTAAATTTAAAACTTGATATGGAAGATTCACCTAATTGTACGTTAGCCAATGGAAGTAGATTGCCAAGTAATGGATCGATTTTAGTACCAATGGAACTCATGGGTACAGTGAAGCTTATTAAGGTTTTAGTATTACCAGATTTGGATTGTGGTCTTATATTGGGAACGGACTTTTGGAAAACAATGGAAATAATACCAGATTTGAAACGAGGTGTATGGAAATTTTCGGATGTGGAAGAAATATTTGAATTAAACCCCATCGAAGTTGACCTGAACGCTGAACAACGTCGCTCTTTTGATGAATTTATAGAACAGAAGTTTAATTTAATGGGAAATTCTGTTGGTTGTACTCACTTAGTAGAGCATGAAATTGTTGTAGATTCCCCTCCGATTAAGCAGAGGTATTATCCTGTTTCACCTGTGGTGCAACGACAAATTAATGAAGAGTTGGAAAAATTATTGGAGTTGGACATTGTTGAACCGTCTACTAGTGCTTGGTCGTCGCCTATCATTTTGGTAACGAAAAAAGAAGGTGGTTATAGATTCTGTGTGGACTTCCGAAAATTAAACCAAGTAACAAAAAAGGATGCTTATCCTTTGCCATACGTATCAACGATTTTGGATCGGTTAAAAGGAGCTCGATATCTTAGTAGCCTTGACATTAAGTCAGCTTATTATCAGATACCGTTGAAACCTAATAGTAGAGAATATACGGCGTTTACAGTACCGGGTAAAGGATTATATCAATTTAAAAGGTTATGTTTTGGATTAACGAATGCACCAGCTTGTTGGCAACGATTGATTGATAGGGTTTTGGGTGCAGATTTAGAAGAAAGTGTCTTTGTCTATTTGGATGACATCATCATTATATCTCCCACTTTTGAGAAACATATGGAAATCTTAGAAAAGGTGTTTTCAAGACTGATAGCGGCTGGATTGACTTTAAATCGAGAAAAATGCAAATTTCTTCGGTCTGAATTAAAATATTTAGGTTATGTATTAGACAATAAGGAAGGATTGCGAGTTGATCCGGACAAAGTTCAAGCAATCTTGAATATACCTACTCCAACTTGTGTACGAGATGTTAGAAGTTTCCTTGGTATGGCATCCTGGTACAGGAGATTTGTTGAAAACTTCTCTTCTATTATTGCCCCTTTAACAAATTTGTTGAAGAAGAAACAAAAATTTGTATGGACTTCTTCGTGTGAAGAATCTTTTCGACAATTGAAAGAGTGTTTAGTGTCAGCACCTATATTAACTACTCCAGATTTCACAAAGCCTTTTAGTGTTAAAACTGATGCGAGTGGATATGGATTAGGAGCTGTTTTGACTCAGTTGATTGATGGTCAAGAGCGGGTAATTTGTTACTTAAGTCGATCTCTGACAAGACAAGAGAGAGCCTATAGTACAACAGAAAGGGAATTATTAGCCGTACTTTACGCATTGGAGAAGCTAAGGCCGTATCTTGAAGGAGCTACGTTCACCGTGGAAACGGATCACCATAGCTTGGTATGGTTAGATAATATTAAAAACCCCCATGGTAGATTATGTAGATGGGCGGTGAAGTTACAGCAATATGACTTCAAAGTGATACATCGGAAGGGTAAAGATCATGTGGTGCCTGACGTGCTTTCAAGAGCAGTCCCAATTATAGACTGTATCGCAGAAGAAAAAGATTTAGCATTGAACACCTTTGGTTATGAATTTGTGGACATCACGGATCGTTGGTATTTAAAAATGGTAACCAATGTTCTCAAGAACCCGTTATCTTATCCGAAATGGAGAGTGCAAGGTGACTATCTATTTAAATATGTACAATGTAAAGTTCCTGAACTTTCAGAGGCATCTGACTATTGGAAATTAGTAGTTCCAAAGGAATATCGGCGGAACATTCTCAAGGAGGTACATGATAGTCCTACTTCGTCTCATCCAGGAATTTTCAAAACATTCGAGAAATTATGTTATCGTTTTTATTGGCCGAAAATGAAATTTGATGTTACCACATATATAAACCGTTGTCGAGTATGTGCCAAACATAAGGCTGTTCAGAAGAAACCTGCTGGTCTTATGGGAACCCGCCCACAAATAACTAAACCTTTCGAATTGCTCAGTTGTGATATTATAGGACCATTACCTAGAGGAAGTCGAGGATATACTCACATTCTAGTCGTATGTGACTACTTTTCCAAGTTTGTGTTAACTTTTCCATTACGTTCCGCTACTGCTAATATAATTTGTAGACATCTTGAGGAAAATGTATTTTTATTATTTGGAGTTTGTAAACATCTTATCACCGATAATGGAGCTCAGTTTACCAGTAAGGAATTTCGGAAATTATGTGAAAATTACAATGTGAATATTTTGTACAATGCGGTGTATCATCCTCAGAATAATCCGACGGAGAGAGTAAACCGAGTCGTAAAGACGATGTTATCATGTTATATCCAGGAAAACCAAAGGAAATGGGACGTATATTTACCTTTTGTCACTTGTGCGATACGAACCCAGATGCACGAAGTAACTGGTTATACTCCATATTATGTAAATTTTGGCCGAGAATATATAGGCAATGGAAACTTTCACAAGAACACTAATATTAGTCGTCAATCAGATCTAGAAGTGGATAGGGCTGAAGAGAGAATAGTCAGAGATAGTGGATTTGCGAAAATTTTTGAAGATATTAAAATAAGATTGAGGAAAGCGTATACTAAGTCAAGTCAAAGATATAATCTACGAAGGAGAAAAATACAGTATGAAGTAGGAGACATGGTGTGGAGGAAGAATCATGTTTTATCAAGTAAGGTTGACTATTTTAATGCTAAACTTGCTCCCAAATATGTCGGACCATGTAAAGTTAGAAAAGTACTAGGAACTTGTAATTATGAGATTGAAGAAGATGGACGAATAGTTGGTGTGTATCATGTGAATGATCTCAAACCTGCTATCGAATTAGACTAGTTTTGGTTCATGCTAGTTAAGTACTTCGAATAGGTTAGGATTGTTATAATATAGTTTATTTTTTTTTGAAGCCGTGAGACAAGCTATTCTTCAATGTACGTTTTAAGTCTTTGGTGTATATTTATTTTTCTTTTCGGTTGGGTAACAACTGTTGCCGAGATAACAAGTTGTTGCAAGGGTGGGCCACTTTTTGCTGATTATGTCTATAATCAAGCAATTGATTTCAACTATGCGGTTGAAAATTCACCAAGCTTTTCTTTTCTTGTCTTGTCTTGTCTTAATGAAAATAATACCTGTGACTGCCGAATAATAATTTTTGTGTAAAATATTAGACAAACGATTCAATACCGTCTTTTATCGGTTTATTTTTGAATTTTTTGGGAATCTGCTGTCGTAATATGTATGCATAATTTTTTTTTCAAGTTAGTTATTAGACAAACGACTCTCTCGTTTGTTATTGAGTTTATTGTGTTTTATTGGAGTCCGCTGTCATAATACAGGTTCATCTTTTATAATTAATAGACAGTTTGGTGAAATTTTCTTACGCATTGTTGATATCGAAAAATATGACATAATAACATCATTTCTCTTTGTTGCTGTCCAAATTTCTATTTCTGTCTTCTATTATCTTTTTCTGTCATTCTTATTTTGTGATTTCTTCGATCTAAAGACTTATTTTCGTTGCTGGTTGCACAGATGGGAAGTAGTCCCTTGGGCTTGCGTAGAGGAAAAACTTTCTACCTATTGTTTTTATAGTATTCATAATATTATTTACTAGTCTTGCCGATAGGCATTCTCGTGGTCTAGTATATATTGTCTAGTTGTGGTTTAAGTCCACGTATGTCAGGGGAAAATTGTTCGGGAATGCTTGTGTTCACGTAGCTTTCGGTTATCAACGCTTTAGAACTCCTTATATCCTATTATCGGTTAAGTACCTGATCTTACGTAATGCTCTTTTCTTGATGTTTGTTGTTTAATACACTTGGTTGTTATTATCCTAATTAGTAGGATATTTTATATACCATCAGGGAACTTGCTTCGGAATGGGGGTGAGCAGGTTTCGGTCGGGCTGTCTTAAAGGACAGGGCGTTAAGGAGGGTCTAACGGGTATCTAGGTAAGGGGGCTTGTTAGGCAGGAGTGGCCTAGGTCGCCTGACGTTCTTAATAGTGGCAAGTCTGCCTCCACGTTTTCACCTCAGCCCTTAACGTACCGTTCGGCCGGCGCACTGTTCACCGCACCTGAAGTGAGAGTATTCCCAAACGATGGTCCTTTTTGTCATCTAGACGTGGTTTTTTTACGTCTAGTTTTAGCCGCTTGGAGCTCTATCCAATACCCATTAACAGTCTAGAATCTGTTAATTAGGCAGTAGTTTTTTAACTAACTGTATCGTGGTTTAGATGTTCTTATGTCTACACCAATTTTAGCACTGGCAGCCGCTATAACGCTGCTCAGGCATTTCACCACAATGCCTGTGGAGACTGATTCTTTGAGGTCCTCTCCTAAATCATTTCTTCTTTTCTTTCCTGTCATTATCTTTCTGGTTTTACACTGGGGGAAGCATTATCTCTTCTGGGTGAGATTCTTCAGGAGTTTCCGTGTGCTGTCTAGCGACACTCATTATCGAGGCTTTTCATGCTACTTGACTTAGCGCAGAATGGGTGTAAGTCAAACTGCCTCTCATCCTATTCATATTGTTTTGACTACACGTGGACTTTTGATGACTAACCTCGGAGGTGGTGATGGTTATGACTTTGTCAAGTAATAAAACGAATTTTCTTGTGGTTTCTTGTATAGTTACCTATTATACAAGTTTTACTTCTTATTCCTTCTTTTATAATACGTTTTAAACCTCGTGTTAATTGCAAGTGTGATAGTCTTAGGGCGGACTATTACCGGGCATTTTAAGCTCTGTTTTTTTATCAACTTTCAGTTTCGTGTAACTTAAAAAAAAAAAAAATTCTTGTTGAATTTATTTAAGGGAGAAAGAGGGGGATTTGTGACGTTAAATTAGATTCCGCCCATACATTTGTATGTGGGAATATAAACTTTAAAATTAGTGAGGCTACGATTGTTTTTTTTAATGTTGCTGTTGGTACCTGAGGAAAAAAAGGATATGAATTTTCTTCTTTACTTTTGTTGATAGCGAGGAGACCAGGTAAAATAATGTGTATTCATATTTATCGATGGCTCAGTAAGAATACTCCAAGAACCTTAATGTTTACTATGTGATTTTTAGTCATTATAACTTAGGTCCATTGTTTTGTTATGTTTCGGGTGTTATTATAACTTCATTTAAGGTAATTTTCCGTGTTATTGTTACAAGGAAATTTCGTTGGTTAACCTAAAAATGATAAACGCACATACGAAATTTAGTAATCACTACGAGCGGGCATATATTTTATGACTTTTTGGTAATTGTTCAAACTAATACTATTTGCTCTCACCTGTAGTGAAGAATCCTCATTTAGTTAAACAAATAAGGTTGTGGACATTCGAATTTATCTCTCCTTGATCAGCTGTCATATATAAGAGATAGGGAATAACGTGTTACCAACATTAGGTTATAAATGGAATATTTACTAGTCATTAAATCGTGGTTTTATTTATTTTATTGTTTATATGGTCCAATAATGGGTTTTGTGTATCTTAGTTTCTATTCTAAGGAGAGTTTTAATCATTCTATGGCTGGAACTAATTTTCTGTTACTTATCAATTCCTAGGGTATTTTCCTATGAGATGTTGAATTGTGATTGGTCGTTAAAACAGAAAAAAACAGGTGATTAGGAAAAAAACGGTTGGTTTCGAAAACCGGCGTGCTCTTCCTTTCTTTATTGAGTCGTCAAGCCGATTAGTCAAGATTTTTATAATTGCTTGTAGAAGCAACCCCAACTTAATTACGGGGGATTATACTATAAAATTCTTACATTTGGAAGGCCTAATTGTGTGTAGCTGTTTGAAGCCAAATTTTGTTATAGAGGACTTCTAAATAGGCAATAAATACGACATTGTTGAATACCTGTTTGTGCCCTGACGATTTTGCGGGTAAGCACCGTCTTGAATTTTCTGGAAATACTGACTCCTAATTTTTGTCATTCTTTTATGTAGGCAATTTGGATAATTTAGACAATTTGGATAATTTGGGTAACTTGAAATAATTTGGAAAATCTGGAAAATTAGACATTATACTCAAGTGATACTAAGTTACATAAAATTGTGAAGCTGATAAGCTGTGTATGTCTAGTAGTTTTTATCGACTTGGAAATTGGTGAATCGATTGTTGGGAGGTCCCGCGAAGCCATTTTCTGAAGTCGTCGTTTTGGTATGGTCACATGTCACAGTTGAGACACATGGTTTCTGGTTATGAGGTCACATGGATTTAAATGTTGATGAGATACTGAAGCTGAGGTGTACATGAGGTTTTTTGCAGTAACAACAGCATAGTAACCTGTACTAACAGATTTTTGCTCAACGCTGGATACCGGATGAGTACCTTTTTTTCTAATGTTACCAGGATAACTAAAAGTTATATGTGTATTAATAATCTGCCGTTATATTTTGATCTTTACTTATTTCTCTATATATATATATGATATTTATGGTCAAATATTTTTATTAGTTACTCAATTAAGCATATGTGAAAATAAGACATGTGAGTAACTGCGCAGTTAACATCTTATTTACAGGTATTTTATGGTTATATCATTAGTTTGTAAGGTATATCAATCTTATTATTTACGTTGTTTATTGGCAGCGTCAATATAGAGCAACATATTTTAATTCAACCTAATTAGAAATCATTGACAGTACATCGTTAGAGATCGTTAGTAAATCGTCAGTATATTTTTAACAATTCATTTGCAAATATCAGTGATCAACCAATAGTGGTTTCTGTAAAAAAGTCGAATATTTTTATTTGTAAGTTATTGGTGCAATATTAATTACTAATCGTAGATCTAGCGAATAAGATTCTTTTTTAATAATTTCCTATTAATAATATTCAGAAAACTGAGCCGATTTGTACATTATTAATTGTATTTTGTATGTAAATTAAATACTTATTTTAAATAGATTTCTATTGTGTTTTGACTTAAATTAAATTTAACACGGTTTTTGGTAGTTTTTTTATAATCAGTGTGTCATACTCAATCTAAGGGGGCTGGAATTTATAGGAAATTACCTGGCGCTCATTTCAACTAATGGCAAAATTGAAATCGTTAAAAATAAACGATCTTCACCTCTGAGAGTCTCGTGAGAGAGCTAGCCGACCTTAAGATTTAAGAACTAATTGTAATTTAGAGTCAAATTTCACTTTGTATTTCTTAAATTCAATTTGACCCGTAACAATTTATTAAGTTTGTAACTGCGCGGTAATTACTAGGATCAAATGAGAAATAAAGTTGTGTATCATCGGCTTATGCTTGCACAGAACAGTGCTGTATGTTTACACACATATCTGCTGTGTACAAGAGATAAAGAAGAGGTCCCAATACAGAACCTTGAGGCACACCGGATGTTATTAACTGTCTACGAGAATAATTATTTTCAATAAATACTCTCTGACTACGACCAGTCAGACAAGATTTGATAAAATTTACAGTTATGTGGGAAAAACCAAAATAGTGCAACTTTGCACATAAAAGTTGATGATTTAATTTATCGAAAGCTTTTGTGAAATCGAGCAGAACGAAAACTGTAGCTTGTTTGTTATCTAGGGCTCTAAGTATATTATCGGTCACATTTACTAAGGTAGATGTTGCACTATGGCCCTTTCGGAAACCTGATTGAAATAAAGGAATAATTTTGTGTTCTTTGACATAATCACTTAATTGCTGGTGTACAATTTTCTCAAGAATTTTTGACAGAACCGTTAAAATGCTTACAGGACGCAAGTCAGATATATTTTGGGGATTATTGACCTTTGGCAAAGGACTAACTAGTGCCTCTTTCCATTGTTCAGGGAAGTACCCTTGTTCCAGGCAACAATTCATAATGTGAGTGAGATAGTCACCAATGACTGGAAAACTGTATTTTAACATTATTAGGGAATTTTGTCAGAACCACAAGCATTAGATTTTAGATTAAAAAGAACTTCATTAATTATTTCAGTTGAAGTCATACTAAAATCAAAACTCACATTATTTTTGTATTTCCTTGAACGATAAAAATTTATTGTTTCATCACATGAGTTATTATTTTCAAAAACAGAAATAAAGTAGTCGTTAATATCATCCGGGTTGTTCATATTGCGAGGTAAGTCAGTTTTCGAATTCTGTTGGATATTTAGTGATTTTAAAGCATTCCACAAGTATTTTTGATTTTGTAAACCTTGCAAATGATTTAAATATGCAGTTTTCTCTCTTCTTATAGCAGCTAATGTGTAATTACGCAATTCTTTATAATGATTCCAATCGTCACGTGATTTCGATCGTTCGTATTTAATGTAGGCCTTATCTCGCTCTTTGAATAAGATTTTTATGGTATCGGTGATCCAAGGTGAATATGCTATAGTCGTGCGAATTGTTCTTAATGGTGGTGTGCATCAAAAGTGGAAAGCAAATATTCTGAGAATAAACGTATTTTCACGTCAATATCATTAGTGTATAAGATGTTGTGAAATGGTTTTAATTGTAATTCGTTTAAAAATTCATAAAGGGAAAAAAAAGATTAAAATCTCTGTAGGTCACCAACTTCAATTTATTATTCTCTGTCATGAAATTTAGACAACAGTACTCGCATTTGTGGTCACTAATGTAACCTGCATTTATAGTACCTACACTGTTTACAATTTCAGGTTTGTAAATACAAAAGGCAGCATCACTTTTTCAAAACTGTCAATTTTAATCAGGTAGCAATGTAGACTATTTCAAGTTTTCTCTAAATATGAACTTTAGACATCAATAAGATATAACAAAATACAAAATATACAAAATCAAAAGTGTTTGCATTTACTAATCAGTATATGGGTGAAACACTTAAATACTTAAAACTTTCAAAGTATAGGGTATTAATAAAAAACTAAATACTAAATATACTTTATTTAATAAAAATAAATGCTCACAAAATGTAACAAGATCACCATCTAGGCGATGAAGAAAATAAAAAATAGAAATACTCTATTAATAGTATATTACATTATAAGACCGTTATATAAGGTTTAACATGTGATCATGGAAGTTAACTGAGCGAGCGATAGCGAGCTCGCAGTTATCCACGTGAGCATGTTAAACCCTATAACGGTAGAATATTGTACAACGTTTTATGTTATCCTGAACTATAAATAGTGTTTAACAATAGACACCCTTTATTGGTAAAAATGTTCATAACGAGTTAGACCGGTAAAAACTTTTACCGATATACATTTACACGTAAATATATCGGTAAAACTTTTTACCGTCTAGCCCGTTATGAAAATTTTTACCAATATAAAGGGTGATTTCTGTTATATAGCATTTGGAGTTCAGGATAACATAAAAAATTGAACTAAACTCCTACAAGGCCACTATATAGTTATAGTAAGACTCTAAACACAAGAACAAATTTATATATATATATATATATATATATATATATATATTGCGATGACCAAAACCTTACACGTTGATTGAACTGAGTATTGAAGTATAAAATTATGTAACAATTTAAAAATAGAATGGAAAAAGTAACTAGAAATGATCATATATAACTTTGAGACAAACTATAGAACTGAAATGATGAATATTGAGCTCTGTGAAAGCATAGTGTCAATGGAAATACTTTATTAAATAAAATTTATATTGGTTATGATGTAACTTTGATTAATTTTATTAAACGTTAGATATAAGTACCTACCGTGTGGTAAATAAATGTTAATTTTGTTATTGTTAAGTTAAAAAGCATCGTTGATACAAAATTAAGTTTTGGAAGAACCTTTGTGTATAGCATGGTAGCTAGATCCAAATCACAGGTGCATAACAGGTACCAAAACCAAAGGAAAAACCTAAAAAAGGAAAATATTTATTGTTATTAATAAGTTATAAACTTTGTTATAAATAATTATGTTAAATTTAGTCATAAGAAGGCTATAAATAAGATAGCTAACATGAACACTGTGACAAAAGTGCTACAAGCTACATTCATATTTTGAGTAGCGTAAACAGTCCCGTGAACTGAGAATCTAATCATTTTCAACATTATAGTGCATCGTCTATAAATGAAACTTTATAAAAGTGTAAAAGACTTACCTTGTGAGCAAATTTAATGATGCAGATCCGAAATACAGGGTCACAACAGGTATCAAAGACAATGTAAAACCTAAAAAAGGAACAAATTTATTGTTAGTATTTGAATCCATTAACTTTGTTGTACACAAATATGTTAAATTTAGTCTTAGGAAAGCTATAAATAAGATAGCTAACATGAACACTATGAAAATTTTGTTATAAAGTAATTTCATATTTTGATTAGCGTAAACAGTCCCGAGAACTGAGAAGCTACCCAATTATAACAATTCAGTGCATCGTCTATGAATAAAACTGTACAAAAGTGAAAGAGACTCACCTGATGAGCAGATAAAATGTTATAGCCTCAAACTACAGGCATTAATAACAATAGGAAGTGCAAAATTAGGTCAAGGGAGATGTAAAATCTTGACAAATATGTTGATTTGTTCCAAAATAAAGATGTTCTTTGAAGTTTTTCTTGTTGTATTTAAGGACAAATGTCCATTAATCGTTTTCTGTCAGTTGGTTTTAGGAAGTTTTGCAATTTAGCAACAATTCCAGCAAATGATGCTTAGGCACTCCTGAAACGACATAATATCTATAAATTTTATATAAAATGTTTTATGGCTATAAAAATTGATAGCAAATTGTTCTTTAGTTCATAAGTTACACACTGGTATGTGTTTTATTAGGTTTTTATTAGAAATAATTGAGAAATTGTAAAAAATTGTTGTAACAGGAAAATTTTTAATTTACAAGAAAGAGTAGGTTATGGCATACCAAAAGAAAGCCAATCATCTCTATATCATTATTCTAAAAGAAAATCATTGCTAAATTCATAAATAAAACAAATAAAAGAAAATTAAAATTTTAAAATTTATTTCAATAAAATCCAGTGACATGAAATCTAGAGAAATGTCAAAATGAGCCAATAAAAAGGGCATATTTTTAAATTCAGTCTTGTATTAATATTAGAGGTGGCAACACGTATTTGTTACCATAATTTCATAACCTCACAATTTAAAATATAAAAACTAAAGTTTGTTTACAAGTAAAATTTTAATTGAAACTCCGTGTGAGAGTAATTTATAAAAAGGAATCTGTTTATTCCATCATATCTAAGAAAATAGAAATTTTGTTGAGTTCCTAGTGGAACAAACTTACAGGAAAGTTAATTTACACAAACTTTTTCTTATAAATTCCTAAAGTTTTGTTGCTATACAATTATTAAAAACAGTTATATTGTAAATTTATATTAATAGTGCGGGAAACAGCGTAACTTACCGTTAAAAATAAATAAAGTCCCAAAGAATTAAACAAAGTGATCGACGAGCACACCAAACTATCAAAAACGCAGGAATTCGTCTGTCAGCTGAACACGAGGCGCGCGCAGACGAGGGAGACGGATCGATACGATTTCTGTTTCTGCATAACAGTTTGTTTTAAGAATCGAATAGTCCAAAGACCAGAGCTCAAAAGTAAGTTGATCAACATAAATAAAAGGCCTATTAATTTTAAGTTTTATTGTTCCATATTTGTAAAATTCACAGGAAAAACCATACCAGAGAGTTAAATAAAATTAAAAGTTTAAACATAACCACGCAGGTGTTTTCATTGGGATTGTGCTGTGCAGAGTGAATGTTTTTATTTTTCAGATATTGAACCTGCTTTTTGGCCCTGCAAGAGTCTGAACCAGCCAGGGAAAGTTATATATTTGCGTGTAGGTGTGGAAATTCATTAATTGTTTGTAAACAATTTGGCGCCGGGCAAGTAAAAAAAAAAAAAAAAAAAAGTAAAATTAAATATTTTCATTCATCATTTGCCACACCACAATTAAAATTAAAATAAAATAAAATAAAAAAGAATATATAACAATTTATATATATACGCGAGTTTTGTACAGCTTTATTGCCGCTTCTCGCATCTCATTTTCCACTTTGTCCTATCGTTCCAATCACCGTCTTCAAGGCCTCTATCTTCCATTGCTGCTTCTATTCTTTTTCTCCATTCTGTCCTAGGTCTGCCTCTTTTTCTTCTTTGGGACGGGGCCCACTCAAAGGCTTTTTTAGGTATTCTATCTTCTGCCATACGTTTCATATGGCCATACCATAATAGCTGTTTTCTTTCAATTTCCTCCAATATGTTATACTTTACGTGCATTTTTTGTCTTATTACATTGTTTCTAATATGTTGAGTGCGGGATATTCCAGCACTACGTCTCCAAAAATCCATTTCTGTCGAGATAAGTCGGTCTTGTATATTTTTATTGATTACCCAGAACAAATTTATTACAACGAGAAAAATGCCTAGTGAGTCTCTAGATGTAAGTTTGGCATATCTGGGGAGGGGTTCGATGAATAAAAATTTAGTTCTGTTCAAATAAGGTACTACAAATTTATCTTGAACAACAGCTTTTTGAGGTATATCTTGCAGTGAAGTAACTTGAGCAATGGTAGAAGGTGACATAATTGCACCCTCAGAAGATACGCAAGTACTCGTACATGCTTCACTACAATTTTCGGCTTCTTCAATTTCCTAGAATTTATTGGTAACATTTAATTTCAATGTAGATCATAAAAAAGTTAATTATAAACATACAGGGTGATTTACGACAAAAGGGACATACTGTTGTGGTAGATAGAGTTTATTTAGGTGAATTAAAAATGTCTGAGCCTTTTATATTGAACTACAGGGTGATTTATGAGTTTTGCCCAGCAATTCTTAAGGTCATATCTTTTAAACTACGTGCTAGAATCAACTCGTATTGTGAGTTTGTATATAGTATTCTATTAATTATTGTTAATTTACATGCATAATCAAAGATATACCTATAGAAGATTCATGGCCGCCGGATTAAGTAATTTTTATTTTTACTGCACCTGTGAAGAGATTCACCCTGTATCCCTGTTTTTTAAATTCTAATACTAAATTATGAAACTGCATTTAAAAATAATTGAACTCGCGTGTTTTGTTTTTTGCCACACTTTTAGAGAATTTTGAATAAACGATCAGTTTTCTTCAAAACCGAAGGGCTGTATAAAATAAACTTATTTTTCAATAACAAATGTATAATACTGCATAATACGCAATTAAAATATACAGGGTGGTCCATTAGTGCGAGGAAGTCCAATATCTGGCTTATTATAAGAAACATAAAAAAATGTTTTCAATAAAAGTTATAGGACTTGCTTTGTTCTCTATTTCTAAAATACTGGGAAATACACAGGGTGTTCCTTTAAAGTGGGACAGCTTAAAGGTCGAATTTTTTAAATGACACACCCTATATTTTTACACTATTGATTTCAGCGTAAAATTTTATGTAAAGCACTAATTTTTTTTTTCAAAATGCTGCATCGTTGCCAAGTTATTGTGAATAATACGAAAATTTTCGCAAAAACAGTGCGTCACAAATAGTTAAAGGAAAACATTTAGTAAGTTCAAATGTAAGAGTTAGCTGAACTGTGTGAGAGGAGCTAAAGTTTATTTTATATACAGGGAATTTTATTATGGGGGCATCAACTTGCCAATCTTCAAACATCTACCACTTCGTTTTTTCAAATAGAACACCCAATATATTATTCCACCATTTTGTAGAACTATTCTATTCCTTCAAATTTTCTATCATGACATTAGTCCTTAAAATTAATATTTTTTGAGATATTTTCAATTTAATTGATAACTCAAAAATAATGGCGTCTTTTCTCAAGTAAGCTATGACTTTGACGTTTATAACAGTGCAGCCGATAAGTCAAATAGTTACTGTCACATAATTTCATACCTGTGCAATTTAAGTGTTTAAAATAAAGAATTTCTCTACAGAAGAATTGACAGATGTGGTTTTTGTACTGGAAGCAAGTAATAATAACTGTTTACTTGCGACAAGGACTTATGGGCGAACATATCCAGGTAGAACGAAATCCAGGAAAGAGGTTTTTGAAAATTTACTGCAGCGGTTTACTCGAATGGGAAATGTCGCATATGAAAAAACCAAGACTGCGTTAACTGAAGAAAATGAAATGACTGTTCTGTTAAAAGTTACAGAAGATTATCATATCTCGACTAGAGAAATATCGAAAATAAAACAAACTGATATAAGCCGGACCGTCGTCCAAAGAATTTTAAATAAAAACAAATTCCATATACAGCTAATGCAAGAGCTATTAGATGATGATTTCGAATAAAGGGTAACATTTTGTGAAAACAAATTCTTCAAGACAGCAATGTTTTTAATAATGTATTATTTGTGGATGAAGTGACATTCCATAAAAATGGGTTTGTCAATAGACAATTTTCATTATTATGCAACCGAAAATCCATATTTTTATAAGGAGTGCCAGTCAGACAAGATGGTCATTAAACAGATGGGGTGGTATAATCGAAAATCATGTCATTGGACCCTACTTTTTTGAAGGAACAGTTAGCGGCCTGAGATACTTAAATTTTCTCGAGAATCAGTTACCGCAGTTCGTAAATCACCTATTCCACTTTGTCAGAGAATGTAGTATTTAAATGACGAAGCGCTAGTTCACCATACGGTAGCTATTCACACACATTTAAATAATGAATTTCCCGGATGATGAGGAGGGCCTTTGAAGTGGACGCCTCGCTCACCTGACTTGACAAAAATGGATTTTTTATGTGGGGCTGGGTCAAAGATCAAGTATACAAAACACCTCCAACTACAAAGGAGCCCCAGCTGGAGCCACAGGAAGCCTCCATCCCGCCCAAGCCTGCTACAAACAGAAAGCCGCCTCTCATCATCATTCATGGGAGGTTGGCTAACCGCAAAGGCTTAAACGCTGGCTGGGAGGCGGCCCCTTGTGGAAGCACTCAATAAACACTACCATGCTTCAGCTGGGGAATCAGTTTAACTGGACGACTGTCAATAAGTACCGGGCTGATGCGAGCGTCGAAGACCATACATATACCCCGAAGGAAGAAAAATGCCACGTCTTTATACTTAGGGTATATATCATGAGGTAGAGAAGACTGCTCTCATTGAGGAAATTAAGAGGAACCCACAAAGTGGAGGTAAGGAGTCTATACACCCTAAATGGGAACAGGCATCCAGCGTACATGCTAGTAACTAATAACGCGCTAACGTTAAAGTTATTAGAGTCGAAGGTCAGGCGCCTAGAACATAACCGCCGTTTATTGGGAATGACAAATCAATACAAAGGGCATCACTCAGTGCCATCGGTGCCAACAGTGGCCACTCTAAACTAAAGATTGCACGAAAGCACGTAACACTCCCGCTAAATGCGTTAATTGCGGAGATGCTCATCCTGCAAATAGCGGCGACTGTCGGGTGTATAGGCGGAAAATCGAAATAATTGAAATACGCATCAAGAGAATTCGTCCTCCATCCTCCTTCTCAGGCCAGGACAAACGCGTGAACCGAGAGGACTGCCAGGCAGCACGAATCCGGACCATCGAGACCACCGCCGGTGCCAACAGCCAAAACAGAGAGGACGCCCCGCGCCCCCGATGGGATCAAACCAGCGTAGCAGACCAGCCAAAAACTTGGAATCTGGAGCGGATATGCTCCGCCAATTACGCGAATAGACGGAGCGGATGGCGTCTCTTGTTAATCTAGATCTTCTGCTGGCGCAGATGAAGGAGCTCAACGACAAGCTCGAGAAGTGCACCACCTCCCTGGGAAAATTCCAGGTGGTGAGGGAATTCTTTAACGGTCTGCCCGCCGATGCATTTTAAGCTGAAAATCTCTTCTTGGAACGCTAATGGTATAGGTAACAAGTAACTAGACAAGCTGCGCGTTCGAGGCTATACGACAATACGAAAAGATCCGACAATAACAGGGGAGGCGGCGTGGTCGTGCTCATAAAGTCAGACATTGCTCACACGCATCGTACTCTGCAGAACACTTCTTTGGAGCACGTGTGTGTGATGCTAGACGGAGGCATGAGCATCGTGGCGAGGTATGACACGCCCGCGAACGGCTTCATAGTGGGTTGAGAACTTGCTTAACACAAGCCCGCATGGAACTGCCATCGCAACAACGTCAACGGCAACACTCTGTACGATTATGTGAGTAATCATAATGTCGTCGTGCAGTATCCAGACGATCACGCCCATTTTCCGGATAACGGTACAATGCCTTCCACCCTCGACATAGTAGTCAACAAGGGTGTGAGGGACTCTACGCGGCCGGTAGCGCTGAAGGAGCTTACATCCAATCACAATCCGATTCTGTTAGAATTGGATAATAGGTCGAGGGAAAACATGACACGATAGGTCAACTCTTTCAGAGACGCCGACTGGCGCCTCTATAAGGCACACATCAACACTGACAAACGAAATCACCACAGCCGCCGAGCTGGAAAATTTGGTGGGCGAGTTCACAAGGTTGCTGCAGGACGCCAAGCGGAGTCTTGCTACAACCATAATGATAAATCCATACAAAGACCGACTTGACGATGCGGTTATACAGGACATCAAGGAGAAGAACAGACTCAGACGGCTTTGGCAGCGAAATCGCGATGCCGGACCTAAGGTCGAGATGATCAGGCTGCAACAGCGGACCAGGACCGCCATTAACACCGCAACGATCCGGAAATGGCAAATGAATTGACAAATGCAAACGGACGAACAGCTTTGACGGGCACGCAGAAGGCGAACGACTTAGCGACGTTTTTCAGACCGTTCATAATGCTGACGTACAAAACAATAGTGAGCAAGACCGCATAGAGAACGACGTGAATGAATTGATTTGTCATGACCTTCGATTGACCAGACGACAATTCTTAAATGTCATGACAAAACTCTCGGAAGTGGCCGGCATTATTCGGACACTATCGAACAACAAAGCTCCAGGTGAAGACGCTATTGAGTATAAGCTTCTCAAGTATCTCCCGAGGAAGGGCATTGTGCACTTGACGTATATTGTCAACGCGATCCTGCGGCTGCAACACTGGCCCAGCTAGTGGAAATGCGCCGTGGTCGTGCCAATTCTAAAGCCGAACAAGAACGCGAAGCTTGTCCTCAGCTATCGGCCCATCTTGTTGCTGTCGGCGATCTCCAACTTGGTGGAGAAGGTCATCCTGATCACACTGAACGCTGCTCAAGACGAGCTTCACATCGACGATGCGTGCCACTTCGACTTCAGGAAGGGCAGGAGCACGGTGTACCAGATCGTCAGGATCATCAATGACGTCAAGGTACAATGCAACCTCGGAAAGAGAATCGCCATGGTGCTCCTCGATGTTGTGAAGGCGTTCGCTACCGTCTGGATCCCGGGACTTGCACACACATTTAACGGACTGGACTTTCCCATACACATAAGATTCCCTTTTTTTGACGAACAGGTCGTTACAAGTCAGAGTGAACAATGAACTATCAACACAGCGGGACATTCGCGCGGGCGTCCCCCAGAGGTCGTGCCTGTCACCAAAGTAGTTTGTATGTATCCGACTTCCTGGAGTTTCAGAATACCAAGCTTGCCACGTACGCCGACAACACGGCCATGCACGCGCATTCGCATAATGCACTAGCAGCTAACATGCTGCTTAGGGCACACGTGACCCGTGCCACGGCATATTACAAGTGGAAGATTCGGGTCAACGTCGAGAAGTCGGAGGCTGTACTCTTCACGCGCCGGTTCACAGAGAACCGAATTCTAACACCAGTCTCAATCCGGGGTTAACAAATTCCAATAAAAAGGTGCGTGACGTATCTGGGGGTTAACTTGACAAACGACTGACTTTTAACATACATGTGAACGAGACGATGCGGAAGGTCTAGTCAACGTGCAGGAGTCTGTATCCGCTCCTAGCGAGGGGTAGCGGACCAATCAGACACGATAAAAAATTGTTGTGCGCGATGGTGGTCAGGTCAGCTATCACATACGCAGCGCCGGTGTGGTGCAGCATCCCGGCCACGACAATGAAAGAACTCCAGGTCTTGGAACATAAATTTATGCGCCTCATCTCCGATTTGGGCGGATACACCTCCCTCAGAGATTTATATGATCGTTGCAACGACATAACGCCACTAGCGGACTACGTCCGGGAAATCTATCAAAAATTCTGCTCCTTTCAATTGGGCGATAGTCCGTTAATACGCAACATAACCCAAATCAGAATGCAGAATGCTCCCTTCCAGATGAAATACCCCCAACCATATCAGGCGTTGCCTATCTTCCGGCAGCCTTTATAGCCACATTTTTCCTAACTATAGCTTGTTCTCGCCCTATTCTTCGCCTTTCCCCACCTATCAATCCCTATCCTTGCTTTCACCTCTCTATTTGTCATTTTGTTTTATAGTTTTTGTCTTTTTTGTCATATTTTGTTCCAAATCCATCCTAGACCGATAAAATTCGTAGGTAGGTAGACCGTTGGGACCCCAATTGCTCCGAACGTGTTTTTTTTTCGTTGAACTTTTTCCCGCACCAGCAACCAAAATTTAATCAATGTTTTGTGATCTAGTTTTTAGTGTGTTAATATTAAGCATTTTAAGCCTGCTGCGCAGACATAGTGGCATTTTAATGTTAATTTTAAGCCGCCATTCACGGGAGGAGTTTTTCCTTGTTTGTCTATGTTGTTAAGCCGGTTCGCGACCGGTTCGGTCGCGAACCGCCCAACCCTAAGCACACCACGGCGCTACGCAACGTGGCTGTCTGGTTGGTTCCGGATTACGATAATCTAACAGGGTGTATATACTTTGTATTTCTTTATTACATTCCTTCTTTTGAGTTCTTCCTTCTGTAGTAGGGAGATGTTACAAATGTGATTTATTGTTTTATTGTACTTCTACTTTCTGTTTCCTTATCTTAGTTTTCCATATACGATCTGTGTTGACTTTTGTTGTTCTTTTTGCTTTAGTAGTCTTAACCATGTCCCACATTTTTCTATGCACTAGGATGTAGTTTATTTGAGAATTGAGATCTCCGTTGCACCGATATTCCTCACACCATGTGTGAAGCAAGTTCTCTCCTATGATGTTCTTATTCACATGTATTAGGTTAATGTTGTTGTTTTTCTGCGGACTTCAACTTCTTTTATTGTTCGCATTCATTGTGTACTCATGGGTGATTTCTTCCCTTTCGGCTTTTCCTCATGGCTATTTTTATTTATGAATTCATTGTTTACCAGTTCCCTAGCAATTGTTCTTCTATTTCCTCCTGGTATTTCATTTTAAGCTCTTCGTTCTGTAGTAGAGAGCTGTTTTAAGTGTCATTTGTTGTTTTGTTGTATCCTTATGTACTTCCTGTTTTATTAACTCTAGTTTTTCATGTAGTATTTGGTGTCCTGTGTTGGCTTTTGTTACTCTTTTTTGCCTTATTATTTTAAACCTTTTTTTCAATTCACTAGTATATGGTCTATTTGAGAGTTGAGATTTCCGTTGCTCCACGTATCAAGGCAGGTTTGGCTCTTGCTCCATGAGTTTGGTATTCTCAGAGAAGTCCTAAGTTTTTTGCGAGGTTGTTTTCTCGTTTGACCATGTATGGAGTAAGGTTTTCCTATGATATTCTTATGTTCATATGTTCGGTCGTCTTTTCCTATATGCGCGTTGAAGTGGCCTAATATTATGATTTTTTATGTTCTTGTTCCTTTTGTTGTTCCATCTTTTTTTTTTTGGGGGGGAGGGGGAATCCGTCATGGACACCCAGCGCTGTGTATCGAGCGCGCTGGGTAGTGTCGGACTCTTACCGACTAAAACCCCCCTGCTTAGTGTTTCCACGTGCCCCGGAACTGCTTCCGCTTCACTTCGGGACACTGGTCATTTTGCTTTTCTCGATGGTATCTATTCATCCTACGGTCTTATATACAAGTCCTTCTCCTCCTCCTCCTTTATTTTCAGAATGGTTCTCCATGCCATTGTGATCTCCCTCCACCTTCCTTCCGATTGAGTGACCTCCTCCAGGAAGTTGTCCGGTGTGAGGTCCTCCATCACGGCTCTCTCTATTCTCCATTTCTGGCACTGGAATAGAGTGTGCCATGGGTCGTCGATGTCCCCGCAGTATACACATTCCCGGGTCACCGTTTTGCCAATGTCGTACAGGTACTCGGCGAAACTACCATGCCCCGTCAGGGCCTGGGTAAGATGGTAGTCCACCTCCCCGTGCCTCCTCTCTACCCACTTCTTCACGTCAGGGATGAGGCGCCTGGTCCACCTCCCCTTCCCCGTCGTCTCTTCCCACCTGTCTTGCCATCTCTGGAGCATCAGCCGCCTAGCCTCCTTCCTGTTCACCCCTGCATATACCTCTCCTCTCTCTTTGACCATCAATTCTAGAGGGGGGACTCCCGCTACCACCAGCGCCGTCTCATTCCACAGGGTCGGACCCAGCACCGATCCCTGTAGGACCCCGCAGGTCACCCTCCTCCATTCTACGCCCCCCTCTACCTCCATTCCTATGACCCGGTCTTGCAGGTAGCTCCTGATTATTTTCAATAGGTATTGGTGAGATACCCACTCTCCGTAGTGCCCCCAGGATCTCCCCCCATCCTGCCGAATTGAACGCGTTTCTCACATCCAATGTCACTATTACGCAGATCTTCTTGGCTTTTAGGGCTTCCCTCGCCGTTCCTGTGACCCTCCTTACTGCAATTACCGTGGACTTGCCCTTTCTAAAGCCGAATTGGCTATCGGCCACCCCGTTCTTCGCTTTTAGTTCCACCTCCAATCTCCCGACGATTAGGTATTCGACGAGTTTTCCCTTAGCGTCTAGGAGGCAAACCGGTCTATAGGAGGTAGGTTCCTCCATCGGTCTGTCCCCCTTCAGCAACAGCACCAACCTGGCTTTCTACCACCTCCTTGGAAAATCTTCCCGTGCGAGCGCCCCATTCATCACCGCCAGTATTGCCCCGGGGTGTTCCTTGACAGTCATCTTCACGATTTCCGGTGGCACTTCATCGGGTCCCGGAGCTTTCCCGCTTTTCAACTTATTACCAGCTGTCTTCCTCCAGTGTAAAAGGCGTACGTCCACCCCTTCCATTTCTTCCCATCTGATTTCCTCCCTGTTCGGGAAAAGGGCACTTACGATTTCTTTCACTTTTTCCCCCGGGATGGCAGGAGGAGTAGACCTCATACTTCGGTTTGCAATCTTAAAACCATCTCCCCACACGTCCTCATCTATGCTGTCGCATAGCTTTTTCCAGCACTCTCGCTTCGCTTTTTTTATTGCGTCCGCCAGCCTCTTGGCTTCCTGGTATTCCTGTGTTGCGGCGTTCGCTACTTCTCCTGTTTGCCTCCGGTTACCCCTGGTGCGACGTCTCCTGGCGCTCACACACTCCTCCCTAAGTCCGGCTATTTCTTCGGACCACCAATAGATGTCTCCTCTGCGTCTGCCGTCACGCTTCTTCGGCATCGACTTATCACAAGCCTTGGTCACTGCGTCCATCAGGGTCTCCTCCGTCCTGCTTGCCCCGTTTTCAATGCTCTGGTGCAATGATCGATTGAAGGCGGTCTTGTCCAATCTCCCCACTTTCCAACCTCTCCCTTTTCTCATGGGCAGTTCTAGCCGCTGTCCCACCTCGTACCGGATATACCAGTGGTCGCTCAGAGTTTCTTCCTGCTCCAGCACCTTCCACCCTCCGACCTTTGCTGCTGCCCCTCTGGATGCCAGCATCAGGTCTGGGATGGAACCACTCTCCCCTCTCGTGAACGTGTAAACGCCCCCCTCGTTCATGACTTGGAGGTCTAGCCGAGCTGTCCATTTCTTTCACTAGTCTTCCCCTTCTGTCCTTGTCCCCCATGCCCCACTTCGGAGCTCTAGCGTTGAAGTCCCCCGCCACTATACATTCCTTCCCGCTTCTCGACGCGACCTGCCTCATTTTTCTCCCAAGTTGTTGCAGGACTTCTTCAAACCCCCCGAATTCCTCATTGGGGGAGAAGTAGCAGCTGAATACTATTAGCTCTCTAAGCTCAAGCCACACGAATCCATTTCCTCTTCCACTCCCAAATACATATAAATCCCTGTTTATTAGGCCTATAGCCGCATCCCTATTTGCATCCGTAAACCAGGGTAAACGGTTTACGCCTACCATTCTCTTGTTGGGCTCGCTGATGACGAGGATGTCATCTCCCTCCTTCTTGCCTACCGCCCATACGAGGTCCTGGGCGGCTCGACACCTGTTGAGGTTGACCTGCCTAACTTGTATACGTCCTTTCCAACCTTTTGAGCAGTCTCTGACGGTCGGTGGGGGCCTGCTCTCCCATCCTTCTCGCCGACCGGTGCGGGGATTTCCCTCCCCTGCCTTACGGTGTGAGGGGGGTCACGACTCTCCATTTTGGGTGTTTGTGGGTCCACCGCCCGCTCCTCCTTTTTCCTCACGATCCCTCCTTCCTTTTCCCACTCTTTCGGTTCTCCTCTTTTCATCTACCATCTGCTGAACTTCGGGCACCTCATCGAATCGGCCCTGTGTTCCCCCTCTTTACACACCGTGCAGTACTCCCGATTTTTGCACTCCCCTGCTTTATGCCCCTTTTCTCCACATCTTAGGCATTATGTTCTCCTATCCTCCCCTTGACATGCTCTTGCTTCGTGCCCAAACGCTAAGCACCTGTAGCAGCGCATCACGTCTGTCCTCTCTCTCACTCTACATCTTACCCAGCCTATTCTGATCCTCCCAACCTTGACTAGGGTGCCTGCTCCGCTTTTCTCCATCTACTGCGGATTTCACTCCGCTGCCGTTTTCCCTCATTAATTGTATTACTACATCCTCCCCTTTTCCTCTACCGATCACCGTCGCAATTGCCGCTTTAATGTCATCCTCCGTAGTCGTAATCTCCATATCGCTTATTATCACGATTTGCTCTGTTCGTTTTTCGCTGACCTTAGCATCCGCCAATTTTTCCGCCACGGCTCTCCTTAGCACTTCTGCTCTGTCTGTACCTCCTTCCACCGTTACCATTAGGTCACCCCCTTTGGTTTTTTAACACCCTTGACCTTCACCTGTAGGTTGTCCACATCCACCTTGCTCTTTACCTCCTTAAGGAGGTCGGCATAGGACTTCCCTTCTGCCTTGACGACAATTCCTGTGTCGAGCGGCCGAGCAGGTGTTTGTGTTCCCTTATTGCTCTTCATAAGGGGGGTGTAGATAGTCATCTCCACCTCCGAATTAATAAACGCCACCTCCGTCAATTTTCTAATGAACTCCCAGTCGAGGCCCTCCTGCACTGCCAGGCTGAGCTTCATCCTGCCTCCGTTCTCCGCCTTCCTCCTACACTCCTTTAACACTTCCAAGATTCGCCGCCTTTGTAGTACCTTGTCTACTGACGTGCCGGGATCTCCGGTTGTCTCCTCCGGGAGAGCAAAGGTGGCCCTTGTCTCCGCCATTTTCCTCTGGTCCGGGAGGGATATGGTGGTGCTTTTCATCCCGTGCACTGTCTTTCCAACCTCCAAACCTGCCGCAAACAGCTCCCTTGCCACCGGGCATGTTTCCTTGGCTTTCTTCGCCGCCCTCTTGTCGCCATCCTTAATAATGATGAGCAGGGCCATGTCCGTGTCATTTGATTCCCACCTCGGGGGACCCTGTATTTTTTTTACCTTTTTATAAGCTTGTTCCATCTATCATGCGTGTCTCCTGTTTATATGCAACGTCTAATAAGCACTTAATATAAATACATGTATTAATTGTAAAAGACATTTAAAACTATTTAGTAAAGTGCACCCCTAAAAAAATGGCTGGGTTGTAGTCGGGGCTACTAACGTGCGGTTTCCGCGAAAACGTTGCTTTGACCAATGAAACTAAAAATATTGTTTGCTTTCAACCTTCATATGTCGAACGCTGCCCTCCCCGTTGTCTACCGTGCAGTAGTCTTCGAGTATTAGTTGCCCAAAAATTTTTTATAAATGGATTTACTTTTGGTGACTTTTGATTCGTCTGAGAAACTATCGCTGTATGTGTACGTGTAGGATAGTTAGACCAGTTCGATTCTTTAAAGGTTGATAAGAGATTTCTTCTTTTCATGTAATTCCATCATCCCGTGATGCAGAGTTATTGTTTAGATAACTGATAACATTGGTGATTTTAGTTTCCGTTTTGGTATCGCTCATAATTTTGGAATGGCACTCAATATTCCTACCGAACTTAAAAACGTTATCACGCAAAGAATTCTCTTATAACTATCGTTGTAAATAAATAAATGATCTTTATTAATAACAAAATGCTAACAAAGTGGCAATACATATTTGTTTACCTGCAAGCAAGTTTAAAAATCATAAGTTGTTAAATTACCTAAGTTACCTATTTACTACTTAATTAAATATTTACATTCAGTCTTATGTTTTTTACAATATCCTTTAAATTTGTCAACACTCCTACAATTTTTTCATATGCAATGGCAAATCATTATATTGTTTCAACCCCTTATGATATAAATTATTTATTGAACGTGTGTTATGTTTATGTATATCTTTATTCAGAGTACAGTAATCATATAAATGTTATGATATGTTAGCAGTATCTAGCATCACTTTTATTTCTGTGTATTTGTTACCATCCAAGATAACACGTATAATCTGATTTTGTTTTTTTGCAGTACGTTTATTTCTGAATTATTCAGTAGAAACAAAATTGTTAAGCAAAAATTTTAATGTGGTAGGATTATTGTTTTATATATTATTGTTTTATACCATATTGAGAGATCCTAACCGATTCTTCCTAATAAGTTGGCTTTTCTTGCAATTTTGTTAATAATGTATGTAGCATGAATTGAAGACGATAAATTGTCATCTATTATTTCTCCCAAATATTTGATTTCGCTAATTTGTTTTACTATTTCCTATCATTACATTTTGATGATGTGTTGTATTTGCTACATTGTATTTGCTTTTTATTATCATTAATTTAGTCTTGTTTAAGTTTAATTTTAAACTATTATTGTTTAGCCAAAGTTCTAAATTTCTTAATTCATTGTTTAATACATCGATTATCATATTAACATTATCACCTATAGTATCATCCGCAAAAAGTTGAATTTTACATTTTTTAAAAACATTCGCTGTCATTTATATACATTACAAATAAGTTCGGACCTAGGACAGTTCCTTGTGGTACCCCATATGTAGTCTACCTTGGTGAAGAAATACATCCATTAAATTCTGTCACTTGAGTTCGGTTATTCAAATAGTCTTCCATCCATTGGATTACAACTGGTCCAAAACCATACTTTATTAATTTTTTATTCAATAATTGCCTATTAATTGTCTCAAATGCTCGATGGAAGTCTAAAACACAACACCAATAATTAATTTTTGTTCCAAAGCACGTTTCCAGTTGTATAAGATTGTTTTTAATGCACTCTTACAAGAGTTTTTCTTTCTAAATTCAGCTTGAAACTAAGTTAATATATTAATTGGTTCCATATAGTCCACAACTTGTTCATTGACAACTACTTCTAATAATTTTTCATTTAATAGGTCGGAATTCTTCACATAGTATGGTGCTAACTAACTTTTCAATAGGTACAGCAGAAGTTCCTTTCCAAGTTTTAGGAAATATCCCTGTACTCAGACTGTTATTTATCAGTTGAAGATATCTATCACCTATTGTTTCAAACGAAATTTTTAATATTTTTGTATTAATGCCATCAACACTAGTTTGTTTATTTTTTTAATTGTTTATTTTTTTAATTGCTTAACATATTGTCTGAAATTCTCTAAGGTACAGGATTAATAATATCTATAGCTGATACAAATGTGTTGCATACTATCTCCTGTACATGTGTGTTCCGATTGTTTCAAGTTTTAAAGATATTAGTTAACTTTGTGTACTTAATCTTAGATGCATCACATAAAAATAAATTGTGAATTCTAGCAAAATATTAATAAAAAGGCTATTTGCAGTCGACCACACTAGACTGCCTCTTCTACTCGCTATAAATAAATGCAAAACAAATGTACAGTTATAAAAGATCTAATTTGTGGCCTCGTTAAACACTTATTGCAAGTAATCGGCAATAATGTCTTTATTCTATAATGCAATAATGCCCGTCTCATCGCAGGTGTCTCGGAAGAAGCAGAGATGTTTTCCTAAAAGGAACTGAAGTATTGATTTCAAATTCGATGCAGTTTGAAATGTATATACCAACGTTACATTTTGCTTAATATTTCGTACAATTACTTGAATAAGTTTTCAAGGAAAACTCTGAGTCATTCTGAGTTCATTCCACAAAACATTTCAGAACATTGAAATTACATTATCCATCATAGACATCTTACCTTGTACTAAATATAAATCTTTCTCTGTGTACGGTATGATATCAAGTATGAATCCAGTAGGAAAAGTAAAATTCACAGTTTAAATACAAGTGAAATTTAATTAATAATAATAATAATAAACAATTTTATTAAACAAAATATAAATGCATAGTACAATGTTTTCCCAGGTAATGTACATATATGTGTATATTTATTTTATGCAATATATAAGTTTAAAAGGCGCAAGTTCAGTTGAAATTAACTGCTCTTCCACTTTGGCCTCAGGTTCTTCATTACGAAAATAAATTTTAAGTAGAGAGAAAAAGTAGTGTATAACTAAACGATATATGCTTCTAACAGAATTTGGGCTATGACATAATTGGGGATACTTAACACTATATGTTACTAGAACAAAAATGAACAGATATGAACACACAAACACTATTAGTGCGGCTCTTGTTTTTTATGTAACAGATTGAGAACAAAGGTACGAAGCCGTTTTACTGACAGAGACTTACACTCTTTTGGTAACTCGTTTAACTTAATTATATTTGAACTTTTATTCATTCCTAGTTTTAATCTACTTTAAAGAATATTTAAAATGAGAAGGGCCTCAATTAGAGCCATATGTTCTTTTTTTCGTGTCTGGTCAACGGTTTTTCTGGAGTAGTTTAAACGATTTCTAGAAAATCTTTTGGAAACTATAGAGAATGACTCGGTCGTGGTCCCATAACTTCTTCGTCAATTTATGTCTAGTATAAGGTGACCAAAAATCGGAAACAAATACTTTCTATTAGAGAATATTCGAAGTAATGTCGAAGCTGCAGATTGAAGGTAAATGGTCAGGTATTCTTGGAGTAGCAGATACTGGACCTGATATGAAAAGTTCAAGATTCAAAATGATGAATTCAAGAGGGCTGCCATAATTACATAAATTTTGTAGATTTACCTGAAATTGAAGCACTAAAAAGGGTGAAAAATATATTTTTTAATTCAACCACCAAAAGAACGGCCACGAACAATCATGAAATAAAATTTCATTGTCGTTTGATTAATAGAACCTTGTGACCTAATATCGGCGTAAAAATGAATAAATTCCAAAATCGAACAAATTTTTACCCAACCTCAAAATGGATGTTAGGTAATAAGGTTCAATAAACCGAATGATCGGGAAATTTTATTTCATAATATGGTAAAGCCCCCAATTGTTGGCACTGTCCCAATTATTGGCAACGTTACACTACCCCTTAACATATTAAGATCTGGTAATAAATTCGTAGAAACTAAGTATACTGGCGAATAATGTGAATGTTAGTGCAGTGTGGACGTATTAGAAGAAGGTAAGATTTTACTGTGTTAAGTAGCTCATGCATGATTTATATAATGCAATTAGCATCAATATTTTGACTTATGATTAGATAATTCGATTTATACAACATCAAGATGTTTTAAAGTAATGTTTACCATCGTTAAAAATGCTGTTTTGCTTAATTTATGTTGATTAAATGAGTTGCAATAACTGGCATAAACATTTGTATAATTTGTAATAATTGACATTACTACCAATAATTACTTTTAGAGGAAAAATATTAAAATTAGTAATTGGCACATTTTTTTTTTTGTTCAGCACGATGCCAAAAATACTAGCAAATATTCGAAGTTCTATACTGAAGGGGCACTTCAAAACGCTTTGAGAAACATCAATAATAGAGTGCCGAAAAAGCAAGCAGCTTTGAAATAGGGTATTCCCAGATTAACGCTCCAGTTCCGTCTAAGTGAAAAATTCACAAAAATTGAACATGGTCTGAAAACTTACTTGACAAATGACGAAGAAAATCTTTTAGTAAGTTGGATTCGAGAAAGTCAAAGAAAGGGGTTTCTTAAGCGAAAAGATGACATTCAAACATCTGTAAAATAATTTCTTGATAAAATTCCCAGACCTACACTTTTTAAAGATAATGTATCTGGCGAACACTGGTACCAGTGCTTTTTGCAACGACACAAAAAATTAACAAATCGAATTCCAAAAGCAGATACCAATGCAAGTTGAATTCTTTCAGAGAATGACATAAGAAAATGGTTTACCAACATTGAAGAGGATTTACAAAAGAAGAATTGGTTTGATATTCTTAAAAACCCTTCTAGGGTATATAACGGAGACGAAACTTGCTTTACGCTCTGCCCTAAGGAAAACAAAGTGATTGCTCCAAGAGGTGCAAAAAATGTGTATCAAATCGAACAAGGTCCAGCAAAATCTAACATCACGGTAATGTTTGCGTACTATGCATCTGGATCGATAATACTTCCTATTTCATATAAAAAATTACCTAAAAACGTAGCAGTAAATCTTCCAAAGGAATGGGATAGGTATTGGAACGAGTAACGACTGATGGATGAAAGCTGAACTATTTTACGAATATGTTTCGTGAATATTACATTCACATTAATGAATTAATTAATAAAAGAAAAAGTTAAGTTTCCTATTATATTAATTATTGATGGTCAAAAAACTCGCCTATGAATTAAGCCAACTATGTAGCAATTTGCAGATAGCATTAGTGTCATTATATTCTAATGCAATAAGACTTTTACAACCCGCAGATGTATCACCTAGTTTTAAGCCTTTAAAAAACTCTTGGAAAAAAGCACTTATCAACTGGAGAAGGAGAAACCCACATATACAGGTTAATAAAGTAGATTTTGTTTCAATTCTTGACGACGCTGCACTTCAGCTCAAATCTAATACCGCCTCAAAGGGATTTAGAGCTTATGGCCTTTGCTCATGAAATGTTAATGCGATTGACTATAGCAAGTGTCTTGGAAAACGAAAACACCACAAAACATTTGACATAATTCTTTCTGAAGATAACCGTGTACCATTTTCTTTTGACGAATTAAGTTTTCTATGTGGACCTGAAATTACTGCCGAGGTTAGAGCAAGGAAAGCCAAACGAAGAGGCCGAAGATAAGTGGAGACACTTGTTTAACATTTTGCTGAATAATTTTAATAAACCAAAAAATGCCGAACAAGAAAATGAAGTTGACCAACCAGTAGCTGAAATATCAAATATAATTCTTGATGATACTCTTGCAGAATAAGAGAATGATGTTGTCCAGTCGGAAACTGTTAGATTGGATATAGTTCTTGATAAGGTTCCGAGTTTCCATGGAATTAACTCAACTGAAAATATTAATATTGACATGGTTGATGATGCAGATCTGACAAATGAAGAAATAAATAACATGTAAATTATTATTTTAGAAGACGATATCGCTGGTTAACCAGAAAATAGTCCCAAATGACAATAGCAAACACAAATTCTAATTCTTTGGGGATTATAGCCCATACAATTGTAGAACCAGCTATGGATCATTCTGATCCAATCACATCTGATATAGAAAGGTATTTTTGTTAAATAGTTGTTTTTATGCAACTCGTACATAATAAAGATATGATTCTTTTTTTATTTTTTTCATTTGAAAGAAATTTCTCTTTTATCTAGTTTATCTATCGACTTTTTCTCGGAATGAAAGTGACACGTTTGGCGGGTATTCCATCGCGAGGCCGCTACAAACGTGTAATCGTGTAAACGCCAAATAAAAGCAGATAGTCGAATTTAATGTTGTAATAACTGGGGTTTTATTCCCCTAATTACATGATTTAATTAGACATTACCATTGGCAGAGTACGGAGTGGCCCAATCACTTTGCAAACTCCGTCGATATTATAGTATATCCATCGAAATCAAAACTGTGCTTACCCTTTGCTTTCTAGGTGATTTTATCCTTTTTGGTGTCCATCAACCAGGTTACTTCACCAACAAACTTTACTGAATGTAAAATGAACTTAATTTCATGACAAGCAAATAAAACACGTGATTTCTCAAAACACTTAAACCACTATATTTACATAAGAAAATGAAAGTAAATGAAATTGACAATCACAAACACTTAAACACGATTAAATAAATTAACAAACAGTAATTACACAATATTAAGAAATGAAATGGTCCGCGGCAAGTTCAAATCTTTTAGCTGAATCGCGACCGAAAATTCCTAGATCAATAATTTCAACACATTAGTTTTCTAACTTATTAAAACCGGCAAAATCCTTAACAAATGTACTTAAACTTTAGAATTGAAAAGGGTTCGCAAAACGAGAATTTACTATACTACTAATACCCTAGATGATGACCGATCGGACGTTAAGCCAAAAGTGAAGATGTTATCTTAATAGAAAAAAGACGTTTCAAAAGTGGGCAGTAAACTTTAAAAGCTCGACCAATTAAAACCTTCTGTAGTTTAAACGGTACCCCCTATTTGAAATTACCTAACGGACCATGGTATTTATCATATGGTCTATCTTTAACATTTTAATACCAGTCCAGCAGATGGAAAAAACCCCTTTTGTTCCTTTCTTTGCCTTTGCATAGGGGAAAAAATCTGCCTTCTTTGGCCTATCTATCTTATGGTCTATTACATATGTTCCTAGAATTCTCTATCAACTGCTTTAGTCCTGAAAAATCTCACTAGACCCCGGTGGGTATTTCAACAAGTGCCCTTAACTAAACAAGTGGGCAAAGCAAATTGGACAAAATAATTTGGATGGTTATTTATTGTCAACAAGTGGCTAACGTCGACTACCTAATAAAGAGTAAAGTTAACAAAGCACGTTTCCTGGACTCTAAAATAACATAAAACAGATGTATCTATGACTGGTATTTTACGATAGTTTACTAAAGTCTCGACCCTTAAAATGTTACCAAGCTCGGAATACGGTTATTCTGTTGCACAGGGCCGGACTTGGCTCCCTTAATTTGACTTTTGTTACAATGTTAATAAGAAATCAATCCGAACGAATATGATAACAAAATATAGCCTGGGCGGAATTCGGTCCCCATCCCGCGCGTACGGCGCCCGACAGGCGAATCTTGACGCTTCTTCACATCTCGGTTGAAAAAAATGTCCCGTTTTCGCGTCGCTCCCAACTGCGCGATTTTTAGCTCTTGGAGTATAAATATCACATATAAATTACAAGAACGTATCTGTATTGATTATTTTTCACTTACATTAATTGTTCACTTTCTTCACACAACTGCCATAAGAATAGTATAACAGTTTTCGTAGAACGTACACGCTACGATGCTTCCTCTGAAAATGAACAGACGCACAGAGTTCAGTCGCAGAGGCCGAGAACGCCAGATCGGAGTTTCCCTCATCCTAATAGCACTCTGCAGATAAGTAAGTATTGCTGACTGGCTGGTTGGCGTACGCCGCAGCATCGAGCGCCGAGTTTCATTGATTTTGCAATGCTCAGCAATGTCCGATCATGTTTCGAACATTTTTCGTTGAAATATAAGTATTCAACAATAACCCCTGCAAATTTCAGCCCTTTATCTTAAAAAATGGCGCAACAAGAATTTCTTTAAAAAAGTTGTCTCTGCTCCAGAAGGTTGGAAAGCCAAACATTTCCGTTTTGTGGAAAAATGCTAGCTATCTATTGGCAATAATGGCATTCCAATATAATTTAAAATATGAAAGAAATTTAAGGTTTCTTGGGGTCAAAAAAATCGATTTTTTAACCGATTTTTCGCGTATTAGGGATCGTTTCGTGATATGCGCAATAATTGCGCATGTTAGCACAACTGTTAAAAAAATATAAAAATATTTCGGACCGATCCGGTATAAAGATATGATGGCCTGTATGAGCTATTGGACATTGAAAAAATGCGATTTTTCCAAAATATCGATTTTTGCAAAAAACTTGCAATATTTTGCAAATCTGTAAAAACGTTCTTATTCAAATTATCTTGGACTACGCTTTCACTGAGTTTCGTTAAATAATATCTTTTTTTTCAAGAAAATACAGGTATTTTAAAAAAATGCGATTTTTAGGAATTTTTTTCAATAACTAATTAATTTTGCAATTTTCTGAGACCGCACCGGACCAGCTCGATCCGTATTAAAAAGTTACACAACTTTGCCATTTAACTTTTTTAGTACAACGCCAAGTTTTTTTTTAAACGTAAAAAGCCATTTTTTTCCAACTTTGGCCATTTTGAAGAGGACGGCATGTTCGTCATTTGTTTTGAAAATAGTTCATTGAACTCCACAGAAAATTTCCGATTTTTTACATACCTTGGTTTGCTGTTAATAATTTTTGCAACATAGCGCGATATTTTCGACAGATTTATTGGACTATAACTTAAGGTGCCAATATAATTTGAATTCAAATCGTAAAGTATATCGTAAATAATATCTGTAGATAGAATTGTTCAATTATGAACTAATTTCCTGTGACTGATAACTTTCTCTGGAATGTTGATAATTACCTAATTTGATAACTGTATAGATAAAATGAAAATTTTGTTGACGTATACATTTTTTTGCATATAAAGTTAAAGAATTATTATTAGTGTACTAACTCATAGTTCAAGAGGCGATCGCTTAATATACTACCTGATAAGATGTCAGAATGAAACATGATCAAATGAACAATATTTATAGTAGTATAAAAACCATGTCTCAGCATTTTTTTAATTGATGTGGTCTAAAGTGCAAATAAGTAACTTCCTGTTGAAAATCTTACCCTTCATCTACATGAAAAAATGTTACAATTAAGTCACGATAAATGAATTACATTTACTTTTTTAAAGTTTTTATACGTCAGTCGCCTAGAAATAAATGCGATGTAATTTTAGAATAGAGTCGGGTACAATTTAAACTGACTTGTGTCATGGCCGCTAAAGCATCTGAACTAAGATTTTATTTGATGCATAAGAAATGCCAGTAGTTCTCAAACAGTTCTCAGCAATGATGTCGCTAAATACTTTAAAAAAATAGGAAAGATATCGTAAAATGTTAAGATTATTAATTTAGTAATTTCATAATTTTAGTGGAATTCTGATAATTGTATTATTGACATTTCTAAAAAACTCTATTGGCGGTTCGTATATGCATGTCCAACAACAAAAAAATTACATTTTGACACATGTCATGTGATCACCGGTTTGGCAGGACTGTAAAAAATAGTTGACCGCGGTACGGAAAAGTGGGTCAAATTGTTAAGATATCGAAAAATTTTATGAAGAAAAAGTGCATACAGAATATGACAAAGACCCCATATATTAATTTTGAAGCAGATATGAGGAAAATAAAAAAGTGCAAATTTTACCCCTACCATTAATTATCATAAACTCTTGTGTCTATTTCATAAATATTTGATTAGTTTCGACAAAAGCTTTATGTATTTTAGCTGAATAAAGGTATTTGCATGTAAAAAAAGAAACGAACCCTCAATATAGTATTTTTTAGAAATCTCAATAATTTAAATTTTTCCCATATGTAGCCAACTTTACGACGGGCACTGTAGGTATATAGGTTCGGGCACAAATGAAACTGATAACAAAAAATGAATTTCCCAATTCAGTCAATAACAATGAGTGATCAGAAAAAGAAATCAAAGACTAATATTGCTACAGTCCAGCAGGAGACACGGGAAGGTTTGGGCATTTCTTGCCAGGAAAGGATAGGATCGTAGTATTAGTAGGGGAAACGATGTCAGTAAAAATAAAATATTTCATATAGCAAAAAAAAATCTGAAATCTCTTTGAGAATAACGAAACTAAATTATTTTTCTTTTAGCGGTAATAAATAAAAATTCTGGTTGACAAAATAAACATTAAAAAAATTAACAATAATTTTAAAACATATAAATTAAAACAATTCTGAAAGAAAAATGCATCGACATGTTTTCATAAACACTAAAACACTACACTTGAATAATTTATCTACTCGACGAACGTTTCACCATTCGTGTACTAATATATAATGTAAGAAAGTAGATTTTATTAGAGATAAACACGTGGTAATAAAAGACACATTTTTGGGGAAAATAAAGTTTTAACAAAACTCGCTTCGCAGTTTAATAAAATAAAAATTTTAGAAGGAAAATTATTAACTTTTAATAATTAATCAGATAAAAAAAGTAGAAGTGCTTTGGGATCGATCTCGCGACAACCTCATTTATATTATTGCTGTTCCAGCATCTTACCGATTGAGCTACGCGACCGTGTTTATTCTACTCTAAAACGTGTAATATCTACGTACCAGAAAATTGTAAGACTTAGTGGTTTGACATTGTTCGTTTGACAGATGAATATCCACTATTTGCCACTAAAAATAATTTAAATATTTCATATAAAGACGTTTTTCGTATTTACAGTGGTGTTAGTTCACGGAAATAAATAATACTCGTCGTCAAATCACACAGTTTGAGAATCGCCGAGCTTATGACTATGTTTCTCACTCCTCAGTGTGCATTTCATATTTCTGTCTCAAAAGAAGTGGGAAAAAATCTTGGTAGACATACAGTAACAATGTCTTCAGACTAATGCTTTAAGTTTGTGTGCAAGAGATGGTGAACATTAATTCATACATCGGTCTTTTTAAACTTGACCCGAGTCTACAAAATATTTGCAAAAGGGTGTTGCCGGATAAGCATGGGTTAGCTGTCCCTACTTTAATTTGATTCATATTTGGGAGGTAAGTTCCCACCATTAAGAGAATAATTTACAGCAAATACCAGCTCGAAAACATTTTTTTACAAGAGCTATGAATTACTCTTGAAAAATAAAAAAAAAGATTTTATCAAATGTGAATGAGCCGAATTCGGAATCCTAAAATATATGTGGTGCAGGGCGTTATGTCGATTATCAAAAAAAATGATACTCAATAAATAAAAATAATAAGGATTAAAGCATTATAATTTTACTACAATTTTTTTCTTTACGAACTACTTTATGGAACACCACTATTTTTCCTGTGATATGCTCATATCTTAAGTAACAACATATATTTTTTGGAATAAGATTGAAGTAATACTTCATAGTGTAGAAATATAAAAAATAAATTTTTGCCCCCTAATTTATGTAATTTCATGGGAATCAAGAGCCAACATTAATTTTCAGTTTGTGATTCAATAAAATGAGTATCATTTGAACAATACACCCTACTCTAATGTGCAAGACACTAGATCTTTATCACTGTCTTCCTCAATCACGAGATTCATACTGCATTCTGTAACAATATCTTTTAATTTCTCCTTCGCGCTCATTTTTTATCCATAATAAATGAAACATCTATATACTTTCCGACGAATGTGTTTCGACCTTCAGAATATTTGCTTGCTCTGTTACAAGTTGCAAATTGATAGACTCATTAATTATCGTTCATCATTCTGATCAGGTACGAGACACTTCTTAACAAAATCGGTAGGAATCCTAAATAAGATTTTTTTATCTTTTTCTGTCAACTTTGGAAAATCTTAAAGGTCCTTCGAAGAGACAATTCGAAACATAATCGATACATTTACGATACTAAACTTTTTCCTCAGCGTTGTTAGCCAAAGTATTTTCAACGCGTAATGAATGGATGCTTCATTCAACCAAGACACATTCGTCGGAAAGTACATAAATGTTTCATTGAATATAGACTAAACAATGAGGGTGTTGCCGAAAGATGTTGTGGTGTAATCAGGCAATTATAAATTCATGTCACATTACTAGATTTCCGTTTACCTAGCATTTTTGCATACGTACCCAATAATGTTAAGTCACCGATGTACTCGAAATCTGCATGTGGACCCAAGGTTGCACAATGCACACGCTCTCAATGGGTCACATGTGTAGGATTTCAGATATAAAAGCGCGACAAAATTCAAGACAAATCAGTGCATATCTGACATTGGCCTTTAGCGTTCTGAGCTGGGTTGATTACAGTTAGTTCTCTATTACGACGTACCACGGCGGAGCGAATAGAAGTTGACCGTTAGACTGCTTGGGCGTGTTGGGCTGGGACCTACTGTGTTACTTGTTATTTATCCGACGTCGCGCGTCGGTCCGCGGCAAAAGGTACCTAACGCATGCTATCGACGCAAAGACGATTCACCGTAACGTGGTCAACGATTACACTCTCATTCAAAACCGTTTACGAAACGATTAATGGCGAAAACGATACAGAATTATATATACAGTACACGCAAAAGTTCTTCGATCATAGGATCTACCAGGCGAATTTACAACTTCCAACGAATGGTGGTATATTATAAATGCATACACATGCGTAACTAGTAATCGACTTGCCGCAATCTCACATCGCATCAAACTCGTACTCAAGCTAGTACTATTTGGGAACTGAAAGAGTGACCTCGCCGTTAAATCAATTCTTAAAAATGTTTGAAACGGCCGAAAACGTTCAGACGGTGTTACTATCAAGGAAAGTCAAGGCGTCAAATTAAAAACGCATTTAATGGTGCATTTCCCGGCCGACCTTTACCTGCATTATCCACAATTCATAATATTATTCACAATTTTGAAATACATGTTTGTGTTGATTATAAACAACATAAAAAATCGATTCCTCCCAATGAAGCCCGAGATGAAAGAGATATTATAATTTGTGCACTGGCAACCAACAACCCGGTACTTACTACTTCCCAACTTGCTGCTGAAGTAAGTTCTACACCATCAACGGTTAGGTTGGTTTAAAAAAAAAATGGGTACAAATCATACAAGGTTTGGAAAACTCATGAAATTTTTGAGACGGGCAATATCAGAAGAATGGAATTTTGTGAGCAATTAATGGAAAAGGCGAATGCGGATGGACATTTTCTTAAAAACATTGTTTTTACCGATGAATCAACTTTTCCATTAATTGGTAAACATAATTCTACTCGGACACGACATTGGTCGCGAAAAAATTACACAAGTTTTACGAACTTCGCATTCAGTATCCTCAAAAACTAAATATTTGGGTCGGTATACTGGGTGAACATATTATTGGACCATTTTATATCGATGGCATCCTAAATGGCCAAAAATATTTGGATTTGCTTCAACAGCAAATTGTCCCTAGGATTCAGGAACTAGTAGGTGCTAGGTTTAATGAAATTTGGTTCCAACAAGATGGTTGCCCTCCCCATAATAGACTTATCGTTCGGCAGTACTTGGAGGAAACATTTCCGAATAGACTTATTTCTGGGTATGGTAATATCTTATGGCCAGCTAGGTCACCAGATCTTGCGCCTTGTGACTTTCTCTTGTGGGGCTACTTAAAGTAAAAAATTTATGGTTTTCAGGAAAACAGGCCCAACAATTTGCAGGAACTTCAATTAAATAATGAAAACACCTGCTTAACTGTTATCCCTGTTATGTTGGGTAATGTTCGCCAAGGATTTTATAATCGTTTGGGATATTGCACAGCTCAGCAGGGAAGTCTATTTGAGCATTTATTACATTAAACTTGTTAGGTGTAAGTAATAAATGTTTTCCTTAACTCCATACATTTTTAAACCTTTTAGAATATTGTTATTTTGTTTCACCCGTTTTCAATAATTATATTTGTGTTGAGAATTACTTTTTTAGTTTCCAAATTATAAAATTTTTCCATAATAGTACTAACTACTACATTTATAATGTTTTTAAAACCAATTGTTTTCGTAATTTATTAGATTTCGCGAAGGGACGTGCATCCCACTTTAACTTTCCTGCATTACTAAACTCCTACGCCGCCTGTCTCCTAGATGGGCAGCGGCAGTGACAACCCTCTCGGTCGATGTTTCGATGTCCTTGTCGTGCTCAATAGAGAACAAGCCTTCAAGGTATTACTGCATCAGTGTTGTCAGATTATTTCATTTATCATGCAAACAATTTACATTTTTTGAAAGCCAACTCTTAGTTACGTTTTGGTAAGATAAAAAAGCAAATCAGCTAAATATAGTGATTTCATTGTTTAATATAAATTATAAAAATATGAATTTTATTTTATTTTATTCAAATAGATTATGTCATTCTATAAAACTTGGCGTCATTATGTATGAATAAAGTAGATCTGCCAACACTAGTTACCTCATTGGATATTTACAAAAGTGAGATTAGGTAAGTGTAAACTGCGCTCAACTTTCCTGTGATCGAAGAACTTCTGTGTCTACTGTATGTTATATAACACTGCCATGATCTGAATAAACCGCATTTGTATTTGGATTATTTATCTACTAACCGATCTCTGGAATAACTGCTCCAAACCAGCAACCCAAGCAAAACACGTTACAATTGTTAATGCGCCAATAGTCGAAGAATATAGTAGAAGAGCCAGTGACATTTTTCAGTGATGATTTAGTTAAGGCCTATTTTTTGAGAGGATGTTGAGGGAGGGGTAAGTGTCATCCGTGAGGATTAGCCCTGATTCCAGTCGTAAGGGGGTGGCAGAACGCCCCCCATGTGTAAAAAAAACTGCATCTTTTTATTATTTAGTTAAGGATGAAATTTTTTCCAGTACTCCTCTGATAGCCCACAAACATCGATCTAATATTGGCAGAACGATTGGCCAGTCTTAAGAGGGTGGCAGAACACCCCCAACATGTCGTGGGAGCAATGAACTTTTTATTATTTAGTTAAACTTCATTTTTTAGTATGTTGTTGTAGCAACTGTTCCAAGTATATATGCAAATTGGCAGAACAAAATAGCAGTCGTAACTACCTGGCAGAACGATTTAAATGTGCCGTATGCGCGCCGTGACTTCGTGAGGCGGTCGCAAATTAATTTGTATTATGAGTGCTTTAAATATAAACGATAATTTTGCTCATTTATTTAGAACCATTCCAGTAATTACAGATCTTCATTTACCTTTGGAGCAGAATGACTTTGCAACTATAAGGTACACGAAAAGTTGCACTGTTGTTTTTTATTGGAAATTCAATTCTCTACAAAAAAGAAGGTCTCTTGACATTTTTTCGTATATTGCTTAGTTTCTGTGATATAGTGGAAATAAAAAAAAAATCAAATATTGTATACATTCAAACGCAAATATCTTTTGAACTATACTAGATACGAGAATATGACTTGAAGACTTTTTGTAGAAAAGCTTTCTAAATCATTTTCCGTATCTCACTTCATTTCGGAGATACAGTGATAAAGAATGTTCTTTTCGGATTTCGGAAAAATATAATCAGTATCGACTGAGAACCACAAATTATGATGTATATTACTGTAATTGTATTGTCATAATAATTGAAAAATGCGATTGCCAAAAAAGGAATTACAAATTTTTTTTTAAAAATTGTGAATATTAAAGTTCCATGTTCCAGATAAATAAATAACATTGTGAATATATGTAGAATCATTTATATTATTTTGGATTATATCAAAAATATTCCGAGACAGGAAATACATAAAATAAATAAAATATGTTTCAAGAAACATCGAAATTAATTACCTATTGCAATGCTAAAAAAAAAATTGAATAAATCGTGATAGGTGAATTAAAAGAATATTTCTAATACATTTTTTTATAGAAAATTAATTAATAGAAAAAAATATTTGATAAACATCATGAAGTAATATATATACTTCAGGATGTTTATCAATTTTTTTTTCTTCAAAATTAGTTCTCTATAAAAAAAATGTATTAGAAATATTCTTTTAATTCACCTGTCACGATTTATTCAATTTTTTTTTAACATTGCAATAATTAATAGCGATGTTTCTTGAAATATGTTTTATTTATTTTATGTATTTTCTGTCTCGGAACAGTTTTGCTATAATTCAAAATAATATAAATGATTCTACATATATTCACAATCTTATTTATCTATCTGGAATAGGGAACTTTAATAACCACAATTTTTTAAAAATTTTTTAGTAATTCCTTTCTTGGAAATCGCATTTTTCAGTTATTATGGCAATACAATTATAATAATATACATCATAATTTGTGGTTCTCAGTCGGTACTGATTATATTTTTCCGAAATCCGAAAAGAAAATTCTTTATTTTCACTTTATCTCCGAAATGAAGTGAAACACCAAAAATTATTAAGAAAGCTTTTAATTAGAAAATCAAATTTTCTACAAAAAGTCTTCTAGTCATATTTTCGTATCTAGCATAGTTAAAAAGATATTTGCGTTTGAATGTAAAAAATATTTGATTTTTTTTTTATTTTCACTATGTCGCAGAAATTAAGCAATATACGAAAAAATGTCAAGAAACCTTTTTTGTAGAGAATTGAATTTCCAACAACAGTACAACTTTTTCGTGTCCCTCATAGTTGCAAAGTTATTCTCGAATGAAAAACAAATTTTTGTATCTTTTAAGTCGCATTTCCATCGAATGAGTATTAAAATACCTGCTCCAAAGGTAAATGAAGGTCTGTGATTACAAAAAGGGTCTAAATATTTAAAGCATTCATAACACAAATTAATCTGCGACCGAAGGCACGAAGTTACGGCGCGCATACGGCACATTCAAATCGTTCTGCCAGGTAGTTACGACCGCCATTTTGTTCTGCCAGTTTGCATATATACTTGGAATAGTTGCTACAGCAACATACTAAAAAATGAATCTTAACTAAATAATAAAAAGTTCATTACTTCCACGACATGTTGGGGGTGTTTTGCCACCCTCTTAAGACTGGCCAATCGTTCTGCCAATATTAGATCGATGTTTGTGGGCTATCAAAGGAGTACTGGAAAAAATTTCAGCCTTAACTAAATAATAAAAAGATGCAGTTTTTTTTCACATTGAGGGCGTTCTGCCACCCCCTTACGACTGGAATCCGGACTAATCCTCACGGATGACACTTAGTTATACCTCCCTCAACATCCTCTCAAAAAATAGGCCTTAACTAAATCATCACTGAAAAAATCGCGTTGTGCTATCGCAAAATGTAGTTTGAAAACCTAAACACTAAAACTCTTGGAACACAACACTCGAATATCCATACTTGACTTGCACGTCGTCAACCATATTGGCATCATCGGGAGATGATTGAAGTTAAAATACAACTAACAAGTACTTATACTACAATATTGTAAATGATTGAATGAATTCAACCGATCTAGTCCAGCTTACCTGATACTGTCACCATTCATTCTATTTTTAAGTTTTTCAATTTCTAAACATTAAGAATAATCCAACTTTCTATTGTTTATTACATTTCTAATTAACCTTAACTTACTGATATTTATTAGCATGAAAGCGTGCAATTACTGGATACATTTGAATCCATTAGAGACATGGTTAATCCTTTGCACGACGAACAAGAAAAGCGACATGAGAATTTTTCTCATCGGCGGAAACTTAATAAATAAATTAAATAATTAGTAAAAAAAATGTTTAAGAGTAGACACCATGCAAGTTCAAAATGTCTGTCTCTGGACCTCCTCTTACCGGCATGTATGTCGATCTAGTTTTCGGTAATTAGTCGGCTAAAAAAGCATGATACTTGTTTGTCAAGTGACAGAATCTGCAGGTTCAGAATATCTCCCTCTGGACTTCCACTATTTTAGCCTAGGCAGCAGGGAGATTTTCCCTATATTATTGTGACAAGATCACCTACCTCTGATTTTTTTATACATTTCAAGCCCCGCTTAAGTATCCCAAATGCACAAAATTGTTAGATAGGGGGAGAAGGCCTGGATGCCGGAAGGCAGGTTTGAAGATGCCATTTATTCAGATGGAGATCTATTCACACAGGTAATTACAAGAATAAATGAATGGACAGAAGAAGAGAAAGCAAACTGATTATCTGGACTGACTGCGTTTCATTAGCATTGAGAGCGGCAATTATTGAATTGTTTGCAGAAGATCTAATGTTTGTCCCCTTAAAGCTACTACAAGGCTTGTTACGTTTCTCATATGGTTCCAACCGTTGGCCAGTGCTGCTGCTTCAAACTGCTTCTTGTACATGTCCATGAGGGTAATCCATCATAAGTCGATGGACGAACTGCTGCTCCTAATGTTCTCCTTTGCAGAGGGCTATTATGCTTTAATTGACATTCACCTGTTTCCAATTTCTTCAGTCTAGTTTTCACGTGTTCCTTTACATTTTTTATTTCTTCTCTCACTTCTACTCTGATTTCTTCAACTTATTTTCGAATTTTCTTCATTTCATTCTTAACCATAATGATTTTGCCTGCAGTTCTCTGTCTAACTTAATTTCCTCCAAAAGCCAGGGAACTGCGAATTTTCCTCCTGTTTTTCTCCTAGCCGTCTCTCTTCATCTTTTTACCTCTCTTCTTGTCATCATTTCCATCATGCGGTCATCCATGTTGGATGCGTTAGATCTAATTTCCGGCATAGAACTCTCCACAGCCTTTTAGAACTGTTCAATTTAGCCTCTGAAGATTTCAGTGATCCCACTTCTGACAACAATTGTAACGTTTCTAGTTCTTTTGTAATGAGAGATGAGCTGCAGAAAAACGATTTACTTAATATGACAACTTTTACCCAATAATCTCATTATATAATACCAATTGTCATTCCTTCCTTTATATTCTATCCTTGCTCTAATTTATAACTTAAACACTTCGGACTTATTCTGATTGCCACGTAACAATAATATTATTTATTAATTATTATTAACTCATTAGTGTTTGCCGACCCAGTATCCTGAAAAACAAATATATTCATAAACTAATTTAAATTTACCTAACTTACGCGAAAGCGAATAATAGTAGTAGGTATACAGTAACAGAAGTAAAATATTCAAAAACTAATGACTGGTTGTCTTACAATCTTTTCTTAAGTAATGCACGTATGTTCATCTTTTGTTATACTATCGCTACATGTACATCTTACAAAATAAAATATATTTTCTAGCAAAGTGGAGTTTGTGACAGCAATCTGTTGAAGTCATCCGCATACGTATGTATGTGTATAAAGAATGAGGTGACGAAGTTTTCAGCAACTGAGAAGGTAGATGGATATGAATAATATATTTGCGGAAGTTATTCGAGAAATGTTCAGAAATATTTTCCCCTTTGTTGCTGATATCGTTCTTTGTTTACTAGGTTCAGTTGAATTGTAAAATGAATAAATTCCGATACAATACAGAAATAGTCCCAGTAAAGTCAAATAGTTAACTAAAATAAATATTCAGAATGATTTTAAAGTATAATTCATTTAACCTAAAAAACTGCTTACTATAACAAAAAACATTTTGACTTGGACAAGATAATGTAGTGCATTTTTCTTTCCTTAAATAATATTGTTTCCAATGAAAGCAATTAAACCTTTTGACTGATATATGACAAATTCATAATGATTGTATGAATAAAACAGAATCAACTGACTTCATTTTTGTTGCAGAGTGTTCTGAAATGCATTTAGAAAAACAATACCTTTTATTTCTTGGCGGAAATGTTTAGTGTCATTTTTTATCCAATAATTGGCCAATACTAATGGCCAATTTTATTTAATTAATTGAAAAATTTGTTATACACAATATACCATAGAATAAGACAAAAATGGTTACTCGGGGATTTTTGGGGTCGCTAGTCATGAATCGGAATTTGGGAAATTCGAAATGGCGGACCGGAAATCGGGCCACTTTCCAGAGGAAATGAGAATGAATATCTTGGCCTTAAAAATCTGTACTCGGGGGTTTTCGAGGTCGCTGATTACGAATTCGAGGTCTAATTTGGTAAATTCAAAATGGCGGACCGGAAGTAGAGTAAATTTCTCAGGAAATAAATCGTATTTTTCTCGCCTTTGGGCTAAAAATGAGTACTTGGGGGTTCTTGAGGCCGCTGATTACGAATCAGAGGTCCAGTTTACAAAATTCAAAATAGCAGACCAGAAGAACAGTCAATTTCTCCGGATAATTTCTTATCTTTTGTCTGTTTGGGCTGAAAGTATAAAAAATACAAGTAATTCCTGAAAAATATACTACTTTTGGTCCGCAGTTTTAAATTATTCCTAATTGGACATCAGATTCGTTATCAGCGATAACGAAAACCCCTGAGTTCCCACTTTCAGTCCAAAGAAGAAAAGAATACGAGTTTTCCGGAGAGATTGACTGTTATTCCGGTCCGCCATTTTGAATTTCGTAAATTGGACCTCTGATTCGTGACCAGCGACCTCAAAACCGCCGAATATTCATTTTTAGCCCAGAAATGAAAAGAATACGAGTTTTTTCTGAGAAATTGACTCTACTTCCGGTCCATCATTTTGAATTTACCAAATTAGACCTCGGATTCGTAATCAGCAACCTTGAAAACCCTCGTGTACAGATTTTCAAGGCCAAGATACCCGTTTTTTTTTTCTCTGGAAAATGGCCCGATTTCCTGTCCGCCGTTTTGAATTTGAACTTTAGATATTTTTAGTTTAATTACAAAACAAAATAAAATTTGTAAAAAAAATAATTTTTCTATTTAAAAAAATTTATAACTTTTTTATTTATCGATCGATTTTGCTCAAAAACAGTAGCTAACACTAACTTAGTGTCCAAATTTCAATGCAATCGGACTGTTCGTTCTTAAGTTATCGTACTTGCGGACGAACAGACTATGGACATTTTGAAAGTTGTTCAGAATTCAATCACCAACACAGTGATATGAAATTTTTTTCTCTACGAGGGCAATATTACCGGTTTTAGAAATGGGCCAATGGAATGCAATATAGTCTTCATTTTGTATTTGCGAAGAGTATAATAATTATAGATATATTGTTTATACTTATATTAACCCATGCTGTATTTACTTTGTGAAGAAATAAATACAAAAATGTAATAAACCATTATTCTATTCAGATTGAGAATAAATGAAAATAACGTTAGGTGTTGCTGACAATATTCCAGAAAAAAATCGATATTAATAATTTGTAAATGCCCTTGAAGGCAAACCGATGCTGGCAAACAAGGGGTGAAATGTTTTAAACGAAATATTCTTTGCTTTATTCAGGAACAGTTTTAATTAGCCCCATATAAGAGTATTGTGGTTGCCGAAACCAGAGATAAGTATAGCATTTGAATGTGATAAATCACAATATCTGTTGTTTTCTTGTAGAGGTAGTAATTAATTATGGATATAAGGGTATATGTGTTTTTCAAGATTTTGGGAAGAATATAATATATGTTCTTAACTTCTTGTGGGCAAATTGTTTTTGTTAAAAATATAGGGATATCCTCAATATATTCACCTTGTTCAGTAGTAAAAAAGAGATCTTACTGTCCACTGCTGAATTTACGATACATTTTATGTGCTTTCATCCGATAGAATAAAACGTTTTTTCCCTCTTCCGTTAAGCAGTTGTTTTTGATAAATGAGCACTTTATGTATTGAATATATAACGGATACAATATAAACTTAATTTAGAACTATATCATTTTGAGGTGTGCAAATATTTTGTAGAGCAATGTGGAAATCTATCGTACGTGGATAAATGAAAGGAAATTCTCTTCAAAGCATTAAAGTTTAATATGTGTGGTAGATCCAGTAATTACTGGCAAGACATTGAAACCACATATGGAACTGAACTTACTTTAAAAGTTTAGCTAATACCGCACAACAAAGTTACACACATTTCAGGCGTATTCTTCCACCGTATCTGTTTTTGATATACAGTGTGGTCTAAAATGTAAAATGGTAGTATAGATGTGCAACTTTGATAGATAAAAATTTCAACGACCTTCTAAAATATTAGAGGACTGAATGCCAAACTGTAATCAATATATCCTATCCCTTAAGTACTGACATGTCGTCCGACAGACTACCGCTATTTTATAAACGTCGATGTCTTTTTTATTTAACAACATTTTACTCCAAATATTAGCGTACTCTCAAAAGAAAGGTAAACAAAGATATACAGTACGTATAAAAGAAATATTACCGAATAGTACCGAAGTTACTTGAAACTGAAAGTAAAGCGTCGTCCGGCAGACGACACGTCAGTACAAGTGTAGATAATAAAAATAATCCCAAAATACCAGAAAAATCAAATTTTCTAAAACAACTTGCCAGACAACTAGCTGAACCGCATATGAGAAGGAGAGAAGCCAATCTTCACATTCCTAGAGAGAGAAAATTTTGCACACGCCACGTTTTGGGTATTGAAGAAAAAACATTAGATGGAGTTGATTAAGATATATTAAAAAAACTATGTTCCATTTGCCCAAGTAATAAGAGAAGAATGACAAAATACCTGTGTACACACGTAAGAAGCCTATACCTATGCCTTGTAACGGTCACGTTTTGTAAGAACACTCAGTACCGTAAATTAGATAAAACGCGCGACTATTCTATTTAGTAGTTGAATTCAAATTATACGCGCTTAAACTTTATCGGCTGGTCATGCTTGCTAGCGAGTAGTTGTAGTGCGCATGCATATTCCTACGCCAAGTCGGGGCAAGGAAAAGACGCGGAAAAGATGGCGTAATGGCCGGTGGCCGGTATGGCGGTAAGAATTAAAAACCGCCATTTATTGTACATAAATGTATATAGTGATTAATAACTGCGAATAGAATCAGTAAAGTAGTTATTATAGTTTATAAGTTGTGTTATTGTGCTCCATTGCCCATAACTGAGGTAATGCAATGTTTTCTTCGAATTAGCCGTAAGTACGGACTCTTTTATATCATGTATGCAGCATTGCCAGTGCCAGTACTTTTGTACTGAAATCAGTACTTTTCAAGTTCTGTCAGTACGTCAGTGCTACTTTCATAATTTCAGTATGTTTTCCGAACTTTCCTTCTCATTCGATACTTTATGCAATGAAAGTTTCGTTCTTTTGAAATATAACCATTCTCGATGGAAGTGAATTTGTTGAGGGTATCAATTCAGAATTCAGATTAATAATATGGCAGGTTGGCAACACAGCACATTTGTATGTGTGTTATTACAGTTCACTAGTTTATTGGCCGGACAAACCGCTGCCCATTGGACAGTAGTACCAAGGACTAGAGACAGAGTACACTAGTTGACACCTTGACTGGCGTTGACTTTACAGTTGGTAGGTTTTTTAGGTTCATTGCTATCCGTACAGGTTTTGTGATATTGTTTGTGGTTCACTGGTTAATAATAATATAATAATATTAATAATAATAATATTAATAATTTTATTCATCCACTTGATCACATTACATGATATAGGATAAGTCATATAGCAGAATGCAATAGAAATAAAATAGATAGTACATACATGTTACTTATAACTAAAAATATGGGGGGTACAATTAAGAATAAAATCATACAAAACAATTAAAAAGAACACGTTACACAAAAGATAAAACATTAATTAAAAAAAAGAAATAAGATCACAGACTATCATCACTATAATATTCATTTAGAGAATAATAACTTTTATTTGTTAAAAGTATTTTAATTCCTGCTTTAAATCGCCTGAGATCAAGATTTTTATATTTAGGAGGTAAATTGTTGTAAGCCTTTATGGCCAAGTATTTTGGGCTTTGTTTAAATTTTGATGACTTATGCAGTGGTATCTCGAGTGTTGAGCTGTTTCTTGTGCTATACGTATGGTGAGTACTGATTGTATTTGTACTTAACTCGGTTTTCGCATATATTAATAAATTGAACAAGAAAATGCATGGTAGTGTCAATATTCCCAATTTTCTAAACAAATCCCTGCAGCTATCTCTCCTCCTTAATCCAACAATAAATCTAACTGCCCTTTTTTGCAATTTAAAGATCCTGTTACTATCACTTGCAGCTCCCCAGGCAATAATGGCATAAGAAATCACTGAATGAAAGTGAGCATAATAGTAAGTAACCAACACTGACCGGTCAACCATATTTCGTAACTGATTAATACAGTAACATACTGAAGCAATTCTTTTACATATGCTTTCTATGTGTGAAGACCACGAACAGTTGTCAGAAATAAGTAAACCAAGAAACTTAGCAGTTTGTTCTTGTTTAATCGTGCCATTTTTTGTTTTTATTAAAAGACTTTCGTCATATGTTGTCTTCAGCTTGCTAAATCTTAAATATAAGGATTTATTATTATTCAAAACAAGTTTGTTTTCAGTAAACCATTGGTGGGCTTGTAAAAGCGTTTCATTAGCTTTGCTTACAGTATGTTTTACTTTCTGATCAGATATAAGGAAAGATGAATCATCGGCAAATAATATCGCATCAGCTAGAAAGTCATTTACGAAAATTATATATAATAAGGGTCCCAAAACTGATCCTTGGGGTACTCCAATTGTGGTCGATAGACTATCAGATTTAACATTATTAACTTTTACATAATGAGTCCTATCAGTTAAGTAACTTTTGAACCAGTTAAGCGGTTGACCTCTTATACCATACCTCTCCATTTTTTCACTAAGTCTAGAATGGCAAACTAGATCGAAAGCCTTACTTGGATCCAGAAAGATACCTATGCTTTTTTTGTTACTATCTAGGTTTTCATACAAATTGTTTAAAAATTTTATAATGGCACTTGTGGTAGAGAGATTTTTGCGGAAACCGAACTGATTGCTGTTCAGTAATTTGTGCTTATTAAAGAAGTTTAAAAAATTTTTTGCAACATATTTTTCAAAGATTTTAGAAAATGGACTTAAGAGAGATATTGGTCTATAATTTTCCACTTTTAACTTACAACCTGATTTATAGAGCGGTACTATTTCGGCAACTTTTAACTTATCCGGAAAAATCCCTTCACTTAGAGAACAATTTAAGAGTTCTGTCAGCGGTTTCAGAATTGGCATGATACATTTTTTTTATAAATTTGTGCTAATATTATCTTCACCTGACGAACTAGAATTTTTTAAATTTTTGGTGATACATAAAACTTCTAATTCTGTTGCTGGTTCGAAAAAGAATGATACATGGTTTTGTTCTATACTAATTTCAAAGGCAGTACTTTGTGTTATGTGAGGACGTAACGATTTAGGAACATCGTTAAAATATCTATTTAGGTGATTGCTAACAACAGTTGTATTATTTGTTTGAACATTATTTATATCTAAAGTAAGGTCATTTTTTTTATTTTCATTATTATTGGGCCTGATAATATTCCACGCCATTTTCGATTTATTTTTTGTGTTAGCAAGTAGATTATTATTATGCATCTTTTTCGCTATTTTTAAAAGTTGTCTATAAATAGATTTGTACTTTTTGTAATGTGATTTTATATCATCATTTCCATCTAAAGTTAATATGTACAATTCTTTTAATCTTTTTGACGATATTTTTAAACCAGTTGTTAGCCATTTATTTGTAGGTTTCCCATTATTTCTTATTGTCATAGTTTTTACTGGAAAAGCTGTTTCAAAATGACATAGGAGAATATCATAAAATATATTAAATTTGTCGTTTGCATTTTGTGTATTTGAATTTAGAATGTCGTTCCAGTTTTCGTTTTCAAGTAAAGAGTAAAAGTGTTGAATATTATTAGGATTTCTAAATTGCCTATACCTAATTTGTTTCTTAATATTTTTATCACTGTCTAAGCAAACAGATAGTATTTGAGCATTGTGATCACTCATACCATTATTTACTACAGAGCCCTTGTATAAATTATCACTGAGATTGACACAAATATTATCAATATAGGATTTTAATCGGGTGCATTCATTAATAGTTGGCTTTATGCAATATGAATTAAGGATATCTAATAGATCAGTACGGTATTTTGAGGGCAATAAGAAATTTATGTTAAAATCACCACATATTATTATGTTATGTTGTTTGTGATTTTTCAGTAGTAAGTCTAGTGCAACAGTTAACTTGCTAAAAAATATGGGAATATTACCATCAGGACTTCTATACAATGTCAAAATTAAAAGATATTCATTTTTATTTACCATGCATTTTATAGCTGCACAATTGCACATTCAAAATCTTTTTCTATAGATAGATCGTTGATGTAATTTAGGTTCAAGTAATTTAGATTTTCTTTGACATAAATACCTACACCTCCATTTTTAAAATTTTTCCTGCAGAAATAGCTACTGAAACAGTATCCATCAATATTTAAAGATTGGATTTGATCTTCCTTTGCCCAAAGTTCTGATGCACAAAAAATGTCACAATCAGTACTATTTAAAAATAACTCTACATCTAAGATTTTATTACTAATACATTGCACATTTTGATGAACTACATTAATACCGTTTGCTCTAGCTCTCTTTCTAAAAAAATACCTTTAGTAAATGGATCAGGAAGCTTTATGTTCTCAGCATCTTCAAAATAGGGTTTTGTGCTTTCGTGAATTCGTGAACTCCCGCTATTGATTTCTACAGCTTCCATCTGACTTGCTTTGGTCAAGTCAATTATACCATCACTGTCACTGCCAATGTCTGTAACACTGATGAATTTTAAGTTTTTGACTGGGACACTTTTTGTAATAGCACTTACAAAATAAGAGGCCACTTGATGTTTACTCATTTTCTTTAAGTATGTGTTATTTATTTCAACATACCTAATGTGGCTTTCAGTACATCTATTAAATTTGTTCAAAAAGTCATTCAACTTGGAGTTAAACTTAAAAATGTGTCTATTAAAATCACTGTTACGGCAATAGGGTATGGAGGAAAACAGTATATTTGTATGCGTGCACATTTTCAATGTGTTGCAAATCAGTCGAAAAGAAGGAGTACTATTTTTATTTATGTCATTTTTACATCCCATGATAATGATGTAATCTCGTAATGTAAGATCCTTTGTCAGTGTTTCCATATTTTCCATAACTTGGCTTAGATATGCACCAGGTTTCCTTACTGAGAATACCTCATAGGAGTTTAGATTCAATAAATTTCTAATATTCCACGTTATGTCGTCATCTACAAGTAACACAATACGTCTTTTATTTAAATTTGTAGTTCTGTTCGAGTTGCTTTTATTGTCGGAAATTGCTAAGTTAGTGTTTACATTTTTGTTGCCAATCTGTACTACTACAGATTTATTTATACTGGTGATTTCTTGCCTGTTGTCGATTACAATTTTTGTTTGAATGTTTTCTGATGACTTTTTTAAAATGCCTAACCTTTACAAAAAATAACATAGCTCTCTTTAAAAAAAGGTCTGATTATCACAACTATCCAACGAGAGATGGCGATCTCTTATGTGTACCGAATCACCATAAAAGCTTATTTAAACGATCATCTATATATAACTGTATCACCCTATACAATGCTCTCCCAAAAAATCTTCGTGATATTCCAAGCAAATTAAAATTTAAAATAAAAGTAAAAGAATATCTATCGAATAAGGGCTATTACACAATATCCGATTTTATTGAAGGTAAATGATGTTATCTGGTCTACTTAGTAGGTCACATATTATGTATGCACACGTACTTTGTCTTATATTTGTTGTTAATTTTGTTTTATATATTAACTGACAAAGCTTTGACTACATCTTAGTATTCTTAGCTCAGAAAATTTGTTAAATAACTTTATATGAACTGTATTCTTTACCGTCGATTCATGTGTTTTTTGTTGATTTGTTTAGTTTACTAATTTTATTGATAAATTTCATGAATTGTACTCTATACATACATTCATGTACACTTGACTTGCCATATGTACTATTTGTATCTTGAATGGTTAATAAAATATTATTATTATTATTATTATTATTATGTCATTATGATGATGTACTTCGGTACTGGTAGAAACACTTTTTTTAATTAAAATGCCTGTTTGAGTCCCTATTGAATTTGTTTCTATTTGAGCCTTACCATTGTTGATTTTATGGGGGATTTTATTTAATTGGTTTATTTGTTTATTTAATTCCTCGACAGTTTTTTCGTGTGTTTTAATTAGATCACTCATTTCTTCTTCCCGTAGTAGCGCTTCCTGTACAAATGCCTCATAATCTCGTTTAATTTTTTGTATATATTTATTTTTATTACTACTATCTTCTGTGAGGTCGTTTATGGTTTTTTCTAGAACACTTTTTTCATTGTCACTGTCAATATAGCTACCATCTTCACAGCAAATTACCTTGTTTTCCTTAATAAATCGTAAATTTTTCTTAAATTTAGATAAACATGACTTATGATAGATGCTGTAACATCTAACACACACAAAATGTATAAAAGTTTTAGTCTTACAGCATTTAAATGTTGTAATGCTGGAGCTCTGTACACTTACACTTTTAACGGACGCCATTACTATATATATTCGTCTCTGCTATTTAAATTCGAATATGTGTATCAAGTATTGCTAGGTTTTCATACAGAATTAATATTGGATAAAATATCGTTATAAAAATGTAAGTAAATACCCAGTTCGCTTCTGTGGTGATCTGGGACTGGAATTTTCGTATTTGGTGGTAGCAGTCTTGGTGGTTAAATTTTTGGACTTTGATGGTGGTGAACACTATATTTTAATCTAGCTCTTAATTTTCAATATGCAGAAACAGTCACAAATAACATGGTAAGTAAAACCAATTCATACCACAAATATTAGATTTCACATAATTAAATTTTGTTACGTCTACCCAATAACTATCTCTTTTTTCTAGTTTTTTCAAGAATACACAAGAGGATCAAGATGATGTAAATGTTATTGGTATTGATGCTAATTCACTCCTCTCATCATTACCCTCATGTTCTGGATCTGTTTTAATTGTGCCTGAACAGACAGATGTTTCTGTAAGTTTTCTTTCTTTTTTAATTCTTACAACTTCAACAGCCTCCCTTGTTTCAAAAAAGGTATAGACTAATATTATAATAGTTAATTATATTGTTTGCATTTTTAGAGTAAAATAAGACACCGTCAGCCTGATTCAGAAGCTGATAACTCATTCGGATCTGATGAGCAGGAGAATATTGTAATAAGTGAGGAAGAAGTAAGTTACATTTCTCAAGTTACGTAAAAATATCTAGATATTATTTCCAAAAATACATTTTAGAATGGAGATGAATTAGAATCTATAACCATTGAGGCAAGCGCCGAGAATTTACGTTCACGAATTCCATCTGTAAGTAATTTTGATTTGAATTGCTTGGCTAATATAACTAAATTGATAATAATCAAATAGAAAAGAAGAGGCGTTAGAAACAAATTCGTCCAAAAAATCTGTGAAAAATGGAAAACTGAGTTTGAGTGGCTTGTTAATGAGGACAACCAGAGCTTCTGCAAATATTGCAAAAAAATATATATCAGGTAGTTTTACTCATATGATTAGACATGAGAAGACAGTCAGCCACAAGAACAGAATGAAATCGCTTAAGAAAATAGTTGACATAAGGCAATTCCAAGGAGCTGTTAACGAAAAAAAAAATCTTTACCCAAAAGGTAAAAGAATGTGAATTGAAATTAGTAGCACTCGTAGTAGAACATAATTTGCCCATGCTAATTATGGACCACCTACCACGGTTAATGGTATCTGCAGCACCAGACTCAAAGATTTTGAAGGCTGTACTTTTCAGTAGGACAAAAACCACGGCTTCATTAAAGAATTTTAAAGATGAAAGTGAAAAGTGTATATCAAAGATTTTAAAGGTCACGAAGTTTTCACTTATTGTTGATGAAACCACCGACATAGCCGTTAAAAAGTGTTTGGCTATTCTTCTCAGGTATGTTGATATTAACCTCTTAAAAGTACGGGACCGACTTCTTTCTTTGGTAGAGATATCTGAATCAAATGCTGAAGGTATTATAAAAGAAATTTTAAAAGTTATTACAAACTTATCCATTCCTGTAGAAAATGTAATTGGTTTCGCTGCTGATAACGTCAACGTTATGATGTTCAAATATAATGGGGTTCAGGCAAAATTGAAAGAAATAAATAACAACATATTTATTATGGGTTGTATCTGCCACTCCCTCCATTTAGCTGCCTCGGCTGCAGCAAAAAAACTGCCAAACGCAGTTGAAGATTTTGTAAGGGATATATACAATTATTTAAGTGGTAGCAGTAAAAGATTAAAGGAGTTCAAAGAATTTCAAGAGTATGTTGACTGTAAGCCCCATAAAATACTCAGACCTAATCAAACTCGCTGGTTATCTTTAGAGGTAAGAGGTATATGATTGTTTAATGATAAATTGTTTCGGATACATTTTTAATTTTTTCAGATGGTTGTAAGACGAACAATGGAGCAATGGAATGCACTTGGACTGTTTTTTAATTCAGCGGTTCTAGAGGACAACTTGGATGCTGCTAAAATCATTTTTGATAGGCTACATGACATATCTTTTAAATTATATTTATCATTTTTGTGCTATATTTTACCTCTGATTAACAAAATGAATGTAGAGTTTCAGTCAGAAACACCTAAATTGTATACTGTATACACTCCCATAGAAACTATTTCCAAAACTATTTTAAAAAACTTCATGAAATCTGATTATATTGATATGAGAATTGAAAAGGATAAAGTTTCTGTTTTTAATATCAACGAGCTTAATGCTAGAGAATATAAAAGTTTAGATGAAATTTATTTGGGAATTAAGGTAGCCGAGATTCTTGGAACTATCAATAATAGTGATGATGTTAATCGTAAGCTCCATGAATTTAAACTCAATTGCTTATCATATTGTATTGAGTTATTTGGCCAGATGAAAAAAAGGTTTTATAATTTAGAAACATACAAGTGTTTTACATGTTTAAATCCATCGATTGCACTATGTAATGACTCTTCCATATTAGATTTATTAATAAAGTTTCCTAATCTTTGCTCTGGTAATACCGAAGGGATCAGTTCGGAGTATAAGAAAATTTGCAATCTTGATCATACAATTAAAGATCAATTAAAAAAAATGAATATGGAAAGTTTTTGGTTCAACCTCTATGAGTTAAAAAATTCAGAGGGTGAAAGGTGTTATCAAAACGCGTGTTCATTTGTTTTCAATGTCATGAGTTTGCCACACAGCAGTGCTGCTGCTGAACAAATGTTCTCACATTTAAATAATATAAAAACAAAAAACCGGAACAGATTATTGCCAGAAACTTGCAATAATTTTTTGCAAAGCAAGGAAATCTTACATGGCAGGGAATGTTATGAATGGGTCCCTGGTCAATCGCTTTTGAATAGAAATATAAGCTACAAATAATATTGTTTTAATAATAAGCATCTTTCGTTTTATAAAATATATATTTTTTTATGTTAATAAATTTACAAATAAATTTGGTTTTAATGAAATTTGAAATAATATTGCTATTACACATCTGGTGCGTCACCCACCACATAGGCGATCGACGTGCACTATGACGTAAACCAGGTTTACGCTATGTCAAACTGTCAAACGTGTGAAATTAATTAACCATTTTCGATTACCTGATTTTGACACAGTCTGGAGGGCACACAAACCTCATCCAATCACAGAGGAATGCAAATGAAAGCAATTAGAGATGAGTTGCTAGCAGAAGTAATTTAAAACTGTGCTTTAGCCATCTCTAGAAAACAATACAATGAGTGGTGTGCCCTTCACGCCACCAAAAATAGTCTATTAGAATTTATAATAGAGGCGACACCTTTTGGTCAAATATACACATTTCACTTTCATTTTGTAGAGTGCGCCACCTATGGGTAATGAACCTGCACTACGACGCAACGAGGTCTACGTCAAAGTGTGAAACTATCTTAAACTAGTAGTGACACCTTTTGGAGCAGTAATGCCACAGCTAGCGAATTTTCGGTAGACCTACCGATTTTTTATTAAATATACAGATTTATTTCGAAATTCTACCGAAAATTGAATATAAATAATATATAAAGAAAGTGTGACTAACTTCGCACACATGCAACATTATAGCCACTTTTATGTGGGCTTGTGGAGCTAGAGGTTGATGATTTGGTGATTTGGAGATGTCCCCCCCCTTCAGTTTTTCAGAAATTTCTATTAGGAGAAAGTTTTGTAGTTATACTAAGATACTACATATGTTAAAATAGAATAACCCCCCCCCCGCCCTCAGTAATTTCCATTGAGAAGAAAATTTCGTATAAAGTGTTAAAATGTATCATGTTGATATCTACCGAATAGTTACGAAATCTACCGAAATCGCTGGAAAAGCCGTGGCAATGCTGTTTTGGAGATATGTATATGCATATTACATTTTACTGTCAGTTTGTCAGTACCTTTTCAATAAAATCAGTACGTTCTTTCATTCCAAATCAGTACATTAATTTTTGGTGGCCTGGCAACGCTGCATGCATGCCTATCGTGATGCTAATGTTCCTGTTTGGAGGCCGGTTGCGAAAATGCAGAATTATAGACGGCTTTCAACACCCCATTCTACGATTGGCCATGCAGTAATATTAACCTCCCCACAATAAAATTGTGGGAGGTTACTAAAATTGGTCCAAAATCGAAAATTGAGATAACATCAAATCTTTACGTTTTGAGGTCCCAGGAATCCAAAAAAGTGGTTTTTGAAAAATGTCTGTGTGTGTATGTGTGTAAGTGCGTTGGTATATCAATAATTATGTGGACACACACCGGTATATAACAAACTCGTGTGGCCTTCACTAATTATGTGGTCATACACATGGCCACACAATTTAAGACTCATTTTTACGACATCTACGTGGCCTCCCCACCCCATATTTATCGGTTTCGAGAAATGGCCACATAAACATGGTGAAAATTTGGTGTGTATAATTTCAGAAATTTCACCAAATTGTGTGGCTTTGTACAGTGCTGCCCCCAGTGGAAACTTATATTATACTGCTATTATTCTCAGTTCAACGTGTGTATTCGTGTTGTGTGTTCAATGTGTTTTTTATGTGGCCTTGATAGTTTTATTGAATTGATGGGTAAGTATTTAGAACTTCATATTGCAATCCAATATTAATATAGTTTTATTATCGTATTTTAATAAACATAAGTTATTGTTTTCTTGACATAACGTGCATTCTTTAATCAAATATTATCACAACTATTTATTTAATCATATTTACTACATTCAGTTCAGAGCAGTTCTTAATGGCGGTTGACCATTCTTATTTTCCCGTTTACCTAATAAGGCAATAAATGAGAAAATATAGAATACAAAAGTTCATAATATTCATATATAACTGTTTATTTTTTTGTTATCATTAGTATCTCACAAGAATAGTTATTATTTAACTTTTTTAAAGAATATTAATCAATATTGCCTAATTTCGGTATTTTATTTTAAATTGCTTTTCATTTTAAGATAATTTGAGTAAACGATATATATCCAAGAAGTATTAATATATAGTGTGTTCCTGATATGGTATGCCGCAGAGGAACAATTGTGATATTACGTTTTAGAAATCATCTTTAATAGATGGTGACGAACGATGTAGTGGGGGTAAGGAGTCGGAATGTTGCACGAAAATGACAAATATCTGCTACTGGGCTAATTTAGTTTCTCCTCCCCCGCGTTTTCGAGGGTGTTGAATCCGATTCCGGGGTCCAAAAAAATTTTTGATCTCGGCAACCCCCCCAAATTGCCCCAAAACCACCTTTAAAGTCTCTTTCCCGGCACAGACACCAATTCAACCCCGTATTTTGGTGAATTGGCCCTCCCCATAACTTAAGGTGGTAGCTTTAGAGGGGGACGACTCCAATCACCCCTACCCCTCGATTCACCCTCCCCTCCCCCAGGGGGTGGATTTTTTTTTAATATTTACAATTTTTAAAAATGGGAGAGAGGATGAAGTTGTCCAGGGTTATAACCAGGGGTGGTTATAACTCCCCCAGGGGGGCGTTTATTTTATGTAAAAAATATTGAACATTTTTAGAAAGGGGACTTGATGGAGGGAAGATGAAAGACGACCAGGGTTGTAACAACCCTCAGGAGTGGAAATTCTCGGATATATACAGGGTAATTTAAGTAGGCCGTGCATTAGAAATTTGTCAACTTGCAGTTGAATTAGAAAATTGAAATTTGGTGCGCAGCCATAATCGATCAGGCCCGTTCTATCTAAAACATTTTCAGTCCTCCAGCTATACAGGGTGTGCCAAAAGTCGGTACCAACTTTCTTCTTATATTTGTTTTTCACACGATCCCATTGGCCTTCTAATTACGAGTATAGGTAACCTAAATTGTGTTAATTTATCTATTACAGTCTTTGACGTATGCTAATCTTTTTGAAAAAACTAATTCGTGTAGTAGTTTACGAACAAATTTGTATCTCGCAAACCATTCAAAATTAAGAAACGAAATTTGTGGAGCAGTTAGCTGGAAGTCCAGGCTAACTCATGATGTTCCATCGGTGGTTCCATTATGTATCATATGGGTGTAGGTGATTTCCAAATGTCGCAATCCAAAGTTGTCAAAAAGTCAATTTTTTCAAATGGCACCTTTTATTTTTCTTGACGGCATTCGGAAGAAAATTGAATTTTAAAGGGGTGGTTTTGGGACGATTTCGGGAGGTTGCCGTGGTCAAAAACTCCGGCATTGGTTTCAGCTCCCTCGAAAACGGAGGTGAGAAACTAGATTGGCCCAGTAGCAGATATTTGTATGTCCTTCCGACTCCTGACCTCCACTAATATTAAGATTCACTTCACATAAAAATGAAAATTTAAAGTATCAGCATTCCAAAAAACTAATGTGTTTAAATAAAATAAAAAACAGACTTTCTGTATTGATATAATCAAACGTAAAATTTCATAATGATATTTAAAATTTTAATTAATCGAAATTTTGATTTATGGTGTCATCAATAAACTATGTACCTCTATTTACCCCCCAACCCTTCACGGGATACGTTCAAAAAACAAACCAGCTCCAGCTCACGTTATAGTACATACGTGTATAAAATTTCAAGTCAATATCTTAAACCGTACCAGAGAAATCATACGCACAAAAAGAGTTACAGACCGACAGACAGACAGATTTTTTTCTCTCTCAAATTTAAAATCTCGACGTTTCGTGACATTCTAAACCTATTTTAACAAAATAAATTGACTTTTTTTTACCATTACTATACTTCCACTTCCACTCCACTAAGTGGATGTGGAAGTAAAACTATAGACAAAATCAAAATTTACTTAAATTGGTTTATAAAACTTTTTCCCATAAGATACCGACTTTATTGGTGACACTGTATATGTTTTAAAAATGAAGCACACAAATAGTTTATAGATGTTGTAGGCCAAGAGTCGTGTGACATTCAAGTTCATGAAACTCCACCTCCTTGGAGAAAGAAGGCGGAAGGAGATGATAAAAATAAACAGTTTTAAGGGGGTCCGACAGACAGCAACAGGGGCTGCTGGCCTCACGGGTCCTTTAAAAAAAATTGGAATTATTAATAACCTCCTTGAATGTTTCCAAAAAATTATTCCAATTTTTTTTTAAGGAAGGCGGCTCCTGTTGCTGACTTTCGGACCCTCCTAAAATTGTTCATTTTCACCACCTCCTTCCGTGATCTTCCTCCAAGGAGGTGGGGTTTTATGGACTTTATCACACGGCTCTTGGTCTATTGTTTTTTTAAATAAAATGAAACATGATCCAAAATATATACAGGGTGTAATTAGTTTCATGTCATTAAAAAAAACTGGTGGTAGGGAACGACGAGACAAACAAAAAAACCTTATGTAACATGGGGTCTAAAGCTCATAGTTTTGGAGAAAAAAAATAAACAAAAATTTCTCAAATTTTCAATAAAATCTTTTGAGAACTGCTGGAATATTGAGGTAGGTTTAGATCGTCGCGCGTGGCTTTGCCTATGATACTCAATATTTGTGTAGATAGCTATAAAATGTCGGCAGTCTTTAGCGGTGCGGTAAATAAGATGAAAGACGTCGATGTTTTCCGAGTGTTTAGTAGATCTGATCTGAAGAAAACTATACTCTGACTCTCCCTTGTGCAATATTTTAATTTCTGTGGGTGTTTCGTTATGTACACACGTCCAACCCGCTGTTCGTTGTTTTTGTTATTTTTGAATTTCGGGTCGCTGTGTATTTATAGTGAAGATTTATTTTATTGACTTTACCGCTCAAGTCGTTAAACTTTTTATTACGTACAGACACAACTTACTTGTTCGTTCTTTTTGTATTCCGTTTTGTATTTTGGGCCAAGTTTTCTTTAATTTTTTTTATTGACAACGTTTACTTAGGTAAGCTTTTAACCCAGGACACTCATTTATGTTACAATCGTTAATAAATCACATTTAAACATTCTGAATTATAAACATTAATCCAATATTTTGTTCCAAATTAAAAGACACACATGTAAAGAAATGCTCTGTTTAAACTTCTACGGCCATTATTTGCTTGCAGTTGTGCAGGAAAAGATAACGAATTATTTACCTCTTTATAGTTGCCTCAGTTCAGTTTGGCTGCCCATCAAAGGCGGTCTATGGTCCCAGGCCTTTGCACTTTTTTATGACAATTTAAAAGTTGTATAATTGGGAACTACAAGTTCATTGACGAAGAAAAGCAGTGGTTCTCAATTATTTTCTACATTAATATTAAAAAAAAAAAAAAATGTTAAAAAAGTTGACCTAGGTCAGTTTTTTTCAAAGTGCCCCTAGAGGGAAAAGTCATAAAGGTTTTTTGTTTGTCTAGTCGGTCGCCATTACCAGTGTTTTTTAATGACATGAAACTGATTACACCCTGTATATAGGGTATTTGTGATGTATTAATTCATATTAATCAATTGCTTTACATTTTTTATTTTATTAAAATAAATTTATGATGTATATATTATATTATTATTTCGTGAACTAAATATGCATGTAATTCTCTGTGGCAGGTACTAAAATGGAGACAGCAACTTTTCTAAAGGGAACATTTTTAGCCATTAAGACCGATATCGGTAAGTTTATAAGCCATAAATTTATTCCTAAAAAAATACGTTTAAGATTATATGTCGGAACCAGATCATACTTTAATACAAAAAGTCTTTACTGAGTGAGAAACTGTTAGATTTTGTGGCCTTGGCATGTTGTAAACTTAGCTAAAGTGGCACAAGTCAGCTTTATTCACTGGGCAACACCAGAAGTGTAATTTATGCGGTTTATTATAAAATGCCTACATCAGAATATATCGCTTAAATGGGTAGGCGAGAAGAACTGTCTGTAAGATAGGGTCAGTCAACTTGCCCCCCCCCCAGCTATTTTTTCTTCTTCAATTTGCTAGCACACAATGCTTAGACCTAGCACACCCTAGCACAACCATTTTTAAAGCTATCACAGTTCCGCGCAAATAATAAATAGGGGTTGTTTTCGGGGGGAGGGGACAAGTTGACGCTACCCCCCCAGTTATTTTTTGTCTTGAATTTGCTAGCAGACAATGCTTGCACCTAGCACACCTACAGGGGCGGTAATATACAGGGTATAAAATTTTTCCTCAGCCCCCCCAGTTAATTTTTGGTCGGTGCTCAGTAATGGACATGCACTAAGTGCATGTCCAGTACGGAGCACCGACTTCGCACCGACCCTCGCATCGACCTACGCACTGAACCAAAATTTATATCGGCCGTATTATCAATGATGGTGGCCACTACGGCGCACTGTCTAGAGCACCACCAGTGTTGTGCTATTCTTGGTGCAAGGGTCGCGATCGATGCGAGTGTCGGTGCTCCGTAGTGGACATGTGCGATTCTTTGTAGTCGTAGCCTACCCTGATTAAAATGACATTTTTATACTCTAGAGGGTGCAGTGAAACCTATGAACATTCGGAAAATCTATTACGACAAAACATCTTCATTATAGCGTTGCCAATTTCATAAAAACATACCTTGGTCTTGAAATTCTAATTAAAGTTTTCTTGTCTTCTATCTCAGAAAGTCGAAAATGAATCAAAGTTTTTTTATAAACATGAAGCTTACTAAATACGGAGAACACATGTGGCAACAGTTTTTGTCTTCCATGCATATTAAGCTAAATATTTTTTCTTTTTATAATAACCGGTCTATATATTAGACTAGGCTCTGATATAAAATACATAAAGCCAATATAGAGAAGATAGGTGTAAATATTTAGCATGTAGGTTTCATGAAAAAAACTGAGTAGGAGTTTTATATTTCTTTTCATTTATCCTGCCCTGGGGACTTATTACTTACAAAATGGATCATCGCAATTTTGTTTTGAGTTATTTTATTTCAATAACTGTTTTATATGGCATATATAATAATTATATTTTAAAATAGTAAATACACGGCCATGCTTTAAAAGCATTGAGCGTTCATTTTGTCATTAAAATAGTTTTCACTATTTGTAATATTTTGATTATGTGAAACTACTAACCACTTAGTTAAAATGCAAAAATAATTAGTAACTACATCAAATTTTTTTCAGAACCGTTTTGGCTTGCCCAATGCAATGAGCATATTACGACAAATATTTTTTCTCCTAAAGCTGTTCAAATCAAATGGTTGGACAGAAAAAAGATAGAGAGTAGGGGAATTTCGTATACTTATGGACATAATGATACGATCTTGGATAGTGATATTTTATGTGGAGTAAAAATAATTAAAGAAACAAGATTCACAATGTTATTGTTATATAGCGAAGAAAGGCAAATTTTGGATTTACTGAAAACAAATGTACCTAAAGAGGAAAATTCGTTTGAACTGTCAGAAACGAACAAAACTAATAGTTATTTTGAAACTAATAATAAACTTGAAGTGAATTCAGTTGCAATAAATATAAATAATTTAAATACGGTAAATATTATTGATTTACCCAACTTTAATGAAACTGTTAGTATATGTAATGGTCCGCCTATAACTTTAACACAAGAACAAATACATATTTTACTAGATGTACAGCCACTTACGGTCAACACGAGTGAAATAGTTAACGAGACCGACAAATCCATATATGAAAATAGTGCACGGCTTACAACTTTGGCACAAGAGCAAACAAATATAATATCAGGTATACAGAAAGCAACAACAGGTAAAGATGAATGTATAAATGAGGAAAATACAACCTCCTACAATTTATCGTTATTCGATAATAAGGAAAATATTCCAAGCAATGGTTGTAGTTATCAAACAAGACTGAAAACAAAACAGAAAAACAGAATTAATATTGTGTCTTGCCATATTTTAAAAAATATCCATGAAGATAATTTGGAAACTTCGTTATTCACTCAAGATCAACCTATTACTTCTCCAGATGAGCCATTTCAATCTTCGGGATCAGAATATGTCCCATCTATAGACTGTAAAATAAAAAGTGTTTCTAATAATAGTGATTCTTGCACTGACAGTAATGAAACTGAGAATATGAATCTTGTAGATGTCGAATATACTGAATGTTTAATCCCTAGTAATGAGACTCACAGTAATATTAAAATCTCGGAGCATAAGGATAATGTGAAATCGACACCTAATAACAATGTAAACGTCGTAAGTGAGGAACGATGTGAGACAATTCTTTCACCGCGTGTTAATAAAAACAACATATATAACACACACGATCAGGATAACTCCTCAGTATCTGAAGAGTCTGATGATGTTGCCCAATCCGAAAATATTCACATTAATTATTCAAAGAAATCTTTGTCGGGAAGTCGAGTTTATGACAAAAGGCACGTCTGCTATTTTTGTAATAAACTTGTAGGAAAGGTGACAAGACATTTAGAAAACATTCATAAAAATGAAGTAGAAGTTGCTAAATTATTGGCACTAGAACCATCTGCCCGTAAAGAAGGATTTTTATGCTTACTGCGAGCAGGTGATTATTATCACAACTGCGAGGTTCTTTCGACAAAGAAGGGGGAACTCATCTTAAGTCGCCGACCAACAAAAAATGAAAAGCCCATTGTGTTACTAAAGGACTACGGTCCGTGTCCAAATTGCTTGGGATTCTTTCTACTCAAAAATATGTGGTATCATGCAAAACATAATTGTCCCGTTAAGAAGGCAGCTGATCAAAAAGAACTTGACAAAACCAGAAGAGATATTAAAGGTGAAAGCTACGCACTGTTGAGTTCGTGGAAAGAAACCAATTCTGAAGATTTTAATAAACACATTATCGCTAAATTAAGAAATGACGAAATTTCGTCACTTTGCAAAAATGATGAAACAATTTTAAGACTAGGACATTTACTGTTTGAAAAATACAGCCATCAACAATATGACTTTATAAGGCAAACCATGAGACAACTTGGAAGATTGATGTTGATGACACTATCTATTAACCCTATTTTGAAAGAGTTAAGCGTTTTGTTATATCCCGAAAATTTCGATATACTTATATACGCTGTTAGAAAATTGTGTGCCGCAGAAATAAATGAAGCCAAATCTCAACAATATGGTATACCATCTTTAGCCCTGAAATTAGGACACAGCCTTCGCAAATGTGCCCAAATTGTAAGGGGCGTTGCTTTAAGGAAAGGAGACTTGTGTACTGAACGGAAAATAAAAGGGTTTTTAGATCTACTTAATTTAGAATGACACTGCAGAATTTCTTCAGCTGCTTTGAGAACATTGCGGGACAAAAAAATGAATGCCACCTTACTTCTTCCCTTGACTGATGACATAATAAAACTGAATACCTATTTAGATGAAACTATTAACCAATTAACAACTAACTTAAATCTAGAATTATTTCCGGAAAATTGGGCAAAATTGGCATGTGTTCTGCTATCAAGAATAATTCTTTTTAATAAAAGACGTTCTGGTGAGGCATCGAGAATGACTTTAAATCACTATGCATGTCGACCTAATTGGAATGATATTGGTAGTGAGGAATTAAAAAAATCTTTGACGCCCTTAGAAATTTCTTTGGGAAATAGATTAACAATTATTGAAGTTCCGGGAAAGTCTAGAACAAATTTTAAAGTACCCGTTCTTCTCACACCTAACATGAAACAAGCAATCGATAAATTAATAGAAACAAGGCATGTGGTAGGTATAGACATTAACAACACATTTGTGTTTGCAAGAGGCCATAAATCCTTAGGATATCTACGGGGACATGACTGTCTCCGGAAGTGTTGCAATGATCTTGTTCTAAAGGAACCTAGGCTAATTACAAGCACAAGATTGAGGAAGTATATCGCTACAGTTGTCCAAGTTTTCGATTTGAAAGAGACTGAATCTGACTGGCTTGCTCGACATCTTGGCCATGATATACGGACTCATAGAGAGTTTTATAGGTTACATGAATCTGCAGTAGAATTAACAAAAATAAGTCGGTTGCTGTTGGCAGTAGATAAAGGGAACGCTAATACATTTGCTGGAAAATCATTATCCGAAATAAAAATTCAAGGTAAAAATTAACCACTGTGTTTAGAAAATCTATTTATATATTTGTTTATTTTAGAATTACCTGATATTGATATGAGTGACAGCGAAAACGAAGATGAGCTTATTGCAAATGAAATAGAAGACAGTAAAGAGGTGACTCCAACAGTAACAAACGTTGAAAATAAAGCATCTGGAAGCAATCAAGGGAACAAAAAAGGTAACTACAAATAAACAAATAATTATTTATTTAAATATCTACCTATATAATAAATTCAGAAGATTTTGTATTATATTTATATTATTTTTAGTTTTTTTTGCGAGTATCTGTTATGCATCTCAGAAAAATATGTTTAAATAATATGCAAACTTATTTGTTTTTTAATCAGTCTAAAACTAGATATGCCACCTAAAACTTGAAAAGGTGGTCCGTGGTTAAATATATAAAATTAATTCTGATAATTGATTTATACTTTCTAGCGTTAAGAACATCCAAAGGAGTTAATAGAGAAGAAATGAAGAAAATTAGCTCAGTAAAGAGACCATGGTCGGCAGAAGAAAAGAAGTGTGTCTTGCACTTTTTCAGAAATCATGTGAAAAACAATATCGTACCGAAAAAGAAACAAGCTGAGGAGTGTATGGAAACTCATAAAGATGTATTGATGAATAGGTCATGGAGAGATATTAAATACTGTGTATATAATCATACCAATGGAACAAGGAAGCATGCCAATTGCTAATCATGCTCTTTACATTATTTTTTAATTAAGTTAGTTCCTTCGTTAAGATTTGTTTTTAGTTATAAAAGCCACATACTTAATTTTATATTTTCTGTTGAACATTGATGAACACTAATATTTTTTAACCCTTTTTAAATTGTTGTATGTAATAGGTATAAGAGGTTCAGTATCTAAAATGTTTTTAATTTAAAAGAGAGCACTCTGATTAATGAAAAAAAATAGGCATTAAACTATGGAATCAGATTTTTTTTTTAAATCAATTTTGAAGTTAATATTATGTTTAAAATATTTTTACTATATTGCCTGGCATAGCTGCAGGAATATTCATTATTTTTTAACTGGAATATGAAGTACTATTTTCTTTTCCATATGTTTATACCTTTTTTTTCTTTCTTCAAGTCTTTGGGACTTCCTGCCACATGTATGTTTTCTTTTTAAGCGGTGCTCGGGGAATCTACAAAATATCACAATTAACCAGTATGTTACTGGTAAATAACCTCTACGCCTGTGACTTTTACGTCAAAGGATCAGTTAAAGGTTGATTTTTTTAAATAAACAACACAAATAAGTATAAAAACTTGAAATTAAATATTTCGCCGACGTTTCGGAAATCTATTCTGTTTCCTTTTTCAAGGCTTTTTTTGAAAATTCTTTTTTTTGCTGTGTGTGATAAATACACAGCTCTAAGAATGTTTGTTATATTCAATATCCATACATACTTATTATTTACATAGAACTGTTGATATAGTTAACAGTTTTTTTTAGTTTTTGTACAATGTTAAGTTTGTGAAGTTTTTCTTTTAACATTGGCAACCAAGTTGTACAGACATCTACTGAACAATTTGACACGCATGTATCCTCATTTAATAATATTATCGCCTATTCTTTAATTTTTCTTTTTTTACTATCTGCCTCAATTGTTAAAATTTTTGCCGAGTCCCAGTTTATTCTGTGTCCATTCTCCCAAGCGTGTTCGCAGATCTTGGGCCTCTGAATTTAATTTTTTCTTATATAATTTTGATGTTCGCCCAATCTTACACTAAAATGTCTGGATGACTCACCCACGTATTGTATGTTGCACTCACACGGAATACTATAAACGCAGTTTTTTGAATTTTGCTCGTGGTTCTTCGGTTTCGTCTTTGTCAGAATCGATCTTAAAGTGTTGTTTGTTTGAAATACCGTCCTAATATCAAATCTATCACCGATGCGGCGCAACTTTTCGGATAATCCGCATACATAAGGAATTAACGCTGTGTAACGTTTTTCAGGTTTTTGTCGTACCTGATTGTTATTTTCAATATTTATGAAGGTTTTATCGACAAAACCCCCAGGGTATTGGTTATTTATAAGAACTTCCTTTATAAAACGCTTCTCATTGTTTAGTATTTCATCGTTAGAAGAAATGATTTTGGCCCTATCATACAAACATTTTACAACACCCCTCTTAAAAATGTTTGTATGATAGGTCCAAAATCATTTCTTCTAACGATGAAATACTAAACAATGAGAAGCGGTTTATAAAGGAAGTTCTTATAAATAACCAATACCCTGGGGGTTTTGTCGATAAAACCTTCATAAATATTGAAAATAACATTCAGGTACGACAAAAGCCTGAAAAACGTTACACAGCGTTAATTTCTTATGTATGCGGATTATCCGAAAAGTTGCGCCGCATCAGTGATAGATTTGATATTAGGACGGTATTTCAAACAAAGAACACTTTAAGATCTATTCAAAGACGAAACCGAAGAACCACGAGCAAAATTCAAAAAACTGCGTTTATAGTATTCCGTGTGAGTGCAACAAACAATACGTGGGTGAGTCATCCAGACCTTTTAGTGTAAGATTGGGCGAACATCAAAATTATATAAGAAAAAATGAAATTCAGAGGTCCAAGATCTGCAAACACGCTTGGGAGAATGGACACAGAATAAACTGGGACTCGGCAAAAATTTTAACAAAAGAGGCAGATAGTAAAAAAAGAAAAATTAAAGAATCCGCGATAATATTATTAAATGAGGATACATGCGTGTCGAATTGTTCCGTAGATGTCTGTACAACTTGGTTGCCAGTGTTAAAAGAAGAACTTCACAAACTTAACATTGTATAAAAACTAAAAAAACTGTTAACTATATCAACAGTTCTATGTAAATAGTAAGTATCTATGGATATTGAATATAACAAACATTCTTAGAGCTGTGTATTTATCATACACAGCAAAAAAAGAATTTTCAAAAAAAGGCCTTGAAAAGGGAAACAGAACAGATTTTCGAAACGTCGGCGAAATATTTAATTTCAAGTTTTTATACTTATTTGTGTTGTTTATTTTAAAAAATCAACCTTTAACTGATCCTTTGACGTAAAAGTCACAGGCGTAGAGGTTATTTACCAGTAACATACTGGTTAATTGTGATATTTTGTAGATTCCCCGAGCACCGCTTAAAAAGAAAACATACATGTGGCAGGAAGTCCCAAAGAATTGAAGAAAGAAAAAATTTAGACAATATGTTTATATCTATTTTAAATTATATGTCTTTTCCATTGTACATTTTTTAAGTTGACTCGTTTCAGAAATAAATTCTTAGAATGTTATTTGGGATGTGTGTATTATTGTCCACACAATATTCACCAAATTGTGTGGCTTGGCCACACAGTTGTATTTTTACAAAAAGTAACATTAATTTTGAGTGTATGAAAATTTTGAAAATAGTGCCAGAAAGTTCTTAAAATGGCGAGTATTCGTTACGTAATAACTTCAAAGACCACATTTGTGGGCGATATGTTTAGTGTCCACACAATTATTGCGGAACCTGGAGGTGTGTGTATGTGTGTGTGTGTGTGTGTGTTAGCACGATAGCGGCGAAACTACTCGACGGATTTGGATGAAACTTTGCATGAGGGTTTCTTTAGTGCTCTAGAAGATCTGAAAAGGTTTTGGTTGAGATCGGATTACGTTTAGTGCCATTTTGGCACAACAACTTGTTTATTTTATTATTACTTATAATTTGTAATCTAACCATTGGAAAGCAGTTAAAATTCCGATTTCAACGATATATCACACTTGCACCTTTTTTTTTTATATACCTACAGTTTTTTATACAAATTATTGTATAGAGAACAAATAAAATTCAATGTCTATATAATATCTACATATGTAAAATTACGTCATAAGTTGTAGTGGCTCAGTGGGCTAAAGCGTCAGCTTACAAATCAAGAGATCGACGGTTCGATCCCAACACAGTGCTGCTTTTTTTTCTTTCTTTTTTCATTATAAACTTTATTAATAATTGCTGAAAATGTTACATGATTAAATATCATCATATATTAGGTGTTTATAATTATTCAGAGTTTGAGGATTGGTCACTAGTTTTAAATCAAATATAAATAATTCTATTGCTGTTTTGGCGGTGAACACATACGACGTCGTAAATTAGATAAATATAGGTGGATCATATTACAATAATATATTTGATTTAAAGGCATGTCACGACGGCTGATTTGAATCGACTATCAGAGCTCGTAGCATTTCCTACTGCTGCGAATCAAATTACAGTTAAAAAGTAGCAGACTGCTTAGCAACCCATCACTAATTTCAACCACCGGGTGGGGAGGTTCCAGCCGCTTCCAGTAGCTGCCGATTTTTTTTGTTGTATCCAGTGCTACCGTCCGGTAAAGACTTCTATTACCCCATGAGAAGACAATAATAGTGCGTGAATAATTTCATGTGATCGTTATGTTTACGTAACTATCTCGTCCCGTATGTTGACATCTCCCGTGTGTCTTGGGCATAAAAACGTAGTGTTAAATGGTCGAACTAGTTTGTGTCAAAATATTAATTGTCGGGCCTTTCTTGTAAATAATATTATGTACAGTCTAACGTATTGTCTTTTGTGTGTTTTTTGAGCTTGTTTATGTTTAAGTAAGAATTCTTTGTTTTACCGCTCTGGCCAGATCGACTTTATTTTAGTTTAATTATTTACCGTATACGGATTCGTATTGTGTACAGTATTGCTTTGTATTTTGTTATTTGTGGATTTTTAATGATTTGTTTATATGATTATGACGAAAGTTTTTGTACAGTTTACCCACAAACCCTGATGTTAAGTGCTCTACCTTGAGATTCTTTACATTTGGTTGTTTTGTGCCGTGGAATCGATAGAAGCCTCCCGTGTCTCGTATTGTAAGTGTGGCTATCATCAAGAGTTTTAAATTCCTGCAAGTTTGTTTTTGTCTATGTTAAGCATTTGTATATGTAGATACAGGGTACAGGATCTTCTTTGAAATGAACGTGCTTTTGCAACTTTCTCTATAATTTAGATTAAATGTCAGCCTTATAATCCGTTTTTGTGATACAAACATTCTATATAACTGGTTAGACCTCCCCCAGATACATATATTTAGTGACAAGTGAGAGTATGCTAGGGCATAATAAACATCCATAAGTCCCTCCTCACTTAGAGTGTCTTTTAGTTGCAGTATTGCAAAATATGCCTTATTTAATTTGCTGCGTACGTGATTACCCTGGGGTTCCCATGACAATGAGCTATCTATATATGTTCCTAAGAATTTGAAAGTGGCGCTTAGAGGTAACGAATTTATTGAGATAATTTTTCTTGGGTTGAAATTTAGAAATACCGTTTTTTTTTTTCATTTAGTATTAGTTTATTTCGATTGCACCATCCATTCATATCGTCAACAACACTGTCAATAGCTGCCTGTAGATCAACACTATTTATAGCAGATACAGAAACAGTTGTGTCATCCGCATACATGACTGTGAAGCCGTTTTTTATATGACGAGGAAGATCGTTTATATATATAGCAAATGTGTGAGTCACGAATTGCGCTCGCCCCGATATTTCCTAAAATATTTGGAATAGAAAATTGAAATTTGGAGGCCTTATTATATGCCTAAAATGCCATATTTTCAATAAAAAATCAAGTTCGGTGCACATCCGATTTGACCGGAAATGCCCACAACTTTCGATTTTTAAATAGAATACCCTATATATTTTTACATTTTTGGAATCTAGAGGTAATTTTGAATACAACACGTCCATTTTGGTCACTTTTTGATAAACATTAAAAATTCTGTTAAAAAATCTATTTCTGAATCCAGAGTGCTGTGGTACCCAAAATATATTTTAGTTTGTGTGCTACGTTACTATAAAAATAAAAAGAGCAATATGATTGCATTACTTAATTCTCTAGAGGCGTTTAAAATTTTTAAATGTGATTTTTACCCACTAACTCGTTTTTTTTTAATGGGAATTTAATCGTTCACCAACATTTTCAAATACCTCATTTTCATAGGAATCTAATGATACCAAAATTTTGAAAATCCGCTCAGAAATATTTGAGATTTCAGCCAAAATACAATGCAACCAAGCTTTTAGAAACATGCGGCTAATTTATAATAGATTAGTGGCGCTTTGGAAACTAAAATGGCACATTTCTGTGTAAATCTGGTAACCTAATAACATTGGAAAAATAATAGTAGCCACTGAATGTAATAAAACAATATCAGCTGTCAGACAGATGTGCACCAAACTTGATTTTTTATTGAAAAGATGGCATTTTAGTCGTGTAATAAATTTCAATTTTCTATTCCAAATATTTTAGGAAATATCGGGGCGAGCGCAATTCGTGACTCACCCGGTATAGTAGCAAATAAATATTAGAGATAACCCACCTTATGAAAAAAGGATATTAGGTACACTGTGTGATTTATAAATTATATTAAAGACTTTATTAAGTAAGTGAATCACAGGTACAGCCATTTGAAAGTACATTAAGTTTCCTAAGACTTTTACACAACCTACAACAGAAAGAGAGGGGCTTAAAGTACAAATATAAATAATTCAATGTGACTAAAACAAATAAACAATGTTATAAACAATAAATAGTGAAGTTATAAAATAAATTAGGTAATGAGAGACCTAAAGCAATTGATTTATAGATTTTGTAAAGACACTATCGTGTGTACTGCAAATTTGCAAATAGTACATAAGAAAATGTATCGTAAAGACAAATTATTATAAATGTTATGAATACATATCTTGTACTTGTTCAAAGTTAAGTAGCTTTGATATTTGATAAGTTATTAGTGTTAGAAAAACTATATTTGCAGCTGGCAAGCAAATGTGCAGGTACTTTGTTGGTACTACCTGTAAAAGTTGCATATTATATAATTATTGTTAAAGTGTTAACTGGTTGTTATTTAGGCTAGAAAACGTTATTTGAGGCTTAGAATAAAAGCAAATTGGGAAAATAGGTAGTAATTGTGTTTTAAATGCGTAAAATGCAACGACACCGAAATCGTATGGGAATTTTAAATAACGTATCAAAGGACACATATGGTGTATAGAAATATTCAGAAAAGTGTCAGGATTCATTTAATATAATAACTTACAAGAAAATTAATCAAATTTACAATATGTTAAATTATTTCAAGTTACAAAATTAAATTCTCAAAATCAAATTGCCATGCTTTGGTGATAAGTCAAATTCAGCCAATGAAAAGGGAGAGTTAAGCGTGGGTTTAAGAATAAGGACGCTATGTGTTGTGCTCCTGAAAATTATATAAAATTGATAAAAATATTTAGTAAAAATTAAATAAGTGAAATTGTGTATACAAGAGAAGTTAAAAGGTAGTTAGACCTAAATTAAGTAGCAGCAGTTAAAGAGAAGACCCACAAATTAAATTACATAAGTTTTCGTATGTTGGAAAATCATAACCTGACTTTGTAAGTAAGATTTTAGAAAAAGTTTTATAATTGAGCAGTTTTTCAATACAAGTTATCAAGGTACGGATACTTACCTTTGATATTATCAAAAAGTGCGGTAGTGATTTCGAGTAAATAACGTGAAACATCCAGAAGCATCATTTGGAAAGCCAGTCTGAGAACGGAAGCCGCCATATTCGAATATTCGCGCATGTTTGAAAGGCAGTATCCGGTTTGCGATCGAATTCGTTGATTATCATTGGTGGAGTACTCCCGGATAAAGTAAGCAAATTTAAATAATTTATGGTATAAATAAAATAAAGATATAATTATTCAAGCAAAATGAAAACATAAGGAATTGCAATTCAAATAAACAAATTAAAGGCCAATTAAATAATTTAACGTATTCAAATCAGCATTTAACTTAGTACTTAATTCTGTAATATTTCTCAATTTGCTATATTCACTAAATTGTTAGTTGTTTTTAAACAGGCTTTTCTTTCTTGATTAATCATTTTTTTTTAGGACAATAAATAGTAGAGAAATTGCTCTTGAGTTGAGAGCGTTTCATATATCTTTAAAAGTTTACTGAGTTAGCAATCACAAATATTGATACAACAGTCGTATCTGGCGCCGGGCATTTTTATAAACATACCAACACGGGGCAAACATTACATTTAACCCTGTAACGTAGGGCATCTCTATCAATTCGGCATAACAGTACAGTATATTCAAGGTGCAGACCGTATTAGGGGGGATGCCAGAAATTGACTATATGGACAATAAAGAAAAGACTTATAAACTATCTTTATTCAAATTGGCAATTCAGAAATAGACTGAAGTTGAACTTGAAATATCGGCACGTCACCGACCAACCTTACGAAATAAGTGTCTACCAGGTAGAGAGCTGGCTGTATAGATTTCCAATGAATAAGATACATGAAAAACTTTGTATGAGTGAGTAAGTACTACCACAGACCTACAGGGAGCCACTTTTCTTATAATCAAATTTTGCCCGCGTCATGGAATTTTACTGGAAGTGACGTCAAATTGGGAGGATGCTGCAAATAAGAAGAGGCAGCCAATTTTTTTTTAATAACTAGAAGGTTTGTACTTTAACTTAATAAGAAATAATTCATGTATTCGATGACTTAAGGAAACGCAAAAATAAAATACGTTAATCGAGGGTGTCTCAGGGTTGCGGGCAAATTAAGCCTGGCACCCCACTACAATCTCATTGTATACCTCAAAACCTACAATTTGACGCCAGTTTTATTCATGTATTCGATGACACAAAAAATCGTGACCGAAAGTGACGTCAGAATTCCATGACGCGAGCAAAATTTACAAAAATGAAAGTGACTCCCTGTATGTCTGTGGTAGTACTTACACACTCACATACAGATTTTCATGTATCCTATTCAAAGGAAATCTATACAGCCTGCTCTCCACCTATACCTAATCAGATTCAACTGGCAAAATAGAACCGTTCTTTACGTCTAAAATGACTTTGAAGTTTATTTTTGCACGCCATTGACAGTGCGTCAAGCCTCTTAGTTCAGTATAAGTTATTCAACTCAATTTTACCCGATAAACTTGTAAGATTTACTAACTGCTTTTAGTATTTCGAATCCTCCTCTGAGGCTTCCAGAACAATGCATCTACCAGTGAGCAACTCCGCAGGATTTTTAATATTGTGCGTGCCTCTGCTGTAGCAGAACTACCAAATGACAGTCATGACAAACCACTATCCGACTGTTCTTTGGGCGTTTAATATTTTATATACAATTTTTTCATTAGTATTAAAAGGATGATAAAAATAATAAAAAAGTTAATCGGTTATAAACAATGAAACTGTGCTCTGATATTAATTAAAAACCAAGTAATTAAACAATAATTGTAAGTTCAAAACTCTAAACATTCTTCAACTTCACAGATATCTTGACTTTCTTCATGTTCAGGAGCTTCTAACGAAGTCTGCTTATTATCATTGTTTTGAAATAAAGTTGTAAAATAACACAATGATTCTTGTTTATTCCAGTCAGAACTATAATGTGAAGCTAGTAAACTTGAAATACTTTTTATTTTGTCTATTTTTAAAGAAACGCCGAGTTCCAATTCTTTAAGAATCGTCTTCTTGAAGTTTTACCCTTTCTTACAAATCCCTTTACCTACTCCGACATTATTGCGGTAAAATGATTCTCCTCTCAAATACACAAAAATACACTCCTTAGCTATCGGAGTCAAAACGTTAACTGTGTTTTTATTCAAACCATGCTTGTAAACATGCAAGTGATCATGTGATCCAACTATGACAGCTCATTGGCTCTGGTGGACATGTCGCACTTTGCATAAAATTTATACCTGGACATGTCGCACTCTGAATTTAAAGGCACGAAGGCACTTTTTAAACGCGAATTACCATTGTTATAGGTTGCACTTTGAAACTGAAATACCTTTCAAGTAATGCAGATTTAAATGAATATTTCAGATACATGCATTATTTTCCTAAAAATGTCGAATTTTGCATCTATACGCCTCATATATGAATATATTGGACAAATTGTCTTATTTAATATGTATTATTTAAGCTACTTATTTATCTTTTCCACAACACTTACTAGCCATAATATGTCTAATTTCTAAACTAAACTTCAAGAAACTATATACGTTATATTATAATTTTAGAGTAAGATTTTATCACAGTTATTGAACAAATAAACAATTCTACATCTATAATGACACAAAAATATGGAGATGTGTAATATATTGCAATTACAATAGACAGTGCATCCCTCAGGTTTAAACAAATTTTACGAGGCTTGTATCATCAAGAGATTTTAACATGACTACTATAAATCGAATGATACTTACAACCAGACGATGCCGACAACAAATACCTTTAGCCGTATCTTCTATTGGATCTAAAATTATTTATTGTTGCAAATTTGGAACATAGGTATTAAAAGAATGTTTACTAATATTGGGCCATCGCCAAAGACGTGCAAACTATCACGTTTTATGCAAACACGTTTTATTATAATTTGGGGCAAAGTGTTTTCGATGATTTTCATCAAGTAAATTGAAGAATCTCAGTAACAACCCACGGATGTCCAATAGGTACGTTTCTTTCCTTGCGGATTTTGGTCCTGAGAAACCGCTTAACCTCATTTTTGTCAGTTCCTGCCACAATATGCAAGTATTACCAAAGTATTACCTTATTATCTAATCATTAACATATTAAAGTGAGGAAAGTATTGTGGCCTTCTAACAGCCGGTTTTACAATCGCTAGTTAACTTCCAGTTAGAGTTAACTTTCAGGTTATTATAGAAATTGGGTTTTACAATAGCTGGTCATTTTCGATGTTGTAGTTATCTAGTAGTTAACTTTACTAGCAGATGATGTGTGGGTAAACCAGAAGTTGGCAGTTTACTGGCAATTTATAACCTATAAAACAATTGTCACAAAATAAAGTTTTGATATTTTGCCTAAAAATGAATATGTATTAAGTAAATGCATATAGCAGTGATGAGGAGCCAAGGTAATCTTGTATAAACCTAACTTTTTCGAAGAATACGATGGAAGAGATTTTTTATATAGATCAAGACTAAATACTGTCTACTTACTTAGTTGTTATAGACCACTAACTCATAAATTGCTTCTGATATTTATATTTGATAGCAGGTGACGTGACTTTGACCAAAATTCATGCATTTTATGTATATTACCCATTTTTCCAGTACCAACATTATAAATTTTATTCACAACCTCCCGTTTACAAATCATCACTTAACTTTATATTGAAAAACGCAAGTGTCGGTATAGTTAACCTGCAAGTAAAAGCCAACTAACATGAAAGTAAACTTGCGATTGTAAAACCGGCTGTAAGAAAGGACCAGGCAGGTAAGTAAAAATTATTCATCTAAAATACCCACAATTTGCATATTATTTAATCTCCCTAACCTATAAGGTTAGATACCTTTTATGACCCACAGATATCTTTCAATATGATATAAATACTATTGGATCAATTCACTTTGATAATAGTGTCTGAGAGATTTTTAACTAAGATTATTATATTACAGTTAGTACAAATTTGCAACGTGGTAGTAATCAAGATGACAGCAACTAATGTTAGTTTATTGCATTCAAGGAGACGATGACGGGTATTTATTACAAAAATCCATAATTTGTAACGTTATATTGCTTGATGTCTAAGTGATATCGATAACGTTAGCACACGGCAGTCATTAAATTCGGAGGCTGGGTCGTGGGCAAGGATTATTGTAATATAAAAATTTTATTCATTTATCTAGATGTTCAATTTAGCATTTAGATGTTATTTAACACTAACATTATAGCAAGTTATGCCAGGGCGCCAGTCGAATACTTCGACGAGGGTAGAGGGGAATCAAGACACTCAAAAACAATTATTAAAAAAATGACGTAAGTAATATAAGTAAATTTAATAAATACAAATTTTACCATTAAGAAAACAACATGTAAATAGATCATAGATGTTTGAAAAGTCAAACTATAATTTCCAAGTTAACAATTTGTGGTGTATAATAGCAACAGGGAAGTAGACAAAAAAACAGGTATAAAAAATTGTAGAAAACTATAAGCAATGATTGGTAACAAACGACAAAGTATTATATCGATATAACAAACGTAAAACACAGGTAACGATAAATTGTAAATATGAACAAATATTTTCCTCTCTTACACAACGTACTTATATCACAGATATCAAATTAATTTAGTAACTAAGGTGTGCGCTAATTACCTGGATGATTTTTCTCTTATTTTTACTAAGCTACCAAATCTAAATTAAATTTTAAATAAAGCTTGAACCTTTATCGAGATCAATATATGTAACAGTCTCACAATACTTTACTATTTTCGAGTATAACATGCATTAAAGTTATAACACAATGATATTAATTTATAGGTACCCAATTAACAGCTGTTAGTCGGTGAACACAAAAATATATATAAGCAATCAATAATTTTGTTTAAAAATTCAATAAATTATTACAAGTAAATGTTTAAGGTTCACTTTTTATTTGCCAAAGGTATAATCAAATTTATTCTTGTAAAAAAATAACGGTAACCTCGTATACTTGGTAAGTTGGATAGACTGCACAGAGGTTGAGGTGTTGACGTAAAGTCCAAGCAAAGTTACGTAAATTCTAAGCAGAGTTTACGAAGGTTACGAAGAGTCTAAGAAGAGTCTGAGAAGAGGCTAAGAAGAGCCTAAGAAGAGGCCTGAAAAAATATTAACGTCTAAAACCTCTTGCATTTTCAGTGTATGATTGCAGTAAATAAGATATTAATAATAATTAGACACTCACCCTAGGTTTCATGAGGCCTCTTGAAAGTGTTTCCCTCACAGAATTAACACGAGGTGCGAGTAGGTAATAAATGCCTAAAAATTCAAATCGTCTAAGCAAATTGCAGTGGACTTAACGCGATCAATAGTTAATATATGTATTTTTAAAATTACTCACCCTAGATTTTATGAGGCACTCGCGAATCTTTCAGATTTTAATTTAATTAATTAACAAATACGCACACCACGTACTCATTACCTCGATCTACCCAAAACGTGGAAACCTTAATCTCCCGGACGGCTCGATCAACTTTTTATACCAATCTTTTTGTAGTTTTTTATTTTATCATTTCACGCTTACTTTTTCTAAACTAATTTTTGTTAAAAGTTCTTTATGCAAATCAATAGAGTTGTCATTACATTTATTTATTGATAAATTTATAACAATTCAAAAGTCTTCTTCTCGAACTTTGAAACAAAAATAAATTATTTATATATGTGACCAGATATACCAACTAGCGAATTCTCAATATACAGTGTGTTGCATGATTCTTGCTCGAAAAATTTAAGATTTGTTCTATATGTTCTTTTTAAACCGCTACACACCCCCTGTTGCTGGAAAAAAATTTTAGCATAGCAAAAATTTTTCCCTTGAAATCTAACTAGTCCTACTTATGCTAAACCTCATCACTAATACTAACCCATATTTATCTACTTACTAACCTATGCTAAAAGTTAGTGCCTAAGAAAATCTAACTATATAAATAAGACTAATAACTAGACTACCAAATAAAAACAATAAAGACACGATTAATATGTTAACATAAAAAATAATAATCCGGATTGTAAATATAAATGTCTAAATCGGGAAAAGCAAATAAAAATATCTGCTTAGGTCAAAGTCAGGATATAACTTAATCAAAAAAGTATTTTTTGTTTTCTTTGAGCTCAAAATTACAGACAAAGTCGGGTAATAAACAGATAGATAGAATCCTATTCATTCATCCTCATTCGCTCACATTCACTCTACTTTTACATCAGGATTCATCACCAGCATCGCCATCGTTAAATGGTTTCAGGTCTTTCACATGCCAATTTCCTAAATTTTTGCCACTCTCAGCGTCTACCAACTCATACACCAAATTTGATACTACCTTTTTCACTTTACAAAGTGTAAATTTAGGTGCAAGCTTCGCAGCAAAATTCTGAACAGCATTTGACAGGACATAATTTTTCTTCCACACACGTTCTCCTTTTGTGTATTGATCTGATGGCCGCTTTCTTAGATTATATGAATGAGAATTTTTCTCATATGCCTTCTTTAACCTGTCGTGGATGTCCTTATATATCGACGGCAGTTTGTTAATTTCCTTAACGTAATTTTCGGCATCAAAAGGATCTAAGTTGTAACCTTCAACTGAATCTAATTTCTCATAATACGTTCCATCAATCGGTACATATCTTCCAAAATTCAAGTAAGCTGGACTATAACCAGTAGCCTCATGTACGGCTGTTCTCAGTGCATAAGAAATTTTTGGAATTTCTACGTCCCAATTTTTGTGATTATCATCCTCAATATAGGAACGTACTGCACAACCTATCACTCGGTTAACACGTTCAACTTGGTTTACTTGTGGATGATATTTTGCATTGTACCAAATTTTAACACCATATTCCTTACAAAGAGACTTAAATTCTTTACTAATAAACTGTGATGCGTTATCACAAGTTAAAACTTGTGGGCTACCGAACATCAAAAATACATTATCCTCTATGAATTTTAATATATTTTTTGCATTTGCCTTGCGTAAGGGATGCAATAATACAAACTTTGAAAAATAGTCGGATACAGCTAGTAAATAACTAAATCCTCTAGATGATCTGGGAAGTGGTCCCCAAATATCAACAGATATTGCTTGCCAAGGGTAGGATACTTGTTTCTGCTTACCCATGAATCCTGGTCGAGACAAGTTACTAACCTTTTGCGCAGCGCAAATCCTACAGCGCCTAACATAGTTTTTTATGTAAATTCGCATTTTTGGCCAGTAATATAGTTCTTTGACACGAGAATACGTCTTAAAAACACCTAGGTGCGCTGATGTGGGATCGTCATGACAAGACACTAGCACATCCTTACGATAATTTTTAGGAACAACAATTTTCCATTCTGGCACATTTAGATTTACATGAGTATCCACAGTAACATGCTTATATAACAGATTATCTTTCACCATCCACTCTGCATATTTACCAGGGGAATCTTGCACGTTACGCATCATCTTATGATACCAACTATCTTTAACACACTCTTCCGAGTTCAAAGATATAACTGAAACTTCCAGTAATGGTGCTCTAGACAGGGCGTCTGGAACAACATTCTGTGAACCTTTCCTATGCTCGATGATCATGTCGTATTGTTGTAATCTTACGGCCCACCGAGCGAGTCGTCCTAGGGGATCCTTTAGACGATTAAGCCAACATAAACTATAGTGATCCGTTATGACCTTGAACTTGGTGCCCTCTACATAACATCTGAATTTTTCTACTCCGAATAATAATGCCAAAAGTTCCTTTTCGGTCGACGTGTATTTCCGCTCTGCTTGAGTTAGTGTACGGCTCGCAAAAGCAATCACTACTTCCTCGTTATGATCATTAAATTGGGTTAAAACACAGCCAACTCCTTGGTCGGACGCGTCGCACTGTATTGTGAATTGTTTCGTGAAATCAGGACTAACAAGGATGGGAGCGGACACTAAAGCTTCCTTAATTTTTCGAAATGATTCTTCCGCTTCATCTCCCCAAGATATTCTTTGAGATTTCCGTTTTCCTTTTATTAGTTTCGTCAATGGAGCTGTTAAGTTTGAAAAATTTGAAATAAATCTTCTGTACCATCCAACCATACCTATAAACCTTTTTATCTCCGTCACCGTTTCTGGACGTGGATAAGCCAACATGGCAGACACTTTATCTGGATCGGTCCTGAGACCTTCACCATCTAATAGAAAACCGAGGTATTTCAGTGATGGCAAACAAAATTCACATTTTTCTAAGTTGATAGTTAAATGAGCTTCCTTCAGACGATTAAAAACTTCTAATAGAACTTCAGTGTGCCTCTCGAACGTAGACGTAGCAATAATTATATCGTCGAGATATACAAAGACGAATGGTTCCAACGAATAACCAAGGATCTGGTCCATTAACCGTTGTTGTGTTTGGGCAGCGTTATTTAAACCAAATGGCATCACAACAAATTCAAAAAGTCCTCGCGAAGGTATAACGAAAGCGGTTTTTTCACAAGACTTCTCATCCAAGGGTATCTGCCAAAATGCAGCTTTCAAATCTATACTAGAAAGGTAACGCGCTCCGGTTAATTTACTTAAAATGTGGTCGACATGTGGTAGCGGGTATGCGTCTTTCTTTGTCAGACTATTCAACTTTCTTCCGTCAAAGCAAAGTCTCATCTCACCATTTGCCTTTTTAACCAAAAGTACTGGAGAGGCCCAGGGACTGGAAGAAGCTCGAACTACTCCTAACTCCAACATTCTATCAAGTTCTTTGTGTAAATGTTCCAACATATAAGGTGACATATTGTAGTGTCGCTGTTTGACAGGTTCTGCTTCGCCTGTGTCTATCTTGTGTACTATTGCATTTGTTCGGCCTAACTTTGTACCAGCCATCCAAGAAAGTTCCTTGAATTTATCTATAACAGATTCCAGCTCTTCCACTTGTTGCCTAGTCAGCTCTGATTTGGAAAGTACAGCTTTAGCACTACCCAGTTCACAAATGTGTGTTTCTTCACGTGAGCTAAATAATGGTGCATGATCTCCTCCAACGAAGTATGTATTTTGACCACAATCTATTCTTATCTCAAACATCTTGCAAAAATCACTGCCTAGTATCAGACCATGTGCCAAGGACGGTACAACCAGAACTTTCATAAGTTTAAACTTGCACCCTATTTCCAGTGGTAAGTGAACAAAACCAATAATTTTTTGAGGAACACCATCAGCAGTGTTGATATTGATTTCTCTAATTTCTTCAAGGTCACAAATTTGTAATCCGAAAGTATTTATAAGTTTTAATCCTTCTTTTCCAAAAACTGAATGAGTAGCACCTGTGTCCAGCAAAGCTATCACATCTCTGCCTAAAACTTTAACAGAGACATACGGCCGATTATCGTGCTCCTTTTGCACAAGCAGCATGTTTGACTCTGTATTCGCGCCAAAACTACCATCACTAGTTCTTCCAAAAGCTGCATCACTTTTACGAGATTCTATATTAGTTCCTAAATAAAATGACTTAACAACATTCTTCCAGGCATTCCATTCGTTACAGGTTGTTTTTCCAATCACAAACTTATTTCTCTTATCAAATATAGCGATTCTTGTGTTGCTTAATATTTTCTCACATGAAGAAATTTTATAACATTTAGGAAAGCTCTTATTATTGTCATAATTGTGTAACCGTTTACTGTAGACCAATCTATTGTTAAAGACATTAGGGGAGCACCGGCCTACATAGCGTCCCTTCTCCTGACGTTTTTTGAACATGAGCAGTTCGGACGGATAACTCCTTTTTTGCCGCAGCCATAACATCTTGGTACCTTCTTATTTTGAGACACATCAGGTTTATTCTGTGCGCAATCCTTCTTTACATGACCACGTAGTTTACATTTGAAACAGCGCAACTCAGAAACTTCTCTTACTTCATTGCGATGAGAGTGACTTTTACTACCACTGTTCTTAAATTTTCTCTCGTTCGTAGGACATGTGGGTAAGTAGGCTAAATCTGTCTCATCAGTAGGGTTATTTCTTCTTGGTGAATGAGAACTCCGAGATTCTAATTTAATAATACCTGCCTGTTCTAGAGAACGACATATATCCACAAGCTCATCAATGGAGGTAATATTTCTAAGTGCTAAGTGAACATGGTACTCCTCTAACAAATTTTTCTTAATTATTTTTAACTTTTCTGAGTTCGTAGCTTTCATAATCAACCGGTTGAATAGATTTTCCATCGCCGAAATGAAAATGACCACACGTTCATCTATTTTTTGTTTACGATTTCGTATCGTCTCCCAAAGATCGTCATCTGAGTCTGCAGGTAGAAAATCTTTTCTCAATGCAGCAACTAAGTCATTCCACGAATCCACTTTATTCCTTATACGTCGATACCATATTTTAGCAGGACCATCAAATATTTCTATTGCTGATCGAAAAAGCTCATCTTCCGAAACTTTGCGTGAGAAACTTAGCTCCTCTAGTTCTTCCAAAAATGAATTGACAGACTGCTTGGTTGTATCACCATCAAATTTGATGCCCAGCTTGTAAACTGGAAAACACTTGCTGGTTGTGGCAGTGGTTTCTGGAGGTGCCGTGAGATCTAAACGATTAGTTTCTCCTTGTCTGTGTTTCTCCATCACTTCCTCAAGGTCATCTTCTAGAGTACTGATAATAATCAAGTTATCACCACGATAGCCGCTAACCTCATCGCTGATATTTTCTGGAATTCGTTGAACTCTGCCCGTGATATGATTTATTCTGCTACGAATCCTCTTGTAAATGTCTTCGTTAATCCCATCAAAGTCATCTAACATCTTTGTAACTGACTCAATGCTATCGTCGATTTCTTTTCGTTCTAACTCAATCGTAAAGTTTGGAGTTTGATAAACATGAACACCCGGTCTCGCCATATCTTTCTGTAGCTCTCTGCGTAAAAATCGTCGTTTCTGTGACATATCGGCATTGGTGGTGGTTACACTGCGTATCTTTAACTCATAGCTAACTTCGTATGACCGAAGATGAATTGGATCCATTTGGTAAATAGACGCCATTTTCGAATAAATAATAGAAATAAAAAATAACTTTCACGTTTAGCACTAGTAGTTGTGAAAAGTGAACAAACACGGTAATATCAATTATAAGCAAACACTTATTATATGTAAAACAAACAATCACGTGAGCACACCCTGTATATAATATAACGTAATTACACAAGAACTATAGTTATTTATGGTTTATAGTTTTTGGACAATATGCAAATATGCACTTAACTTAGTCTCACATATACCTCAATAATAAATAATATTTAGTATATACACCCTGTAGGAACACGTAGAGAAATTTAAAACTGTAACAAATGCCACTTTTTCTTTTATAAACCCCGTAAAAATATAAAAATATTTTTTAATACAGACACCCTGTATACTAAAATATAATATAAATATTAGAAATAATACACCTTGTATAAATGGCAATTGCGTATTTTATATACACCCTGTGTATTACTAAGTTAAAATCAATGATTAACAGATAACCAAGCAACAAATATACTCCTCGTATATTAACTATACGCAACACCCTGTATACTTCACTTACGAAATCATACATAAATCCGTTTCTCTATACTCTTATAATTTATTGATAAATAAAAAAATGTTCTGAATTTGATTTAACTCAACCACTGTGTATATGCAGTACCTACTTAAATATAAATTGATTTTATCGCATAAAGAAATCCTTCAACAAACGTATCTATAGCTCAATATAGAAAATATTTATTACTTTCTTTAAATTATTATCGTAAAGTAAAAACTCGCAAACTGTAAAAACAATGCTGTTGCTACTATACTGTCGTTTTTGTTTGTCTTGTTTGGGATATGGGAAGGTTAAGGGAAAAAAACTTGCTATTTTAATATGCCGACTAGCAATTAATATTACATAAATAAACAAAATTATCTGGCCTGCACGTTGGTCGCTAATTTTTCTGTAACGTTATATTGCTTGATGTCTAAGTGATATCGATAACGTTAGCACACGGCAGTCATTAAATTCGGAGGCTGGGTCGTGGGCAAGGATTATTGTAATATAAAAATTTTATTCACTTATCTAGATGTTCAATTTAGCGTTTAGATGTTATTTAACACTAATATAGCAAGTTATGCCAGGGCGCCAGTCGAATACTTCGACGAGGGTAGAGGGGAATCAAGACACTCAAAAACAATTATTAAAAAAATGACGTAAGTAATATAAGTAAATTTAATAAATAAAAATTTTACCATTAAGAAAACAACATGTACATAGATCATAGATGTTTGAAAAGTCAAACTATAATTTCCAAGTTAACAGTTACTTTGTGGTGTATAATAGCAACAGGAAAGTAGACAAAAAAACAGGTATAAAAAATTGTAGAAAACTATAAGCAATGATTGGTAACAAACGACAAAGTATTATATCGATATAACAAACGTAAAACACAGGTAACGATAAATTGTAAATATGAACAAATATTTTCCTCTCTTACACAACGTACTTACATCACAGATATCAAATTAATTTAGTAACTAAGGTGTGCGCTAATTACCTGGATGATTTTTCTCTTATTTTTACTAAGCTACCAAATCTAAATTTAATTTTAAATAAAGTTTGAACCTTTATCGAGATCAATATATGTAACAGTCTCACAATACTTTACTATTTTCGAGTATAACATGCATTAAAGTTATAACACAAAGATATTAATTTATAGGTACCCAATTAACAGCTGTTAGTCGGTGAACACAAAAATATATATAAGCAATCAATAATTTTGTTTAAAAATTCAATGAATTATTATAAGTAAATGTTTAAGGTTCACTTTTTATTTGCCAAAGGTATAATCAAATTTATTCTTGTAAAAAAATAACGGTAACCTCGTATACTTGGTAAGTTGAAATGGATAGACTGCACAGAGGTTGAGGTGTTGACGTAAAGTCCAAGCAAAGTTACGTAAATTCTAAGCAGAGTTTACGAAGGTTACGAAGAGTCTAAGAAGAGTCTGAGAAGAGGCTAAGAAGAGCCTAAGGAGAGGCCTGAAAAAATATTAACGTCTAAAACCTCTTGCATTTTCAGTGTATGATTGCAGTAAATAAGATATTAATAATAATTAGACACTCACCCTAGGTTTCATGAGGCCTCTTGAAAGTGTTTCCCTCACAGAATTAACACGAGGTGCGAGTAGGTAATAAATGCCTAAAAATTCAAATCGTCTAAGCAAATTGCAGTGGACTTAACGCGATCAATAGTTAATATATGTATTTTTAAAATTACTCACCCTAGATTTTATGAGGCACTCGCGAATCTTTCAGATTTTAATTTAATTAATTAACAAATACGCACACCACGTACTCATTACCTCGATCTACCCAAAACGTGGAAACCTTAATCTCCCGGACGGCTCGATCAACTTTTTATACCAATCTTTTTGTAGTTTTTTATTTTATCATTTCACGCTTACTTTTTCTAAACTAATTTTTGTTAAAAGTTCTTTATGCAAATCAATAGAGTTGTCATTACATTTATTTATTGATAAATTTATAACAATTCAAAAGTCTTCTTCTCGAACTTTGAAACAAAAATAAATTATTTATATATGTGACCAGATATACCAACTAGCGAATTCTCAATATACAGTGTGTTGCATGATTCTTGCTCGAAAAATTTAAGATTTGTTCTATATGTTCTTTTTAAACCGCTACTACGCTTTGACGGGAGAAAGTTGAATAGTCTGACAAAGAAAGACGCATACCCGCTACCACATGTCGACCACATTTTAAGTAAACTAACCGGAGCACGTTACCTTTCCAGTATAGATTTGAAAGCTGCATTTTGGCAGATACCCTTGGATGAGAAGTCTTGTGAAAAAACCGCTTTCGTTATACCTTCGCGAGGACTTTTTGAATTTGTTGTGATGCCATTTGGTTTAAATAACGCTGCCCAAACACAACAACGGTTAATGGACCAGATCCTTGGTTATTCGTTGGAACCATTCGTCTTTGTATATCTCGACGATATAATTATTGCTACGTCTACGTTCGAGAAGCACACTGAAGTTCTATCAGAAGTTTTTAATCGTCTGAAGGAAGCTCATTTAACTATCAACTTAGAAAAATGTGAATTTTGTTTGCCATCACTGAAATACCTCGGTTTTCTATTAGATGGTGAAGGTCTCAGGACCGATCCAGATAAAGTGTCTGCCATGTTGGCTTATCCACGTCCAGAAACTGTGACGGAGATAAAAAGGTTTATAGGTATGGTTGGATGGTACAGAAAAATTTGAAATAAATCTTCTGTACCATCCAACCATACCTATAAACCTTTTTATCTCCGTCACAGTTTCTGGACGTGGATAAGCCAACATGGCAGACACTTTATCTGGATCGGTCCTGAGACCTTCACCATCTAATAGAAAACCGAGGTATTTCAGTGATGGCAAACAAAATTCACATTTTTCTAAGTTGATAGTTAAATGAGCTTCCTTCAGACGATTAAAAACTTCTGATAGAACTTCAGTGTGCTTCTCGAACGTAGACGTAGCAATAATTATATCGTCGAGATATACAAAGACGAATGGTTCCAACGAATATCCAAGGATCTGGTCCATTAACCGTTGTTGTGTTTGGGCAGCGTTATTTAAACCAAATGGCATCACAACAAATTCAAAAAGTCCTCGCGAAGGTATAACGAAAGCGGTTTTTTCACAAGACTTCTCATCCAAGGGTATCTGCCAAAATGCAGCTTTCAAATCTATACTGGAAAGGTAACGTGCTCCGGTTAGTTTACTTAAAATGTGGTCGACATGTGGTAGCGGGTATGCGTCTTTCTTTGTCAGACTATTCAACTTTCTCCCGTCAAAGCAAAGTCTCATCTCACCATTTGCCTTTTTAACCAAAAGTACTGGAGAGGCCCAGGGACTGGAAGAAGCTCGAACTACTCCTAACTCCAACATTCTATCAAGTTCTTTGTGTAAGTGTTCCAACATATAAGGTGACATATTGTAGTGTCGTTGTTTGACAGGTTCTGCTTCACCTGTGTCTATCTTGTGTACTATTGCGTTCGTTCGGCCTAATTTTGTGCCTGCCATCCAAGAAAGTTCCTTGAATTTATCTCTAACAGATTCCAGCTCTTCCACTTGTTGCCTAGTCAGCTCTGATTTGGAAAGTACAGCTTTAGCACTACCAAGTTCACAAATGTGTGTATCTTCACGTGAGCTAAATAATGGTGCATGATCTTCTCCAACGAAGTATGTATTTTGACCACAATCTATTCTTACCCCAAACATCTTGCAAAAATCACTGCCTAATATCAGACCATGTGCCAAGGACGGTACAACCAGAACTTTCATAAGTTTAAACTTGCACCCTATTTCCAGTGGTAAGTGAACAAAACCAATAATTTTTTGAGGAACACCATCAGCAGTGTTGATATTGATTTCTCTAATTTCTTCAAGGTCACAAATTTGTAATCCGAAAGTATTTATAAGTTTTAATCCTTCTTTTCCAAAAACTGAATGAGTAGCACCTGTGTCCAGCAAAGCTATCACATCTTTCCTAAAACTTTAACAGAGACATATGGCCGATTATCGTGCTCCTTTTGCACAAGCAGCATGTTTGACTCTGTATTCGCGCCAAAAGTACCATCACTAGTTCTTCCAAAAACTGCATCACTTTTACGAGATTCTACATTAGTTCCTAAATAAAATGACTTAACAACATTCTTCCAGGCATTCCATTCGCTACAGGTTGTTTTTCCAATCACAAACTTATTTCTCTTATCAGATATAGCGATTCTTGTGTTGCTTAATATTTTCTCACATGAAGAAATTTTATAACATTTAGGATAGCTCTTATTATTGTCATAATTGTGTAACCGTTTACTGTAGACCAATCTATTGTTAAAGACATTAGGGGAGCACCGGCCTACATAGCGTCCCTTCTCCTGACGTTTTTTGAACATGAGCAGTTCGGACGGATAACTCCTTTTTTGCCGCAGCCATAACATCTTGGTACCTTCTTATTTTGAGACACATCAGGTTTATTCTGTGCGCAATCCTTCTTTACATGACCACGTAGTTTACATTTGAAACAGCGCAACTCAGAAACTTCTCTTACTTCATTGCGATGAGAGTGACTTTTACTACCACTGTTCTTAAATTTTCTCTCGTTCGTAGGACATGTGGGTAAGTAGGCTAAATCTGTCTCATCAGTAGGGTTATTTCTTCTTGGTGAATGAGAACTCCGAGATTCTAATTTAATAATACCTGCCTGTTCTAGAGAACGACATATATCCACAAGCTCATCAATGGAGGTAATATTTCTAAGTGCTAAGTGAACATGGTACTCCTCTAACAAATTTTTCTTAATTATTTTTAACTTTTCTGAGTTCGTAGCTTTCATAATCAACCGGTTGAATAGATTTTCCATCGCCGAAATGAAAATGACCACACGTTCATCTATTTTTTGTTTACGATTTCGTATCGTCTCCCAAAGATCGTCATCTGAGTCTGCAGGTAGAAAATCTTTTCTCAATGCAGCAACTAAGTCATTCCACGAATCCACTTTATTCCTTATACGTCGATACCATATTTTAGCAGGACCATCAAATATTTCTATTGCTGATCGAAAAAGCTCATCTTCCGAGACTTTGCGTGAGAAACTTAGCTCCTCTAGTTCTTCCAAAAATGAATTGACAGACTGCTTGGTTGTATCACCATCAAATTTGATGCCCAGCTTGTAAACTGGAAAACACTTGCTGGTTGTGGCAGTGGTTTCTGGAGGCGCCGTGAGATCTAAACGATTAGTTTCTCCTTGTCTGTGTTTCTCCATCACTTCCTCAATGTCATCTTCTAGAGTACTGATAATAATCAAGTTATCACCACGATAGCCGCTAACCTCATCGCTGATATTTTCTGGAATTCGTTGAACTCTGCCCGTGATATGATTTATTCTGCTACGAATCCTCTTGTAAACGTCTTCGTTAATCCCATCAAAGTCATCTACCATCTTTGTAACTGACTCAATGCTTTCGTCAATTTCTTTTCGTTCTAACTCAATCGTAAAGTTTGGAGTTTGATAAACATGAACACCCGGTCTCGCCATATCTTTCTGTAGCTCTCTGCGTAAAAATCGTCGTTTCTGTGGCATATCGGCATTGGTGGTAGTTACACTGCGTATCTTTAACTCATAGCTAACTTCATATGACCGAAGATGAATTGGATCCATTTGATAAATAGACGCCATTTTCGAATAAATAATAAGAATAAAAAGTAACTTTCACGTTTAGCACTAGTAGTTGTGAAAAGTGAACAAACACGGTAATATCAATTATAAGCAAACACTTTATTATATGTAAAACAAACAATCACGTGAGCACACCCTGTATATAATATAACGTAATTACACAAGAACTATAGTTATTTATGGTATATAGTTTTGGTTATTATGTAAATATGCACTTAACTTAGTCACACATATACCTCAATAGTAAATTATATTTAGTATATACACCATGTACAAACACGTAGAGAAATTTAAAACTGTATCAAATACCACTTTTTCTTTTATAAACCCCGTAAAAATATAGAAATATTTTTTAATACAGACACCCTGTATACTAAAATATAATATAAATATTAGAAATAATACACCTTGTATAAATGGCGACTGCGTAGTTTATATCCACCCTGTGTATTATTAAGTTAAATCAGTGATTAACAGATAACCAAGCAACAAAAATACTCCTCGTATATTAACTATCCGCAACACCCTGTATACTTGACTTACGAAATCATACATAAATCCGTTTCTCTATATTCTTATAATTTATTGCTAAATAAAAAAATGTTCTGAACTCGATTTAACTCAACCACTGTGTATATGCAGTACATAAATATTAATTGATTTTATCGCATAAAGAAATCCTTCAACAAACGTACCTATAGCTCAATATAGAAAATATTTATTACTTTGTTTAAATTATTATCGTAAAATAAAAACTCGCAAACTGTAAAAACAATGCTGTTGCTACTATACTGTCGTTTTTGTTTGTCTTGTTTGGGATATGGGAAGGTTAAGGGAAAAAAAACTTGCTATTTTAATATGCCGACTAGCAATTAATATTACATAAATAAACAAAATTATCTGGCCTGCACGTTGGTCGCCAATTTTTCTGTAACGTTATATTGCTTGATGTCTAAGTGATATCGATAACGTTAGCACACGGCAGTCATTAAATTCGGAGGATGGGTCGTGGGCAAGGATTATTGTAATATAAAAATTTTATTCATTTATCTAGATGTTCAATTTAGCATTTAGATGTTATTTAACACTAACATTATAGCAAGTTATGCCAGGGCGCCAGTCGAATACTTCGACGAGGGTAGAGGGGAATCAAGACACTCAAAAACAATTATTAAAAAAATGACGTAAGTAATATAAGTAAATTTAATAAATAAAAATTTTACCATTAAGAAAACAACATGTAAATAGATCATAGATGTTTGAAAAGTCAAACTATAATTTCCAAGTTAACAATTTGTGGTGTATAATAGCAACAGGGAAGTAGACAAAAAAACAGGTATAAAAAATTGTAGAAAACTATAAGCAATGATTGGTAACAAACGACAAAGTATTATATCGATATAACAAACGTAAAACACAGGTAACGATAAATTGTAAATATGAACAAATATTTTCCTCTCTTACACAACGTACTTATATCACAGATATCAAATTAATTTAGTAACTAAGGTGTGCGCTAATTACCTGGATGATTTTTCTCTTATTTTTACTAAGCTACCAAATCTAAATTAAATTTTAAATAAAGCTTGAACCTTTATCGAGATCAATATATGTAACAGTCTCACAATACTTTACTATTTTCGAGTATAACATGCATTAAAGTTATAACACAATGATATTAATTTATAGGTACCCAATTAACAGCTGTTAGTCGGTGAACACAAAAATATATATAAGCAATCAATAATTTTGTTTAAAAATTCAATGAATTATTACAAGTAAATGTTTAAGGTTCACTTTTTATTTGCCAAAGGTATAATCAAATTTATTCTTGTAAAAAAATAACGGTAACCTCGTATACTTGGTAAGTTGAAATGGATAGACTGCACAGAGGTTGAGGTGTTGACGTAAAGTCCAAGCAAAGTTACGTAAATTCTAAGCAGAGTTTACGAAGGTTACGAAGAGTCTAAGAAGAGTCTGAGAAGAGGCTAAGAAGAGCCTAAGAAGAGGCCTGAAAAAATATTAACGTCTAAAACCTCTTGCATTTTCAGTGTATGATTGCAGTAAATAAGATATTAATAATAATTAGACACTCACCCTAGGTTTCATGAGGCCTCTTGAAAGTGTTTCCCTCACAGAATTAACACGAGGTGCGAGTAGGTAATAAATGCCTAAAAATTCAAATCGTCTAAGCAAATTGCAGTGGACTTAACGCGATCAATAGTTAATATATGTATTTTTAAAATTACTCACCCTAGATTTTATGAGGCACTCGCGAATCTTTCAGATTTTAATTTAATTAATTAACAAATACGCACACCACGTACTCATTACCTCGATCTACCCAAAACGTGGAAACCTTAATCTCCCGGACGGCTCGATCAACTTTTTATACCAATCTTTTTGTAGTTTTTTATTTTATCATTTCACGCTTACTTTTTCTAAACTAATTTTTGTTAAAAGTTCTTTATGCAAATCAATAGAGTTGTCATTACATTTATTTATTGATAAATTTATAACAATTCAAAAGTCTTCTTCTCGAACTTTGAAACAAAAATAAATTATTTATATATGTGACCAGATATACCAACTAGCGAATTCTCAATATACAGTGTGTTGCATGATTCTTGCTCGAAAAATTTAAGATTTGTTCTATATGTTCTTTTTAAACCGCTACAAATTGGACCATACAAATGAATAAAGACTATTGGTGATGGTACTTTTTTCAAGTTGGACGGCATATGGACACTGAAGAGGACAAGGCCATTAAGATCATAGATAGAACCTGAGTTCCAGCTGATTAGGTGAAAACTTATATAGCAATGGCAATTATAAAAAGTTTGACTATCCAAATACAGTAAAATTTCTAGACGTTACTGTTACCTCCGGAAATCTGTATCTGATTGTGGAACATATTTGTGCGATGACTTATTCGCAGACATTGGTAAATCGGGTTATACAAGCAAGAAAGTCATAAGAGCAATGTTAAGGCAAATTATTGTGTTTGCACTAGAGTATGTTATCAAAACGACCTCATCTTACAATGATTTGAAGGAAGAAAATATACTGGTGGACCATGATCTGAACACTAAACTCATGAACTTCGAATTATGAATGAATTAATAACTTCTCGTGGAACTTGAGTATATTGTGCATCTCAGTTATTTCTATGTCATCCATATGGACCTGAAATAGACGTGTGACCGTTAGGTAAAATATTATATTACTTGGTAACCGGAGATTTACCTTTCGATAACTCAATGTTGCAAGAAGCTGATAAAAGTTCTGCGCTGTCATTATGGCATTCCGCACAAGCTGGGTGCGGATTGTAAAAATCTTATAAAACAGATACTTCAATAAGAGCCAGAGAAAAGATCGAACCTATTATCCATTATAGAGAATTGGTGGATAATTCAATTTGTTGCGTAGGAAACTCTTTGAATACATTGACATCTCTCATCTATTTGGTGATAAGAAAACCAAGGATGAAAACTATTCGACCTTTGACAAAATTTTAAATTTTGTTATATTATGTGATATTTCTATTTTCTTAAACCTTGAAAATGCAGATAATATTAATCTGATTGCAAAACATAGACATTTTTTCAAATGAAATCAATACTTTTGAACTGAAAATCTCGCTGACAAATGACTGCTTAAATAGATTTAATCAAATAGATGTATTTCACATACATTTTTTTATAGAAATTCACGTTATAACACACTGAACTCAAATATTTAATAAATAGTCTACGGGTGTGTATGTATGATTTGAATGGCTCAAATATATACTTGTGAAGATAAATTTCAATATTTTTGCCTTTCTGCGTTTGGTTCGAAATCTCAAAAAGTGATTTCTTTCAAATTTTAACAAAATCGGCTGATATTAACCCGTACCTCAAAGACCTTGAAATGTCCGATGTATCGCTTATGGAAAATATGCCTTTTTGTGATGTTGGGGCCATTTTGGAACCTTATAAAAGTCTTATGATAGTTTCATTTAAAAAGAATTTTTAATTCGTATTTTCTGAACAATTCGGAAGATGAAACTTTTCCACCCAGGAATATAGGCCGGTATAACTTTTATTTGGTCAGAAATTTAAAAGAAATTTTATTGATTATTCTTATAGGAAAAATTGCGTTGAACACGATGGTGACATTAAAAAAATTATGAAACATAGGCTCCATTGTTAAAAACAATGGTTTTTAGCGAAAAATTCTAATTTTTTGAAGTTTCCAGATTTTTTAACGAAAAAGGTGCGTCGGACAAATAAGTTCATATATGAAAAAAGAAGGATTTTATCAATGCGTGTCGTTTGAGAGCAACCTTTTATCTTTGACCGTGCAATTGTTATAAACAAATTAAGGATCCTAACTTAACAAATTTTTCATGCTTAGCGAAAGGTCATACGGATATTTTATGGTAGTCAAAATACTGCATTTTGTTCACAGAATTTACAGTTTTTTTATGTGTCGATATCTCGCACATTCTGTAATTGTTTAAAAAAATAAGTTGATTTGTTTATTAAGAATTTTAAATTTTCCATGGCATTTTTTGCACTCTCCACCCTCGGCAATCGATAAATATTGATAAAAACTACCATTTCTGTGTAGTCTTTCCCCTTTTTTCTTTGGTTTTACCCCCGTCAACGTTTCTTTAAAAAATGCTTAGTAAATAAATGAAAAATGTCGGCTCAGGAACATCGCATCGAAGAAATAGGGTAGTTTCCTTCAACAAAATTTATAAAATATTATTGCACCTGTTAAACATATATGTATTGTTAGTTGCCTAACAAGTAGGGAGGTATACTAAGATTTTAGGTATAATATTTAAACAGCCCGCCTTGATGGCAATTTATTAGGTACTAATTTTACAGTTCCTTTTTCAGTTGGTAACATTTTTGTAACACGTGTTTCCTGTTTCCTGTATAAATCTGTATGATGTAGTTATGGTTGATACATTAAAATATATATCGTTCGACACGGCATATTTTTATTTGTGAAATCCGACTTCATTAAACAGGTTATTGGCCCAGACACGACGTTGTTTAAATAGGGAAATCTGTCGGTCGATATATATCGACTTGAACGTGACTTTTATATAAAAGTCACGTTCAAGTCGTGCAGTGTTTTAATTACGTTCGAGTCGTATTATAAAAACAAAGTGTAAAAACTTTCATGATGGCGTCAAGTGCAGCGATTAAATTCGATTCTGGAAATATCTCTAAGTTTGATGGGTCAAATTTTCAACTATGGAAATTCAGTATTACTATTTTGTTTAAAGCAGAGAAACTACTTTCTGTTGTCAATGGTACAGACAGTGAACCAGCAAATCAAAGTAGTGCTGAGTGGAAAGCATGGGACACACAAAATTCAAGAGCTCAAGTTATTTTGTTGACGACCATTACACAGGATCAAATGCAACATTTGATAAATTGTGAAACTGCATCCGAAATGTGGTCAAGGTTAATCGCAATACATGAACAAAAAACCGAGATATCTAGAGAACTACTTTGGCAAAGATTTTACGAGTATAAAATGCCCGAAAATTCGAAAATTGCAGAACATATTTCGTCAATTGAACTATTAGTTAGACAACTAAAAGATGTAAAAGAAACTATTAGCACCAGTGCAATGTGCTCCAAAGTAATTAACAGTTTACCCTCCAGGTATAATGCTTTTCGTACAGCATGGGATTCTGTGCCTAGTAAAGATCAAACATTTGAAAATCTAGCAACAAGATTACTCAAAGAAGAGACCAAGATGACAAATGATGACACTGAAGTGTCTCGTCTTGCTTTAGAAGTTAAGGCTTTGCAAAGTAAATTGGAAGCTACAAATGTTAAGAAACAAAACATAAAAGAGTTGAAGAAAAATAGCAGCTGTAATTATTGTAAACGCAAAGGTCATTGGGTACGTGAGTGCAGAAAAAGAATAGCAGATTTGAGAAACAATGAAAGAAATTCAGAAGGTTCGTCTCAAGGTAAAAAGGTTTCTAATTCAGCGTATATATGTGACATTACATCACTATATCTATCGAACTCCAGCGTAGATAAAAATGAGTGGATATGTGACTCAGGTGCAAGCATGCATATGACTGGTGAAAAAGGTTGGTTTACAAAATTAGAATCTATAAGTGAACCTATGTTTGTTAAAATAGCGAACAACAAGTTAATTTCTGCAGCTGGTAAAGGTACCATTGAAATACAAGCCTATGTTAAAGGTCAGTGGTATGATAGAACCATAAATAATGTTCTCTATATACCAGAACTTAGCCACAGTTTATTTTCAGTGGGAGCTATGACAGACAGAAATTTTACTTACCACTCTTATAAGAATAAATGTGAATTTCGTGATATTGATGGAAAAGTATCATGTGTTGGAATACGCAGAGAAAATTTATGGGTCATGAAGTTCGATATAAAACCTACACCAGTATGTAACTTGGCTAATAAAAATTCATTAAAACTATGGCACGATCGCCTAGGACATGTCAATTGCAATACTATTAAGAAAACAGCTGATTTAGTAAAAAATTTGAAAATTGATAATAAAGAAGAATTTGTCTGTGAGACGTGTCAGTTTGGCAAACAAGCAAGAAAACCACATAAAACGTTAGCTAGAGAGAAAACAAAAATTCCAGGTGAAATGATTCACACAGATGTGTGTGGACCGATTAATATTTCATCCCCAAGTGGATCAAGATTTTTTGTTCTATTTAAAGACGATTCTAGTGGCTATTGTACTGTCTACTTTCTCAAGCACAAATCAGATGTTCTTAGCAAATTTAAAGAATACAAAGCTCTCGTGGAAAACCAAACGGGTAACAAGCTTAAAATATTAAGAAGCGATCAAGGTAAAGGTGAATATATTAACAGAGAATTCAAAGACTTCATAAAGAATAACGGTATATCTCATGAATGCTCGGCACCATATATGCCTCAACAAAATGGGCGAAGCGAAAGGCAATTAAGAACAATCGTAGAAAGTGCCAGAACTATGCTGATTAACAAAAATGTGCCGCAAGAACTGTGGCCTGAAGCAGTTAACACGGCAGTATATATACAAAATAGAACAGCTTCGAGTCAAGTAGAGAATATGACACCATATGAGAAGTGGTTTGGACGAAAACCAGACACAAAACACATCAGAATTTTTGGAAGTACAGCTTATATGTCAATTCCACCACAATTTCGTAAGAAATTCGATCCAAAATCCAGAAAATTATTGTTTGTTGGTTATGATAGTTACTCATCAAATTATAGACTTTGGGATCCCGAAAAGAGAAAAATCGAAGTAAGCTGTAATGTTAATTTCAATGAAAATGAAACTATGAAAATTAAAAAAGAAACATTTTTATTAGAATTTGGAATATTAGGAGATAACGAGGAAAATGACATACGAGAAGAAGATAATGAATGAAGAGAGTTTAGAAATATCACAAAATAACACTGACAAACCGATGACGATGAAGATTTTGAGTATAATGGACATTTTGACGCAGAAAATGACAATATTAATGAAAGACAGTTACGTGATAGAAACGCATTGGCTAGACCTGTTTATTATGATGCAACTGCAAACTATTGTGCAATTTCGGAACCCATCTGTTATGAGGACGCTATAAAGTGTAAAGACTCTCGTGAGTGGCGTCGGGCAATGCAAGAAGAAATGGATGCGCTTAAAACCAGCAATACATGGGGCTTAGTGAAATTACCCCAAAATGCTAAAGTAATAGACAATAAATGGGTCTTTCGTGTTAAAACTGATCAAGACGGTAATCCATTACGTTTTAAAGCACGTCTTGTCGCGCGTGGCTTCATGCAAGAAAGGGGGATTGACTATGAAGATACTTTCGCGCCGGTGGTGCGGTATGATTCGGTTAGAATTTTGTTAGCGTTAGCTACTGAAAATGACTTAATAATTGCTAATTTCGATGTACAAACTGCATTTTTGTATGGTGATTTAACAGAGTGTGTGTACATGAAGCAGCCTGTGGGTTTTGAAAACGAGAATAAGTTGGACATGGTTTGTAAGCTAAATAGGAGTTTATATGGACTCAAACAATCCCCCAGATGTTGGAATCGTAAGTTTGTTTCATTCCTGAGTAAATATAACTTCAAACAATTAAAAAGTGACCAGTGCGTTTTTAACGGCAGTTTTGCAAATGCCGATGTATATTTAGCCATTTACGTGGACGATGGTCTGTTACTGTCAAAATCACAAAGTGCTATTACTGAACTTATTAACACTTTGCGACAAATGTTTAAAATAACTGTGCATTTAAACAATAATAAATTACAATTTGTGGGCCTCGAGATTGAACAAGATCTGTGTGCAGGGACAATCTCTATTCATCAACAGGTCTACATAACAAAATTGCTTAATAAATTTAATATGACTAATGCTAAACCATTAAAGATACCTGCTGAACCCAGTGCTCCTTTGTCCTCATCAGGGAATAACTTAAATTGTAATAAGGCTCAACCATATCATGAAGCAGTTGGTTCACTAATTTTTCTGGCTACAACAAGTCGTCCAGACATTGCATATGCAGTGAATCAAGTAAGTCGATTCTTTAATAATTGGACTGATGAACATTGGCAAGGCGTGAAACGAATATTTCGATATTTAAAACATACTATTCATTATAAAATTGTGTATTCTAAAACTACAAAAATTGAGGTTATGGGCTATACCGATTCAGACTTTGCTGGCTGTATAGATACTAGAAAATCTACTAGTGGCTACGTTTTCATACTTGCAAACGGCCCTATTACATGGAAGTCTCAGAAACAAAACGTAGTTGCACAATCGACAACTGAAGCTGAGTATTTAGCATTGGCCCTTGGTGTTAAAGAGGCTCTGTGGATAAAACATTTTCTTAGAGAAGTTAATATCAACATTTCAACTGTAAAAATTAATGTTGACAATCAATCGGCTATTAAATTATCGCAGGCATAACAACTTCACAACAGGACCAAGCATATTGATGTAAAAGTACATTTTGTGCGTGATGAATGTGAAAAAGGCAATATATCCGTAAGTTATGTGAATTCCAGTGATCAGTTGGCAGATTTATTTACTAAAGCACTTACAAAAACAGTTCTGAATAACTTACTTGATATGTTAAATTTGTCAATGGTTTGAAACCATGTTTTGTAACTATGCTTGTTTCACACTTTTTTGTTAGAATTAAATTTTGTTTGCTATGTAAAATCTTGTATAAGTGGGAGTGTTAAACATACATGTATTGTTAGTTGCCTAACAAGTAGGGAGGTATACTAAGATTTTAGGTATAATATTTAAACAGCCCGCCTTGATGGCAATTTATTAGGTACTAATTTTACAGTTCCTTTTTCAGTTGGTAACATTTTTGTAACACGTGTTTCCTGTTTCCTGTATAAATCTGTATGATGTAGTTATGGTTGATACAATAAAATATATATCGTTCGACACGGCATATTTTTATTTGTGAAATCCGACTTCATTAAACAGCACCATCAAAAAATATACTAAATATATATTTCATATATCATATTAAAGAAAGTCCTAATAATCACATGCAAGAATAAATTGGTTTTCAAAATAACAAGGCGGTAAATGATGACGTATATAATAAGAATTCAATTTTAGAGATTTTCATGCTTTCTTTATCATGTTGGCCGTAGTGCTCGGTAGACCTGTTGTGTATTTGTTGTTTACATTGTGTTGATTTTTCGTTATAAATTATAACCTAAAATTTGTTAATATTATTAATAGAAAATCATTTACATACTTTAGCTTACAGTGTACTTCATACTTTAATCAAGTTAAATCCTATTAACAATGACAATACTTTGAAGACAATTAATATGACAATAACGCACGTCGATACTATAGCCACACTACTCTGTGCTCTCTCTTTGGAATGTAAAATAAAAAAAATACGGCTCAAACAATATTTTATGAATTTCTTGAATATACATTTTTTTAAATATTCAATGTCCCTAATAGGGTCGTTGAACATTGTAGTGTGGTTATAGTATCGACGTGAGTCATTGTCATATTAATTGTCTGTAAATTATTGTTATTGTTATTAGGATTTAACTTGACTAAAATAGGAAGTACACTTTAAGCTAAAGCAAGTATGTAAGTGATTTTCTATTAATAATGTACTGTTGCAGATATGTTTTAAAATAGAAAATAAAATTTAAAGTGTTTAGGTTATAATTTATGATCAAAAATCAACACAATGTAAACAACAAATACACAACAAGTCTACCGAGCACTACCTCCAACATGATAAAGAAAACATGAAAATCTCTAAAACTGAATTCTCATTATATACGTCATCATTTACCGCCTTGTTATTTTGAAAACCAATTTATTCTTGTATGTGATTATTAGGACTTTCTTTAATATGATACATGAAATATATATTTAGTATATTTTTTGATGGTTTAATAATATCTTATAAATTTTGTTGAAGGAAACATGAAAGATAATAAAAAAAAAAGGAAAATTTTGAGCCTACATAGACCTCGATCCATTAACTAGAACTGGAGATATAGACCATTTTGTGCTTACGACTGTCAATTGTTTATTAATTAATTTTTTGAAAACAATCCTGTGAAAACAAAGTTATTATGTTGCACTAACTAATATTCAATTGTCACACAAATCCATGGGTTTCATGCATTTTGTGATTTTATAACAATTAATTTATAAACGTCGTACAACGTTCTTCAGTGTTTACGCAAATCATTAATAAACAAATTAGCTTATTTGTTTAAACAATTATAAAATGCATGAGATATCGACACACAAAAAAAACTGTAAATTCTATGAACAAAATGCAATATTTTGACTACAATAAAATATCCGTATGTCCTTTCGTTGAACAGGTTTTTTTTTTTTAATTTAGGTCCATTAATTTGTTTATAAAAATTGAATGGTCGAAGATAAAAGGTTGCTACAAGTCTCAAACGACGCGTATTGGTGAAATATTAGTTTTTTATATCTGATTTTTTTTTATCCGATGCACCGTTTTCGTCAAAGAACAAAAAACCTCAAAAAATGAGAATTTTCGCTAAAAACCATTGCTATTAACAATGAAGCATATGTTTTATCATTTTTTTAATGTCACCATCGTGTTCAGCGCAATTTTTCTTATAAGAATAGTCAATAAAATTGCTATTTTAAATGTCTGGCCAAAATCGATGATTTTGATTTTACAACGACCAGCCTAATACATGGGAAATTTAATAGTGTCGGGAGGCACCTGCTATTATTACCTAATATTGTCCAAATTTGGAGGTATTTTTTTTAAGATCTGGAACAAGTCTAGACTTGTCCCTCTAGAGGACAAGATAAAAAAATACAGTTGGTTTTTTGAGTAGCTAGAGTAATTTTGATTATGAATTCAAACAGGCACCTATTAAATACCATAAACCTAAACGTAGACACACTACATATATTAGACAATCGCCAAGGGGACTATACATTTGAAAACATTCAGAGAATATCCATTAGTCACTGACATTGTCAGTGTTGGAGCTGGGGATTCGAACCTAGTACACTAAGTGTGTTCGCCATACTGCAACACATTGTATCCTACTTCGCCACTCTGCCGGTGTCAATTATTTTTTTATTTTTCATCCTATTTACTGATTTTTAGGAGACTCTTTGCACATTGTATACTTTAAAACAGATTTCATTAATCTAGAAAGAACACAATAACCTTTTCAAGAACTCAATATATTTTTTCGTCCAAATAATGACTGAATATTTCTTGGCTGAAATAATGAAACACACCGTACTAGGAACAAAATGCTTTATAAATTTAATATTTCATTTTATTCACTGTAATAAACAACCGTTATATTTCTATAGAAAATGTAACTCAACTGCTATTGCTATTATTTTGTTTTAAGAGTAATTCTTTGGAGTTCACCTCATTATAAGTCTCAAGCCTCCTGGTTACGTTATAATTGCTCACCAGCTGCTCGAGTACAAAGGATTTGAAGAGCTTACCACTAGAGTTAAGTAGTTGTACAGTGTGCTCTCAGCTATGTATTTATAAACGATTAATAGATCTTATCTTATAAGTTTATTATTGTTAAGCTCCATTGAAAATTAAGAATTGAAAACACGATTGAAAAATAGAACCATAACTGATTTAAATTTCTCATATTGTTTTTCAAGTGTTCATAATACTATATAAATCAGCTGGATAACAATTTACGTCTTAAACGTCTAGTTTTAGTTATATGCGTTTTGGTAATTATCCAATCAGAGCTCATAGTTTTTAATTGAATGCAATAATTTTGAATGATCATATGAATTATCATTTAAAGAAGAGCAGAAGCATGGAGCGATACTTCGGAAGCATACAAAATGTTAGTTAATATGAAATGGGCCAAGTTAATTTTATGGTTGAGTTTTTTGAGAAGAATACGGTTTTCTGGATTTAAGAGATAAAATTTTGTTGTGAGAACTTAAATTTGCACCGATTCTCTTACTTTAAAACACGTTACTTTCTCCAGGATGTGAAAGAAAAGCATGTCTATTTTACAAAACTTTCATTCTATTAAAATTCGTCAAAAAATTTAAAATTTTTATTTTTTTAATCGCTAATTTACTTATGCGGAAAAAGAATTTAGCAACTCTTTGATATCTCTTATTTTATAAGATATCTCTATTAAGGGAGAGAGGGAATGATAAGGGAGTGATGTAAATAATTTGTAGGAGTAAAAACAGCAAAAATTGTAAATCTTTTGTAATGAAAGGTTTGAATTTTATTCAGAATATTCGTGTACTTACGATGCCGAAGATACGAACAGAAACAAAATAGTTTCGGGAATAAAGTCAAGGAATCGATTGTGGAAGCCGTTACTTTGTGATAGTTAATCATGACGATATGAGAAGGAAAACTACTTTGTTTTCTACCACTAAAATTTATTGTAACATACACGTTACTGCAGTTTCGGTACTTTAACGTACCATTTTCAAACGTTGATTCAAATGAATGAATTTACAAAGGGTTGTGTTAATTTATACTAAGTACCTAATTACATTATTCTGGGTATTAATTTATCAGATATTAGAAAGCAATAAATATTAAGAATTTTGAATAAGTAATAAATTATGTAAATAAGTTTATAAGGGATTATTTTAATGCATTAAACAGATATTAGAAAGCAATAAATATTAAGAATTTTGAATAAGTAATAAATTATGTAAATAAGTTTATATGGGATTATTTTAATGCATTAAACAGGGTGGATTGATATAGGTCCAACTGGTCATTTAGAAGTTTACTTTCGGGATTTTTGTTATATTTGATAATTTCAAATATAACAAGTTTATTTTCGGGATTTTTGTTATATTTGAAATTATCAAATATAACAAAAATCCCGAAAGTAAACTTCTAAATGACCAGTTGGACCTATATCAATCCACCCTGTTTAATGCATTAAAATAATCCATTATAAACTTATTTAAATAATTTATTACTTATTCAAAATTCTTAATATTTATTGCTTTCTAATATCTGTTTAATGCATTAAAATAATCCCTTATAAACTTATTTACATAATTTATTACTTATTCAAAATTCTTAATATTTATTGCTTTCTAATATCTGATAAATTAATACCCAGAATAATGTAATTAGGTACTTAGTATAAATTAACACAACCCTTTGTAAATTCATTCATTTGAATCAACGTTTGAAAATGGTACGTTAAAGTACCGAAACTGCAGTAACGTGTATGTTACAATAAATTTTAGTGGTAGAAAACAAAGTAGTTTTCCTTCTCATATCGTAAAGTCAAGGAATTTTAGTAATGAATAAATACGAAATACAAACTAAAATCATGAGAAAATAATTAACTAAGCAAAAATATCGAATATGACCATTAATAAATACATGATTAACGTACATTTGTAATGGTATTTATCAATAACGGGTCACTTTATGGGTATCAAGCAAGGGTATAACATATCTTTTATCTAAAACATTATTTAAGGAACCTAGAATAATCACTTCAAATTCTAAGCTCTATGACAAAGTTTAGGGATAAAGAGCTTTACAGGTAAACCACTCATGGCTTCCATGCTTTCACTTTCAAATTCAAGGTGCCCAAACAGCGAATGTTGTTATACACCATAAAGTATCGCAAATCAAAAACCAAGTTTTTTGTCGACATTTTGAGCAACTTCTGTAGTTTTATTAACATTTATCATTGTTTCATCGATTTCTTTATAGTCCTGAAAACAGAATATATCTATCAAAATACTTAATTACTATAACAACCAATTGTAATTATGGTTTCGATATAACAATAATTAATAACGAAACCTAATCTACAATAAGCGTAGAAGAGATGTTACGAAATTTAGTAATGAATTACTTCCACATCCACGTAGTTGATTGGAAGTATCGTAAAAAGAATTTTTTATTTGTAGAAATAGGTTTAGAATGTAACGAAACGTCGAGATTTTAAATTTGAACAAAAAAACTTTCTATCTGTCGGTCTGTAACTTTTTTTGACCACACGATATATCTGGAACGGATTAGGACTTGAAATTTTGTACACGTATGTACTATGACGAGATCTGGAACTGGATTGTTTTTTGAACTTATGCCGTGAACATTTGGGGGGTAAATAGGGGTGAATAGGAGGAAATAACTAAAGCAAGCTGGTAAGAGTACAAAATTTTGGAATTTGGTTTTTATGCTAGAAATCAAACACTCAGATTTCTTAATAATATTTCCACCCCCCGCACCCCCCCCCCCCCCACTCCATTATTAAAGGGGTTGATAAAACAAAATTGAGATATTCACTTGAAAGTTGGTACACGGTTGGGGGTTAAATAGGGGTAAATATTGGAAATTAAGTAAAGGAAGCTGGTAAGAGTACCGAAACTTGAAATTTGGTATATAAACTAGATGTCAAGGCCTCAAATTTCTTTACAGAATTTCCTCCACCACCCCAACTCCGTTATTAAAGGGGTCGATGAAACAAAATTGATATATTCACTTGAAATTTGGTACACGTATATATTATAACGATACCTGGAACTAGATTATATTTTGAAATGATTCCGTTGAAGGGTTGGGGCAAATATTGGAAGTAAGTAAAGCAAGCTGCTAACAGTATAGCAACTTGGAATTTGGTGTATATACTAGAAGCCAACGCCTCAGATATTTTTATAATATTTTTCAATTCCCCCACCACCTCCACTCCATTATTAAAGTGGTTGCTAAAATAAAATTCAGATATTCACTTGAAATTTAGTAGATGCATATATTATAACGACATATGGAACTGGCTTATATTTTGAGATGATTCCGTTGAAGGATTGGGGGATAAGTAGAGGTAAATAGGGGAAATGAGTACTGCAATGCTAGCAAGAGAACAGAAACTTGAGATGTGATGTATACACTAGAAGTCAAGGCCTCAATTTTTTTTGTAAGATTGTCCATCCCCTACCACCCCCACCCCATTATTAAAGTGGTTGATAAAATAAAATTAAGATATTCGCTTGAAACTTGGTACACGTATATACTATGACGATATCTGGGACCAGGTTATATTTTATTATGACATCTGCCTCAAGTGTTATTAAAATTCTATGACCAATTATTTTCACATACTATAGTGCAAATGTAGTCAAGATGTTTTTCTTTAAAAAGACTTGGATGGAAAATCTGGAAGTAGTGATTCCTTAGCCAGCGGTTTTTTTTTATCTAATAAGTATATTTGAAACAGGATTTGTTTCGAGAGACAATGTGCCATTTCTGAATCAGCCTGTATAGCAAATTTATAAGGTTCATATGTAGTACTGACTGATTATCATTAAATTTTCTATGTACATTTCTTTAAATTAACATCAGGATGTGTCACAAAAAGTCATGTTTGAAATTGACAACACAGAAGGCATAGAAAACAAAACTAACATCACTCCCATAAGAAGATGAAACAGTCACCACAAGCATCTGGGCTTTTCAGTTCTTTGATATTACTGCAGGTAGGGTCTGTCTATTAGTGTTCAACTTGGCATTACTTTTTAACCATTCCATAAATTTTCTGTATTTGTAATTTCACATTTAATTTCTTCTAATGAGAAGAACGCAGGCTTTAATTGTTGATCTGAATTTTGTTGGAGGCAAAATTTTCATACTGTTTGGGTAACATGTTATATATTTTAATACCGTAGTATGTATATTTAACATCAGTTTGTTCCCGGGTAAGCCCTGTAAATTCAGGACATACTATCTCTGTATCTGATCTCGTACTGATGCAAATCAGCATGTGTATTAAAATCATTCAAATAATTGTGTACGTATGAAATACATTTTGATGCATATGTGCAAGGCAAGGTAAGTATGTTAAGAGATTTAAAAAGATATTTAGTGTCATCACGGTCAGTTTCGTTTTGACCACGACTTCTAGAACACCCTGTATAGTAGATGCATGCAATGCTGTATTCGGCTTACGGCAGCTTATCTCTCGGTTGAGCGAAACTCTCATGAAATGAGTGCCACACAAATTCTTAAGAGTTTTACACGGAAACCCGGTTTATTTCTTTCTTACTCTCTCGCTTGCAAATGAAAAATGTACACTTTTCATTACCCCACATATAAGAGCCAACTTGAAGGTATTGTACGTACTTGTGCACCTACTACATCTGTCGATACTATCATTTTTGGAGTATTCTCGGATTCTTGGCAAGAAACGTAATAATTTGAAGTCTAAACATTTACAACATTTCTTACTTTTTTCTTTTATTATTGTGCCATCACAAATGAATAGTTTTGATATCCTAAGTATTCTAATGTGTATATTACACCAAGTTTGTATGCTAATTTCATACAATTTTTTTTAATTTTTATACCTGTAAAACAGCAGTCTATTTAAGTATGCAATTAAAGTGCTCTGTGGGGAAAGTGGGATAGTATGAAAAACAGACTAATAAATGATACATTTGTTTTTCTTTTGTAATGAGTTTATGTTGAAGTCATTCCCCTAAAGGACATATTAGAGTGGCAAATGTAAACCTTTAGTACACAACCACATCTCCATTATAGCTAACTGGACTTTAGCAATTTGCGTCCCCACCGGTACCTCTTTCTTGTTGTTTTATCCTTTATTCTACCCTTGAATTGAAACTGAATATCTTATTAAACCCCGTCCTGTATGTATCTCATTTATTCTCGATGTTATTTTATACAGGTTTTTTTGTGAAAGAAATTTTTTACTTGATTTACTGTATGATGTGGCATATGTGCAAAGGATACATTACTGGGTATATTTGACAAATTAAAGAACTGCTGCCTAAGGTATCATTATTTCCTCATCCAGATTTCCCATCCAAGTCTCTTTAAAGGAAAATATCCTGACTATATTTGCACTCTAGTATGTGGAAACCATTGGTCAGAGAACATTAATATTCGAGGATTTTGTTCTTTCTAAGAGTATCAGTCGAGTCCTCACTTTGTTAACGTCTTGGCTTATTTCAATTTAAGTGGAATCTGTAGTGTTTGGAAAACTTCCTTAGCGATATGTTGACGTCATTTGTTTACGGACTTTTTTTTTAGATAATTCCATCTCAAGTCTCATCTCGTCAACTAAACGTTTGAGTTGCTTGCACTGGTAATACTCTTGCAATTCCAAAGCAATGTTGACGACTAGACTCTTCGGACGTTTTCTGCATTTTACATCAATTAACATTTCGGTCGTTATTGAAATGTGTACGCATATTGCTCTGTGTTCCAATTACTGATCGTGTAATGTTATCTTTTAGAGATTCCCACAGGGCATTAGGATCGTTATTCCATGGATACATTTCCTGGTATGAAGGGCAAATGATTATCGTATTTACTCTCGGCATAATTTCAGCTTCAACAAGAAGGTATACATGAACAACGGAACACATTTTTATATCTATCATATTCGACTTTGCCCGTATTCTTAAGATGACAGCTCAAGGGGCAGTGGCCTGTTAGAAGGATTGTTATCAACGGTAAGTCTAATTCTTCGAGTTTTAGAAGCCCTGTGGATTTCTTTATTGAATAAGTACTGAATATTTTCTTATGCTGCTTTTCTCACTTTAGAACCTCTTCCGGTATGCCTCCTTTACATAGACTACAAAACAATGCGAGCCTGAGCGGAGCCAGAAAAATAACCTAAAACAGTGATTCCAATGCTATTCGCCTAATTTTGTTCACCGAATCTGCAATTTAGAGAATTGCTAATTTATTTTTTGCAGTTTATATAAAATTAAATTAACCGAAATCTATTCATCGAATGAATAATTTATCGATGTACATAATTTTTTGTAAGTCGGCGTTGCAATTCAATGTCTGAAAATTTTTTGAATTCGTATTTATTTATTCAATTCACTTAAATATTTTTGCTAGGGATAAATCGCTTTGAAATTTGTTACTAGCGAAAAAGGTAAGCCAAAACTGTTATTTGATGGTCATTTATATTATTAAAACAAAAAAGTTGATGTAAATAAGATAAGTATATTGGAAATGCGAAAATTACCGAAAAGTGTAGTATGTGGCACGTTTAGTATCGGAGGGTGGTCACATTATTAAGAAAAGTGGATATCATAACCATGTCGCTGATGCAGCAAATGTAGAACGAGGCATAGTGATGAGCCTTAAACGTGAGAATGCCAAGCATACTCAAGATGCACCACAATTAATTATACCCTGCGCATATGTCGGACTTAGTTCAGCTGCAGCAACAATTTTTGCAAAAGAACTATAAGAAATTTAAGAATTAAACATCAAAATCTTCCTGTTTTGCCTATTCACCGTAGAGATATTATATTTCCAGAGGAGTAGACTAAGTAAAAGAAATTAACGTCTCGTGTAATCATTTTGTTATCCATCCGGGGCGCACGCCGGGGTGTGGTTAGGTTAGGTTAGGTTAGGAGACCTCAACGCTAAGTCCCCCCAGTGGGGCTCACCGTGGGGCTTCATCGACATAACCTGCTCCTCACCAAGCAACGCGAAGAAGATAAAAAACTGGCAAGTCCTTCTGGAAGAATCCCTGAGCGCCCACCGGTTTATAAGCTTCGACATCGAGGACCAAAAAACACCGGATAAGGACCAAGTCAGGTCGAGACCCCCGATGAGCAAGGCAGCCTTCAAGGAAAAACTTAGCCAAGAACTTGCGCTAAGGGGGGCAAAGAGTCCACACTATCAGCACGGACACCGCGTTAATCCAGCGAGTATATAAGGCTAGCCTCATAACCAGGGGAAACAACCCGAACCCAATACGCCTCCCCTACTTGCGGAGCGAGGAGATAGAGAGTGCGAAACGCGACTGTATCTTTGCCAGGAGGAGAGCCACAAGGGTCAAACATAGCCACGAGCCGGAGGAGGAAATACACCGGAAATTCCAGGAGTGTAAGGACAAGAAACGGACACTGTCCAAGAAGATCAAAACCTCCAAGAAAACACATTGGCAGGACCTATGCGATGATCTGGAGACGGACATCTGGGGCCAGGGTTACAAGATAGCCACAAAAGACTCAAGGGGCCTGACACCCCCTATAATCTGTCAAAGGAAACAAGGAAGACAATAGCCACCCACCTATTCCCTCACACGGAGGATGCTTGGGAAAACACTAAAGTGGATCCCCAAATGATCCCCCAATTTACATGCGAAGAAATTGAGAAAGCAGCCCTCAGCCTTAAGAGAGGCAAGAGTCCAGGCCCTGACAAAATTCCCGTCGAGGCCCTAGTCGCAGCCATGGAAGTCGACTCAACGATCCTTCAAGAGAAGATGAATGGCCTGCTCCTGGGGGGAACCTTCCCCAGGCCGTGGAAAGAAGCAAACCTTGTCCTGATTTGAAAGGGGATATACCCGATAGAGACCGCGGGGTCCCAGAGGCCGATCTACCTCATAAACACACTCGGGAAGCTTTATGAGAGCCTCTGAAGGGACAGACTGAACACCAGTATGGATTTAGGAAGGGCAAATTCATCACATGCGGTCGAGAAAATCCAAGAGAAAGCGAGAAATCCCTCCCATAGATTCTGCAGTCTCGTGACCGTAGATATCAGAAACGCTTTCAACTCCGCCTCCTGGAGCCTGATCATCAAAGAGCTTAAAGAGGGGAAGATCTCCGAGTATTTAATCAGAGCGATTGAAGATTACTTCAGGGAAAGGACTACCAGAGTAACAAAAGTAGATAAGGTTGATATGACTACAGGCGTCCCTCATGGGTCAGTAATCGGACCCACACTGTGGAATATTCTGTACGATGGAGTTCTCAGGGTAAACCTCCCCGCGGGAGCCTCGGCCATCGCGATCGCAGATGATCACACCATCATAACGGTAGCAAATGAGACCGATAGCCTGATACACAGGGTACACCAGGCGCTTCACTCTATCGACAGGTGGCTAACAACCCACAAATTGACCCTCGCACCCGAGAAAACCGAGGCGATTATGTTTAAAGGCCACAAAAATAAGCAAACATTGAAATTCAAGGTGAGGGAAGCAGATATCATCTCCCAAAAAACACTGAAGTACCTGGGAATAATCTTGGGCGTCCAAGACACCTTCGGAGCCCACGTGTCCCAAACCTGTGAAAAAGCGGAGGCATGGGCCGCGGCACTCACGAAGCTAATGCCCAATATCGGCGGCCCCAGGTGTAAAAAAAGGACCGTACTACACAACGCCGTGCAATCAATCCTCCTACACGGAGCGCCGGTATGGTACAAGGCTTTAAAGATAATGAATTACGAAAAGATGCTACAGAAGGCTTAGAGGAGGACGCTCCTGAGGGTAGGGAGCGCTTAGAGGACGGCATCCACTAGAGCCCTCCAAATAACCACGGGGATCCCCCCAATCGAAATTCTAGTGGAGGAAAGGAGACAAGTGCACCAAATGGGCGAGACTACCTGCCAGAAGGAAAGAGGTCCGCCAGAGAACGATAGAGAGATGGCAGAGCCTTTGGGACGAGGAAACGGAAGTCGCGCAATGGAAGAAACGTCTCGTCCCCCGACTAAAGTCCTGGCTGAGCTGCAGCCACACGAGCATGAGCTATACATTAACGCAGTTCCTTACTGGACACGGCTCTTATCGCCGAGACACAGAAAGAATAGGAAAGTCTCGGGACGACCGCTGCATATACTGCGGAGTCTCCGATACGCCTGAGCACACCGTCATGCATTGCCCTAGATGGAGAGAAAGACGACAGGCCACCGAGTTGGAAGTCGGAAGCGAACTAAACGTCAAAAATATAGTGTCACTCATGATGGAGGACGAAAGGAAATGGCAATCCATCACAAACATGATAGAGTACATCATGAAAAACAAAGAGACCGAAGAAGGAGAACACCACATGGCGGGTCCAATATAGGAACATAGCAGGAGACACGGAGAAACCCAGAAACACAGTAGCCAGTGGTCGACAGCTATCGAAGACACAGTGTTTATTTTCTCTACTAGATTATACTTCAACTTTCGGCTCGTTCTGATCATTGGTTCGGTACATTTAAAACTTTACCATATCGATTTTATCAATTGTATACCCTACATGGCTTGCAGAAAAACATAGCTGTTCCCTTGGTATTTGCTTTGCTGCCTGATAAATATAAAGCGACGTATGTCAAATTTCTTAGGAAAGTGAAGAAACTTGAACCAGCAGTGTCGTCACTTACCCTCTTAACAGATTTTGAATCTGCTATGATTCGTGTATTGAGAACCTTCGTAGACATGTTACATGTGTCCTCGCCACCCCTCGGTACAATTCACCACAACCACCAACAAGTGTCAGTCTGCCACTGAGGAGTATTCTTCCAGTAGGACTTCTGTTGCTTTTCTCACTTTAGAACCTCTTCTTAGTGATTGTTTGCATTCGCAGGCAATTTTAGTTTCAAATGTATGAGACTTGTTAACCTTTAATGCTGCCTGACGGAAATGCAGCAGCAGGTAAATAATTTTATCGGAAACGATTTCGAAAAAGAAAAATTCCCATGGTTCTGAAGTAAATGAGCAAATTTTGACGGCTTTTGAAGCAGATCCTATCAGCAGTATTCGAAAAGTAGTTAATCAACTTAGTTTGTCCATATAGGAAGATTGGACAGCTCTTAGGATTGAAGGAAAACATTCATTCCACTATGCGTCTGTTCAGGGACTCGAAGAAGGTGAGTTTGACCTTTTGCCGTTTTGTGTTTAATGCCGATCTGGAAGACGTTTCCTTAAAAGTATTTTGTGGACAGACGAGTCGAGGTCCTCTCGAGAAGGAATAACAAATTTTCATAATCTTCATTAGAGGCAAATGAATTAATTATTAGTTTTAGTTACATTTGTTTTACTTAGAACTGGAAACAAAAGTAATAAAATGATTAATAATTATTTCATTTTCTTTCCTCATTAAAAATGTAATCTATAAGAATAGGTTCCTTTTTTAATTTAATGAACTAGGTATGTCTATTCTGTCATAACTATTTCAATATTTTGAGGTAGTGCCGTTCTTGAGCAAATTTTACTTAAAATAGCAAAATAAATTCAAACCCACGTATTTTTTATATTATTACTTCGGCATTTATTTTTGTACTGTTTCATCAAAGATTATATTAAAGATATTAAAAAAATATATTTAAGAAGGCTAAAAGTATTTATTACCATAAAAATAACTCACCTATTTCGCTAGAATGTATTAAAGAGCCGATATCTCAAAAATGGCGAGACTTTGTATGAGAGTAAATATGATCACATAGATTACAAAGTACCCCAACTATCACTCAGTGAAAACTTTCTATCGATGTAGCAAATACCCCCTTTGCCCTTAGAATCTTTTTGTTCAAGCATTCCTGAGTACATACCCATAGCACAAATTTCTTCCTAGCCTCCTGAGACCCTCTGTCCATTCAAGTGGACATGAGAGATTTTATTTATTATATTGTTGATAGTACAAATATAGTGGTTAAAACCTCATAGTCAACTAAATGGATCATTACGGATCGCCATCTAATGAGCATATGCCTAAACAGTCGCCATATTTTAGAGTTTTTAACATATGTTCACGATTGTGGACAATGGCGACTTTCCGCAAAGCGAAACTTGACAATAAGTACCTGTTTTTAATGATTCTTAGGTATTTTTTGTGCAATTTAAAATCGGGAAACTAATTATTAACATTTAATTTCTCTTATTATTGCAAATGTTCATATTAGAACCACGATATTTATCTATTTTAGCTATCTTTGGACGGTCCATTAGACATTGGGTTTATGTGACAATGTTTATACGTGAATAGTCTAACCCCGCTTTTTGCAAAATTAAGAAGAGCTTTTTGATTTTCTGGCATATTTGGCAATAAAGATTATTTAAGACCCGGAGATAATGAGGATTATGAGAAGCTGTTAAGACTGTAAGAATCTGATACTTCGGATTTAGAAGACATAGTAGTTGAAGACGAAAATGAAGATAATTACAATGAATATGAGATTGATGATTTACGTGTGTGTGATGATGATCCTGGGTTGAAAGTAACGCAACAAGTAGACGCTGAATTATTAGAATCTTTCGATGTACTGGAAACTGAAAGAATTAATTAATGCAATGAAACACTGGATAGTGACGATAGTGATGACTTACCATTAAGTGTATACGTTAATCAGAAGAAGGATGTACCCGATCGTTTAACCGCCAAAACCCAACCGAGGAAAAAATCCAACTTAAAGAAAAAAACTAAGGCAAAGTTTACCTGGAAAGAATGTGATACATTTACAGGTACGCACTTTGATCCACCACTAACTCAAGAGACTAAAAATGTGAAAGATATAATTTCACAATTATCGATTATTTTTCCATGTACATCGACGATAGTGATTTTACTAATATTTGTGAATGTCCAAATGTAAAATACATGCTTCTACATCATAAGCCTATACATCTCACTGAGCCTGAAACTAAACACTTCTTTGGTATTGCCATTTTAATATCTTTACTGAAATACCCAAGAGTAAGAATGTATTGGGCAAAGAGTTCACTCTATTGCTAGCTCTATGACAAGGCATAGATTTTTCACCATTCGCAGCCATTTAAAGACAGTGATAGATGATGATACCACGGGGGAGTCCCGTAAAAAAGACAAATTGTGGAGGGTCAGACCAATTATTGAAAGAATCAAACGGGGATGTGTATCCTTGCCAAGGGAAAATATTATTGCTGTGGATGAACAGATAATACCCTTCACAGGTGTGTGTGGTGTAAAACAATTTGTTAGAGTTAAACCCAACCCTGAAGGTTTAAAAGTATTTGTGTGTGCTGCTCCGTCAGGTTTGGTCTTAGACTTTGAAGTTTACCAAGCTAAAGACGCATTTCTATGTGAAGAATCACGTGAACTGGGGGTGGGTGCCTCAGCTGTAATGAGGCTTTCACATGTTTTCATGGACAGATATTTCACTACTATTCCTCTTAGAAAACTTATTAAATAAGAAAATTCATGAAACTGGGACAATAATGAAATCTAGATTGCCACCTGCTGTCCATCTTACACATGAACATGTTTTGCAAAAGTTAGGGCGGGGAATTTCTGAACAGACTGTTCGATTAGATAAAAAAAAACCGCTGCCCAAGGAATCACTACTTCCACATCCAGATTTTTCATCCAAGTCACTTTAAAGGAAACATTTTGACTATATGTGCACCCTAGTATGTGGGAATTATTGGTCATAGAATTTTAATAATATTTGGGGCAGATGTCATAGAAAAATTTGAGGAGTTGGTTTCTACCATATACGTTAAAAATGAAGTTTCTAATTTACCCTACTTATTTTCCACTATTCACAACCTACCACCTCCCGCCCCTTCACTGGAGTCATCTCAATCAGATGTCACTACAATACATACGTGTACTAACTTTCAAGTGAATATCTCAATTTTATGTTATCAATCCCATTAATAATGAAGCGGAGGTGGTGGAGTTTGAAAAATATTAGAAAGAAATCTGAGGCCTTGGTTTCTAGTATATACACCGAATCCCAAATTTCTGTACTCTTACCAGTTTGATTTACTTATTTTCTCCTAGTTACTCCTATTAACCCCAACCTTCCTACGGAATCATCCCAAAATATAATCTAGTTCCAGATGTCGTTATAATATATATGTCTACCAAATTACAAGTGAATATCTCAATTTTATTTTATCAACCCATTTAATAATGTAGTAAGGGTAGTGGAAGGGTTGAAAAATATTATTAAAAAATCTGAGGCCTTGGCTTCTAGGACATACACCGAGTTTCAAGTTGCAGTACTCTTACCAGCTTGCTTTACTTATTTTTCCCTATTCCCTCTGCTTACCCCCACTCCTTCAACGCAATCATGTCAAAATATAATCCAGTTTCAGATATAGTTATAATACATAAATGTACCAAATTTCAAGTGAAAATATAAATTTAATTTTATCAACTCTTTTAATAAGGGAGTGGGGGTGGTGGTGGGATGGAAAATACTAATAAAAAAACCTGAGACCTCCGCTTCTAGTATATACACCAAATCCCAAATTTCTGTACTTTTACCAGCTTGATTTACTTATTTTCCCCTAGTTACTCCTATTAACCCCAACCCTCCTACGAAATCATCCCAAAATATAATCTAGTTCCAGATGTCGTTATAATACATACGTCTACCAAATTACAAGGGAATATCTCAATTTTATTTCATCAACCCCTTCAATAGTAAGGGTAGTGGAAGGGTTGAAAAATATTATTAAAAAATCTGAGGCCCTGGCTTCTAGTACATACACCGAATTTCAATTTTCTGTACTCATACCAGCTTGCTTTACTTATTTCCCCCTATTTACCCATAAATAACCCCCAACCCTTCAACGGAATCATCTCAAAGTATAATCTATTTCCAGATGTCGTTATAATTCATACGTGTACCAAATTTCAAATGAATATCTCAATTTTATTTCATCAACCCTTTTAATAATGAAGTAGGGGTGGTGGGGTTGAAAAATATTATAAATAATCTGAGAACTCGGCTTCTAGTACATACACCGAATTTTGAGTTTCTGTAGTCTTACCAACTTGCTTTACTTATTTTCCCCTATTTACCCCTATTTAACCCCCAACCCTTCAACGGAATCATCTCAAAATATAATCTAGTTCCCTATGTCGTTATAATACATATGCGTACTAAATTTCATGTGAATATCTCAATTTTATTTTATCAACCCTTTTCATATTGGAGTACGGGGTGGGGGTGGAAAAATATTATATAAAAATCTGACGCTTTGGCTTCTAGTACATACACCGAATTTCAAGTTTCTGTAATCTTACCAGCTTGCTTTACTTATTTTCCCCTATTTACCCCTATTTAACCCCCAACCCTTCAACGGAATCATGTCAAATTATAATCTAGTTCCATATGTCGTTATAATATATACGTGTACCAAATTTCAAATGAATATCTCAATTTTATTTTATCAACCCTTTTCATATTGGAGTAGGGGTGGTGGGGGTTGAAAAATATTATAAAAAAATCTGACGCTTTGGCTTCTAGTACATACACCGAATTTCAAGTTTCTGTACTTTTACCAACTTGCTTTACTTATATTCCTCTATTTACCCCAAATTAACCCCCAACCCTTCAACGGAATCATCTCAAAATATAACCTAATTCCAAACGTCGTTATAATACATACGTGTACGAAATTTCAAATGATTATCTCAACTTTATTTTATCAACCCCATTAATAATTGGGTAGGGGTGGTGGGAGGTTGAAAAATATTATAAAAAAATCTGAGGCCTTAACTTCTAGTACATACACCGAATTTCAAGTTTCTGTACTCTTACAAGCTTGCTTTATTTATTTTCCCCTATTTACCCCTATTTAACCCCCAACCCTTCACCGGATCCAGTTCCAGATCTCGTTATAATATATACGTGTACAAAATTTCAAGTCAATATCTTAAACCGTTCCGGAGAAAACGTGCGCACAAAAAAAAAAGTTACAGACAGACAGAGAGACAGACAGAATTTTTTTTTTGCTCAAATTTAAAATCTCGACGTTTCATGACATTCTAAACCTATTTCACGAATGAAATTGAAATTTTTTTTGCGATTACTATACTTCCAATCCACTACGTAGATGTGGAAGTAATAAATATAATTCAGTGGTATGACATGAAAAGTGTACTAGTGGCTTCCACTATTCTTCAAGAAAATCCAACTGATAAATGCAAAAGGTGGTCAAATGCAGAAAAAAAATTCGTGCAAGTAAGGAGGCCAGACATGGTAGCCAAACACAATAATTCAATGGGTGGGACAGATTTTATTGATCGAATGATCGCTTACTACCGCATCAGCGCAAGAACAAACAAATGGACCGTAAAAACTATTTTCCATTTCTTTGATCTAGCAATAACCAGTTCTTGGGTTCTCTACCGACAAGACCAACGAAAACTAGGACATGCAAGAAAAGATATTCTCCAATTGTTTGATGTTAAACTCAAAATTGCAAAACTAGAAAAAACTCAAGAGGATATTTCAACATCCCGGTCTACCCTGATACTCCCAAACAGCAACTTTGAAAGTTTAAGAAAGCGTCAGCATTTACCAATTTTCAAAGGTGACTTGAAAAATTCGGTTAAGTGTAAATATAGAAATTGCAAGAAAACAAAATTTCAATGCGAAAAATGTAGTATTTTTTTTGTGTCACTAGCGAACATAATTGTCTTTATAAATATCACAAAAAAAAAATGTAAGATGATAGTCCTGATGTCCAACCAAATGGACACATTTTTTTTATAGTTTCTTACTAAATATTTTTTTTTAAATTACAGCATGTTCTAATACGTATTCACAGCCAGATACCACAAAAAACAGTTCCTGTTTAACAATTTTTAAAGTTGGGGTCTAAGGAGGCTAGAATATGGTTGGGGTGCTGCGTGGGGCTCTAGTTAGCCTTATGCGATGCGCCCACACCCATCCCTTCAGGCATCTGTTTAGCACTTCACGCACAGTGCTCCGATCCTGCTCGTTTGCTGGCTCTCAGTCATCGCCTGGTTTACATTTGAGTACCTGTTGTAGCCTTGGGCACTAAGTGCGGCAGTAGGTATAGGTGTATATTAGGGAGGGCCGATAAAATCGAAATTTTTGAAATCGAAAATTAATAATTTTATGATATTCTGAAATTTTCTTGCCACACAAAGGGTGTTAAAAGATGTGTTAATATTGTTACGGAAACTATAGTTTTTAGAATTGAAAATCGAGATGATTTCATTAAAAGCAGATAATATTCTAGAACAATAATGCATAATTTTGTTAAACACAAGCAACCTAAAAAGTATCCAAAGCTCTCTAAAGGTGCCCCAGACGAAAGGGTACGTTTGGGGCTTAAGGCGCAGCCATCTTATTGTGGTGAGGTGCAAAATAAACTAGGAGCTACACATTCAATCGTTAACACATTTAAATACTCTGTTTAACTGTAGCAACTAATTTTTTTAAATCATTTGAATTCATAGAATTTTGAAGTAATTTCTGGAACCAGTAAACATGCACTAAATTTAGCAAATTTTTGGAAATGCACTGTTAAGGACCACACTTGCACCAAGAATGCATTTATTTATTTTGCTGTCTATTCTCATAGACTGATACTCCACAATATGCTTGGCATATACAATCTGCAATGAATAATATTAATTGATTTCATGTGCATTGAAACAAGTAATTATGTAGTTGAATTTCATTAGTGCGAATTTAAATTTCCATAAACTGCTTGCTGAGTGCTATAATTTTACTAAAACGTATTAAACTCTTCCTGGAATTACTAATTTACAGCTGGTAAATTATATGCTCACAATTTTATGATGTTAGGTAAATAACCTTGTCTGTATAAAGTGAGCTAGTTAAATTTATAATTTAATTACGTAAATTTGTTTGAAAACATATTTACTTTGATAGGTTATTTTGTATTTATTCGCCCTATTACAAACTCAGAGCCTAACCACCTGGAGAAAATAAACAATGTTGTGTTTTATACGTATTCTGTCAACTTGATTATGATATTAACGCGAACCTGCAGTTTAACGAATGCAACTGAAAAAGTACGTAATTAATGTTCTTCCGGCGCCGCATGAATATTATAAATTCCATCCGTGACGAATAAAAGTTTATAATTCATTTATGAATGGGACAACTAGCTACTAGTTGGGAAGCGCTTACTGCCACAAAATTACTTTATTCTAATATAGGTATCATATAAATTCATAAAAACTCTAAAATGCCTTAACCTGTTGCTAATGTGCTATATTTTTAAACTGCATTTATCTAATTCGGACAAAAAATCAACTCTTTATATATGTCGCAAATCTTTTTCGTTAGACATTCTACTATTTAAAGATTCATAATAGAATAAACAAAGGATTTTTCTTCTTGATGGGAACGATGAGAAACACAACTTCAACTGTTGAATCGACTATTTCTGAATAATAACTTTATCGTCTTTATCACTAACTTCAAAACTAGGTGGTTGTTCTAAGTCCAGTTCCTCCTCCAAATCACTGCTTACATCCTACTGCACCTCAGAGGAAACATCCTGAGTATACGTCCTCTCAGTGTCCATCAATATGCCTATCAACCCGGCAAGTCAACAGAACTAGCATTAAATAACCTGGCTGGGAAAATCACCCAATCTCTACAGGCAAAGGAGATTGTGGTGGCAGCATTTCTCGACATTGAAGGAGCATTTAATAATGCACTGCCCGACTCTTTATACACAGCAGCAGCTGCTAGAGGAGTCGAGCTAACCATAAGTGACTGGATTCGAGCTATACTAGAAAACAGAATCATCACAACGTCTCTAAAGGGGAAACGGTGAGCTTTAGGGCCGCGAGGGGATGCCCACAGGGCGGGGTTCTCTCCCCGCTCTTGTGGTCACTCCTTGTGGACGACCTGCTTGCCATTATCTCCCTGTGGGAAGTCGAGATTCAGGCATATACTGACAACCTAGTCATTCTGATTAGAGGAAAATCTGAAGAGGTACTCTCAAATACCCTTCAAGAGGTACTAGGTGCTATTCACATCTGGTGTGAGAGAGAGAGCAGATGCCTGTTAACCCCCACAAAATGGTAATTACACCCTTCACTAGAAAAAGGAAGCTGGACAACCTGGAACCACCTTCCATATCGGGTGAAATTATTCCATTTGCGGAAGAAGTGAAATACCTAGGTGTCACCCTAGATAAGTCACTCAACTGGAATTCCCACTTGGAAAAGGTAATCCACAAAGCGAGACTGTCCCTGTGGACATGTCGAAAAATTTGCGGAAAATCTTGGGGCATTGGTCCCCAATAATTGTATTGGATATACGTTACGGTCACCAGACCAATGATAGCGTATGCTTCAATAGTTTGGTGGTCGAAATGGCTGCAACAAACGACAAAAACTCTTTGGATTGCAGAGACAAGCATGCTTGGCAATAACTGGTGCAATAAGCACCACGCCGTCAGCCGCTCTGGAAGTCCTCCTGGAACTACCTCCTCTCCATATTTACCTGGAGAGAGAGGCCAGGTGGGCAACATACAGAATCTATCAAGCGGTAACTAATATGCCGCAGGCTAGCATCATGGAGCACAACAAGCTCTTGGATGACTTACACTGTCACAACATCCAGGAAATGCCTTCAGATGTGATGCCTACCTTGATCAACCATGAACTGCCCTTTATTTAAAGTCCTGTTTCCTGTAAGAGACGAATGGGATCGGAACAAAACCGACCTACAAAGGGCAGATAGTTGTTGGTTTACAGACGGCTTCAAAACCCCTGAGGGAACTGGAGCCAGTGTATATAGTCGCAAACCAAAGGTAAGGATAATTTCGAGCCTTGGTGACAATTCGACTATATTTCAGGCAGAAATTCATGCCATTGAACTGCCCAACTAGCACCAAAGTGACAGTAACTGAGATAGGAACTTCGTATGAGCAACCATTACGTAATTGCGACTAAATTTACGACTTTGGTGTAAAAATAACTTCATTTGACAAGTCTACAGTCCCTGCCTCGTAGTTTCTACCACTAATGATTACATTATAGTTACGCAACTTCTACGTAGCTTTCGTGGTACATGGGAACGTGATAGTTACCAGTGGGACGACTTTCGGGTTTTCAGAACTTGAAGGTGGTAAACTATAGTAGCAGCGACTAACTCGCATCACTGAAATGTAACTTCAAAGTTGCAATCACCTTCAAGTAGCTTTAATAGTTGCCGCGACGTTCTGGGAACCTTCACTATTTCTTTAAAGTAGTGGAACTTGTAAATAATATTCATAGGTGTTAATGACGTTACTGCTACCTACAGAACTGTGTACGGCTACTACAAAGTGCAGATCACCTCTGAAATTTACCATGAAGTAAATTTCACCATTTAGTTCCCAATGTTGACCATAGATAAAGTTAATGCAACAAACCTAACCTATATAATATGTTTGCCTAAACTAGACTAGAATTATATGCTGCTATATTATGCTATGCAACATTTTATGTTCAAAATAAGGCAACAAAATTTAATATTTCAACAGTTTTATTACACCTACCTTTTCTTCTATGTCATCTATCACTGTAATAGTATATTATACCAACAAGGTTTATGTTTATTATTAAGTCGTTGATATATGGCTGCATACAAGTAAATTGCGACAGCTGATAGGTTTTTCAATGTGAAGTTAGGTAAATGGTAAACAGCAAAAGCTAGGAACGCGTTCAGTCTAGACTTCAACGTACGGCAAACACGTACGTTCCGAATCAATATCGGGAAAAATGTAACCCTGAAGTGGCAGCGGCAACTTTGAAGAGGTAATTTGTGGTAGTTACAACTTTGCTACGACTTTGAAGTGATACTACAGTTCCATTCGCAGATTTGTGGTAAATATAACTTTAAAATTACGTATTTGCAGTTTTCGTCACTATCGCCAAGTAGCAATTACTTTCAAGTAGCATTTCTTGGTGAAAACGACCTTAAAGTCACATTTTCTGAAATATGCCATATTGATGGCCAAAATTATCGACGTCATTGTTTAACACATGAACCATAATTTCACAATTGACTAATAAATTTAATTTATCGCCATTTCTTCACCAAATACAACAAATTAATACATAAAAAGTAATGTCAAGTTCCGAAGAACAATAAAAAATAGATTTCGGTATCTAGTGTGTCATATTCTCGCATGACATTACACATTTTAAAAACAATATTTTCATTAAAAAATGGACATTTTAAAGGCGCGTGGTTAGATTCGGACGTTTTATCATTATGTTTGTCAGTAAAATTTCATTTGTTTTAATTGTGACCCTTAGACCATTGGAAAATAGCACAAGTTTTGCTGTCTAATATTACCTTCTGATATTCTATTAAATATCTGAGTTAGGGAAATGAGCAAGAACAAGAATCATATGTAAGAATGAAACATAAATATAATAAAATCGGTTGCAAGACAAAGAAGGGGCAACATCGATTTGAAAGAGTAGGGTATGGTAAAGTTTTCTGAAAGTTGCGGCGTCTACGCCGCCACGTCGCCGCTCCGGAGCAACAACGTCATTGGTACTGTACCACCAACTTCTGCCCCCAGCAGGTTAGGAAGTTGAGGTTGCCCGGTTCTCGTTTAGATAGTGGAGACTGGGTCGTGGTTCGGAAATTATTCAAGAAAAACTTTTATTTTTTTTTGTTAGGCGCCAGTAGTCATATTAAAAAAAGCATCTATAACGTACTTGTCTAATTGTACGACTGTGACTACTCAGAGATAATTAATGTTATAGATACTCATGAAATTATCAACACTAAGTTAAAAATATCTGGTTTATTGACTCTATTATAAAACTTGAAATGGTTAATTTTAATTAATTGACATGTTACACCTTATGGTTGGATGTAGCTACTTCCTTACAGAAAGTTATATATTTAATTAATAAGTTTGACTAGGTTGAAGACCAAAAAATTTACAAAATATGACAAATTATTGCTAAGCGGTGATTAAGTAATTAAATTGAAGAAAATTAATAATTAGCTGAAGGCAATATATAACATAAAACAATTTAGAAATGTATAAAAGTTTGTCGAAGGTTGAATAATGTCGTTGAAAGTTGAACGTTGAAAAGAAATGTTGAAAAGCAAATTCAGTTGATACAATTACCACCGGCTGGGTTCTGCAGTAACCAACCCTGGTCCTCGTCTTACTGAATCCTCGTGTTGCCACCACTCGATTATTGACTCCGTAGAGATCCCAAGAATTTAGACGCCGGAACTGTTACCAAACCAAACAACTTGGTGCTCTCATCCAGCGAGGACTATTTCATACCAGGCCACTCCAACCTTGGATTACAAAACTTCTTGGCGAATAGTCTGGTTCTCCTGGATTATAGCAGCCACCCAATTTTTCCTGGCACACAGTTAAGCCAAATGTATGGTAAAATTCCCAATTTAAGGATTAACTTCAAATCTGAAGGGTCAACTTAACATCGAAACTGAAGGGTCAGCTTAAACACCTCATTCCTACAAGAGTTATCATCTGTTACTACGCTTGAAATTACTTGTTTATTAGTGGTCACTCTTAGTGCGTTTGATAAAATCCCCACGTTAATGCGTTACTGGTATATCTCTAAATAAATTACATTAACATGCCCTTCTCGCCCCTACTAATATCGAGTTAAATTCTTTTGAATTTTAATTATTCGACAAGGTTACGAAAACGTAATTTAATAAATTCGAACTGTCTTTAAACCCTTATTAAACCTCAATTACTCATTAATAAAATTTACTTCTAAATATATCTTAATACTGAGTTAAACACATGTCTCGAAATACCCCGTTCATACATTAACATGTCCGCGTCTCTTTCAAGCCACGCGCCGCGAATGAAGGTAATTTGTGATCAACAAACATCGCGTTTAATTATGATAAATTCAACAATTAAATTGCAAATACATGTACAACAAATGCTACAGAAGGTAATTATATTTATATTATCAACTATCTATTAACATACCACACTGGATGAGGTGTTAATCGGACAGCACGTCTGTATCGCTACGAAATCGACCGGAAAATGACCATCACGACCTGTTCGGTTACCGTGTTTGATCTCTAAACAACTAGTTACACTTCTATACGCGAGATGTCGCTTGTAGTGGGAACATAAATCATTCTTTAAATATAATACAAATCTACACAATTACTGTACTGTATCATTCTTATGCACTCATGAGTTCCAATTTAATCAGAATTATCGATTTATAATTTTGTTTATTGATTTTTGGGATTTATTCACTTATACAGATTTCTTCTTTTAAATATTTGTTGTACCAGATGACTTGTAGGTGTTTATCAAGAGAAGTAACAGATGGCGCTTGTATGCTAATTTATAATTTAAAGTTGGATTGACGAACACAATTCCAGATTCCAGATTCAGTAAGACTAGGGCTTTGGGATTGGACTGAAAAATTAAATAATAAGTTTACTGAATTGTGATTTAAGACTACAAAAATTCATTGCTATTAGAATAAAAATTAACAAGTGGCATTCAGGTAATTTTGAATGTCACAGTACATAGCCAGACAAGTTGCAGGAACGTGGCTGGAACGTTATCGTCACCAAAAAATATTCCCCATTTTGGTCATAAACACGTATTAGGAACGTTCCTATTACGTGCCTGTGACTAGTACCAAAACACTTTAAAGTGCCTATAATAGTCATTGCTACGTTCCCGCAACTATTTGTGCTAGTTGGGTGTGTGTACGGAGGCTCGAACAGACGCAACCTAGACACAGATCAATAAAAATATTTTCAGACAGCCAAGCGGCTCTTAAAGCCCTTGGATCCTACCGTTGTATCTCTGAAACAGTTAGGAATTGCCAGAAAGTTCTTGCCCGATTTGGATAATTGGCCACTCTGGTATGGAGGGCAACGAAGTTGCCGATTCCTTGGCCAGAGAAGGTGCGGCAACCAAATTTATAGGTCCAGAACCGGCACTTGGCATATCCGCAAATTCTGCCAAGGCTGCTATCCTAGCCTGGGCTGAATTGAAAACAATCCATCACTGGCAGGAATTACCAGGATTAGTTCACTCAAAGGAGTTTATTACATACCTCTTGAAGTCAAGAACTAAAAAACTATTAGAGTTGAATAGGCTACATCTAAGAACTCTAATTGGCCTAGACACTGGGCACTGCAGATTAAATCATCACCTACACAGAATTGGACTGGTGGAAAGCGCCGAATGCCGTCTGTGTTTGGAGGATGATGAAACGGCAGAGCACATTTTATGTACTGTAAAGGTATATTGCTTGATGTCTAAGTGATATCGATAACGTTAGCACACGGCAGTCATTAAATTCGGAGGCTGGGTCGTGGGAAAGGATTATTGTAATATAAAAATTTTATTCATTTATCTAGATGTTCAAGTTAGCATCTAGATGTTATTTTATTTAACACTAATATTATAGCAAGTTATGCCTGGGCGCCAGTCGAATACTTCGACGAGGGTAGAGGGGAATCAAGACACTCAAAAACATTTATTAAAAAAATGACGTAAGTATAATAAGTAAATTTAATAAATAAAAATTGTAGAAAACTATAAGCAATGATTGGTAACAAATGACAAAGTATTATATCGATATAACAAACGTAAAACACAGGTAACGATAAATTGTAAATATGAACAAATATTTTCCTCTCTTACACAACGTACTTATATCACAGATATCAAATTAATTTAGTAACTAAGGTGTGCGCTAATTACCTGGATGATTTTTCTCTTATTTTTACCATTTTAGCTACAAAATCTAAATTTAATTTTAAATAAAGCTTGAACCTTTATCGAGATCAATATATGTAACAGTCTCACAATACTTTACTATTTTCTAGTACAACATGCATTAAAGTTATAACACAATGATATTAATTTATAGGTACCCAATTAACAGCTGTTAGTCGGTGAACACAAAAATATATATAAGAAATCAATAATTTTGTTTAAAAATTCAATGAATTATTATAGATGTTTAAGGAGCACGCGGCCCCAAGGTTCACTTTTTATTTGCCAAAGGAAAAATCAAATGTATTCTTGTAAAAAAATAACGGTAAGCTCGTATACTTGGTAAGTTGAAATTGATAGACTGCACAGAGGTTGAGGTGTTGACGTAAAGTCCAAGCAAAGTTACGTAAATTCTAAGCAGAGTTTACGAAGGTTACGAAGAGTCTAAGAAGAGGTCCTAGGTTTCATGAGGTTTCTCGAAAGTGTTTCCCTTACAGAATTAACACGAGGTGCGAGTAGGTAATAAATGCCTAAAAATTCAAATTGTCTAAGCAAATTGCAGTGGATTTAACGCGATCAATAGGTAATATATGGATTTTTAAAATTACTCACCCTAGATTTTATGAGGCACTCGCGAATCTTTCAGATTTTAATTTAATTAATTAACAAATACGCACACCATGTACTCATTACCTCGATCTACCCAAAACGTGGAAACCTTAATCTCCCGGACGGCTCGATCAACTTTTTGTAGTTTTTTTATTTTATCATTTCACGCTTACTTTTTCTAAACTAATTTTTGTTAAAAGTTCTTTATGCAAATGAATAGAGTTGTCATTACATTTATTTGTTGATGAATTTATAACAATTCAAAAAAGTCTTCTTCTCGAACTTTAAAACAAAAATAAATTATCTATATATGTAACCAGATATACCAACTAGCGAATTCTCAATATACAGTGTGTTGCAATGGAGGGTCTGACAAGAGCCGACTCACATATGAACCTTTTTTTTTTTCTCCTGTGGAGGGGAAATCCGTCATGGACACTCGGTCAATGCTCTCAGTAGGACCGAGTAGTGCCGGACTCTTACCGGCTAAAACCCCTCCGTCTTCTGTGCAAGCATCCGGGACCGCGTGAGCATTGCTTCGGGTGCTGCACGGTGCTGACTGTAGATAGTATTAGGCAGCTCTGTCTTCATCCTGTTTTGTCTCCATGATGGCCACGCAGAGGTCGTTCAGTGTTTTCCAGTTGTATTCTGAGCTAAGCATGGTATTAACAAAATTGTGCTCGCTAAGGCCGTGCCCGATGGCCCTGGATGCATCTTCTCGGACTGTTGTCCAACGGGGGCAGTGGAATAGTGTGTGCAGTAGGAGCATGTGTCCGTTTCTTTCTTCCTGACCTTTTTCAAGTAACTACCAAATGTACCGTGCCCGCTAAGAGCCTGGGTTAGGTGGTAGCCAAGCTGCCCATGCTTGCGGTCGAACCAAGGTTTAATGCTCGGAATGAGCATCCTGGTCCAGCCCCCTTCATTTGCGTTTGTCCATCGCTCCTGCCAGCGGGTCATAAGGCAGCTACGGTTGTACGCTCTGTTAGTGGGGTCCGAGCCATGATTGTAGGCACGTTCCTTAGCCAGTAGGTCCATAGGTGGTGCTGCTGCAAGTACTTGCCGTGCGGCGGTTGATACTGTGCGGTATGCGCAGCAGGTACGGATGAGGATATTACGTTGTGCTCTCAGCAGTCTAGCCTTGTTCTTCTCTACGCTGAGCCCTTCTGCCCATACAGGAGCAGCGTACAAGAGGGTCGAGGTCACCACTGCACTCATGAGGCGACGTATGCTGGTCTTCGGCCCTCTAGTTCTTGGCATCAGTTTGGCGAGCGCCATTGCCGCTTTCCCCGCCTTTTTGGCGGCCTTTTCTATATGATTGGTCCATGCCAGCCTGTGGTCCATGTGGACTCCTAGATATTTCAATTCTTTCTTCGCACTTACGTTTGTACCTAGTACATTTACTGTCATGTCTTTAATGATTTTCCTACCGGTGAGGGCAATTACTTCCGTTTTTTCTGGGGCGATCTCCATGACGTTCGCCGTCATCCATTCTCCAATGGCGGCAATGACGGCTTCCGCCTTGCCTACCGCTCCGTCCTCTGTCTTATCGATGGTGATGAGTATCAGATCGTCGGCATAAGCTACCATGCGGTATTCCGTCCTGGGGATCGGGGTCACAAGGTCTAGTACCCCGTCATACAGAATATTCCATAACAGAGGTCCAAGGACCGACCCTTGGGGGACGCCACAGGTGACTGCCTTGCTATCCCCATCTATCAGTAGGGTTCTTTCGTTGAGGTAACTCATCACAAGCCGGACAAGGTATGTCGAGATTCCTCTGTTTATTAGGGTATCGACGATAGGTCTCCATGGGGCTGTATTAAAAGCATTTTTGACATCGATTGCAGTGGCTAAACATATCTCTCGCTGCCTCCAATTACCTTCATTGGCGGAGCGGGCGATGCGTACGACTTCCTGTACGGCCTCCACGGTGGACCTTCTCTCGCGGAAGCCATACTGGCTGTCAGACAGTCCCCCCCTGGCATCAAGTTCGTCATTGAGTCTAGCTGCTATTATCCTTTCCAGAAGTTTTGCCGTGGTATCGATAAGGCATATGGGTCGTGGTGCTACGTCTACCGGTTTGCCAGGTTTCGGGACCAGTACTAGCTTCGCAGTTTTCCATTGTGGTGGGATCGTGCCCTCGGGTATTACATTGTTAATTACTGTCACAAATGTTTCCGTCCGTAATTTAACAGCCAGTTTCGTTACCTCAGGAGGGATGCCATCGGGCCCCGGCGCCTTGTTGGGCTTCAATTTTTCAGCTGCCTTGATGACCTCTTCGGTCGTGAGCGGAGGTATGGGGAGGTCCTCCTGTGTGTCTTCCCAGACTGTAGCTGGGCGAGTGGGAAAGAGCTTGGCAGCGATTTCCATCTTCTTTTGTTTGGACAGATATACTTGCTCGCGGACTCCCGTTTGTTTACATGCAATGCGGTAGCCGTCTCCCCAAGGGTCGGCGTCCACCGCGTCAATGATGGCATCCCAATGTCTTCTTTTTGCAGCCTTTATGGCCTCCCTTAATGCCTTCCTCGCAGAACCGTATTCCTCTTTGCAGGTATTAAGTTCTGGGTCTTCCACATCCCGATGGGGCTTTAACCTCGTCCATCGCCTTTTCTTGGCAATGCAGTTCTTGCGGAGTGTGCAGATGTCTTCACTCCACCAGTGAACCGGTCTTCTGTGTCGTGTGCCCTTACGAGGGAGGGCAGTTTGGCAGGCTTTCTTCAATGCGTCCACGATGTTGGTCGGGTCTGGTGTCAGCAATTTGTCGAGCTCGAATAGCAGGGCTTCTTGGAGGAGCCCTGCCCTTCCTGGGCTGTAGCGCCACGTTATGTTCTCCGGAAGTGCCTCCTGTGTTGGTGCGACAGGTGGGTGTTCATCAGCGAGTTCGTAGTAAATCAGCTGGTGGTCGCTGAGCGTCTCTTCGTCCAGGACGCGCCATTTCTTGACGCGTTCCACCAGAGAGGTCGAGACAACTGTTACGTCAATGACGCTGCTATGTAGTGCTCGTACTAGGGTAGGTGTGTCTCCCACGTTGGCCACCACAAGGTCATGTGCTGCTAGCCATTCGGCTAGAATGTTACCTCTAGCGTCTAGTCTATTCGAGCCCCATAGGGGATTTTTGGCATTAAAGTCACCTGCAATAACCTTGCCCTTATTGCGGCTGTGGGTCCTCATGCTGCCGGTGAGTGTATCGAGGAAAAGCTCGAATTCTTCGATTGGTGCATTTGGTGTAAAATAGCACGAGAATATGGAAACATCTTTAACGACGCACCAAGCTATGCCGTGGCAGCCTCCGGTGTCGCTAGCGTGGGTGTTATAAATCCGAATTGCGGCATCTGCCCGTGGGTCGGTAATCCAAGGGTTACATCCCCTAACATGTTTGATGTTAGGCTCGCTCACGAGAAGCACGTGTACGTTTAGTTTGTTCCGAGTATGGTACAGCAGGTCCTGTGCCTCTCTGCTTCTGTTAAGATTAACCTGCAGGAATTTTGTGCATGGTGTCAATGGTACTGTGTTGTCACCTGTGTGGGTCTGTCGTGGCATGTGTGTTTGTGTCTCTCGAGGGTCCCTGTGTTCCCTGGGTAGTCATTTCTGACTGCTAGGACCTGGCGTGTTTCTCTGTTCCAGGTCTCCTGCTTCGGGGGCCTCTTTCTGATTTTGATTTCTTGCTTGTTGCATTTGTGTCCTGTCCTCGTTATTCCCTGTTCTGGCGGTGTCTGGTCTTCCGTGTACTAGTTGCCTATATAGTGGGCACTTCATCGAGTCCGCTCTGTGGTCTTCTTTGCAGGTCCTGCAATGTGCATTGTTCTTGCATTCTTTGGCTGTGTGTCCAGTGCCTCCACAGTTCCAGCATTCACCGGCCCGGTTGATTTCTGACCGGCACTCATTTGTTGCGTGTCCAAAGTCGAGGCACTTGAAGCATCTTTGTACCATTGTCCTCTCTCTTACTCTACAACTTGTCCATCCAATCCTGATCCTGCCTTTTTTTGTTAGAGCGCTTGCCAGTTTACTCGGGACACGTGCCGTTACAATGTGATTCCCGTCACGGGTCGGTCTAAACGGGCCGACCGTAATATCATCTCCGTCTGTGGTGCCTATGCCCTGTTTGATGGCCTCAAGTACGTCGCTCTCGGCTACAGTGGGATCGATATCCATAATGTGTATTATGGCATTTTTTGTTGAGGTTTTCGCACTCGCATCCTTTATTTTTTTAGTGATTTCATTCTTGAGCAACGTGGCCTGTGAATGTTCACCTTGGATTCTAAGGGATAGGTTACCGCCACCAGTCTTCCTGGCCGAGTGTATTTTTATGCCGAGGTCGTCGATCTTGACGTTCTCCTTAATGGACTTGAGGAGTTCAGCGTAAGATTTCCCTTCGCATCTTACAATGACTTCCTCGTCTTTCTTTCTGGGTCCCCTATCACTTTTGGTATTGTCCCTAGGTCCATCCTCCCTGTTGACTTGTTTCTTGCTCGACTCCGGCAAGCAGAAGCTTGCCTCGATGTTTGTGCCTGCAAGAACGCATTCGGTTATCTTTCTCAAGGTTCCTGTCCAGCTCCTTTCTAGGAGGTGAACCAGGGTGATCTTAGATCTGCCACTTCGTGCGCCCATGTTCCTGAGCTTATATAACACCGTATATACGTCTTTAATGCATGCGTTTCTGTCTTCAGACCTTTCTATTCTCGCTAAGAAGGTGTAGTTAGCATTCTCTGTAGGTGCCTCCTCGTCATCCAGAGTTATACTGTTTTTGCTCGCCAAACATGCGACGCTTCCTATCTTCAGGTTTTGGCCACTAAGTACCTGGCCGACCTGTGGATTTCGTTGCGATAGTTTCTTAACTATATGTGTCTTATTCGCCTCATCCTGTGTGCAGATGAGTACAACATCATATTCCGGGTCGGTTGCAAGAGTGCTACCTATCTCAGTACGTGTTTGCCGGAAAGCCTGTTCCGGCCATTCCTTGTCTACCAGCTCGCAGACATTTTCTCGGTTTACGCCATTTAGTATTGCAGCATGAATTTCCTGTGTCATTTTCATTTCTTCGTCATGTTGCCTAGAGGCTTCCTGTCCTTGGTAACTTTCAGTCGTTTGCGTGCCGGTCTCTTTTGTGATGGGTTTTATTGGTATATGCGCCTCCCCTGCTGATACTCTTTGTTTCCCCAGCCATAGTTTGATGTTGAGTCCACCCAGTGTAGCTACAGCCTTTTTCAATTTGAGTGAGATGTCTTTGATCTCTCTCTTCGTGCTTGTATTTTCCGCAGTCCTTTGCCCCAAGTATTGGCTGCAATGGATCACCGTTTTAATGGTTTCCTCCAGCGTGATCAGAGCTGGGTCAACTGCCTTGCTCGCAGATTCCATCTCTGGGGACGAGTCCATTTTCCTTTTCTTGTAGCTCATTGAATTGCACCTCTGCAAGTTGCTAGCTATGTTCAGTCTGCTGTGTTTGGGTGGTTGTTTCTCAGAGCTCTCCACGTCCGCCGTGATATCTATCGTCGTGGTTTCTACATTGGCGTTACCTCTGTCGGTGTCTTCGCCTTCTTGCTTTCCCGCTTTGCTTTCCGAGGTGGCCCTGCTCCGCGGTGGGCTTCGGTGTATCGAGCTCCTTCGTCCAAAGACGGTCTCCTCATCCATCATTAGAAAGTCCAGGTTCGCGCCAGTAGTTGTCGTTTCATTTCCGTCCGGTTTATTTGTGTTTTGATTTGTTTCCATACTCAGGTCCCACGCAATGGGTCGAAGTGCAGTCGGCCCCCAGGTGACGCCCATCCTGGAGGTAAGGCTATATACTGTGGAGGTCGCCCGGTGTCCACAGGATTGGTGCATTTGGTGTAAAATAGCACGAGAATATGGAAACATCTTTAACGACGCACCAAGCTATGCCGTGGCAGCCTCCGGTGTCGCTAGCGTGGGTGTTATAAATCCGAATTGCGGCATCTGCCCGTGGGTCGGTAATCCAAGGGTTACATCCCCTAACATGTTTGATGTTAGGCTCGCTCACGAGAAGCACGTGTACGTTTAGTTTGTTCCGAGTATGGTACAGCAGGTCCTGTGCCTCTCTGCTTCTGTTAAGATTAACCTGCAGGAATTTTGTGCATGGTGTCAATGGTACTGTGTTGTCACCTGTGTGGGTCTGTCGTGGCATGTGTGTTTGTGTCTCTCGAGGGTCCCTGTGTTCCCTGGGTAGTCATTTCTGACTGCTAGGACCTGGCGTGTTTCTCTGTTCCAGGTCTCCTGCTTCGGGGGCCTCTTTCTGATTTTGATTTCTTGCTTGTTGCATTTGTGTCCTGTCCTCGTTATTCCCTGTTCTGGCGGTGTCTGGTCTTCCGTGTACTAGTTGCCTATATAGTGGGCACTTCATCGAGTCCGCTCTGTGGTCTTCTTTGCAGGTCCTGCAATGTGCATTGTTCTTGCATTCTTTGGCTGTGTGTCCAGTGCCTCCACAGTTCCAGCATTCACCGGCCCGGTTGATTTCTGACCGGCACTCATTTGTTGCGTGTCCAAAGTCGAGGCACTTGAAGCATCTTTGTACCATTGTCCTCTCTCTTACTCTACAACTTGTCCATCCAATCCTGATCCTGCCTTTTTTTGTTAGAGCGCTTGCCAGTTTACTCGGGACACGTGCCGTTACAATGTGATTCCCGTCACGGGTCGGTCTAAACGGGCCGACCGTAATATCATCTCCGTCTGTGGTGCCTATGCCCTGTTTGATGGCCTCAAGTACGTCGCTCTCGGCTACAGTGGGATCGATATCCATAATGTGTATTATGGCATTTTTTGTTGAGGTTTTCGCACTCGCATCCTTTATTTTTTTAGTGATTTCATTCTTGAGCAACGTGGCCTGTGAATGTTCACCTTGGATTCTAAGGGATAGGTTACCGCCACCAGTCTTCCTGGCCGAGTGTATTTTTATGCCGAGGTCGTCGATCTTGACGTTCTCCTTAATGGACTTGAGGAGTTCAGCGTAAGATTTCCCTTCGCATCTTACAATGACTTCCTCGTCTTTCTTTCTGGGTCCCCTATCACTTTTGGTATTGTCCCTAGGTCCGTCCTCCCTGTTGACTTGTTTCTTGCTCGACTCCGGCAAGCAGAAGCTTGCCTCGATGTTTGTGCCTGCAAGAACGCATTCGGTTATCTTTCTCAAGGTTCCTGTCCAGCTCCTTTCTAGGAGGTGAACCAGGGTGATCTTAGATCTGCCACTTCGTGCGCCCATGTTCCTGAGCTTATATAACACCGTATATACGTCTTTAATGCATGCGTTTCTGTCTTCAGACCTTTCTATTCTCGCTAAGAAGGTGTAGTTAGCATTCTCTGTAGGTGCCTCCTCGTCATCCAGAGTTATACTGTTTTTGCTCGCCAAACATGCGACGCTTCCTATCTTCAGGTTTTGGCCACTAAGTACCTGGCCGACCTGTGGATTTCGTTGCGATAGTTTCTTAACTATATGTGTCTTATTCGCCTCATCCTGTGTGCAGATGAGTACAACATCATATTCCGGGTCGGTTGCAAGAGTGCTACCTATCTCAGTACGTGTTTGCCGGAAAGCCTGTTCCGGCCATTCCTTGTCTACCAGCTCGCATACATTTTCTCGGTTTACGCCATTTAGTATTGCAGCATGAATTTCCTGTGTCATTTTCATTTCTTCGTCATGTTGCCTAGAGGCTTCCTGTCCTTGGTAACTTTCAGTCGTTTGCGTGCCGGTCTCTTTTGTGATGGGTTTTATTGGTATATGCGCCTCCCCTGCTGATACTCTTTGTTTCCCCAGCCATAGTTTGATGTTGAGTCCACCCAGTGTAGCTACAGCCTTTTTCAATTTGAGTGAGATGTCTTTGATCTCTCTCTTCGTGCTTGTATTTTCCGCAGTCCTTTGCCCCAAGTATTGGCTGCAATGGATCACCGTTTTAATGGTTTCCTCCAGCGTGATCAGAGCTGGGTCAACTGCCTTGCTCGCAGATTCCATCTCTGGGGACGAGTCCATTTTCCTTTTCTTGTAGCTCATTGAATTGCACCTCTGCAAGTTGCTAGCTATGTTCAGTCTGCTGTGTTTGGGTGGTTGTTTCTCAGAGCTCTCGACGTCCGCCGTGATATCTATCGTCGTGGTTTCTACATTGGCGTTACCTCTGTCGGTGTCTTCGCCTTCTTGCTTTCCCGCTTTGCTTTCCGAGGTGGCCCTGCTCCGCGGTGGGCTTCGGTGTATCGAGCTCCTTCGTCCAAAGACGGTCTCCTCATCCATCATTAGAAAGTCCAGGTTCGCGCCAGTAGTTGTCGTTTCATTTCCGTCCGGTTTATTTGTGTTTTGATTTGTTTCCATACTCAGGTCCCACGCAATGGGTCGAAGTGCAGTCGGCCCCCAGGTGACGCCCATCCTGGAGGTAAGGCTATATACTGTGGAGGTCGCCCGGTGTCCACAGGTTTTAACGACTTCGCTGTCGGTTGCTTTATAGAGGTTGCCTCCTCGCGGGCCGGCCGGTTAAGGCAAGTCCCCCGGTCACGGTTGCCACACGACGTTCCCCTACGGTGCCATTTTTTTCTTTTCCGCAGAGGTCGTTGACGTGTGGGCCGTCGTTACAGTTTTAAGCGAGTGAGTGGCACAACTCACTCGTGGCTCGGATAATCCCCGGGTTCGCCATTTCCCGTAGCCACGCCTTGACGGTGTGGATCCTAAAGTTGAGCTGTCCTTAGTTTTCACTGCTCACCTTCGACCTTACCGGCATGGGTGGCCCTGCTGGGAGTATGACGCTCCCGCCGGTATTGCTCTCAGGATCATCGCCGCTACTTAAGCCTCTCCACCAACGACAAGGTCTCACAGCTCCTTGGAGAGGTCACATATGAACCTAACCCAACCTAACCTAACCTACATCTTACTACTTACTTTACATCTTGATATAAAGTCTGCCACTTTACATCAAGATGACGCACTCGAAGATCTTTTATTGCTGTCACACTTAAAAACACACGTATTATTTCATACTTTACTACTGGAGCAAAAGTCCTTTCCATAAACGTGCTTTGTAAGTGTAAACTGCTTCTGCACTATAAATCTTCATTTTAAAAACCAATGTTGAAACTATGGCTTTTCGACCTGATGGTAAATCTGCAAGAATCTATTCGTCCTTCTCCAATAATGTTTTGATTTCTTCCTCAACAGCAGCAATCCATCTTCTGTGCTCGCGAGGAGAAAGACATTTCAGTTTCTCCCAAAAGGATGGCTCTTTTAAGTCAGTTTCAACTGCTTCGTAAGTTAATCTTCCTTATGGAACTCCTTCATTTATTCTCTTAGAATGCCTAAGCCTATTACTTTTTACTTCGCCATCTCTATTTTGGAACTCTTATAAAGAGTAATTGAAAATCCTTAGCTTCAAAATCACTGTCTTCTTCAATCTCTTGTAGCTTTGCTTGTTTATTTACAACCTTTCTAAAGGTAAAGTACCTTCAACTGTTGAATCGACTACTTCTGGATAAGACATTTTCTTTTCTGCTGGACTTAAAACATGATCATTAGACTCCATAATTTTTACTGGTCTAGCGACTTTATTTGATGTTGGGCCTAGGATACGATATTCTTTTAAACAAATAGTACAAGTACTACTAATGCTCTGTCGTCAAACTATTTACGTTTTTCTATAGGTACAAATGAGTAGATTTTGAAACGAAATATTCGAATATGGCTAATTTTTTATTTGTTTCGAATCACAGTGTCCCAATGTACGATACTAAATATGAATACAATTATTGTCACAACATTCTGACACCTTTAAAAACAATTTTTAAATTAATTCAATGCTTCTAAAGAAGTTTAAACATCCATTTTGGCTGTTTCTAACAAGTACAATGATCCGTCTAAATTGGCGTGCCCTTCAACGTTTACTTTATTTGGAATAAAGCAGCTTTGTTTTTCAAAATTTACGATAACACGTTTTTCTGTTATTTGACTCATAGACAACAATCCTCCATCAAGTTCTGGAACACATGGTGCTTCTCTAGCATGATGTACAACACCATCTGGTAATTTAAAATACAATACAATACCCCTTCTCCAATGCCTTTCACTTCAACAACTGAGTTATCAGCTAAAGATATTTTAGAATTTAATGGCTTCAAATTAATGAAAAAACTCTTGTCATATGGCCAATATAACTGGAGTTATATACCAACAGTCTCTATTCATGACTATTCTGCGTTTGGAACCATAGAAGCAACATCATTAACTTTAAATGACATAATGACATATTCTATTTGATCATCGCAATGACTACCAGCTTTCTTGCTCCTGTCATCTTTATTTGACTTTTTGTTTCTTAGTGAACAATGAATGCTAATATGACCCTTATAACAACTGTATCACTCATGTGTTTCCTATATTGAATTGTCACGATTGAAACTAGATGATTTCGTTGCTGTTCCATTAGAATCAAAACCTATGCTTTCCTCTCGACGCTCAACACTAGCTTACTATGTACAAATTCAACTGTTAATTTTGTCTCTGTACGAGCTTCTAATTCTGTTAATGTATCATAGGTATCTGGATGATTATGCAACATAATGGCCACAACATCATGCTATAGTCTTTTCAAGGCACTGCAATTGAGAAACTATTTCCATCACACTGTTGAGAGGAGCTTGCACTGTTCCCTCTACAAAACGCATTGAGTACAGTTTTCTCAGCAAGTATAATTTGCCAGATAGCGAGGATCTTTCATGGACATAGAGCTATTGAACCATATTTCCCGTGATGAATCCAACAATTATAGTAATAAAATTTAACGATAGTTTCAATACTATTAAAGACAATCAAGGACTGAAATATTTTTTTATTCAAAGTAGTACTAAATTACTCTATAAATTACGTCACTCATAAAATCGGCCAATATTGTGATTTTTCAAATATTCCAACGAGATATAATTTTTCAATAATTTTTAAATATTCTAAATGAGTCTCCCAATTATAAACGAATTTTACAAAAAATGGCACAATTAATTAAGGATTTAAAAAATTGATCATTATCAGCGATCGGAATTTGGGTTTAATTCCAGTGGCGCACATATATGATACTTTACATTAAAATATTAAATTTAGTTGTTCTCGCAAAATTAAATGTAATACGAAGCTACCTTATGAGTTTATTATGTATTTTGGCATAATAAATGTATGTACACATATTTCACACATAAATTGTTATAAATCTGCACAGCAATTTCAAGTTTCAAATTTTGTACTTTGCCTGAGTGTTTATAGCTTCAAAGTATAAAGTTTTTTTCTAAATTTTCATGTTAAAGACGATTTCTTTTTACAGTAAATATGCACTGTAAGGTCGAAAATGATCTTTCGCATTCCACAGATGAGGGAAGCATATCTAAAGATATTCATAGACACCTGATCAAGAAAGGCATCTGGTTCTGTTATATTTTTTTTGTTAATGGTAAATACGATCGCCAAGTCTGCATTCCTTTGTAAAACAGCAACCTACATTTTTATATAACCATACCAGCTGCACCCAGAATTCATTAATTGCTTTTTGTATCTACTTTGTATCTACTTTGTTAAATGTTTCTTCCAAGGACAAACTTGGATTTCTATAATTCTTGTCATTATTTTAAAACGTTCGAATATAAATTTCAAACCATTTTTATATTTGGAATATTCTTTAAATCCTTTGCATGCTTAATCGCAATAGCATCTTCATATAAGGTGTCTACAACTTCCTTAAGTGATGTGAAGATAACATGGTAGTAACATGCCGCATTTATCCATGTTCCCCAACGTGTGATCACTGGTTTTGGAGGAAGCGGCAAATTGGGACATTTTTCTTGGAAATGTTTTATCCTACTAGGAGTTAGAAAAATGTTCTTTATATTAGCAATAAGTTTGTCAACATTTGTGAAACAATTTCGTACTTTTTCGAATATGCGACGTAACGCATGTGCTAAGCAAGTAACATGTAACACATGAGGGTATTTCTCTTTAATTTTTTTTCAGAAGTTAACATATACGACTCTGAATTACTAGTAAAAACAGCAACTTTCTTTAAATTTTGTTCAGACAAGTTTTACCAAAAAAAAAATTAAACACTGACTCGCCATTAACTGCTTCTAAAACCTTGGAAGCTACTAGATGGCACTTGTCAGGACCATCAACATGTAATTTTGTAAGTAATTAATTAGCAACATTATTTCCTGAAAGCCTGTCGTTTCGTCTATTGTAACTCAAAACCAGTCATTTTGAAGATCACTCCGAATACCTTCCAGTTTTCTTTCATATTGTTCGCCGAGAATTTTTCTACGAACCAGGCATTCACTTGGAACATGTTACCCTACGCAATATTTGTTTAGAGAATATGTAAAATGAGCGTTATTTAGTAGACTCCATGGAAGATTTAAACATATTAACAAAAGAGCCAAATCAAATAAAACTCGTCATTTGAAAGTATCTTTTCCTTTTTTGTATTATACTCGTGTGTGTAGCTATTTACATGTTTCCACATTTTTCTGTGTACACCTTATTGTGACATCACAAATATTACAAACTATTTTTTTGCCATCAAAATGTAGTTATATTATACATTATACAGTATACATTATAAGGCTTAACCCATTTTTCGACAGTACTTTTCCTCGGACTAAGACGCGGCATATTAACAATAAGTCGTTCCTTCCATTTTAAGGCGAGTAAGTAGTTTGGCGTATCGGCCACGTGTTGCAGGTGTGCATTGTTTACGCGCTCTGTTTCTTTAACTTAAATCGCGCTTTTTGTATTCATAGATTGTATAATTTATATTACACGAAAAATAAATCAAAATGTATTTATTTTCCAGTGAACTAAACATCTGTGCTTATTTCAATAAATCCTTCTAACGACACACCTGAAAATTAGACCCAAATTCCGATCACTGTTAATTCCTAAAAAAGTAATAAACCGATCTTGCTGAAATTTTTTGTACAGTATCGGGACAACATAGATGCCATGTTTAGCCCTCTATGTACAGTTGTTTACGAGTAAAGAAATTGTCACGTTTTGAAAGCTTTGGGAGCCATTTGCAAGTTAACAATTGCACCTAGCGACCTCTATCGTGCTCATTTTTTACAGAATTTTATAACGAACAATTTTCCTACTCCATATGTTATACTAAAAGTTAGCAGGAACGGAGATATTTAAAGAAATATGGAAAAATGGCCTATTTTACTAACTAATTGTTAATTATATAATCAGGCGGTTTACTAATTTGTAAGCAAACTCAGGGAGTTTAACTACACCCTAAAACGAAGCGACTCTAGCAATAATCTCGCCTATGGGCTAAAAATTCAATCAAAAACCCTCGCCATCTAGCCATCTAACACTTCTTTAAAATTATCATACACAATTTCTTCACTAAACGACTTGCGAAAGGAAGCGACTGCGGGAAGGCTGTAGGTATATTTGAGACACTATATGTCTGAAATTGAGGCACTATAAATATTTCACATGATTTTGCTTCGATAATGGCTTTAAAAATGTTGGCTCTTGGACAAGGTTGGAACTGTTTGGTATAAAACATACAAACAGATTTTAGGCAGTATACGTCTATGAGAATGTGTAATTCCTACATGTGACCATAAACGTGGAACCAAATTCTGCGGTGTGAAAGTTTAATGGTTAGTGTTTAGTATACTTTAGGGTATATTTTTGTTTAAAGATGACGAACGTAGCTATCTTCTGAAATATCTTTAATAACTAAAAAGTCAGTATGTTTGAGGGAACATTTTCCGTCTACCATTTACAACACCAAATGCTCTTTTGCAACCTTCTCGATCTTTCATTGAGAGTAAAATTGTTTTTATCTCCTTCTTTAGAATATTTAGGTTCCAATTCGGCAAACAGACCGACTCTGATTTAACCGGATTCATTCACTTTGGGAATTGAATGGGTTCAGGCCTGTTGTAGCTACCACTTAGCAGCTAATATTCATTTAGTGTCAAGAAGTCTACACATTTCTACAAGACACTGCTGTTTCTCCATGCTTAGTTCAAGTGATTGCAGATGTAGATAACTTTAGATATTCATTTCACTTCAGTAAAATACACATATGAAATAAAAACCTATAGACAGCAATCACTTTAGATGCATTAGCAAATAGTGAAAAATACATTGAAATTTGATGTAATAATAATAATAATAATAATAATAAATGGTCTTTTCTTAACTTTTTTTGGGTATTCTGCCACTGAAAAATATTTAAAAAAATTTATGAAAAAACCTCTGCGCCAAACGGATCAGGCAAAGGTTGGTTCTTGAATACTTGACTGTTTCAAAAAGTCTCACACCTAAAAATATAAAAACTAAAACAGTGTTATAAACTAAAAAATGAAAATGAAAGCTATAGGCAATTAACGTTTCGGAAGAGAATCTACTTACATTCTCGAAACTTTTTGGCCGTCAGACATGACTTTGTTTATACATTTCCATAGTCACGTGAGACATTAAATTATATTTATCTTATTTTTACTTACTTCGTCTCTAACGATGGGCAACCAACTAGTACAAACATTTATTGAATTTGAAACGCATCTATCCTCGTTTAATAAAATAATCGCGGATTCTTTAAGTTTTTCCTTAGTTCCCTTGCTCCCTTTTTCCCAAATCTTCGCCGAGTCCCATATAATCCTGTGATTATTATCCCACGCGTGTTCACAAATTTTGGATTTTTCAAACTCTCCACTTCTAGCGTAATTTCTATGTTCACCAAGCCTTACGTTGAACGGTCTAGATGATTCACCTACGTAATGTTTTCCGCACTCACAATAGTATTTTTTGAATTTTGGACAATATTTAGAGGTGTGGTTTTTGATAAAACCAATCACAGTGTGGAGCCCGTTTGAAAAACCGTCTACGGAAAACTTATTCCCAATTTTTCTTAATTTATCCGATAAACCATGTATATATGGAATTACTGCCATTGACCTAAATACCTCAGGCTGTGATAGTATTTTCTCTCTACTACCAATGCTCAATAACTGACTATCAACAAAACTCTCAGGATATTGATTATTTAATAAGACAGTTTTTATGAATTGCTTTTCTATAACTATACCTTTCTTAACACTAATATGTTGATTTGAATTGAAATTTAAGTATCTGTTTGTGTGTGTTTATTTTCTATACACACCGGTTTGGCATGTGTTATCTAATTTTTTAATTACAATATCTAAGAAAGGTAATTTATTATTATTTTATATTTCTATTGTACATTTAATTGAAGGTTCCTTTTCGTTAATCTGATTCAAAGAATTACTTAAACATTCTTTACCATAAGGCCATATAGCAAAAATGTCATCTACATATCTCCACCACACAATGGGTTTATAAGCTAGATTATTAATATTACTTTCATCCAAATTTTCCATGAAAATTTTACTTAATATTGGAGATAATGAAGAACCCATGGCCATCACAAAGTCTTGCTGATAGAAGTAATCATTTAATTGAAAGTATGTTGTTTTAATGCAAAGTGTAAGTAATTCCATCATAGTTTCAATGCTTAACTTGGTTCTATTCGCTAAATTACCATATTGTTGCAATTTGTTTTTAATTATTATTAATGTTTTATCTACAGGAACATTTGTAAATAGGCTTATTACATCAAAACTGACCATTAGCATATTATTGTTAAAACGGTTTTCTGACAGCTGTATGGCCTTGTAATAAAGAATGTTTAAGTAATTTTTTGAACCAGATTAACGAAAAAGAACCTTCAATTAAATTTACAATAGAAATAGAAAATAATAATCAATTACCTTTCTTAGATTTCACATACACTAAATAAATTGTGCAAATAAACAACTGAAAAAAAAAGATGTATCTTACACGGTTTTACACGTATTACCTACACTGTTGACTAAATAACATTTTTTAATTTTACACTTACATGTGTTTATGGAAAAACCGTTCAAATAATTTTCAAGCAGATTATAATTTGATATAGCGTTGTAGGAGAAAGAGTGCAGAAAGATGGCAGTACTACATTGTGACACGGTCAAAATATCAGTAGATCTTAATTATGGATACTTCTTCTAGTTACAAGTTTTTGCTTAAAATAATCCGGCACTGAAGTATTTAGAACTCTATGCACGAACATCAGCAATTAATATTTGTAGGTATTTTCAATATTTATCCATCCAAGTTGCAAACGTTTCTGTGAAATATGTTTCGGTAAAATCGCATCTACCATCGTCAGGTTCTCGCTGATAGCTGCCTACTGCTGTGTCTCGTTCTTTGGCCCAAAAATATAACGAATGCAGGCATTTTGAATTTTTTGCAACCGATTTATTGTAACTTTTGTCGAAACATGAGAAATACACAATAACACCATAATCAAGAGTAGATAAAACTAAAGATTCACACAGAGTTTTTTCATTAAGTTATAATTAATTATACAGGGTGTTTCAAAAGTAAGCGTAAACCTTCTGGGGTCGTAATCCTCGGATAAAAATAAGACAAAAAGTTCCTATCAACATGGGTCCGGAAATGCTTTCTAAAGAAGCTACGCCCATTCGAATGGGGCACCCTGAAGACGGTTTTTCCGCAATATTTCCGAAACCGTTAACAATCAAATATCAATAATACATACATTGTATAAACCTTTGACGCTGAACTCGATTCTGAATTTAAAATTTAAAAATTTTAGTCAGGGGCGTCATATACCGGGAAGGTTAAGGGCTAAAATAACGCCATTTTTTTACGTTTCAGTTTATTACGGTCTTCCTTCAAAATTATAAAATTTCAAAGTTTTCTACGTAAAAAGGTACTCTTAGTTCATCTCGATAGAACGAAAATTGATTCTGAAAATAGATACAACATTAGATCTTACGAACATTTGCCATTTGTTTTTATTTGTTCTACTGGCACTGACTGTCAATGTGACATGTGATTTACGTTTGGTCCAGTGTTAGTGGAACTGTTTGTTAAAGTTTTTTCGTTTTATTTATCAAAAATAAGAAGGGTCTAACCTTTGTTGAATTAGTACTAATACCCATAAAAGAGCGTAAAGAATTACTTAGTTTGAGATAATTGGGAAACAAAAATGATTTATACCTATTACGAACAGGCTGATATTCACATTATGTTTGCGAGAGCGTTTGGGAATTGGGAAGACGCAAAACGGTTGTATGAAGAGGCATTTCCTAATCGACGAGTACAACACCGTTCTGTTTTCGCCAGAGTGGATCGTAATATAAGGGAAACAGGTTAGTCCTAAAATTTTAGTAGAAAAGCGTCGCTTACTATTTACATTTAACTTTAGGTACTTTTCACCGACAAGAAGATGTTGGGCGACCGAAAAATGCTAGAACTCTAGCCACAGAAGAACATATATTATTTCTAATTGAAAAAGATCCGTCTTTAAGTACCCGCACCATTGCAATGCAAGAGGGCTTATATCATTCAACAGTATGTGGAATTTTGCACGAGATATTATTGTACCCATATCATACTCAACGAGTTCAGGCATTGGAGGAGAAAGATTTTCCTCTACGTACACAATTTTGTGATTGGTTTGAAAAACAACGTGTTGCCGTTCACTATTTTGAAAAGAAACTTTTATTTACCGACGAGGCCGGCTTTACTAGGAACGGAATTTTCAATTTTCACAACAATCACGAATGGGCAGCTGAAAATCCCCATGCCATAGTACAAAGAGGACATCAGTAGCGGTTTAGCTTAAATATCTGGGGTGGAATTATCGATGAGCATTTAATAGGGCCTATATTATGGCCACAACTCTTAAATGGACAAACTTACACCGATTTTCTACAAAATGAATTACTACAATTACTTGAAAACGTGCCACGTGACTTACGAGCACAAATGTGGTTTATGCACGACGGCGCCTCCCTACACTTTAGTATCATCGCTAGACAGCATATACAAAATGTCTACGGAAACCGTTGGATAGATCTTGGTGGTCCAGTGCCTTGGCCACCACAATCTCCAGACTTAAAACCACTTGATTTTTCTGGGGTCACTTAAAACAACTAGTTTATTCCCGGCCAATATTTAATGTTGAAGTTCTGAAGAAAAGGATACAGGAAGGATTTGAGACAATTAGAAATATCCCAAGAATTACACAAGGCGTGCGTGGCAATCTAATAAAAAGGTTACGAGCTTGTCGTGATGCTAATGGCAGTAACTTTAAACACTGTTTGTAAATTGTATAACACCTAGTTAGTAAATATTAAAATTAAAAGATTCAATAATTTTTTTTTTCAAATTATTAGCTATTTAAAGGCCGTATCTCGGAAGTGACGCATTCCCGGAGCCACATTAATAAGAAATTTTCATCTTACTTTTCTTGTAAGTATTCTGCATTAAATCTGAATTGTGAACCCAGAATTATTTTAATAAATACTTACTAACTAATAAATAAATTCGGGAATCATAAGTTTCAATTTTCAGAATCAATTTTATCGAAAACGGTTCGTTCTAAGTAAGTACCTTATTTACGTAGAAAACTTTGCAATTTTGTAATTTTGAACGAAAACCGTAATAAACTGCAAAGTTACAAAAATGTGATTATTTTAGCCCTTAACCTTCCAGGTATGTGACGCCAATAACTAAAATTTTTAAATTCTAAATTCAGAATCGAGCGTCAAAATTTTACACAATGTATGTATTTTCGATATTTGATTGTTAACGGTTTCGGAAATATTGCGGAAAAACCGTCTTCAGGGTGCCCCATTCGAAGAAGCGTAGCTTCTTTAGGAAGCATTTCCGGAGTCATGTTGATAGGAAGTTTTTGTCCTATTTGTATCCATGGATTACGCCTTCAGAAGGTTTACGCTTACTTTTGAAACACCCTGTATGCATATTGACATAAAGAAGTTTCAGCAAAACGTATGTTTTTTTAACCAATTTCTTAACATGTGTTATAAATCTGAGTGAGATGATATCTATTCTTTGAATTTTTTGTATGTATTAATTATTTTTTTAAATCAGCTTAACCATAACCTATATGTCTGTTTCTGGACCTTTACTAATCGGAATGTATACAGCATACTGATTATATTTTTGTAATAACTAAGTGGTAGTTAATCGATAACAAAGAAATCAGCTTGATACTTCTTTGTCAAGCTCAGTGATAGAAAACTTTGCAATTTTATAATTTTATATAGTTTGTAGGCTTAGAATGTCTGTCACAGGACCGCCACTAACCAGGATGTACGCCAATTATATTTGTGTATTCACTATGGGCAAGTAATCGATAAAAAAAATATTCACTTGATACAAATATTGGTAATAATTGTAAGAAAACACTTTGAGTTAGTGAGTGAAGTTTCTTCACTAAGAGAATATTTCACATTACTTTCTTTATCTACTATCCTAAGGAACACACGTTGGCTACTGTACTACTAGTATTATATTTGAATATTTCGTGTTAACCCAACTTTGTTTTGTTGCTCTAGAACCGTACAAATTTGGTGAAGTCACTATGTTACAATAAATATTTTAAGAGAATCAAGCAAATTTCCATATAGTAGCATAGTGGTAATAAGAGTTCTGCAATTCATGTGTCATACATGACGCAGTTAAAAAGATTAAGTATATTCTAACAAACTCCTTATATCAAATAATATTAATGAGCTAAGAAACTTTCTTGCTTCCTGAGCTTAAAGTATAAATATTTGTGGCTTACTAAATATCCTTTAATTTACTTTTCACTTTTGTGTTGGTGGCAATGAAAATTCTGCACGATCCCACATTAAGTTTATATGCGAGAAAATATCCTCATCACACAACGAGGAGCTGTTTTTAATGCTGTGTATATGTGTTTTCGGCACGCCTTTCGCAATTCTGCTTTCAAAGCATTTGACGAAGTTGCAGTTTGTTGAGATCTAATTTGGACCCCTTAGTATCCCATAAATATTGTCTAACTCCTAATATATTCAATATTCTTCGAAGGCTTTGTGTCTTCAGTGTTTTCATTATTTTGCACTTTTTATCTGAGTTTATTAAATTCTACCATACTAATAAAAATTTAATAAACAAAATTGCCTACTATGCTTTCATCTATACGTTTCATTACCCTTTGTCTTATTAATTTTAAATATAATTAAAGATTTTAAAGCTCTAGAAAAATAATAGCGACAAAATATTTATGTGAATTTCGCATAAAAATAGGTACAGACTGGGCGCCAAGAGACATTCTATTTCAGAAACATTTAGGATTCATTCGAGTTGATGATTTACATTCAGAAAGATGTAAGGGATGAAATTCTGAAAGTTGCCAAACAAAATTTTCCGATTTTTTTTTTCACTTAAATTGTAACGGTCCTTTCGGATGCGCACAACTCCAGCGTCTCTCTTTCCCCCCTCTTATTATTCTATACCTGCCCCAAAGTATCAGACCGGGTTACACTGTCGCCAAGTCGTATTGGTGCATAAAATTCAACTTAAATAAATATCATACTTTCAGAAATTTTGGCACTGAATTTTTCAAAAATATCCAAAATCTTTCATCTCAGCTTTCCTTAAAAGAACATATATTGTCTTCGATATATATGACCACATAATCCTACGAGAAGAGTAATGGAAAATTTTCTGTAGTAAATTTTATAAGCTACAAGTTATATCTGAAACATTTTTTGATGAAAATCAATATTTTGCCAGATATTTTCGAAAAACTGTTTTTCATCCCCTGTAAAAAATTACGCTTAGGGTATCTGTGGGGACGTTTGAGGAATCGCTTAAAACAGCAATAATCGCTGAATGCGCGAATTGATCCCTTTTGAATCTAATTTGTCATTTTTCATTATCAATCTAGAAATAAAGATAAAAGAAAAAATAGAGTACTTCACTAGGGTATGGTTGGGGTATATGGATGACATATTCGTAGTATTCAATACAAAGGTTACAGATGCGCGTACCTTTGATTCGAAATAAAGCAATCTTTTCATTTTAGTAAAATTCACATAATAAATGAATATCGATAGACGGTTACAAATTTTAGATTCATTAAGAATTATGAATAGTGTTGCGTATTTTCCAACTTTTAGGAAACACCCTGTATGAATCCGTGGGTTCTAAAATAATTTCAACAAGAGATAAACTACTAACACTTTATTTAATAATTTACTGACTATACAATACTTCAAAATAACCTTTACACTTTGTTTACTTAATATTTAACCTCACTTTTTACCGAACGTCACTTTTATCCAACTTCACTTTAGTAAACTACTCCTTCTGCGCCGGTAATCGCGCCTTATATACTCCGAAATTACCTCTAGATTGGACGAGAATCTTCTCCCACCACACTCTAGAAAAGTCCATGCCTCTTTCTACAAGTTCCAGTCACTACTAGTAGGCATAGGCGTATCAATCCAGTTCCAAGGGGGTGTAATTCATAGCAATAGTGTAAATAAATCATCGAGCTTTCATATGTTATACAGAAAGACATCAGCATTTGAAGATATGTCACTAATAACCGAAACCATTATCCTCAGCATAAAATAGCCAGCCACAATTTCGCGATTCATCGCTTATGAAGTCTCCCTCTGAATGAATAGAGACTTACATGAGAGAAAGCTTTAAGTAGATATAAGAGTAATTAATACCTCATTAGTTTAATTGATAAATAAATAAGGAAATGCAGGTTTCTGGAAACCCTTCCGAACTCATGGATCTCTCAAACAGAATCAAGTTCAAAATGTGTAGCCTTATGATACACTATTTACCCATGATCTAAGCAGGATTTTTGAATACTTAGATATGACAGTTGTCCATACACCTGAAAATAAATTGCAATAAATTTTAGGCAATCCAAAGGATAAAATTGAATCATACCAAAGACTCGGGATATACAAATTGTGATTTAGTGTACGTTGGACAAATGACACCAATCTTTTATAACAATATTTAAAGAACATAAGGCTCATCTCTTGCCTGCCCATTGCCTAACTAATGTACAAAGTCGTCTTCTAACAGCTATACCAAATCACGTGAGAAAAGAAACTGCTGAATGTTGAAGAAGCTAAGACTGGCGTTCTTAGATAGTAAGATTGTCGACACTTTAAAGCTTCAACGAATTCACAGTACAGTTTACCGTTTTATTAACCCTCGTGTCTGGTATCAGACATTGGGTATGACGTATATGTTATGAGTTGCGGTAGAATGGAATAATAAATAAACACTCTCAACTCAATAAATATACCTTTATTTGCAAATTTTGCCGTTGTCGTTTACTATGCTAAATGGCTTTATTAACAATGCATGAAAATTTTCATTTCATTTTCGGCCGCGGTTATACTTGAATAGCCGTTATTCGCGTTTTCGTGTCATGCAAGTATGCTACGTAACCGTAAATCAACTTGCGATAAGAGATCACTAAAGGGTTTGAGAAGGCATAGAGCCGGAAGTATGCGGAAAGCGCAGGAAGGATGTGGCCTCATATATTCCAGGATCAAGGTAGTAACAGCTGGCTATTGTTACTATATTAAACAGCTAAATTACGTCTGTTGTATGCGAAATCAGGACGATATTTTGCAGAGTACAAGGGTTATTGATATTACATCCTTTATTTAAAGCATTATCAACGGAGGGTGTAATTAACATTTAAATTTATGTGCCTCTTGATTTTGATTAAATAGGGACTAAATAATAAGAGAAACGCTAGAGTTGTCTTTGTCAACAAAGATTGCTAAGTAATGTATTACTGCAATATTTAGCATACTTTTCATTATATTTTATGATTATGTTATATCGCAGTAAGAAGCTGCTTATATAATTAGTAGAGATATGCAGCACTTGTTTATGGTACAAATTAAGTTAGAAATTTATTATCAATTACACAAATTGGTAATTTGAGTAATATTATTATAACTACTAAGTTGTTTACGAAATAAATCTTTCACAATGTATTAATTTATTATTAAATCAATACATATCCATAATATATATAGTATTGTTTTCCCAATGTATGGACATGCACACCACATGCACAATTAGTATTAACCATTATAAGAGTTTAAATAAACATTCTTAAGGAATCAGTTAAACAACCACTCTTCTAACTAACAATAGGCATTAAATTACATAACAAAACGAAACATTAATTAAATAAAAAAATTATTAAAAACCGCTGCCTTAGGATTCACTACTTCCACACCCAGATTTTTCATCCCAGTCACTTTAAAGAATTGTGTGTGTGTGTGTGTGTGTGCGGACAAAAAAAAAGTTATAGGCAGGCAGACAGACAGACAGACAGACGGACATACCGACAGAGACAGACAGAAAAAAAATTTTTTTTCGCCCAAATTTAAAATCTCGACGTATCATGACATTCTAAACCTATTTCAAGAAAAAAAAAAATTTGAAAATTTTTCTACGATTACTATACTTTCAATCCACTACGTGGATGTGGAAATAAAATGGTACATGTTTTGTAGTCTAGAGTAGAGAATATAAATTGGAGCCACAGTAAGCTATTTCTATAAATTAAACCATAATCCGCCCTTATGGGGGGTGAAAACTACTCGTAAAACTCAAAGGACGCAGGTGAGTGTGAATAACATGTACACAGGCCAAATGTTTGCATCTCTTGCAAAATATCTGACACAGGTGCGACAACCAGCCAGTACTTTCAAAAGGTTGAGACTCACTTCTACGGGGGCTTAAAACTACCCCCCACCCCCACCAACGAAGGAATCTATGTTTCAATACAAGGAAAATGTGTAGGTAGGCTGGACAAATATGGAGTGAATTCGATCCAACCACTGACACAGGACTAGAGACTGCCCTTAAAGGTTGTCTATGCTCACATGATGCATGTGGGTGCTATTGGAATTTGGAAAGGGTCAAATATTTGTAGCTCATTGTGCCAAACATATATATCTGGACAAGCATACACCCAATATTCTTATGCCCCCTATTGGGGGGCATAAAAACTACCCCCACAGACGGACGAATCTTATTACTTCTAATACCTAGGAACCAAAATTCAGGCATTTTTAGTTTTAGGGAGGGTAGACAAATATGGAGCAAGTTCATTCATTAAGCATTATAGTGGGTGGACTACGAGTTTCTTTGCGGCATCTCAGTCCAACGGGATGCCATTTGGTACAGTTGTTCCTTACCCCAAAGAGATTTATTTTTGCTTAGGACGAGTCAACATTTTATCTTAGGAACGAAGATGCGGCCATTTAAAAGAAAAATAATAAATTGGCCAATTTCTTTATGTGGTGTATGATTTTCAGTTAATTTTAACCTCCTGGACACGGAAATGGGGTTAATTATTCATTCAGGACCAGCCGAAATATTTTATATTATAGTGCTAAAAATATAAAACAATCAAATATTTTGCACACGAATATGTTGGGTATGGTATCCGACTTTTTATTGCTTCCTGAACACTAATTTTGAGTCCAATTTTACTACTAGATCAAGTTAATGAGTTTATTCTATATAGGGTGTTTCGTGAGTGACTGGCCAATTAGGCCGGGCCGAAAACGACTGAAAAAAATTTTTTTTTGAAATTTGATTTGGTATAGCAAAAAAAAGTTGTAAAATAACTTTAAAAATGTCCTGTATTTTTATGAAAAATTTGAAATGAAATTTGACCGCGCCCCAATGGCCTTAAAATAAAATTTTTGTAAACTTACTATTCTGGATCTGGTTTAGTCGTAAATACTTTTTAAATAATGGGTCTAAATTACCAATCAAATCTCATAATTTTATCTTAATATTTAGCCGCGCCCCAACCTAAAAACATTTTTTACGCTTCATCCACACTTAGCCCGGTCCTGGTTATAACCGCCTCTTGCAACGTAGTTACGAGTTTCGACCCGTACGTATGTGGTAAAATGCAAGTATAATGTGTTTACTTAGTTTCACGTTAATTACGAGGACTGTCGGTCGATATTGTGAATTGAAAAGTATTCTTACGTGCTCAAGAAAAAGTTCTTATTTTGTGACTTACTAGAATAAATAATTGTGTATTTTGTGCCTCGAACTTAGCATTAGCTGCTAATATAGTCAAAAACACATTATCTTGCTTAGAAGCTAAGTCAGTAAACCCAAAGTCTATTAAGGCAATCGGTTGTGATGGAACAAATGTTAATACGGGCTGGAAAGATGGTGTGATTCGATTAATGGAAGTGCAGATTGGAAAACCTGTTCAGTGGTTGATATGTTTGCTCCATGCCAACGAGTTGCCTCTTCGACATATCCTTCAAGATTTAGACAGAAAAACTAAGGGGCCGCATTTGTTTTCAGGGCCCATTGGATCCCTTTTGCCAACATGCGAATCAAGATCTGTAAAGCAATTTCAACCAATTGAAACTGACTTGCCAGAAGTTGATGAAAACGATCTAAGTATCGGTCAACAGTACTGATACCAAATAATTAAGCTGTGCTATAAGAAACGGAATTTGTCCCGATCAGCTGAGCAAAAAAAAAATCGGGAAAACTAAGTCATGCACGATGGTTGAAAATGGCTAATAGGTTATTGCGCTTATATATTTCAACAAGTGAGCCTTCTGAAACCTTGGTTGTACTGACAAATTTTATTATGAAAGTGTACTCGCCAATGTGGTTTAACATAAAAACAAAACCATTATGCCAGTATGGAGCGCAACATTTATGGAAATCGATAAGTCTATTCAGAGAATTTCCAAATGAAATAAAGAAGATTATTGACAATGTTATTAGCACAAACGCTTATTTTGGACACCCCGAAATCATGATCACAGATTCTCGGAGTCGTATAAGAGAACTTGGGATTCGTCGCATTTTGAAGGCTAGGAATTCGAGAGATCCAAAAAATGTAAGAGTATTTAAGAATACCTGCTCTCAACTGGGATGCTACGGACTATATCGATTTAATTGACTGGAACAAATGTACCGTAACCGAACCGCCTCTTACAATGAATATTTCTACCGACGATTTAATGACAGCACTTCAGAGCAAATCTGCCATCGCCATTAAACAATTTCCATGCCACACTCAAGCTGTCGAGCGATATGTAAAGATCATCACTGAAGCATGAGGCAAAGTTTGTGGTCATGACTCAAGAGACGGGTACATTCGCGTAAAATTTGATGCGAAGAATGATCTACCATCATTTGAAAACAAAAATCAATACTACACTATAGATCCAAAAAAAAGCAAAACTGAGTAATAAGTAAGTTAGATCTACGATGAGAATAAGTACAAGTAGCCGAAAAAGGGAGAAAGGGGTGGGTGGATCTCGATAAGCAGCCATCTCATCGTGGTGAGTTCTGGGTTGAGTAATTGATAAAATATGTATATTATATTAAATAAAGACAATTAATATAATAATATTAGGTAGCCTATCACTTACTCAAGCGAAGAGCTGATTTTATGTATTTTAAGGGCCCTGGGGCGCGGGTAAAAATTCTTTTATTTCTTTCATATTTTTTTTGGTTATTATATGCATTGATTCCTAACTTTTTGACGCTGTAACGAAAACGATACATGACCTTGAAAATTTGACTCTTTTAAGGCCCATGGGGCGCGGCCAAAATTTCAGCGAAAATTTAAAAAAAAAATTAGCGAACATGTCTTTATACCCTTCAACTTTTTGTGACTATACCAAATTAATTTTCCAAAAAAAATTTTTTCGGCCCGCCATACGCTAGTGAGGGGTACGGAATCCTGAGATGATTTAAAAGAATTACCTTTATTAAATTTCTAATGCCTCTCGTTTCTGATATACAGCGTGTTTTCTATTTTTTGCCAAAATTTAGATCGGCTGTATTTTTCTAACGGCTGTAGCAAATTGTACCAAATCTAATAGATATGTTTTACTAATAGAATAATAATTCAGTATCGAAAACAAAAGGAAAGTCAGGGCTTGAGCCAATTTTTTAAATTTTGGGTCTTACCTAAAAAAATCATCCTGTATATGGATTTCGGCAATGTACAATACAGATTTTCAAAATAGTCTAATAGTGTGCCTGAACCATGCAGTTAGTTTTTTTGACACACTATTAACGCCTAGAGAATTAACAGCTGAGTTTCAATAAATCCATTTAAAAAATATTTGGGTGACTTTTGGTCACAAAAACATTACTAACTACATGGACGACATTAATTTTGTGGGGAAAGATTTAATTTTACTGCTTTTTGTTATAATTTGCTACAACGATAAAAAAATGTAAAAATATGTAAATGTCAACAAAAGTCAAAAAAGAAAAAAAAATATGTAAAAATGTGAGCAAACACAATTTTTACTTATTAGCACAAATACAAAAGAGTAAAAATTATATGGAATTGAAATAACTGAGACAATAAAGCTCCAAAATAGTTAGTACAATTAGTTAAACAGAATTTGATCCAATACAATTACACGAAATTAAAATAGCACACCTAAAATGTAACGAACAAAAAATAATTAAAAAAAAATGACTACAACAAATTTTCAAAATGTCTGCCTCCAACCTGAATACACTTTCTTGCGCGTAACTGTAAATTATTTATAGCATTTCTAATCATCCGAGGGTTATTTTTTATTTCAGTGCATTCCCGTTCTATGCGTTCTATTAATTCCTGTCTAGTGGTAACTTCGGTAGCACACAATTTTTGCTTTAAATGGCCCCACAAGAAATAATCCACTGGAGTCAGGTCTGGGGACCTTGCAGGCCAGCAAACTGGACCATTGCGACCGTTCCACCTATTGGGGTAATGGTCATCTAAATGTTGCCTCACCTCTCGCAAATAGTGACGAGCTGCACGATCGTGTTGGTAAGGAAATTCTCTAATATTTTACCTTGTAATGATTCTGGTAATGTATCTAGCAAAAAACTTAAATACATTTCACCATTCTAAGTAGCCTCGAAGAAATGGGGTCCAATTAACTTATTATCTAATAGTCCACACCAAACATTTATAGAAAATTTGTGTTGGGAATTCTTTTGAGATATACTGCGAGGATTTTCTTCTGCCCATAAGCGCATATTTCCAAATTCTTTCCATTGTACTTATTAGAAGCACTTTACACGCCTCATTTGTAGTCCCTATTTTGAGGGCACCATACAGAAGTATAATATATTTATGAAAAAGTTGAAACAAATTTCCGAAATGCATGAGACACTGGTGAGAAATCACTTAAAACGCACCTGTTGTCCTATTATATGATTTCTATATTTTCCAGGACGCCTTTTTATTTTTTATGGAAAACGAGGTTATACACTCGCAACCAGTGTTGGAATGAAATCCATTTCTTGCTGTTGCTTTCTCAAGACACACAGTCTTAGCCAAGTACTGTTTGTTTCTAGATGCAGTAAAGTACAATGATAGTACTTCAAGACCACTTGCTTCAAAGCAGCCGTACATGAAACAGCAAGTAAAACCACATCTGTGTCGCATGTTTGTATCAAAATTTCCTTGGCGTCGAAATTAATCTTATTCCGCACATGCAAAAACGCTCTACCATCCGCTTTAGCTATTTTACATTCGACCTTATCAAGACCAATTGCGTACGGTTTGGATGCAGCTATTGTAGTGTACACATTTGTCACTAAGTGCATGGTTTAAATTATTCAGTACTTTACTGTCCAGAAACCTAAACACTTCTTGTTTGGCCTGAGTGTTTAATAGAAAATTTAAGAATATGAGCGCTTTCATTTATCTACATCTGTATCATAGTCATCGCCATCAATACATTGTACAAAATTCGCATATTCGCTAAAACATATTATCTGTCTCCCCTCTGTTCTTCGACCTGTAGCTGAGGGAAGTATGAGACGATCTCCTTATGCAATGTGGAGCGATGCACCAGTGAGAGCTCTGTTACTTCGCAGTTAAGCAGTTCAGCAAATCTCTCACTAAACATCTTTGTTGAGAGAAAATATATCCTAAATATATTTTTCTTACAGTACTCATAAATGAAGTTTGTAAGCCATTTCCCTAAAAATACTTATGCCTTTCCTGCAATCTTCCTTAATATATGCTTCCATTTGGCAAGTAAAATGTCCCTATATTCATAGTATGTTTCCTAAGAGACTAATCCATGGGTCCTATAGCAGCCAAAAGTTGTAGGCTTTACCACTAGCTCAAACTTCCAGTATTCCAGTCTTTATGCAATGGGTGTTTGCATTGCATTTCTTTTCCACATATAAATGATATAGTAGTCCCTTCAAATTAGGAAAATTGAGGGAAATTTTTCCTACAGCTAAGTCACCTGTATAGAAAGTTGCCTTGGGATTGTGTTAACATATTTTCCACCAAGGGCATGAAAAAAAGGGTTGTTTTTTAGATATAGATACATATATATGTTTTTTTGGTCATTTTGGCGGTTTTCTGCGTTTTGCTGCAAAACTATGCATTTTGGAGAAAATATGACCTGATTTGATATTGTAGATCTAGTGATTCTATGAAATTTATGTTCTTTTAATTTTTTTGAAATTCCGCTTAGTTGCGACGCTAGACCGCGCTGAAGTGTATGTAAATGTATAAATTTTTTTGGTGTTTAATTTTAAGCCGAAACTATGCATTTTATAAAAAAATATCAAAAATCAAAGTTGTAGATAAAAAAAATTTTGACAAATTTTGTTCTTTGTTTTTTTTTTCAAAGTCGCGTGGTTTTGCCTCTAGAGGGCGAAAAACATTTTTTCAATACACTTGAGCGGATAAAAAAATACAGACATCGTGAACAGCTGTAGTATTTTGCTCCTCCACCTCCCTCTACTCAATATTTTTTACCGGCTAAGTTAATATAGATGACATTAAGGATGATATATACAAAAAGACCCATCACGAACACCATAGCTGAATGCGCGTAGTTCACACTATTAGATGCACCGTTCTATACGCAGCCGTGTAAGAAATGAACGATGGGTTTCAAAATAAATAATTTTTTTTGCTCTCCAAATTTTTATATAATTGACGATTACTCTAAAAAATGCATAGTTTTGCCTGTATATCAAAAATACATGCGCTATATTTTTTTCGCACACAAGAGTATTGAAAACATGTTTTTCGCGCTCTATCGGTAAAACCGCGCGACTTTGAAAAAAAAACAAAGAACAAAATTTGTCAAAATTTTTTTTATCTACAACTTTGATTTCTCATATTTTTTTATAAAATGCATAGTTTTGGCTTAAAATCAAACACCAAAAAATTTATACATTTACATAAATTTCAGGGCGCTATAGCGGCGTAACTAAGCGGAATTTCAAAAAAATGGAAAGAACAAAAATTGTAGAGAATCTCCAGATCTAGAATATCAAATTAGATCATATTCACACAAACCGTCAAAATTACCAAAAAACATATATACAGGGTGTCCGGAAAGTATAGGGACCCAGCTTAACTATAGCTTTCTCAAGTCAAATGGAGTCGATTAAACCAAACATACCTTGTACAAAAGTGCTTTCTTGTCGAGTTATAGGGCCTTAAAACATTTTTTTTAAATTTTTTTAGGAAAGCAAATTACCGATCAAGCTGAATATTGCCACACATAATATAGGGAAGCTAGAATATTGTGAGGGTATAAGTATAGTTGCATATCATACATGGCGCTGTCGACGTATTTTTTTGACACATCCTTTATCATAACTTTTTAATATTTTGGGTTTGTATGACTTAATATTATGATGCATAATATAATTTACAAAATAATTTTACAAAAATAAGTGCTACTTGTTTCATGCCGATAAAATGCACCGTTTTCGGTGCATCGCACATTTATTTCAGGGTATTCCTAGAGCTATCATGTAACATGATACTACATCAAATTAGCGTTTGTAAAATTGACATTATTGAACCTGTTTAGTGACTAAAGTAAACGTACATTAGCCATAAAGTGCTCCCTTACGAAATTATGCGTTTCTAAATAAGCTGAAATCACAGCTGAATTTTTTAATTACTCTTGTTACACTTGCAAATGTCTTAATAGAACAACAATTATAACTAAACTAACTCAATAACGTCAATTTGACAAACGCTAACTTGATCGAATTTCATGTTGCATGGTAGCTCGTGGACGCTGAAATACATAAGTGCGACCGAGAACGGTGCATTTTATCGACATGAAACAAGTAGACCTTATTTTTGTAAAATTAGTTATTGTATCACAATATTAAGTCATACTAACTCAGAATAATAATAATAAAAAGTTATGATAAAGAATGTGTCAAAAAAATACGTCGACAGCGCCATCTATGATATGCAACTATACTTATGTCTTCACAATGTTCTGACTTCCCCATTTTATATGTGTACCAATTTTCAGCTTGATTAGTCATTTGTTTTCTGAAATATACCCATTATAAGTTAAAAAAAAATTGTTTTAAGGCCCTATAACTTGATAAGGAAGCACTTTTGTACTAAGGTATGCTTGATTTAATCGACGCCATTTGACTTGAGAAAGCTATAGTTAAGCTGGGTCCCTTTACTTTCCGGACACCCTGTATGTATCTATATCTAAAAAACAATCCTTTTTTTCCATGCGCTCCCCAAGACAACTTTCTATAAGGGTGGCTTAGCTGTAGGAAAAATTTCCCAAAATCAGTGATTTTTATTTTAATTTGAGGGACTATAGGGTGGAATGTATTTAATGTCTCACCCTGGGATCTTGTCAATTGGTTGTTAGAGGGACCAGCAGGGATAATAATTCGCTCTGATTCTTCTATTTTAGAGGTTAAGGCGAGTTCTTTCTTCTTTCTCCTATTACTCGCTTATCCCATTTCACCACTGTTAAATTTTTCATAGCATAATTTGTACAATTTCACATTGTGGTTAATAAGTGCTGATTCGATGCTTTTATCCCGATTCAGTATATTAATCAAAATACACCGACCATATTGCTCTTTATAGAAAAATGGACATTGTTTTCACGCTCGTGACACTGAATTTAACTAAGGACACCCCACATGTATGTTTTGGACTAATATGAGTGATTAAAGTTTGTTTTTTCAAAAATAATCGCGATATTAGTTCCTAAGGGAAAATGTTGACGCGTCCTAATCGAAATTAAATCTCCTTGGGGTAAGGACTAACTGTGCCAATTGGCACCCTGGTGTGTTGAAATGCCGTATTCATCACATTTTTATCTCGTACCGCACCCCCTAAATATCAAAAATGGGTAAGTAAAAATGTAACTTTGTCAAGATTCTTGTACTTTCCTTTCACAAAAAGAACTATATTTGTGTTCAAGATGTAACAGACAACCGACTGCTGTACCATGTTAGAAAGTAGTTTTTTTTTTTCAGTATATTAATCAACATATACCGGACATATTGCCTTCTATCGATAAGTAGACACCGTTTCGTACTTGTGACATCAATTTTAATTAAAAACGATATCCCACGCGTATGTTTTGGACTGATATGAGTGACGGTAATTTTAATTTTGTTTTTTTCAAAAATAGTCGCCATCTTGGTTCCTAAGGGAAAATGTTAACGAGTTCTAATCGAAATTAAATCTCCTTGGCGTAAGGACTTACTATGCCAGATGGCACCCTATAGGGTTGAAATGCCGTATTCACCCCTTTTATGTCGCGTAGCACACCCATTATTAGTTCTGTGCAGCGGACCCCAGGGTATGGATTCTTTGTATTTTTTTTAGCCGAATCCAAATTTCGCAACAACAGGACGATTGACCGTGTCATTTTCTTTATGGGCAAAAAACTTGAGCCATTTTGGATAGAGAGGATATTTGTCTTCATTTCTTTATAATCCTGGTAAAAACATTCGCCGTGTTCCTAACTGTAATCGCTAAGATTTTGTGGGAAGTTGTCGATACGTGAATAAAGGAAATGGAGTTTCAGGTTCATTAAGCATTGTTGATTCTGAAAGTTTTTTACCATGTCTGTAACTTTCTTCCTGTAGTCGGGGCGCTTACGATTTCGAAGGAAATTCTCACAAACATCTTTGAAACTAGTCCAAGCTTTCATTTCTGTACCCTTCATTGTGTAGGTACTCAATCATGGTACTCCTTCGAAGAGCCTATTTATTATGTGTGTATCCTCCCTATTCAAAATCGGTCAAGTTTTTCGTCCCCAAAAAAACAAAAAAAAATGACCCTGGGGTTTCAAAATTTGAATTTAACCTAAAAAAATACATCAAATCCATATCCGGGAACTTACTCCATATTTGTCTACCCTACCTAAAACTACAAATGCCTGAATTTTTTATCGCAGATGTTAGAACTAATGAGATCTATCCATTTGTGGGGGTAGTTTTTATGACCCCCCCCCCCCCCCCTCATTCAACATTATTAAGAATATTGAGTGCTGTACCAGATTTATATATATAGCACAATGAGCTAGAAATATTTGACCCTTTCCGAAATTCAATAGCACCCATTTGCATCATTGAAGCATAAACCTTTAAGGGTAGTCTCTAGTCCTGTGTCGGTGGTTGGATCGAATTCACTCTATATTTGTCCGCCCTGCCTAAAATTACAAAAATCCGAATCTTTCCCTTGTATTGAAACTTGTAGATTTCTTCATCGGTGGCAGTGTGGGGTAGTCTTAACTCTTCATAGGAGTGAGACAACCCTTTGAGAGTAATGACTGGTTGTCGTACCGGTGTCAGATATTTTGCAAGAGATACAAAAATGTGGCCTTTGTACATGTTATTCACACTCACCTGCATCTTTCGAGTTTAGTTTAGATTAGAGAAGTAGTTTCCACCACTCCATAAGAGCGGATTTTGGTTTAATTTATAGAAATAGCTTACTGTGGCACCAATTCATATTCACTACTCTAGACTACAAAACGTTTACCATTCTTCAAGCTTCATTAGGAGTTACTACATTATTTCCATGATTTTACACAATTTTAAGGGATGTTTTTGACTAAAGAAAAAATTGACACGATAGATCACTTTTTTGGACTATGGATTCGGATTCAGCGTCGAGAAACGCAAATCGTTATATTTTGATTTGCTATCCAGAACATGTTTTTGTGTGTGGCTGTGTAATCAATGGCTCGTATCAAATTCCTCATCTCCAACCAAGTCTATTGTTACTATTTACACCAGTTCTTAACTGACATTTTAAAGTTTAATTTTGCACTTTAAACACAATTTTCCCATAATAATTAATTTATGACTATATAATTATTATTTTCATATTTTCAATTACGTTATCTAGATTTTAAATTTTTTTATCAGCTAGCTGTGCCTACTTGAAGTAGATTGAAAAAACAATTGCATAAATCTAATTTTAAACACTTTTATTATCGTTTCTTAGGAAAGATCGTTTTACATTTACAGAAACTTATTTTCACTGGAAATCGAATTAATGGCAGTGCAGCGGGTTCAGTTAAATCAAAATTGTTTAAGAATTGAATATCTCTTATAGTCGGTAAAACCCATTGAAGTGTGGCCTGGAAATAGCAATCGTAAATCTGATCACAAATTTAAATTCAAAATTGAATTTCTTGAAATGCACTAGTAATGGTATCGGAGAAATTGACTGAGATTCAATATTCAACAGCTAATGAGATGTGTCCCAAACAGAAATTTGAATGTGCACTTGTAGCATGACTAACACTGGCATAAATTTCATTCCGCCATTGTCCTTTTTCAAATTTAATTTGGTTCATTTCGAGTCACACAATTAAGCAGACATGAAAAAATACTCATTATTTCCCTCCTCTGTTATATATCCTTTAGTAGTACAGGAGCTGGGTAACTTTTTTAGCACGTCATCGTTTTGTGTTCTATCTGATATTCTCGTTGTTTTATGAATGGTAACAATTCACAAAGTCAACTTCTGGCGGGGCACTTCCTGTCATGTATATCATGAGCAGAGATCGGATTTATCTATCGGATTGCAGGGATGGCTTTAACAGATACAATTTATTGTTAGCACTAACATTCTCAAAGTATAAAAACAGAAAATCATGCAACATACTAAATTAATTTTACTTAATTTTACAATGTTAATGCGTAACTTAGATTTGTCGAAAAATGCACTATGTTAAAGAAGAACGTAATGCGTAATAGATTATTTTAAATTGCAGTAGGTACCGGCAATTTACATCGCTGAAGCCCAATCCCAGACGTGGAGAAGAGTAACTTAGCAGCTTAACAGGATTAGTCAGTACCTCCCTTACAGCCGGTTTTACAATCGCAAGTTAACTTTCATGTTAGTTGACTTTTACTTGCAGGTTAACTATAACTTTACCGACACATGCGTTTTTCAATATAAAGTTAAGTGATGATTTGTAAACGAGAGGTTGTGAATAAAATTTATAATGTTGGTACTGGAAAAATGGGTAATATACATAAAATGTATGAATTTTGGTCCAAAGTCACGTCACCTGCCATCAAATATAAATGTCAGAAGCAATTTATGAGTTAGTGGTCTATTACTAAGTAAGTAGGTAGTATTTAGTCTCGATTTATTTAAAAAATCTCTTCCATCGTATTCTTCGAAAAAGTTAGGTCTATACAGGATTACCTTGGCTACTCATCACTGCTATATGCGTTTACTTCGTACATATCCATTTTTAGGCAAAATATCAAAAAATTATTTTGTGACACTTGCCAGTAAACTGCCAACTTCTAGTTTACCCACACCTTATCTGCTAGTAAAGTTAACTAATAGATAACTACCACATCGAAAATAACCAGCTATTGTAAAACCCAATTTCTATAATAACCTGAAAGTTAACTCTGACTGGAAGTAAACTAGCGATTGTAAAACTGGCTGTTAGTGTGGATTTATTCTGATGTAAGTACTAAGAAACGTGGAGTTAAAATGTCGCATCGTATCGAACCGATGTAAGCTCCTTCAAGAGTCGTGTGACCTTGTCGTGGTGAAGGAGCTTAAGTAGCTGTGAGACTGAGACCGATGCTAGCGGAAGTGACTCCTAGCAGGGTTACTTGTGCCGGCAAAGGTCAAGGATGAACAGCGAAAACTAAGGACGACTCAACCCAAGTCAAGGTGGAACAGCAAGCGCCTAAGGCTGCGTGGCTAAGGGGGAGCTTAGTCGTAAGTTTGCGAACTCCGGATACCAGGCGACCTCCGGTTTAATCCTAGCCTTCCTATGGCATGCGGGGCTCTGCTGTAGGTGACCATCCTTTCCCTAGCTTCTCGTGGGACCAATATATGGATCAAGAAAAAATAAAAGAGGTCGGTGCACCTCAAATTGCACCAACAGCGGAAGAGGTCAGCAATGAACTCCCGTCCTAAGTCGGTACAGAAACGCCGATGGATATGGATTTGCTTAAAAGTCCTTCCATACCGGCAGATACCGAAAATGAACTCCTGCAGTCTAGCGACGAACAGAACGAAACCAGATCTAACCAGTCTGAAGTCAGAACATCCCTGGAGGCTCTGAAACTCAAAGACAGGAAGATCAAGCTAGGAGGAGCGGCAAGAAAACGCTACAAATGGCTGCTAAAACAAGGGCACAAACCAGAAGAGGCCCGCGTACTGGCACAAAAACCCATCGGGGAATCGTCGACCGGAAGGGCACCTAAAAGGAACCGCTCGGAAGACTCGACCCCTGAAAAAGGGAAGCTTAAAAAAGCAAAAGATGGGCAGGGGAATCCAATTCCCCCCCGCCCCAAACATTTAAGCAAATTGCTGAAAGTGTCAAGGTGGGCATCTTGGCTACAAGCTTCCCGGATATCCTTCTGAAAACGAACCAACTTAAGGCCGTTCAGGAGGCTATCCTCAACAAAATAGTAGAGCAAAAGGGAGGTGCTGTCAAGCCAAAATTCCTTGGCTCTACGTTTAAGCCAGGTTGGCTGGTTCTGACTTGTGCCGACAAAGCCACTGCAGAGTGGTTAAAAGGCACAACAAAGGACCTACAACCTTGGGAAGGGGCTACTTTGAAAGCGGTAGAGGAAACTGAAATTCCTCGTGCGCAAATCCTTGTAGCCTATTTCCCAAACAGTTCAGATGACTCGAACGAGCAAATTTTGGGCTTCGTAGGTGCCCAAAATGAAGGTCTTAACGTGACAGAGTGGAAAGTGCTCAAAAGAACACCGGAACACAATGTCACTCAACTCATACTCTCAATAGACCACCAATCTCATGAGAGTCTGAAGAAAAATGCCTTCAAAGTGAACTACAAGTTCGGTCAGGTTCAATTAAGACCGAGGGGTAGTTCACAAAAAGAGGCAAAAACTTGCAGAGAGGAGAAGGCCATCTCAGTAGTAGGGGACCCACAGCCTTCCACAAGTACATCTAGTACTTGCACAGTAAAGGCTCCCTTACCAACGGATAAGCCGTCCACCTCAAAACAAGGACAGAAAGCGGAAAAGGCTTCAAAAGGCTCGCAAGAACCTAAGAAGTCGAAAACGCACCACGGGAAGGAGACCAAGAAGATCCATTCCACCCACAAGGGAGACAAGAGCTCCCACCAGAAGAAAAGGCTCTAAAATGGCGCCGCATCTGGGCTTTATCCAGATAAACCTACACCATGCAAAAGCTGCTTCGGATGTGCTTAGCAGAAGGTTTGTCTGGGAGAGGCTAGACGTAGCGCTCATACAAGAGCCTTGGACTCATGGGAATCGTGTAAGAGGGATCCCAACAAACACATGTAAGTTAATCTATTCAGATAAAGATGACAACCCAAGAGCAGCTATGCTGCTCAATAAACGAATTAACTTTGTTTCTGTTCCAGAGTTCATAACGAGGGACTTGGTTACAGTGGCTGCAGAGGTGTCAACCGAAAGGGGTAAGCAAGAGGTAATTATTGCCTCGGCTTATTTCCCTGGAGATATGGACAATCCGCCTCCAGATGAAGTCGCAAGACTGATAACCTACTGTAAAAGAAGAAACAAGCACTATATAATAGGATGTGATGCAAATTCCCACCACACTGTATGGGGAAGCACAGACATCAACAATAGAGGTGAGTACCTATTTGAATATTTGGCTGCGAATAATATAGACATTATCAATAAAGGTAATAAACCAACATTTATGAATATATTACGGCAAGAGGTATTAGATCTGACCTTGGCCAGTCCATTCATAAGCAACAAAATAAAAAACTGGCATGTATCAAACGAAGCGTCACTATCGGACCATAATCACATTAGGTTTGATTTGGAGGCGGCGGCTACATGCCTCAAAGAACACAGGATACCAAAACTGACCGACTGGGATGTTTATCGTGAACATCTAAAGTCGGAAGCTGAGGACCTAGGCAGAAGTATAGAGAACATTGAGGACCTAGAAACTGCATCTATCCAACTACAAACTCTCATAACAAACGCATATGAGAAAAGCTGTCCCGTCAAACAAAATGCTACAAATAGAGATGTGCCTTGGTGGAACAGGGAGCTCAGTAAACTTAAAACTGAAATAAGACGCCTCTTCAATAGAGCAAAACGCACCGGAGAGTGGGGCGAATATAAAGAGGCACTCACAAAATACAACAAAGAATTGAGGAAGTCTAAGAGAAGGACGTGGAAGGGTTTCTGTGAGAGGATCAATGAAATGCCTCCAGCTACCCGACTCCAAAAAGTCCTATCAAGAGACCACTCAAATGGAATAGGGCTGCTACAAGGATCAGATGGCAGCTACACGGAAAACAGGAAAGAAAGTATAGAGTTACTTCTGAAAACTCACTTTCCAGACTGCAAAATTACAGAAGAGGGAGACGTTAACAACCGGATTGGAAAGGAAGTACGCTATCCTACAAACCGGGAAAAAAGTCTCTCAGGAAAAATATTTACACCTAATAAGGTTAGATGGGCAATTAGCACTTTTAAGCCCTACAAAACACCCGGAAGGGATGGTATCTTTCCAGCCCTACTACAAAAGGGAATCGAAGAGATACTACCAATGCTGATAAAAATTTTTAGAAGCAGCTACAACTTAGGATATATTCCCCAAGCCTGGAGAGAGGTAAAAGTGGCGTTTATACCAAAGGCGGGAAAGCGACCAAGCGATCAGCCTAAGTCATATCGCCCCATAAGCCTAACCTCCTTTCTCCTAAAAACGATGGAGAAAATCTTAGATCAACATCTAAGAAGCGAAGTTCTACCAAGGGCACCGCTTCACAAAAATCAATTTGCCTATCAAGCTGGCAAATCCACAACGAATGCCTTACATAGCCTTGTAAATAGGATTGAAAAGACATTTATTGCAAAAGAAGTAGCCCTTTGTGCATTCATAGATATAGAGGGGGCCTTTGATAACACCTCATATGAATCGATAAAAAGGGCAGCAGGTCAAAGAGGGTTTGAGCCCTCAACAACAAGATGGATTTATTCCATGCTCAACAGTCGGAAAATAACGACTGAAATGGGAAGTGATTCGGTAACAATAACTGCCATCAAGGGATGCCCCCAGGGAGGGGTCCTATCACCCTTGCTATGGTCTCTGGTAGTCGATAATCTTCTCAAAAGGTTAAGCAACCATGGATTTGATGTCCAAGGCTATGCTGATGACTTAGTGATAATAATAAGAGGCAAAAACGATAGGATGATGTCAGGCCTATTGCAAATTGCTCTCAATATTATTAAAAATTGGTGCATGGAGGAGGGCCTAAATGTCAACCCATGTAAAACAGTCATAGTACCATTCACCAAAAGAAAGAAGCTTACACTAAAGCCTCCAACGTTGAATGGCACACTAATTAACTTCTCCAGTGAAGTCAAATATCTAGGAGTAATCCTAGATCAAAAACTCACTTGGAACGCACACCTAACAAGGGTAATCGGAAGAGCAACGATGGCATTTTGGACATGCCATAGGCTCTTCGGTAAAACCTGGGAACTAAAACCGAAAATGATCTACTGGTCATATTTAACGGTGATTAGACCTATTGTCACCTACGCATCGATGGTATGGTGGACAAAAACAAAAGAAAAAACAGCACAAAACAGGTTGCAAAAACTGCAACGGTTAGCGTGTCTTGGAATCACAGGTGCAATACGCACCTGTCCAGCAGCAGCAATGGAGGCGCTACTGGATCTGCCTCCCTTGCATATCCATGTTAAAAGGGAGGCAGCTCTTGGCGCCTACAGGATACACTCTAGTAAGAAATTCAAACCAGGGGATCTGGTTGGTCATCTGACTGTCCTAAACGAAGTCCAGTTAGACTCAATGACCAAACCCACAGACTCCACACCAAAAAGGTTCGACTTTGAGAGAACCTTTGAAGTGGTAATTCCTAGCCGCCAGGTATGGAGCTCTGGAGGTCCACAATGGGAAAAAGGATCACTCATCTGGTACACGGATGGTTCCAAAACGGATGAGGGAGTAGGCGCCGGTGTATACGGCCCAAACTGCAGGCTGACAATAGCCTTGGGTCACACTCCCACCATCTTTCAGGCAGAAATATATGCCATAAATCTTTGTGCTCGACAGTGCATAAATAAAGGCACACGGGGATCAAGAATCTATATAGTTTCAGACAGCCAGGCAGCACTCAAAGCTCTGAGTTCATTCACCTTTGAGTCACAAATTGCCTGGGAATGTCTACAAACAATAAAGCAACTGGCAAGAAACAACAAGGTCAACTTGATGTGGGTGCCAGGGCATGAAGGAATAGAAGGGAATGAGATTGCAGACGACCTTGCAAGACAGGGTGCCAAATCGTCATTCATCGGACCAGAACCGTTTTGTGGGATAGCAAGAAATAACACGACGGAGGAGGTAAGAACATGGGAGGATGAACAAAAATCCTCCTACTGGAACTCAACTCCAGGACAAAAACAAGCGAAAAAGTTCATTACTTATTCGCAAAAGAGAGCTAAAGAGCTACTTGAACTCAGCAAAAAAGAATTAAGACTATTAACAGGTCTTTTCACGGGTCACTGCCCATTAAAATACCATCTTAAAAAAATGGGCAAGGCTGAGGACGAAAGTTGTCGATTCTGTACAAAGACAACCGAAACGTCGGAACACATACTTTGCACATGCGAAGTACTAGTCCGGCAAAGGCTACAACACTTGAAATAGGTGATTCTGACACCTGCAGAAGTGTCAAAGTTAGCCCCCAGGAAAATTCTAGGATTCTTTAGAAGCCTAGGATTGGATGGGAACATATAGATATGGGGTAATCACAAAAGATCTTTATAGGTCGAGGTGAGGAGAGGTCAAACGCCTGAACAACCCAACTGTAATCTGTAATCTGTAAGCTACAGTAAATTCTTGGATTCGCGATATTGTCGATTTACATTTTGATGGTAGACAACTCTATTACACTAGAAGTGATAAAGCAATTTCATGGTCATTCAAATCAAATATTAATGCACATATTTCTTCGAAAAAACATAAGTGGAGCGAAGGTAGCTTTGCTTACAGTGATACGCAACATAATTTTAACTTAGACTTGGAAATTATGATAGGATGCAACATACCATGGTCGAAACTTGACAATCCACTTTTTAGACAATTTTTGGAAAAATGTATTAGTGACAAATATAGCAATGTTAAGGTGCCTTCGGAGTCTACACTATGAAATAAATATTTATTTATGGAGTGCGAAAGTATTAGTCACAAAGTTTCCCCTGAACTTAATGGGTAGTTCATCTGGCTTAGCATGGACGAAACAATCAATGCTTGCGGATTCAAGGTAGCAAATGTTTTAGTAGGTGCATTGAAGGAAAGTTATGCAACTGGCGGACACTTTACGCCTCTAATATTTTAGACGCTACAAATTTACACACTACAGCGGATGCAGTGAATTCAAGTTTACAAGACTTTTGTGGTGACATTATTTCTTACCGATGGAGTAATTTGTATAAATACTGCTGGAAGAATTTTGAAGGACACATAAAGGAATATACTGCATGTTTAGCACATGGGCTTCATAGGATTGTTGAAATTAGGAGGTGCTACCCTAATGTTGATAAATTATTAGCAAGTGTAAAGAAAGTTTTTCTTAAAGCACCTAGTCGTATACGGTTGTTTCACGAAATTCTACCAAATACTCCATTACCTCCAGAACCCATTACAGTACGATGGGGAACTTGGCTAAATGCAGCATCGTACTATTAATGTCATTTTAAAAATGTGAAGTCCGTAGTACATCAGTTAAATCTAAATGATGCAGTTGCTATTACAAAGTGTAACGGTAAACGCCAACGCGAAATTAACAAGTGCGCATGCGCTGGTAGAAACATCACTGAGGCCATTTTTAATATCGAGGCCACTTCACTTTCACTTCCAAGGCTGGTGAGTTGAGATTGTTTTCTTATTTTCACGTTTATTTCTTTACTCATTTGATATTTTGAATATATTTGATTATTAAATGAGGTCATATTATTGAGTTAACGTTGCTGTACAGGTATTTTTGGGAATTTTCAAAGGATATTCCGTGTAATAATTAATTTTTATTGAGGCACGTGTTTGTGCGACTTCGGTGTCCGCTGGACACATGTATCTTTGTTAACTCAATTATCGTGGCAATTTTGTATTTTGTGGTCATTTGAGACACAATACTGTGGTATTTTATCATTATATAGATTACTGTGGACGAGGATTAAACTCGGAAATTTTTAAATAACCACGTCGTGCAGTAACAAAACGGTTTAGGACCAAAGGGGCCGACTAAGGCAGCAAAGCGCCGAACTACTCGGGTAAATCTACCGTAGGCGAGTGGACCTTAGTTTTATCATTTGATAATCATTAAATAATTTGCATCAGTGTTCACTTGTCCTACGTGGGTTTGGCGTTGCACTGAATATTCGGGGCTTTTGTTCCTGTATTCTGGGTTCCTGTCTTTCATTTTTTTATATAATCAAGGTATAAATGGATTAACCTCGTGTTAGTTCAGGAGGTTAAGAGATAATTTTTTATTAGTTTATTTTTCGGGAGATTAAACACATAATTTTTTTGCTATATTTGGTACAATGTTAGTTTTTTTAGATAGTAATTCAGATATTTTCTCTCTAATTCAGTTGTACTAAATTTTGTTACCTTTATTCAAATTTTTGGCCATAACCAGCGTCAGATATTTTGTGAACGGCTAAATTTCGTGAGAGTACAATTTTCTCATTTATTCATTTCCTTCATTATAATATTAATCAGTAGCTTATTTATATATTTTTAGAAGTAACATTTTACCAATACTCAGGTTTTTTGTCAAATTACTAATAGTTTGGTATTGCAGTGACCCTCGTCACCATAATTTTTTTTTTGAGTTTTCCTTTTATTTCTTTTATCTCGAGTAAAATATCTTGCCAATTAATTTTTTTATTAGACAGGAATTAATATCTAAAGTTTTCTTTCTCTGATAATTTGCTATTGTCAACTGGTTCTTTACATTACCCCTTTTTCGTGTTAAACTTTGGACCAACCGAAGCACCGCAAGAGGAGAAGTTGGATAGGCGAGGACCTATTACTCGTTGGCTGGACATTTTTTTTTTCCAAACGCAGCGCCTCCCTGGAAAATCCTCGTAGACCAGGACATTATTTAGTCCTCATTCCCAGGTGCCTGTGGCCGTCTCCACGGTTCGATCTCGTTGGAACTCTACACTATCCACAAAGTTGAGTAAGCCTAAATCTCCGTAAAAATTCTCCGTTGGTCAGAAAAAAAATATATTGTAAATCAGTTGATCGTTTTTAAATTGTAATTTTTTAAATTAATCTTCAAATTTACTTTGTTTAAATAATATTCTTGTTTTTATCTGTTAGTTAACTAATTGAATTAAATTTTTCGCCATTAATATTTTTAACAATTTGTAAAGTGTTGTAACATTTTTTTTTCTTATACTTATATTAATATGTTATTTGTTTTATATTTGATTTTGATTGTTTTCTCCTCCTGATAAAGAGAGTGTAAGAGTGTTATGTACTGAATATGCTGGCGTCCAAATTCCCTGTAGTTTATTAAAGTTTTGTTTGGTTAACTTGACAATCAAATAATTGTTCAAAAAAAAATATAACACTTCTAGCCACAGAGTGACCCTCGACCAGCCCAGAGCTAACTCGTTGCTACTCTTTTATAGTTTCCTCAGTAGCCAGCTGAGAAATTTGTGGTTGCAAAAAGCGCAACTGGCCTTTATGGATCCAATTGTTCAAGAAAATCTATAGACCATACACTGATGTTTTTCACGAATTCCACTAGCCTTATGAGACCTTCAATATCAGCCAACATCAGAATTTACTACAGTGGATGCAATAAACGTTGTTTTAGATCTTCGTCAATATATTTTTCAATTACAGGGAGATAATACTACGAGGGTACAAAGACAATTCCAGACTATTTCAAAAAAAAATCCGGATTTCTTACGATGACATGTGTAATACACTTTTTAAACGACAAAGAAGTAGACATTGCTAGACCGGGCATGAATGTGGTGACTTTGCGAAAGTTTAAATATCTTAAGTATGCCCCAGTCACATCTGTCGACATCGAGCGGTCCTTCTCGCAATATAAATGGATTTTCAATTAAAGTTTAACTGCAAAACATTTAGAACACATATTAGTAATATGCTTTTATTCTTGTAATCGGCACTGAAAATTACTTGTGTATGTTAATTATTTTAAGTACGTCCTCCTATACCTTCAGTTTTCTTCGATTGAGTGTTTAAAATAAATTGATTTTATTAGCTTTTTATAATATGAAATTCGTTAAACAAATTTAAAGGTAAGATATTGTTTCACACACGCATGCAATCTTAATGCGCTGACACATCAAATCAACCTAAAATCAACCCTGGTTTTACCGCATATCCGATAGGTAATTCCGATCAATGATCATGAGTTAAAGTTGTCATAAAATGGAGTTGATACATATGACTGACTTTTTTAGATTTTTAAATTTTGAACTCAAAGAAACTTCTGCCAGGAAAAATTAGTTTCCAAATTTAGAAAAAAATCAGATTTTTATCGTATGATATATTTCAGAACTCTAAACTCATAACTGCCAGTACTTTCATTTTTTTTAAACATACATTTATTTATTTGTTTATTTATTTATTTATTTATTTATTTATTTATTTATTTATTTATTTATTTATTTATTTATTTATTTATTTATTTATTTATTTATTTATTTATTTATTTATTTATTTATTTATTTATTTGTTCATTAGTTCGTTCGTTCGTTCGTTCGTCCGTCCGTCCGTCCGTTAGTCCGTTCGTCCGTCCGTCCGTCCGTCCGTCCGTCCGTCCATCCGTTCGTTCGTTCGTTCTTTCGTTCGTTCGTTCGTTCGTTCGTTCATTTATTTATTTATTTATTTATTTATTTATTTGTTCATTAGTTCGTTCGTTCGTTCGTTCGTCCGTCAGTCCGTCCGTCCGTCCGTCCGTCCGTCCGTCCGTCCGTCCGTCCGTCCGTCCGTGAGCGAGCAGTATCCCAATTTCTATCGTACAAATGAGTAGTATAACAACTTCATATCAGTATCACTAAATTCTATTCAGTTTTTTATTACAAAACCTAGTCTCTTTAATACCGATGCGATGGTGAAATTAATATACTCCTTAAAACTCAAATGTTTATCAGGGATAATTCCAAGATCTTTTGCTATATCAAACATCACTTAAAGTTACTCATTTTTGAAGAGATAAATGTATAACATTTAGATATGTTGAGAAGTAGGTGATTAGATAGGTACTAGTCTTTAATTACGATTAAATTGTCTTGAAGTTTAACGTAATATTTTTCACTTTCTGGTACACAATAGATTTTCAAGTCATCGGCATTTAAGAAGCTCTTCGCATTAAGGTTTAATTACAATATAATTTATAAGAACAACATACATAAGCGGGCCCAGCACGAAAAATCATAACTGTGCCCACTGATAAATCAAACTTACTCAATTTCTCTAATAGAGTACCATGATCTAAGTGATCCAATGCCTTGGAAAAGTCTATGTCAGTGGTATCAACTTGCTTTTTTCATCCAATTATTTAGACATGAATTGTTTAATATGCGCAAGGTTAGTCTCAGTAGTTCTATCAGAAATAACTCATGTTGATTATTATACTCTTCACAAATACAAAACAAAGAGTATGTTGCATTCGATCGACGCATCTCTAAAATTAAATAATTAAATATTCCTCGTAAGGAAAAAAGTTTCGTATCATATTGGTGATCGAATTCAACAACTTCCAAACGTACCTATGTCCGTCCGTCTGTTTGTCTGCATAGGGAATTCAGGACGAAAGGCAAAAAGCACAGGGCGCGTTTAAAAAGGTATAAGGGGATCGATAGGAAGATGGGATGGTCTCCAGAGACTTAAAAGAAGTAACGCCGAGACCGAAAGGGAGCGCTACAACGAATGGCAAACCCAAAGGGATGGAGATGGATGGAGAACACCACCTAAAGAGAAATTGGAGATTATAGTGAGAATGGAGGGAATAGAAGAAGGAAAATAAGTTTGGGACGAAGGGGAACATTGGCATGAAAGAAGTTTATATGGTGAAAAGGAGGGGGGTGCCATAATACCCCAAACTGTGGAAGAAGGTAAGAGGATAAAGGGAATTATAAACGAGGAACAGGACCTCCAAGCCAAGGATAATAGAGAGGCATTACCACAAGTAATAATCACCGAGGTGGACAAGGGATTGGAAGAGGAAGAATTCCTAGAATCCATGTTCGAGGAAAATGTGGAATTGAGGGACAATTTCACAGCACAGGAGAATAAAAACTGTAAAGTGGTCGGTGCGCAGAGGAATACATAGACGTCGCTCTATGTTTCAGATGTAGCAGATTTGGTCATGTAAGCAAATATTGCAAACAAGATCAGGAAATAGGAAAGAAACCCATAGATCATAGAGCCAATGATAGAAACTGCCCGGTGAACAGGCGTCAGCTAAAGAGGAGCCGAAGGACATAAAATTTTGACAGAGACAACATCAAGTTTCTGCAGATAAACTTGGAGAAAGGGAGAGCTGCGGCGGCGCTAGAGAGGAAAAGGGTTGAGTCACCAAATATTGATATTATTTTAATCCAAGAACTATATACATGGGAACGGAATGGAAAGCCTACAAACGCTACCGGAATCGTGAGAATAGCAAGGCAGAGATATAGGTAAGCAACTGGGTGCAGACAGTTTTTGGTTGGACACAAAGTATGACGTATAACGCGTCAAGATAACGCTGAGTAATAGACTTATTGATCGTTAGTGGTTATGACGAATCAGGAAGAAACGATAAGGAAAGGATCAAGAAAGTGGAAATTTTTTTTAAAAGATTGGAAAAAGTAATATTAGGAAGAGACGCAAACACTAAAATGAGGTATGGGGCGGAACTGAGACCGATGCAAAGGGGGGAAAACTGATGGAATGGCTGTTGGTACAGGGCCTGATACTGGAGAACCAGTCGACTAGTGCAGCAGCGTTCTCCAGCACCAGAGGAAACAGCTGAATAGACGTTACAGCAAGTAAGGGCATTACATTAGGAGGGTGGGAAGTGGATGTAGAGGAGTCGATGAGGGATCACCGATACATCAACTTCAATGTAACTGAGAAGCTAAAGGAAAGACGGGGAAAATGGCAGTACGATTTTGAGAAAACAGATGAGGTGAATTCAGAAGGCAAATTGTTGACTATGAGGACAAAGAAGGCATCAGGGAGCTCTAGATAATTACAAAAGAATTCAGCGACTACTATCAAAAGACATGAAATAAAGTCATCATACAAATTAGGGTCCATGAAAGAAATGAGAGATGGTGGAATGGAACCCTAGAAAGAATGAGAAGAAGGATCAAAATAATGAGAAAGGAATGATAAGAGGAAAGAAATAATGAAAACAAAGAAAGGAATAGAGGAAAATGCAAGACGGGAAGGAAGAAGTATAAGAAAACTATTAAAGAAGAAAGAGAAAAGTGTGCTCGAGGAAGAAATCCAAAACATCTGTGAGAGGGACCCATGGGATAAGGTGTGGAAATTTATCAAGACACCTTTGAACGAAGATTAAAATGGCTGACGGAAATTTTACAAAAACCAAAGAATAGAGAAACAGATCACCTTTTAGAGAGATAGTTCCCAGGAGTAGAGAGTATAAAAGAAAAGAACATGGCGAAATCGTAGAAAGAAGAAGAGCATATAGCATAAATGATAAAAAAATATAAGAATGGGAGGTACCTACCGGAAGTGTTGAAAGTGATGAAGAATGGGAAAGCCGTGGGGAATGATAGAATTCCGAATGAGGCGATGAAAGAAATAGTGATAGTAATGGGTGCACGGCTAGAGAGAATCTATAACGAATGTTTGAATTAGGGAATTTTCACTGAAATATGGAAGAAGGCGAAAATAACATGGATCCCAAAAAGAACTGGGGGCCCGCGGTCGATCTGCCTGAGAAGGGTGCTCAACAGGCTAATCAATGGCAGGGTCTAGCATTTCTTGGAGAAGCAAGGGAAGTATTACCGAGAACAGTATATATTCAGGAGTGGGGGGATACATATGTGGCAGTGAAAAGCATGATTGAGGTATTAGAGGGAAGGGTATCACAGTATGGTAGTGGCCCAGACTTGAGCAATGCTTTCAATATAGCACGAGGCTCCGCGATTGACTTAGAAATGGGTATTCGGGGACTTTATAAAGAAAAGGACAATAGATACCAAGTCTCTAAAATAGAATAGAGTTGTCCACAGGGGTCGAGTCTAGGGCCAACACTTTAGTTACTGTTAAAGGAAGGATAGTTTAGAAGGATGAATGGGGTGAATAGCAGTTTGGAAGAGATGGATGAAAGCGGGAATCAGGGGGATGAAAAGTTCTGTCGTGTGCAAGCTATTGCAGATGATCAAATTATAATTATTATAAAAGGCAAATGAGTTAAGAAAATTGAGAGTACATGGGTAAGAGTGAGAGACAAATATGTAAAATTTAATTAGGTATAATAGTGGTAAGACATAGGCGATGTTTGTGTCAGCAAAAGAACGACACGAGAGTCACGAATTCAAATGGGGGGAGAGTTTGTGGACATGTAAGAGTGCTTGGTGGTCCTGGGGATTTTGGTCGACAGGACCTTCAAGTTCATCGATCATATCAAGAGTGTTAGAAAAAGAGTGGGAGCCTTGTACCAGGGTATTCGCTATTCTTAAGAGAAGATATGGCGTAAATGCTAAACTGCTCAAAGTGATATACGAAAGAGTCTACTGAGGCTGGTGCTCCTTGTCCTCCAGAGGGCGTATAGGCCTACTCATACAGCGGCCCTGGAGGTCCTGACAGGGGTACCGCCTCTGGAAATAAGGACAGGTATATTACACATGGAAAGGGAAAGAAACCAAAGAACACCTACAGAAGAACACCTACAGAATTCACCCTACCATTAAGGTAGACACAGACAAGCTTTGGACTAGAGAAAAAGAAGGCCCATGTGAAATAATTTGTTACACCGATGCGATCGCCGAAGAGACCGGAAGAGTCGCCATAGCGGGAATGGTGGAAATTAGCGATGGAACAATCATCATAAAAGAAAGGATAAAAAAAGTACACCGGTGGTCATGGCCGAGGCCATAGCCATAGGTAGAGCCTAGAAGGGATTAAAAATGGAGTAGAGGAGGAAGGCCAAGGGACATTTTATTTAATACCTCAGGAACCCTTTGAGTTACAGTGACTAGTTTTTGCACTGGATTCGACATTAATAAAGGTCATTATCTGATGTTATCCACCAAGGGTAAATTCAACCAGGGGTGCACAAAATTGGAAATTAGGGACTTACTTCCCTCTCAAAGGTTTAATGTGAAATTTCAGTGATTGTCTAATCGGAATATGATTCCTTGGATATAAATACACAAAGAAGGATGTCTTGTTGTAACGTCCGCCGTAGGACCAACCGATTTCGAGAGAAATTTGAATTTCTGTAGTCTTCTTGCGTAAATAGAATTTTGTGTGGAAATGAATGGCGCCCATTTTGAACATTTAATTTAATTTATTAATCTATAAAACCTGTTGTGTCCTTTAATTTGGTAATAATTTGTTATTTTTTCTTAGTTTATTCAAGAGCAATGTTTATATAAACTTTCTTTCATATTTTACTATGTAGAATCACCACTAGAAATTAACGACCGCATACCTGAAACTCCCTGTATAATACTGTTACATTGCAAAGCCGGCTAATTAGGCAATAGTCCCTAATGCTTATCAACTTAATAGCAATAAGTTTGTCACAAATTCGATAAGGCTATGGACCAAGCTTTAGCAGTTTTGAATCATTTCGCAGCTGAACAAGGCCATCACTCGCTAATACAAACTAACATTATTATTCTCTTCGAAAATATTAAACGAAGAGTATAATAATAATTAGCTTGTTTACAATTTGGTTCTGTACATGATTGAAAAATGGAAGGTAATCTCGAATACCTTAGCAAAATTGCTGGTAATTGTTATGAGCCTACAGCTTTCATCCATGCTCTTCTAAAAACAGGGCACGAGAGAATATTTCCACGTGTCAGAAAATATACAAATTTTTAATAATAAATTAAATATTATTATGAGAGAGGTGGCGCAAATGGCTGCGTAATCTTTGACGATAAATGCAGGACTATTCTTAGATCCTTTGGTAAACTTAGGTTTGATTTTTTTTAACGAATTATGTAGCTCCACCTCAAAAAATGCTGTGGCTAAACGGGTACAGTTACAGGTATCTTCATTGGAATCATATTAATCTTCCATAACAACAGAATAACCTTCCCAGAAAGTTATTGTACAAAAATATTACACACCGTTAACTGAGGATTTCCGTCATTCTTATTTTTAATAATTTGTTATAAATTTTCTGAATAAAACATATACTTCAAGACTAAATTCCCGTCAAAATAATTTCTACACCTATTAATAACGGAAAATTGTACGATTTTAGACGAAAAATGCATATATTTTGAACCACAACCAATACTGATGGACTGACGTAGGCCAGAACTCTATTATGTCATGATTTATGTTCGATAGAATTAATTAACATACACAAAGTTCGTGAACGATGAGTTGCCAAAAAAGCCACCCAGCTCCCGGATTATGTTATTTTATTATTTATATAATATATCATCAATGTAGATTGCTTTCATTCAAAGATGGACTTTACTTTTCAATATTTAAGTGGTCTTTATTACCAGTGGGTGAATTTTTAAAATGAATGCATTATTTCTAAGCCAGTTAGAAGAAGGAGTAAATCCAATTTATGCAATCACGCAAAGAAATCAATTGACGTTCATATACTACAAATGTGTTACTCATAACATGCATGTCAAATTACCAAATGGCCAGTAATAATTTAGTTTCCTTTCCATATGTGTTTTCACAAAGTGTACTATTATTTTTGTAGACTAAGTAGCTCTTACCCTATTGATATACATAAAACTAAATATCATTTTCTAGTTAGAACATGATCTCTCTTACATTATGATATATAGCAAATCCGGAAAAATATGTCAAAAGAAATGTATCGATTCCGATAGGTTTGACTGATTTATAGTTACAAATGGAACCATAAAAATTATACTGACTACGCGCAGCGTCGTTTAAAGGGTTATGCAGAATAAATAGTAAAATGGGTCATTGTTATGTTGTTATGTGTATTTGATTTAATCAAATAGGCATATTATCTCCTAACACTTTCCGTTTGTAATGATCCTAGAACATATCCCCTTACGAGGCCGTTCCAGGCCTACAGCGATGATTGGGGCAAAAAGCTCAAGCTCGACCCCTAATCATCTAAGACCGTCATCTTTATTCAAGAATATTGGCGCCTAGGACATAAATTGTCCATTAGTTTTTTAGTGACATTTGTCCAATAGGTCGTCTTCTTCGCCTCTTGCCATCTGGTATTCCCTGGACTATCAATAAATCTATATCGTTCTCTTTCCGGTTGACGTTGTAAGAAAATGAGAGGTATCGGCAGAATGCGACATTGAGGATTCGCTTCAGACGATGTATTTCTTAGAGAATCGAGCTGTTGATGCAATGGGGTCAGTCAACTTGCCCCCTCCCCCGGTTATTTTTTCCTCTTCAATTTGCTAGCACACAATGTTTAAACCCAACACACTCTAGCACAACCATTGTAAAGCTAGCACGCCCCCGCGCAAATAATAAATAAGGGTTGTTTTCGGAGAGGGGGGCAAGTTGACGCTAGCCCCCCCCCCCCAGTTCATTTCTTGTCTTGAATTTGCTAGCACACAATGCTTACACCTAGCACACGCTAGCACAACCACTAATAGCTAACGCTATTACAGGGTCGATAATATACAGGGTAGAAATTTTGTCCCACACGCAGATACACCCATATATAATACAGGGTTGAAATAAAGGTTAATGAAACTTTTTTGTTACCCAAGTACATTTCTTTCTCAAATTTGATGGCACACAATTTTGAAATCTAGACAGCTAACCATTAAATAATTAAATAAATAAATTAAACATTATTTCATGAACAATTTTTACAATCATTTTAGTAATATAATAACACACCACAATAATAATAATGACATATTTAAAATACAATATAATAATATATAGTGGTTTTCAAAAAGTTCTCGTGTTGGGAACATTTTTATTATTGTTTCCATGGAAAATTGAGTTATGCCAATTACTTTTGCCTATCTTGGAACAAAAAAATTGGTAAAGGTATTTACACAGAACTTCCCTCGTTATTTGTGCATGGAAGTCACTCTAAAAAATTAATAATTACGAACTGACATTGAAAATTATAATCGGAATATAGTTATTGCTATTATTACAAAGAAACCTTAATAAGTTTTGGTCAAAAAAATATACAGATTGCTCATCCAACAGCAATTTTTTTTTCTGAAATACCTAGGTTTAAAATGTCATGAAACGTGAAACTTTTAAATTTGAGCATTCTAGTGTTAATTTTTTTCCAAACTGGTAACAAAATGTTGCAATTTTTTTTTCCGAAATTGGTTTGGAATATCATGAAACGTGGAAATTTTAAATTTGAAGAAATAAAAAAAAATTCTACCTATTTCAGTGGTAAACAAATTTTCAAAAATGGTAAAAAAAAAAATTCAATTTTTTTTTTTAAATCAGGCTTAGAATGCCATGAAACGTGGAAATTTTAAATTTGAAGAAAGAAAAAAAAATTTTTCATTTTAGTAGTAAAAAATTTTTCAAAAATATTGGTGAAAAAAATTTTCAATTTTTTTTTTCCTGAAATAGGTTAAGCGTGTCGTGAAACGTAGAAATTTTAAATTTGAGCAAAAAAAAATTTTTTTCACCTTGGTAAAATTTTTTTCAAAAATGTTGAAAAAAATTTTTTGAAAATTTTTTTTCTGAAATAGGTTTAGCGCGTCATGAAACGTGGAAATTTTAAATTAGAGCAAAAAAAATTTTTTTTCATTATTTATTCCGTTTAGACGGTCCACCCTGTATATTTTCCAGTGAAATTTCTACCATTTCTTCGCTGACAGTAGCGTCAACTACCTACCAAATTTAACTGCTCTCCGTCAAGTGCTTTTTTAGTAAATTCACCAACAGACAGACAGACAGACAGACAGACTGACGGAATTGAAAAACCTATATTTTCGTAATCTACGTGTTCTGAAACGTCAGAATCCGAAAAAATCTCGGAGGGTGATTTTTTCTCGAATACTTCCCTTCGGTATGCGAGGGAAGTAAAAATTTTTCAAAAATGTTGGTAAAAAAAATTTAATTTTTTTTTAAATAGTTTTAGAATGCCATGAAACGTAGAAATTTTAAATTTGAGCAAAAAAAAATTTTTTCATCTTGGTAAAAAATTTTTCAAAAATGTTGGTGAAAAAAATTTTCAAAAATTTTTTTTTTTCAGAAATAGGTTGATCGTGTCATGAAACGTGGAAATTTTAAATTTGAACAAAAAAATTTTTTTTTAATCTTGGTAAAAAATGTTTCAAAAATGTTGCGTGAAAAAAATTTTCAAAAATATTTTTTCCCGAAATAGGATTAGCGCGTCATGAAACGTGGAAATTTGAAATTTGAGCGAAAAAAAATTTTTTCACTATTTATTCCGTTTAGACGGTCCACCTTGTATATTTTCCAGTGAAATTTCTACCATTTCTGCGCTGACAGTAGCGTCAACTACCTGCCAAATTTGACTGCTCTCCGTCAAGTAGTTTTTTAGTAAATGCACCAACAGACAGACAGACAGACAGACTGACTGACGGAATTGAAAAACCTATGTTTTCGTAATCTACGTGTTCTGAAACGTCAGAATCCGAAAAAATCTCGGAGGGTGATTTTTTCTCGAATACAATACTTCCCTTCGGTATGCGAGGGAAGTAAAAAGGCGTGAAAAGAAATGAGTACGTGGCAGTCGTAACCTGTCACATTTTACATTTGTGCGAAAAATCATTAAAAGTCACCTTGTATTTCGTGTTTTTTCGTACTACTTCAGTTTAAGGAACGGCCGCCATTTAGCATAATATGCACGAATGTTATTAATGATATGTTATTGCTGGACACTAGTAGGTACTACATATGCAATATTTCGAATTATTTCAAGGGAAGAACTTTTTCCCTAATATAAATGTGATAAAAGCTGACCAGTGAACAATATATAGGCAAGTACCATTAGGAAAAAAAATCGGTAAAGGTATTTACACAGAACTTCCCTCGTTCATGGCAGTCTCTCTAAAAAAATTATAATTACGAAATGACATTGAGAATAATAATCGGAGTAGAGTTATTGCTATTATTACAAAGAAAACTTGATAAGTTTTGGTCAAAAAAATATACAGATTGCTCATCCAACAGCAAAAGTTCAATACTAAATAGCAGGTGCCACATATGGCAGGCTTGCGCAAATACCTTTACAAATGTCCACCATGACTGAATTATTTCTTGGGATGACCACCCTGTACATTTTTCAATAAAAGTATAATAGTTGCATATGCCAGATGTTATTGCCATCTGTCACATTTTCAATCCAACATTCACGTAATGGAGTAGAAGTATAGTGGTGGTTAAAAAATTTCATTTTTTTTAAATTTTTCAAAAGATGGTAAAATAATTTTCAAATTTTTTTTCTTCTGAAATAGGTTTAAAATGTCAAAGGTAGAAATTTTAAATTAGAGCAAAAAGGAAAGTTTCCTTCTGTTCTATAGTAGTGCTAAAAAAAGTTTAAAAATTAAAAATGATGTATTTTTAAAATAGGTTTAGAATGCTATGAAACGTGAAAATTTTAAATTTGAGCAAATAAAAAAAAATTTGATCTATTTTAGTGGTAAAAACTTTTTGTAAAATGTTGGTGAAAAAAATTTTCAAATTTTTTTTTCTGAAATACCTAGGTTTAGAATGTCATTTAAATTTGAGCATTCTGGTGTTAAATTTTTTTCCAAACTGGTAACAAAATGTTGCAAATTTTTTTTTTTCCGAAATTGGTTTGGAATATCATGAAACGTGGAAATTTTAAATTTGAGCAAAAACATTTTTTTCGTCTGTTCTATAGTAGTGATACATAAATGGATTAAAAATGTTTTCAAATTTTTTAAAAAATTCTTCAAAAACATTTTTAAATTTGTTTGAATAGTTTTAGAATGTCATGGAAACGTGGATAGTTAAAATCTGAACAAAGAAAGAAAAATTCTATCTTAGTGATAAAATTTCAAAAAACTTTTTTTTTTTAATCAGGCTTAGAATGCCATGAAACGTGAAAATTTTAAATTTGAAGAAAGAAAAAAAAAATTCATTTTAGTAGTACTTAAAAATTTTTTCAAAAATATTGGTGAAACAAATTTTCAAATTTTTTTTCCCGAAATAGGTTAAGCGTGACATGAAACGTAGAAATTTTAAATTTGAGCAAAAACAATTTTTTTTCATCTTGGTAAAAATTTTTTCAAAAATGTTTGAAAAAAATTTTCAAAATTTGTTTTTTCTGAAATAGGTTTAGCGCGTCATGAAACGCGGACATTTTAAATTTGAGCAAAAAAAAATTTTTTTCAACTTGGTAAAAATTTTTTCAAAAATGTTTGAAAAAAATTTTCAAAATTTTTTTTTCCTGAAATAGGTTTAGCGCGTCATGAAACGTGGAAATTTTAAATTTGAGCAAAAAAAATTTTTTTTCATCTTGGTCAAATTTTTTTCAAAAATGTTTGAAAAAAATTTTCAAAACATTTTTTTTCCTGAAACAGGTTTAGCGCGTCATGAAACGTGGAAATTTTAAATTTGAGCAAAAAAAAATTTTTTTCACTATTTATTCCGTTTAGACGGTCCACCCTGTATATTTTTCAGTGAAAATTCTACCAGTTCTTCGCTGACAGTAGGGTTAACTACCTACCAAATTTGACTGCTCTCCGTCAAGCAGTTTTTTAGTAAATACACCAACAGACAGACAGACAGACAGACAGACAGACAGACAGACAGACAGACAGACAGACAGACAGACAGACCGACAGACAGACAGACAGACAGACTGACGGAATTGAAAAACCTATATTTTCGGAATCTACGTGTTCTGAAACGTCAGAATCCGAAAAAATCTCGGAGGGTGATTTTTTCTCGAATACAATACTTCCCTTCGGTATGCGAGGGAAGTAAAAATCACCCTCCGAGATTTTTTCGGATTCTGACGTTTCAGAACACGTAGATTCCGAAAATATAGGTTTTTCAATTCCGTCAGTCTGTCTGTCTGTCTGTCTGTCGGTCTGTCTGTCTGTCTGTCTGTCTGTCTGTCTGTCTGTTGGTGTATTTACTAAAAAACTGCTTGACGGAGAGCAGTCAAATTTGGTAGGTAGTTAACCCTACTGTCAGCGAAGAACTGGTAGAATTTTCACTGAAAAATATACAGGGTGGACCGTCTAAACGGAATAAATAGTGAAAAAAATTTTTTTTTGCTCTAATTTAAAATTTCCACGTTTCATGACGCGCTAAACCTGTTTCAGGAAAAAAAATTTTTTGAAAATTTTTTTCAAACATTTTTGAAAAAAATTTGACCAAGATGAAAAAAATTTTTTTTTGCTCAAATTTAAAATTTCCACGTTTCATGACGCGCTAAACCTATTTCAGGAAAAAAAAATTTTTTTTCACATTTTTGAAAAAATTTTTACCAAGTTGAAAAAAATTTTTTTTTGCTCAAATTTACAATGTCCGCGTTTCATGACGCGCTAAACCTATTTCAGAAAAAAAAATTTTGAAAATTTTTTTCAAACATTTTTGAAAAAATTTTTACCAAGATGAAAAAAAATTGTTTTTGCTCAAATTTAAAATTTCTACGTTTCATGTCACGCTTAACCTATTTCGGGAAAAAAAAAATTGAAAATTTTTTTCACCAATATTTTTGAAAAAATTTTTAAGTACTACTAAAAAGAATTTTTTTTTCTTTCTTCAAATTTAAAATTTTCACGTTTCATGGCATTCTAAGCCTGATTTAAAAAAAAAAGTTTTTTGAAATTTTATCACTAAGATAGAATTTTTCTTTCTTTGTTCAGATTTTAACTATCCACGTTTCCATGACATTCTAAAACTATTCAAACAAATTTAAAAATGTTTTTGAAGAATTTTTTAAAAAATTTGAAAACATTTTTAATCCATTTATGTATCACTACTATAGAACAGACGAAAAAAATGTTTTTGCTCAAATTTAAAATTTCCACGTTTCATGATATTCCAAACCAATTTCGGAAAAAAAAAATTTGCAACATTTTGTTACCAGTTTGGAAAAAAATTTAACACCAGAATGCTCAAATTTAAATGACATTCTAAACCTAGGTATTTCAGAAAAAAAAATTTGAAAATTTTTTTCACCAACATTTTACAAAAAGTTTTTACCACTAAAATAGATCGAATTTTTTTTTATTTGCTCAAATTTAAAATTTTCACGTTTCATAGCATTCTAAACCTATTTTAAAAATACATCATTTTTAATTTTTAAACTTTTTTTAGCACTACTATAGAACAGAAGGAAACTTTCCTTTTTGCTCTAATTTAAAATTTCTACCTTTGACATTTTAAACCTATTTGACATTTAAACCTATTTTTAAACCAATTTTTTTTTCCCGAAATAGGTTAAGCGTGACATGAAACGTAGAAATTTTAAATTTGAGCAAAAACAATTTTTTTTCATCTTGGTAAAAATTTTTTCAAAAATGTTTGAAAATAATTTTCAAAATTTTTTTTTCCTGAAATAGATTTAGCGCGTCATGAAACGTGGAAATTTTAAATTTGAGCAAAAAAAAATTTTTTTCACTATTTATTCCGTTTAGACGGTCCACCCTGTATATTTTTCAGTGAAAATTCTACCAGTTCTTCGCTGACAGTAGGGTTAACTACCTACCAAATTTGACTGCTCTCCGTCAAGCAGTTTTTTAGTAAATACACCAACAGACAGACAGACAGACAGACAGACAGACAGACAGACCGACAGACAGACTGACGGAATTGAAAAACCTATATTTTCGGAATCTACGTGTTCTGAAACGTCAGAATCCGAAGAAATCTCGGAGGGTGATTTTTTCTCGAATACAATACTTCCCTTCGGTATGCGAGGGAAGTAAAAAACAAGGTTTTTGGAAAAATACGAAGGATAGCACCTTTTTACATAGAAATGTAGGTTCCGATCTCTTAACATGTTGTCAGACGGTGACAAAGTTTTACGTGGGGGAAGTATATATACATGAGTATATAATTTTGGTCTAAAACCGAGGACATCTCAAAACTTGTGCCTATTAAAATATTCTAAATAAAAAAAATTCAAATTAAATATTCTACAAATTTTATCTGAAAAATAGTTTCAATTTTCCCAACAAATAAAAATTTACACCCTGTGTATTACGGCCCCTGTATGTGTGCTAGCTTTGAAAGTGGTTGTGCTAGCCTGTGTCGCAAGGGGATGCCCACAGGGCGGGATTCTCTCCCCGCTCTTGTGGTCACTTCTTATGGACGATCTGCTGGCCATTATCTCCTTGTGGGAAGTCGAGATTCAGGCATATGCTGACGACCTAATCGCTCTGGTTAGAGGAAAATCTGAAGAGGTACTTTCAAATACCCTTCAAGAGGTACTAGATGCTATTCACATCTGAGAGAGAGCAGATGTCTGTTAACCCCCACAAAATGGTAATTATACCCTTCACCAGAAAAAGGAAGCTGGACAACCTGGAACCACCTTCCATATCGGGTGAAATTATTCCATTTGCGGAAGAAGTGAAATACCTAGGTGTCACCCTAGATAAGTCACTCAACTGGAATTCCCATTTGGTAAATGTAATCCTCAAAGCGAGACTGTCCCTGTGGACATGTCGAAGAATTTGCGGAAAATCTTGGGGCATTGGTCCCCAACAATTGTATTGGATATACGTTACGGTCATCAGACCAATGATAGCGTATGCTTCAATAGTTTCGTGGTCAAAGGGGCTGCAACAAACGACCAAAACCAAACTCTCTGGATTGCAGAGACAAGCATGCTTGGCAATAACTGGTGCAATAAGCACCACACCGTCAGCTGCTCTGAAAGTCCTCCTGGAACTTCCTCCTCTCCATATTTACCTGGAGTGAGAGGCCAGGTGTGCAACATACAGAATCCATCAAGCGGTAACTAACATGCCGCAGGCTAGCATCATGGAGCACAACAGGCTGTTGGATGACTTAAACTGTCACAACATCCTGGGAATGCCTTCAGATGTGATACCTACCTTGATCAACCATGAACTGCCCTTTAATTAAAGTCCTGTTTCCTGGAAGAGACGAATGGGATCGGAACAAATCCGACCTACAAAGGGCAGATAGTTGTTGGTTTACAGATGGCTCCAAAACCCCTGAGGGAACTGGAGCTGTGTATATAGTCGCAAACCAAAGGTAAGGATAATTTCGAGCCTTGGTGATAATGCTACTATATTTCAGGCAGAAATTCATACCATTGAACTGTGTGTACGGAGGCTCGAACAGACGCAACCTAGACACAGATCAATAAAAATATTTTCAGACAGCCAAGCGGCTCTTAAAGCCCTTGGATCCTACCGTTGTAACTCTAAAACGCTTAGGAATTGCCAGGAAGCTCTTAACCGACTGGGCAAAAATAACAAGCTGACTCTGATCTAGATACCTGGCCACTCTGGTATGGAGGATAACGAAGTTGCCGATTCCTTGGCCAGAGAAGGTGCGGCAACCAAATTTATAGGTCCAGAACCGGCACTTGGCATATCCGCAAACTCTGCCAAGGCCGCTATCCTAGGCTGGGCTGAATTGAAAACAATCCAGCACTGGCAGGAACTACCAGGATTAGTTGACTCAAAGGAGTTTATTACATACCCCTTGAAGTCAAGAACTAGAAAACTATTAGAGTTGAATAGGCTACACCTAAGAACTCTAATTGGCCTATACACTGGGCACTGCAGATTAAATCATCACCTACACAGAATTGGACTGGTGGAAAACGCCGAATGCCTCTGTGTCTGGAGGATGATGAAACGGCAGAGCACATTTTATGTACCTGTCCTGCTGCAGAAAGAACCAGGTTCTCACTGTTTGGCAAAGAGCGACTGAAGCCAGAGGTCCTGAACGGTTTCTCACCCAACAAGATTATCAACTTTATTAAAGAGCTGAACCTGTTGGGTGAACTATAACTAGGAGTGAGCCACAATAGACCTGATGGTCGCAGTGGAGGGTCTGACAGGAGCCCACTCACATATGAACCGAACCTAACCTAACCTAGCCTGTGCTAGCAAATTCAAGACAAAAAAATAACTGGGGGGCTGAAGAAAAAATGTACACCCTGTATATTACCGCCCTTGTAGGTGTGCTAGCTTTGAAAGTGGTTGCGCTAGCGTGTGTTAGGTGTAAGGATTGTGCCATTACCTACTTTTATGCCTGAGTGGGTTTCATTCGTTATTTTCGTTTTGATGTAATTTATACTCTAGCTGTATTCAGCTTATTTCTTAGAGGTTGTCCAGTAGGTGTTTGCGCTACCTCCATTCCTATGACCCGGTCTTGCAGGAGCTACCTGCAAGACCGGGTCATAGGAATGGAGGTAGAGGGGGGCGTAGAATGGAGGAGGGTGACCTGCGGGGTTCCACAGGGATCGGTGCTGGGTCCGACCCTGTGGAATGTGATGTTTAATGATATCCTGCTAATGCCAATGGCCAGAGGGATCACCATCACCGGGTATGCGGATGACCTGGCCATAACGGCCACGGGAGGTTGGATAGCGTGGATCGAAGAAAATGTCAACGCAACCATCAGAAGTGTGGAAAGGTGGCTCCGAAGTATGCACTTGGAGCTTGCCCCGGAAAAAACCGAGGTCATCGTAGCAACACGGAAGAGGCAGGTGGCACCAATAGTAGTGAGGGTAGGTGTGATAGAGGTCGGACCAAAGGAAAGTCTGAAGTATCTCGGTGTATGGGTGGACCCAAAACTGACGTACAACGAACACATCAGGAGGACATCGGAAAAAGCGGGGAAGACATCAACCGCTTTGGCCAGGCTGATACTGCGGGGATATAGACGACCCGTGGCACACTCTATACCCGTGCCAGAGATGGAGAATAGAGAGAGCCGTGATGGAGGACCTCACACCGGACAACTTCCTGGAGGAGGTCACTCAATCGAAAGGAAGGGGGAGGGAGATCACAGGGGCATGGAGAATCATTCTGAAAATAAAGGAGGAGGAGGAGGAGAAGGACTTGTATATAAGACCGTAGGATGAATAGCTACCACCGAGAAAAGCAAAATGACCAGTGTCCCGAAGTGAAGCGGAAGCAGTTCCGGGGCACGTGGAAACACTAAGCAGGGGGGTTTTAGTCGTTAAGAGTCCGACACTACCCAGCGCGCTCGATACTCAGCGCTGGATGTCCATGACGGATTCCACCCCCCCCCAAAAAAAAAACAGTGTGCGCTTGCTGCAACTAAGTTGGTATACCTGGGTATTCCCGTCTCTGATAATCCATAGCTGATCGCATACATACATAATATTATAGCCCAGTCGTTAGAGATTTACCTCTAAACAGATCGAAGGCGGATTATTTTCTTTTCATGAGTTTTTTAGATGGTAAGCAATAGTATCACGTAAAGTTTACATGATTTCCAGACCGGCAACATAAAAAAAAAGAACTTTCTTTTTCGGAATTTTTTCAAAATGCTTAACATGAGTCGACGTATGGGAAAATAAAAAATATTTCTAGAAATAGCATAAATTTTCACACAAAAAATATATCTACAAAAATTTCCTTTAATGCCAAGGATTTTGCATAAAGAATTAGTGAAGTGGAGATATTGGATGAAGTGCGGTGCAATGTTACCTGTATGTGTTGTGTGAGTTTGAACTTCATTAACTTACATTTGCTTAAGTTAATGTAGTTTAAATAAACAGTACTTCTGAAATTATTAAAATTTCGTAATTTCAGAATTTGTCGAACAAATAAATATACATGTTATCGGAACTCACTCAAGTAATCATGGCGCCAAAGCCTTGAACTCAATGCCCTTCTGCTCTCCGCATCTTTACTGTGCTAGCCAGGTTAAACCAGTGACGCTAACCACGTCGCTCGTAGGGTGGCCCACACATAAGAACCACTTGGGGAAACTAAAACCTCATTTTCTTAGCCACAAACCAAAGTTGTATGAAATATTTCATTTTTGCATGACGGAATGAAATATAAAGGTGACAGGAAATCGATCCACAAATCTTTCTTAATTACTTGGATGCAATTTTCAACACTTTTTAACTCCCGTTACTTTTTTAAAAATAACCTTTTTTTAAACTACGGCAATATTAAATTCAAAAAATGAAAAATAATTTGCGTTTTTTGAGCTTTACCGAAACTGTTCAAACGGTTCTTAGAAAACGATTGTCAAAATTTATGGTTTGTAAAAACTTTTTTTATTCTAGCAACATTTGTACTTCATACTTGTGATTGATTTGATTAACTGATTTACCAGCGTAAGTTGAGCATGGCAGGTGGTTGTGAGATGTTTCTTTTAAGTTTCCATGCTTCTTTTTTAGTTTTCACCTATCATCATCTCGTTATTTATTCTTCCTCCAAGTCTTCTGTTTCTGAATCTAGCAGTGCTCACCTGCTTCTGTCCGCTTGCGTTCACTTCGTTTGTCTCCCAAGACATACATGCATTCGAGCTTTTTTTAAAATTAGCCGTTCCACAGGTAAACATCCATTTACGGTGAAAGTGCCCCATTTCGCGATAAAAAAGTTTTTATGGCGGGTTGGTTATGTGAAAGAGGCCCGAGAGAACATTTTGCACACCCATCAGTCTGTTTCTACAGCAACGTTTCAACTGACGCTTTCCAATTCTGGGATTTTCCATTTCATTACCTACACTTAACACCCCTTCCTTTTTACTTTTAAATTTTTCTTTGTTGTGTGATAAACTGTCTTGTGGTAGTAGTTTAAAACAGGCGAGTTTTCAAAAAAGTGACGAGAGTTAAGTGTTGAAAAGTGCATCCAAATAATTAGGAAATATTTTCGGATCGATTTCCTGTCACCTTCATATTTCATTCCGCCATGTTTAATCAGCTTTGATAGAAGCTGAGAAATAAATTTTGAAAAACGACCACTTTTGGCTATTTTTCGATGTTTAATCGCATGCAGTTCAGAAATGGTACGTTTTTGGAAAAAAATGTTAAGAGACAAATGATTATTTTTGCTAATTAACCTAAAAAATGTGTTTTGAAAACGATTTTTTATTTTTTTCTTCATGTGCAACTTTTTATTAATAATTACCTGCCATAGGATACAACAAGTTTAATAAAATCTTTTATTGACAATAAAATAACAAATCGATTCCAGAAGCTTTCAACTTATCGAAACTTCGAGGTCACTTAGGTTGCTTTTCCGATAATCTGTTTGAGGGTATACCGCTCACCTATATTCTCCTATAAGTTGACGTACGTAAATCCAATGTTTGATGTCTAGCACCACGTCTCGTCACTTAACAAAGCTTAATTGCTCAGGAGGCACTTGCCAAGACAAATCATACTGAAGTCTGGATTGAAGAATATATATCATGATTTTCTTATTATGTGATATTACTACCATTAATTTATAGTTAACACAAAAGTCTGCCTCTCCCTTCTTGTGTAATTGTACAAAAATTCATGTTTTCAAAACAAAAGGCCAGAATGTTTTTCCACTTTTATACGATAGTATAAATGGTCGAAGAGTTAGTAATTTTTTTGTATATTCAGACATAATAAATATAATTACCGGCCTCTTCACTTGACTTTTCTTCTTATTTCTCTATGTCTGTATTCTCTCTTGTTAAAAAATACTGTTTTTCTGGTTAGCATCAAATAATTGACATGGCATGTATTTACTCAAAATAATTGTGTCAAAATGTACATACAAGTAGTGGCTAGAAGGTTTTGTTTGTTCTGATTTTCGTGATTGAATTACTTGATATTTACATACATTATTGTTAGATTAGATTATACACATGACCCTTACAGAACAATGAAAATGTGTCACTGTTTTACCTGCATAGTAAGTTAAGGATTGTATGGATAGTTAATTATGTTCTTGTGTTTTAGCTAATGACAATTTATTTGCTTGAAAGCATGCTTTTCATCAACTCTCAACCACTTTGCTTGTAAAACATTCTATTCATCATCCGCAATATACAGTATAAATTACAAAAAGCATATTTGCGTAAAGAATAGCGGGAGTCGTTTGAAAATATCGATGTACTTGATAAAATATATATGCACCAAATAGGGACCGAAAGAAAGAATGATTTCTTTCAATTTATTGGACACATTTATATATACACTGTCAGAAATGTAAATAAAAAAAATCCATTTCGTTTGCTTTTAATATTATGTTCTCCTTTAGACCCGCTCACGACGTTTTCTCATATAAAGAAAAATAATAAATCGCTACTACATATATAATGCCCTTATTCGTATCTTGAAAAAATATCTTAAAATAATTTTACCACCAAATTAGTCACTATGTTCTTCTACATGTACGTTTTTTTTACATTTGTTCAATTATCCCTTTGACTGGCATAAGTGACTTCTTAGGCCAGTAAAAATAATAGGTCGACCTAAAACAAATTTGGGACAAGCTGATTTTAGCGTGATTGTGTTCTCTAGGGGGTACTATTTATGTGCCTAAAAGTCCCCAGTGAACCCCCGAGCCAAACTACCCCAAAACCACCCCAAAGGTACATTTTTTTGTTTTTTTGCGATTTTCTCAAAAACCTTAAACTTTTCGACAAAACTTCGGGATACATTTTTCATAGAGCATAAAATTCCCTAGCCAATGGTATATATAGTATAAATTCGAGTAATTGCAAAGTCCTCTATCTAAATTATTTTCGATTTCGCATGTTCTGACCAATATTTTAAAACTACATTAACAGTACTTGGGCTTTATTGTATTTTTGTCATATCTGCGGCATTTATGTAATTCGAAATAATTTTTTATTAATATTATTAGCTATATTTATCTTTACAAATAATTTTAAGCCTGAGAAGATCCTGCGATTTGCACACAAATCTCCAAGTAATAAATAAGTTAAAAGTTAAAAAGTTAAAAAAATTGAATAATTTATCAACAAGTCATTCATTATAAAAAGTAACAAAAATAAAACTATTGCAAAAAAAAGAAAACATAATATATTTTCATTAAAAGATAAATTAAAACAAAATTAACTAAAAATCTTCATCGTCCTCAACTAAAGACACATCTGATGCGACATTACTTCAATATTATTGTCCCAGACAAAAACTACAACTTGCAGTGCATTTTAAATTAAATTTGCTGCAAGTACAGGACTTACTGGAGCAATTAGATTTGCATCCACAAAACAAAATTTTTTAAATGAATTCGGGTGCAATTTCTTTTGAATTCTTTTGCGGTTGTAGTGCGCCATCCTTTTTAATCCACCCCCAGTCTTCTGGGTTTAATTCGATGCCCATCCATAGCAGTACCTACTTGTAAGTAAACTCTTTTAATATGAAGTTCAGCAACTTCAGATGAAGGTGGCAATGTAGCGAGCTAAAAATTTTGAAATAAATTTTGACGGGAAATTGTGTGACAATATTTATAACACCTTAATTCATTTATGTTTTTGCTTTTGTGACTGCCATACCAATTTAAAATAAAATTTTGACCTGCTTTTAATAAATCAGATAGATTCGGAAAATTGCTTTTAAATATGGAAAGATCGTTAAAAAGAGCATTATTATTTTTTTAAATTGTTAATGCCGTTTTCTTGCCCTTTTTAAAAAATGCTGACGTTGTATCGCAACCAGTCATAGCATGAAGAAATAGTATATTTTGAAGAATTGGTTTATCTAATATATTTTGTAATGCGTATATATTTGTTAGCTTATTTGGCTTACAAGATGTACCGGGTCTCAGCATATAAATATTTTGAGTTGCACAATGTTCTAGAAGCAACACTATAATGTCTGTATCTAGTGCCACAACAGTTACGGGATTGTTACTTTCTATGGCACAATCCACTGTTGTTTTAACAATCATATAATCTGCATCAGTTTTTGCTATGCTCACTGAAATACCGACATTAACAAAATGGGCCTCTAAAAAATTAATGAACTTCTCTTTATTTGAAGAAACTGCTAAAAAATGATCATGGTTTATATTAACAGATGTCTCAGGTGTAAATTCAACTTATTGCCCAGTTGCGTTCTTTGCTCTAAGTTGGTGTTCTGTAAATTTTGTACTTAAATGTTCATTCCGCCACCAGGGCCAATTACCGACGCCAGAGGATAGGCTCATCAGGGCTTGTGTAAACACTGGAACCCTTAACCTGGAAATTTTGCCGAACCCTCACTTTATCGTTAGGTAGGGATTTTGTCCATACGATAATAATAACATACCTGTTAATTTTTCTCTAGACACTTTAATAACATAAATGTTTAATAATATTATAATATATACACTTAAAAAAAAACGGCTGTATAATTAATTATTGCCGACGCGCTTTTTACATCTAGTACAGGTAATAACTAAAAACTCAGGAATGCACTTGTCTACTTGGAACTCCGTGCCCGTCGTGTTGCCCCGTGCTATTACGCCATCCGCCAATTTTAAATGAAATTAAAAAGTGATTACATCATACCAACTTTAGTGTTATTGTAGTTTTAAAGTATTGGTCAGAACTTGGGAAATCGAAAATAATTTTGCAGAATTTAAATTTTATTTATTTTCACAAGGCTATAAAGGGCTTTGCAATTACTCGAATTTATACTATATATATACCATTGGATAGGGAATTTTATGCTCTATGAAAAATGTATCCTGAAGTTTTGTCGAAAAGTTTAAGGTTTTTGAGAAAATCTCAAAAAAACAAAGAAATGTATCATTGGGGGTGGTTTTGGGGTAGTTTGGCTCGGGGGATCACTGGGGACTTTTAGGCACATAAAGAGTACCCCCTAGGGAACACAATCACGCTAAAATCAGCTTGTCCCAAATTTGTTTTAGGTTGGGCTTAAAATTCACTTAATTTTATTGGACTATCTATGACATTCTTTTCAACTATAGTGATACCATTATAGTTAGTTTTAGCACATTATGTCTGGTAAAAAGTCAGCGAAATCGGATTTTTATAAAATATATCAACAGAAATCGGTTCATAAAAACAATATTCAAATTTAGACGAAATTGCTTTAAAATTGGTAATTAGGTATTTTCGAATTACTAAGCTAATAAACATACCTAAGAATATTATTATGCGGACAGTATATTTATGGTTAGTTTTGATTGTTGACGATGTTTTTACCATGCTGAGGATTTAGGTACTTTTTGAATATTTTCATTTGTATTACAAAAAGAAAATATCCGAGAACATTCACAATCGCAAAAGGCATAGCATGAAGTTGAGCTTGATCAGATATTGACCACAATAATAACAAGAACTTCTTTCGAACGGTAAAAGTAATTACATGTAAATTTATATCCAAAATTGGTCAATTATGGAATTCACTGGCACTCTAAGAATTGACCGGCCTCATAGTACTAAGGTTTGGCGTCAATACTGCGAGCAGATTTTGAAAAGTGATAGTACTGAGGTGAAAGATAACACAGGCACGCAAAAAAAGTCCTGATACAGAAAGGTGAAGTACCTTCTGGTACGTTTTTCGGTGTGCTAAAAACGAATCTCAGGTCACTGACCCATCACCCTTAGATTTCACCCCAGCACACCCTAGCACTCCCCCAAATGGTCAAATTTTAACACCATATAAAAATTCAAAATAAATATCTCATTCTACGTTTTTCGGTGTGCTAAAAACGAATCTCAGGTCAGAACTGACCCATCACTCTTAGATTTCTCCCCAGCACACCCTAGCACCCCCGAAATGGTCAAATTTTCACATCATATAAAAATTCAAAATAAATATCTCATTCTACGTTTTTAGGTGTGCTAAGAACGAATCTGAGGTCATAATTTACCCGCGACCTTTAGATTTCGGCCCAGCACCCCCCAGAACCCCCTCAAACGGTGAAAATGTTAGTTTATATAAAAATTGAAAATAAATATCTCATTCTACGTTTTTCGGTGTGTTAAGAACCAATCTGGGGTCATTATTTACCCATGACCCTTAGATTTCGCCCCAGCACCCCCCCCGCACCCTCCCAGATGGTCAAATTTTTACATCATCATATAAAAATTCAAAATGAGTATCTCATTCTACGTTTTTCAATGTAATTTAATAGTTTTAATTTTGCTATATCTTCCCACCCCCCTTCACCATATGGTTATACTTTGACCCTTGTAACGGTATGAGGATATGACAATTTTTCATTTCCATGCGATGATATGGGGCAACAGAATCATTCCTAGAAAAAAATGCTTCTATATTAAAACACATATAAATAAATTTAAAATGCTTGGAAGATATGCTGTACTATTGGTGTCAATATGTAGGTAATCACCTACGGTCACATATTGACACCGATAATACAGTATATCTTCCAAGCATTTTAAATTTATTTATATGTGTTTTAATATAGAATCATTTTTTTCTAGGAATGATTCTGTTGCCTGATATCATCGCATGGAAATGAAAAATTGTAATATCCTAATACTGGTACAACGTTACAAGGGTCAAAATATAACCATACGGTGAAGGGCGGTGGGGAGACATAGCAAAATTAAAACTATTAAATTACATTTAAAAACATAGAATGAGATACTTATTTTGAATTTTTATATGATGATGTAAAAATTTGACCTTTTGGGAGGGTGCTAGGGGGTGCTGGGGCGAAATCTAAGGGTCATGGGTAAATCATGACTCCAGATTCGTTCTTAGCACACCGAAAAATGTAGAATGAGATATTTATTTTCAATTTTTATATAAACTAACATTTTCACCCTTTGGGGGGATCTGGGGGGTGCTGGGGCGAAATCTAAGGGTGATGGGTAAATTATGACCTCAGATTCATTATTAGCACACCGAAAAACGTAGAATTAGATATTTATTTTGAATTTTTATATGATGAAAAAATTTTACCATTTGGGGGGGTGCTAGGGTGTGCTGGGGTGATATCTAAGGGTGATGGTTCAGTTCTGACTTGGGATTCGTTTTTAGCACACCGAAAAACGTACCCGAAGGTACTTCACTTTTCTGTATCAGGACTTTTTTTTTGTGGGCCTGTGATAATTGGTAGTAGAACCAAGAATGCGAATCATTAATGCAGAAGTCAGACATCAGGCAATCATATTAAAAACTAAAAAGTGGTAAAACAGGGTACAGCCCAAGCGTTTAAGTTAGTTGACGAAGATCAAGTAAGAATTATTCGCAGAATATGCCGAACATAATAAGGAACAGAAATCTGGCCTACGACTGGTGAATTTGAATCCTCGTACCACTATATAAGGTTAAGACAAATCTTGGCAAATCCCAAAAACGTAATGGATCACCCGTTTCGACTGTTCTGATAACAGAAAGTTAAAAGCCTTGTCGGAAATACATCAGAGACGGTGACATTGAAAGTGGAAGAAATTTGGAGAAAATCCTCTATCCCGATTATTGACATCGAGTGATTGTAAAGCACATTCCGGAATGTTACGAAAAATTTCGGAATTTATGGATACCGAGAGCTACAAAATTAAGCTTCAGCAATTTGTTGATAATAGTAAGAGAATTTTTGACATTGAAACATGCAAGTGTGCGAACCACATTACATGCCAATGTGAAAAAAACCCGAAAAATTCCTGTTAATAAACGCGACTTTTTGAATGACGAGAGAGGTGAAAAAAAAAAAATAGGTGGTATTGATGTAGCCGAAGCACGAAATGAAGATAAAATGTTCCGACCAACTTTAAGTCACGTGTTCTATTACTAATACTATTTTCGGCTTTGGTAAGCTTATATTTGATTTATTGCCTTCTTGCTCTACTTATATTATTTTAATTCTAGAAATCTCGTCATCAGAATATTCTATTGTTTCTAGTCTATAGAAATCGTGTGTATCTAAGAATAGGTGCTTCCAAGATGAAGAACATGTTAAAATAAAATATCCTGCTGTAGGAAGAGTATTGGACCAATATGGAATATCAAACAGAGCTGGGGTTGCAATCGTCTCAGCTACATTACATTACTTTGGTGTAATAACAGAAGGCAATAAATAAAAGAGAGGATCTAAGATGTAAATCCACACATGTAATTATCGAGTGTGATATATTTGGATTGTATTTTGATGGTCGTAAAGATGACACTCACTATGAGCGATAACAGACGTAAAGTTTAGTGGAAGAACATACATCTTTAATCAAAGAGTCTGCTTCCTTGTATGTCGGACACCTTTCGCTATCATGTGGAACAGCTCAAGCTATTAAAAATAGTATATTGGATTTTTTTTCTACAAATTCGATGAATCTTCAAAATCTTGTTGTCATGAGGTGTCATGGTACAAACACAAGTATTGAACAAAAAGGTGGTGTGATTGACTTATGGAACTGGAGTTGAAAAGACCGATTCGGTAGTTCATTTGTCAACTACATGCCAATGAGCTCCCGTTATGACACCTGTTTGAACATTTGGATGGAATAACAAGTGCACCACGAAGTTTTGTGAGTTCCATTGGAAAACAACTTGCTTAATGCGAGAATCTACCAAATGTCCAATTCGAAAAAATGGAGTGTAACTTGACAAACCTCAAATCAGATCTAAGTACTGATCAGCAGTATCTTCTAGATATTTGTAAAGCCGTATACTCGGGTATTTGTTCAGCTAGTTTGACAAATCGTAGTCCTGGGAAAATGGTGCATTCCCACTGGCTAACTACAGCCAATAGAGATTGAGATGTTTCGTCCCCTCAGCCTTCACCCAACTTAATTACCTTGGTATCATTCGTAGTGAAAGTATATGCCCTCATGTTGTTTCAAATGAAACGACAATCATCTTGCATTAATGGACCTAATAATGCCTGTCAGGCAATAATTCTTTCACGGTATTTACCACAAGAATTCAAAAATATCGTCGATCTGGTAATTCAGAGAAATGGTTTCTTCGGTGACCCCGAAAATATTTTATTAGCAATACTCTATGATAATCGGCAAAACATCAAAGAATTAGCTTTAATTTTGATGCTGATAACTTATTACCTGAGGTAGTTCAATTCAATTATCGCAGCTAAGCTGTGGAAAAGTATGTAAAAACCGTTAGTGAGGCATCTTCAGCTGTATGTGGTTCTTCTAATTGAGACCGCTTTATAGTGGCCAGGATTGAATCTCGCAAAATCATACCAATTTTTAACACAAAATATAGATATAAAAATAATGTGCCCAAATTTCACCACAAGTGATAAATTATCATAAAGCACCAATTCTTCACTAAGCTAAGTGAAGACGTTGAGCCCCAGATATGTGCGGTTTACTTCCGCGGGAGTAAATGTAGCCTACCAATTTAGATTCGTCATGAAGGCATAATGAATGTTTGGGATGATAGTTTGTAAAATTCGGTAGCTTAGTGGCGTTACAACCTCACAAAGATGGCCGCCGGGCGAAAATCGTAGCTTACCATTCTAAAGTCTGGTTTCATTTGTAAGGATTAAAGGGATCGTCAATATTTTGATTTAGCATAAAGCTAGGATTAGTGTTTGGGATGATACGTGTAAAAGTCGGTAGCTAAGTTATGTTACGACGTCACAAATATGGCCGCCAGGCGAATATCCGCCGGGCGAATATCATATACCATTCTAAGGTCAGGTTTAAAAGGAGTAAAAGTATCATACAACATAAAGTCAGGATCAATGTTTGGGATGATACTTAATTCGATAGCTTAGTGACGTTATGACGTCACATTCAAGGTCGCCGGCCAAATTCCGTTTAGGTGTATTAGCAAAAATTATAATAATAATTTTTTTTCAAGCTGCCATGTCTAGTGTCTACATAAATATTGTGGGTCAATACCCCACACTAGACTGGGAAATACTTTAGGTGAACCTGACGAAACAAAGAAGGTTATCGAGACCTTCGTATGTCGGTTGTATAGTTACACGTCTACAGTAACAAATGTAAACGAGCTAAGGTACATTTTATTCTGTGGCAAGCAAGGTAACATGGAATCGCACAATCTTCCTCCATGACAGAACACACTACAAAAACATGTAGCAAGAGCCAATTTTCAAACAATGGTGTGGAAGAAGGTACTAGATCCACAACCAGACATTCCATCACCTGAAGGTCAAGGATGGTCACTTCAAACAAACACTGACTGTAATACAGTGTTACATATTGATTGGATGAGCCGCGCGGCAGCACCTCTTGCTGTTTTTGAATTAATGTCATGTTCCTGCAAGAAAGATTGTGAGCCGAACACATGTTGCTGTATTAAAAATTCATTGGAATGTGTGGATATGTGTGGAATCCAGGTTTGCAGTAATTATTCACAATCAGATTATGTTCTCCCAGCTTCATCCGACTCAGACACCGATTCAAACGATGAGTATTTTTTTCTTATAATAATAAAGATGTATGCTCTGTACAATGTTATACATAATAATAATATAATGATGAATAATATGATGACATTGTATTTTCACTTTGAATTAAATTTCAGATTTATATTTCAATTCAAATTTATTAAACAGAATTAAGCGAATACAAAGTCTATAATAAATTATAAAGCAATACCATGAAAGTCGCCTGGTCGCCATCTTAGCTACCGAATTGTACGTAGCATCATTCCAAACATTGTTCCTGGCTTTATGTTGGATTGACATTTGTATGATACTTTCTTTTACTCTTTACAAGTAAAACCTGACCTTAGAATGGTATACTATGATTTTCGCCGGCAGCCATATTTGTGACGTCGTAACATAACTAAGTCACCGACTTCTTTTTCTTTTAACAGCTGCTCCACTTTCTTTTTAAGATTAACGATAGTAAGATTTTTCCCATCAATTTCTGCTTTACACAGTATCATCCCAAACATTGATCCTGTCTTTCCGCTAAATCAATTTTTTTATGATACTTTTACTCCTTGCAAATGAAACCAGACTTTAGAATGGTAAACTAAGATTTTCGCCCGGCGGCCATCTTTGTGACGTCGGTATGCCACTAAGCTACCGAATTTTACAAAGTATCATCACAAAGATTCATGCTGCCTTCATGACGAATATAAATTAGTAGGTTACATTTACTCCCCAGAAAGGAAACCAAACCGTCCATTTTTGACTACTTGGCTCAAAGTCTAATACCACATTTTTAATTTAACACAATGGATACTTGCCAGGTTACCGCAATAATCCAAATCATTAAGTGGTATTATCGTCACCGTTTAATACGTGGAGTTAGACATATTTGAAGTTTCATTTTCAATTAGGTCTCCTGCACGAGACACAATTCAGTGAATGATGAAACATTTCGAAAAGCATGGGTGTATTTCTCCAATAAAATATAAAACAGAATCTGTTTCAGGATATAATAATAAATATAATGAAATTAGAGAAATACTGGCTTCGGAAAAGTGGTTACCGATCGTATAATGTAACAAAGACCCATGAAATATTTCTAGCAATAGTGATGCAAATTTCATACAAAATAATATTTTCGCTGTTTAATCGTTCTTTGCATTACATGGTAATATAATCTTTCGATCGTTCGTCATTGGTATCAGGAAAATTTGCATAGATTTTTTGTCTTACAGAGTCAATATCCCCAGAAATTAAGTGTATGGGGTGGTATGCTGGGGGAATATACAATCGGCATATTTTGAATTAATAGCTAAATGACTCTAAATCTTAGATCTATCAGTAGCGAATTATTAGGGCCAAGCTTTAACCAAACTTGGTTTCAATAAGAAGGTCGCCGTACGCATAGTATCATAGTTCAGTACTCCTGAATAATATATTTCGAGGTCTTTATTAATTGAACTAACTTATGGCCAGATAGATCTCTTGATCTTGTTCCAAACGATTTATTTTTATGAAAATGCGAAAAATTTTTAATGTGTATAGGAGAGTAAGGCTAATAATCTCGAAGACTTGCTGTTTAGAGACATTTTTGTAATCGAATTTGCTATTTAACTCAAGAAGCAGGCCTGTTTAAATATTTATTGTAATTATTATATACTATCTTTTAGATTTTTAAAATCTTTTAACTTTGTTATTATAATAACATATTTTGTAGAAAAAAGTCTATCATAACACTTCTTAGAACCAAGGTACTTGGCCCTTATTAAAATGTATACCGATAATTATAATTTTAAATCCTCCTGTCACACAGTGGGCTAGAATCTCAAAATCCTGGCCAAAAATCGAAAAACCAAGTTCGTTATATTCTGTTTTAATTCACATAGTTTTGTAAAGCAGGGCTCCCTGCGTGTAAGACTGAAACGACAGCTACCTAGTTTCTATACTTGCCGTTGTACCTTAGTGGGAACTTGGTCATCTTCGAGTGGGTAACGGTACGAGAATCGTTCCCGAAATACTCAACGTTCGTATGTTGTGAATTTTTGTTATCACAGGGTGTGTTCTTGCCTAAGAAAAATGGAAGCTACTCCTGAAGGTACGTAAAATATTACCTATGCATTGAAATTCAATTTTTTCATTTCTTATTATGGAAAATGAATGTTAACTATACGCTTGTAATACAAACGCGCGTGTTAAGGTTGCAAAACAAAAGGACGAAAATAGTTTGTATGTAACTGTAATTCACAATTTAACATGTGGGAAATGTTTGTGGAATAAGAAATTCATAAAAACTAGCTACTAGAAACTGCTTATTTCAGTGAAATATGCAAAAATAGAAAGGTGCGTCTAATAGAGCGTTTTCGGAGCAATACTCATTGTGCCTGCGTCAGCAGGTTTTCATTCCCGATACAATTGTATGTCCCAACCAAGGGGCAAGATGTATATACCTGGTGTACACTATTGACCAGTGGAAGAGAGGGTGTCTCAATTTTTCGTGAAATATATTTCAGAATTCATCATGAAATGCATAAGCCCACCTCATACACGCCGGAAGAAGCAGGACGAGAAGGTATTTTAAAAATATTTTCCTCATAAATACCTAAGTGCAATCAACAAGTTTGAAGAAAATCGTGCATTATTTATATTTTCAACCCTTATAACTCACTCTCGGGGGTTCATAATTTTTTTTATTATTTTTCTCATAGAAATTCAGGTATCAAAAGTACGTAAACAGAGTTTCAAAAATATCGAAGGTTGTTTATACTTTCAACCCCTATGTCTCACTCCCAGAGGGTGTCAATTTTTTTAAACTATTTTTCCCTTAATAACCTATGCACAACAAGTACATTGGCAGAGTTTCAGAATTTTGGCCAGAAATTTTGTATTCTAGCCCACTGTGTGTCATGTAAATCGAAACTTTTCTTGATTTGGAGCTTAAGGTGAGCATCGCTGCCGATTCCGGGCATCCAGTCTGGAGGTTCGTTTCAACACGCAGCCTGGTCGTCTGCCGAGCACGCCCAACGGACAGCCAAACCGCGTGCCGGAGCCAAACCTCTGATGTTTTATATACTACCGGGGACCGGCTGCATATGCTGAGTTAGACATTGGAGGTGCTTGTTGTTAGCAGCGAGTGCCGCATGACGCATGGGATGGAAATATAGAATGGGAAGTGTTGGTGTTTTAAAGATGCTTATTTTTGTTTCCATGCTTCTTTTAAGTTTCCATCTATCATCATCGGATGGCGAGTGTATGTGTTTGTGGGATATTTATTTTAGTTTCCATGCTTCTTTTAATTCTTCTTCTGAGTTTTACATTTCTTCTGTTTCCGAGTCCAGCGGTGTGCACATTCTGCCCGCATTCAGATATAGTTTCATATGTTTGACCAGAGATTCGCGCTTTCGCTTGAACGCCCTGCGTCAGTACGTCCACTTCGTCCGCTTGCCAAGACAGAAGACAGAAGTCGAGTTAGATATAGTTCCCTGGCTGATATGAATTTCTGGTAATATAATAATATATAATAGTAATAAATAATTTTTGGTAATATTTCGTTTAAAGGGCGGGTATAACTTGGGAGGTCCACAAGGTTCAACTCGTCACTTGATCCTGCAGCAAATAAGTAATTCATTATGTTATGTCTGAATAATTCCTTTCGTCACAAGTATATTTAAGGCACGAAGTCCTTATGGAAAAAGAGGTTGTCAAGACAAGTGTAATAAAAGTCCGGTTCATATGAAATTCGAAGGCGCGTATATAGATATTCATAACTAAGGTGATTGATTCCAAGAATTTCAGACCATAGGTAAATTTTAGGAGGTAAATTACATAGGGCATTCGGGTAGGATTTTTCGTATATAGAAGCTGTTGATGACATAAAGGGGTTTTTCATCTACTTTAATTGTATAAATATTAGATGGGGCAAATTAGATTATAATAAACAAGTAGGGATTAGGATAGGAAAAATTATCCATGGTATTATGGATGACCATATATTAATATTGCATCAATTTACGGCCCGTTAGGCAATATTCAAATTAAGTGACTTTCAGTGTAGGGAACGTTTTATTGGTGGAGGTTTCAGGGTGTACCATCAACTTTTAAACGGTCTTGTTTCGAGTGGGAAAATTGGCACTCTTGGTAACGTAACTTTTAGTTTATTAGTGTATTAATTTATTTCTTTATTAAAATTGAAAAAAATTAAAAGCAAAATTGAAAAGGTATTAAACATAGGTAATGAAATAGAAAAATACCCGGAATTGAAATTACTACAAAAACAAACTAATATACTGAATGTATAAAATGTTTCTCTCGGGCCTCTTTTTCACAACCCGCTGTAAATAGTTCTTTCTGCCGCGAGACAGGGCTTTTCCTTACATTTTCATTGTAATTGTATATTTACCTGTGGAACGGTTAATAAATAAAAGCTCCTTGCCTTGAGCTAATGTATGTATGTCTGGGCAGACAAACGAAGTGGACGCACTGATTGAGGATGCTGAAACGAAAACACAGATTTCTGGGGAACATGAAATCATATATGAACGCAAGCGGGCATATGGTGGTGCACACTGCTAGATCCAGAAACAGAAGAAACAGAAAACTTGGAGGAAGAAATAATAAGGAGATGATGGTAGATGGAAACTTAAAAGAAGCATTTCACAAACACTTACACTTCCCATCCTATATTCCTACTCCATGCGTCATGTGGCTCTTGCTGCTGGCAACAAGCATGTCCCATGTTAAATCCAACGTATGTAGCCGTTCCGGCGGTATATAAAAACATCCAAGATATCGTTATACGTGTAACAAATTTCAAGTGAAAATCCAACTTTAATTTTATCAACTCTTTTAAAAAGGGAGTGGGGGTGGTGGAGGGATGGAAATTGTTATGAAAAATCCTGAGGCCATAACTTCTCGTATATACACCAAATCCCAAATTTCTATACTCTGACCCGCTTGCTTTACTTATTTTTCCCTATCTACCAGTATTTAACCCCCAACTCTTCAAAGGAATCATCTCAAAATATAATCTAGTTCGAGATGTCGTTATAATACATACGTTTACAAAATTTCAAGTGAATATTTCAATTTTGTTTTATCAACCCCTTTGATAATGGAGTAGGGGTGGTGGGGAGTTGAAAAATATAAAAAAATCTGAGGCCTTGGCTTCTAGTACATGCACCGAATTTCAAGTTTCTATACTCATACCAGCTTGTTTTACTTATTTTCCCCTATTTAACCCTATTTAACTCCCAACCCTTCAACGGACGCTTCTCAAAATGTAATCTAGTTCCAGATGTCGTTATAACACATACGTGTACCAAATTTCTAGTGAATATTTCAATTTTATTTTATCAACCCCTTCAATAATGGAGTAGAGGTGGTGGGGGTTGAAAGATATTATAAATAATCTGTGACCTTGGCTTCCAGTACATACACCGAATTTCAAGTTTCTGTACTCTTACCAGCTTGCTCTACTTTCCCCTATTTATCCCCATTCAACCCCCAACCCTGCAACGAAATCGTCAAAATATAATCTAGTTCCAGATATCGTTATAATACATACGTGTACCAAATTTCAAATGAATATCTCAATTTTATTTTATCAGCCCCTTTAATAATCGAGTAGGGGTGGTGGGGGGTTGAAAAATATTGTAAAAAAATTTGAGGTTTTGGCTTGTAGTATATACACCGAATTTGAAGTTTCTGTATTCGTACCAGCTTGCTTTACTTATTTACCCCTATTAACCCCTATTTAACCCCCAACCCTTCAACGGAATCATCTCAAAATATGATCCAGTTAGAGATGCCGTTAATACATACGTGTACCAAATTTCAAATGAGTATCCCAATTTTATTTTATCGACCCCTTTAATAATGGACTAGGGATACTGGGGGGTTGAAAAATATTATAAAAAGATCTGAGGCCTTGGCTTGTAGTACATACATCAAATTACAAGTTTCTGTACTCTTACCAGCTTGCTTTACATATTTCCCCATATTTACCCCTATTTACTCCTCAACGCTTCACCGGACAACTTCAAAAAACAATCCAGTTCCAGATCTCGTCATAATATATACGTGTACAAAATTTCAAATCAATGTCTTAAACCGTTCCGAAGAAAACGTGAGGACAAAAAAAAGAGTTACAGACAGACCGACAGACAGACCGACAGAAAGACCGACAGACCGACAGACAGACAGAAATTTTTTTTCGCTCAAATTTAAAATCTCGACGTTTCATGACATTCCAAACCTATTTCAAGAAAAAAAATATTTGAATTTTTTTTTACGATTACTATACTTCCAATCCACTACTTGGATGTGGAAGTAATTATTCAAACAAATGAAAGTAGGCTGGAACTTGTTACCTTCACACCCCAGTCATAGACGCCTGTTGCCCGGACTGTGATTGTATTCGGGACTGTTATTTGTCGCGTAATCTCCATGAGCGATGCGATTTTCAAAGACAATGGGGAACCGGAAGATATTAGAATAGAGCAAATTGACTTGAAGGGGCTTTTTATCATAGTTTAATAATTATTTTAAGTAGTATATCTACCAGAGAATATATTTTTTGAATAAACTAATTAAGGTAATAAAAACCTGTAAAGTCACCAACATTTTCGGTCCCGTGAGGAACCTGAAGATGCTAAGATAGGTCGATTAGCTTCTGAGAATAAATTTTATTTATCCAAATGCACATTTTGACACCAACAATTTAAAAAGAAAGAATTTTTCGTTCCACCCTAATGCCCGGGATATTACATATTGAAAATGCAACTATATCCCAACAGCAGTAATGTAGTACTAACATATCCGTCAGCGTGGCACGTTCGTTATTGCTGATGTGCAGTGTTGTCAGAATATTTTTATTGACAGTAATAGACCTGAAGAGACAATTTCATTGGATAATGTAAAATATTCGATTATGAGAAATAAATGTCTTAATATTTTATATTTTATTTGGCCATATATTTACATCGGAAGAAAAAATTGCTCGGAATTTTCAGACACGGTTCTTAGCTAAAACTTTGTGATATAAATAAAAAAAATTGTAATATACTTAATGACTAAGGTACATTTCTCTTCCGAATAGAATTCTATGGAAAATACTGTATAGTTTTAAACTCTACATTACAACATCCGAATCAACATCATTTGTAGACGAAATGGTCAAATTCTAATTTTTACAAAAGGAACATTTATATACAACTACCACTGTTTTTAATATATTCTCGGATTATACTTCATCTTAAGTCTTAATTACATCATATGGTGTCTAAGGAATTCTAATCCGAAAATCTTTCAACTTTGATCATAACCTGTATATTCCATAATTCGAACAAAATAAAAGCATTTAAGCTCATATACTTTTTAAACTAAAAACAATCACGAAAAAGCGACAATCTTATATATCTAGCCATCACTGAACGCATTTATAAAGTTGCCTTGGACAGCTTACACAAAATATAATGTTTCCCTGCTTGAGCTAAGATAGTAAGAAAGGGGACAGATACTGAAAAACACTTAATGGTTGGCAGCAAAAAATCTCAGTAAGTACCCTTGGCGCCGAAACCAACACTTTAAATTTTCCTGCTGGAGTATCAGAGTAGGACAAAAAATATCTAAAATGGATCTTGAATTCCTTATTTTCTTATTTATTCCACGTATCCTGCACACAGTCGCAAGTAGAATAATATTGTATTATTTATTTATTTAATATTCTAGGATGTGCTTTAGAATTACTAAGCACTTTCATTTTCATTTCTCCGTCTTAAAGTTATGTTTCATTAATTATTATTTAAAAATGTATCATCTAAGTAAAAGAAAATATAGTTAACGATGAAAAGAATTCTGTTACTCTTCTTTCTTAATGTTGTGTTTATTAAAAACAGTTGCCTAAGGAATCATTACTTCCACATCCAGATTTTAAATCCAAGTCTCTTTAAATGAAAATATGTTGATACTATATTTGCACCCCAGTATGTGAAAAAAATTGCTCATAGAATTTTATTAACATATTTGAAATCACCTGTTTCAAGGTGGTAATGGCTGACACCAACCAATTTTTTGTTCTCGTACTCACACTAAATCACAATTTTAGTAACTCATGCTTCTAGTATATACACCAAATCCTAAGTTTCTGGACTTTTACTTGCTTGCTTTACTTATTGTTCCATATTTATCCGTATTAACTCACCAACCCGTCAATGGAATCAGCTCAAAATATAATCAAGTTACAGACGTCGTTATTATGCTATTAGGCATTTGTGTCCTCTAGGTGCCTTTTTTAAAGAGGACATGATTTGACGGGAGATGTGTGGGATTCCCTCCCAGATGAGGAGATCGTACCCATTAAAACCCCTCTCCTTCTTCTCGCTGCCCCATCGGAATCCGCTTTCGCATTACTTTAGTGGGGAGCCGCCCTTTTACTTTCTTTATCGACTCTCTCTTTCTTTCGTCACTATTATTATACGGACTATTCCAAATTCCGATTGCCATGATTCCTTGGATGCGCATAAGCTTGTTATAATATTTGTCCAGTTGAAAGTAGACCCAGTTTGTAGGGCATAGTTCTTCCTTATTTATTCCCACCTAATACACATAAACAGGATGTGCTCTACGTCATCCACCTCGTCTCAGTAGTTGCATCAGTATTATTCTGCCCTTCATCGTTCGTAAAGATACTTCTTAAAATACCCGTGTCCTGAAAGAGCTTAAGTTAAGTAGTAATCCACTTCTCCGTAGAGGTGATTTATCCATGTCTGAATGATGGGTATCAATATATAGGTCCATCGTCTATACGTTGGGGTTTCTCATTTTTTATGCCATCTTGTAACAAAGTTCTCTCTTGCTACTCTGGGCTCCACTCCATTGTATTTTTTTGTTCTTTCTTATATTAGGAATTCTATGGGTGGGGATCCCTCTATGACCCCCACTGCCTCAGTTGAAATAGTGCAGTATGCACTGCCGATTCTGACTGACATCAGCCTTTGAAGTCTGGCCAGTTTTGCTGTTATTTTTTTGTTTCTGGTTATGGTATGCCAGACCGGCGTGGCAGACAATATTTGGGAGTGAACCACACTTACCATTACTCTAATTTTCGATGCTCTTGGCCCTCCTGTGTTGCGTATAAGGCTGCGATGGGTTTTTCTACTTTCTCGGTAGTTCCTTTGATGTGTTCCTCGAAGGTAAGTTTGGTATCAAGCCACACTCCTAGGTATTTTATTGCCTTTCTAGACTTGATAGAAGTATAAAGGATGGTGAAAAAGATCTGCGCTATTTTTCTTTTAGTGGTAAGGAGGATTGCCTTCGATTTATCTGTAAGCTTCAGTTTTCTTGCTTCTAGCTATTCTAAAACTCGCTGGAGGACAGTGTCTGCTTTGTTCATAAGTATGTGCAACTAATATCATGGCTATATCCTACAAATCTGATTAATGGAACACTTTTTAACTGTTCCATTTTTGGGATATCGTCAAATAAGACGTTCCATAGGGTGGACTGAGTATTGATCCCTGAGGAACGCCACTGCTTATTTCTACAGTCTGCTTCCATGATTATTTCTCTCTTACATACATAGGATGCTATTACCCTGACTAGGCTCTCATCTATTCCTCTTTTTCGTAGGTATTTCAGGACGATTTGCCATGATGCGTTGTTGAAAGCATTTTGCACGTCTAAGATTAATATGGCACATAGTCCTATATGGCGGTGTGCGTAAGCCGCAGCTTCTCTGGCGATTTGGATCACATTGTTTATAGCATCTACCGTTTGTCGACCTTCTCTGAAGCCGTACTGTTTTTCTTTCAGGCCGCCAGTGCGTACTAGTTCTTCTTGTGCCTTATTAGGATGAGCTGCTCGTATACTTTTCCTTCTACGTCCAAGAGGCATATGGGCCTGTACGGTGCTGGATGATCTAGAGGTTTATTTCCCTTTCTGAATAGTACAAGCTTAGCTTGCTTCCAGTCTCCTGGAAGTCTCATTTTACTTCATAAAATGTATGTTATGTACACCATCTCTGAGACACTGGTAATGCGACTTTTCTAGAAGCTGAAAATTTGGAGAAAATGAAGCAAGACTTTGCTACATGGTTCTAGAAACATTGATTCAGTTTGAGTTGGAGTTAAGGCAAATCCGAACTGATACAAAGTGAACAGCAGAGTGAAAATATCAAGTAATAAGCAGATAAAAGCTGTTTTAGTTAGTTTGACGTTTGACGAGGTCGGCTTTTTATCGTAAATTTAAGCGTAATCTTTTGGCAGGTGTGATTGGTAGATCCCTTATTGGACCACACTACTTGCCGGACAAACTCAGTGGGGATAGTTACCTGGAATTTATGCTAATTAACCTTCCAGAACTATTGAATTAAGTGCCACTTTTTGATGAATAAACCCAAATTGTATTGCAAAATGACGTATGCTCGGCATACCACCGACCAGCCGTCAAGGAGAACCTGAATAATGCATTTCTCCATTGGCGGATTGGCAGAAATTAACCCATTCCATGGCCTCCACGGTTCCCTGACCTAACACCACTTGAATTTCATGTATGGGGAGGTTCTAAAGCACTTGTCTATAAAGTATATATTCAAAGCCTGGAGCATTTAATTGCAAAAATGCAAAATAAAGTCACCTTCAGTACATTGAAAGAAGAGATATGGCTCCGCACTATAGTTGAAATGCGAAGATGTCGCGCAGAAATTAGAAATGTCAGAGCGCAACTTGAGCAAGAATTGTAATAAATTTAAGAAAAGTTTGTTGTTTCTTTAGTCCTATTAATTTTGTGTAGCTCACAGAGCCTTGCAAACAATTATCACCGATTTTCTCAAGTTATTTCAATTCTCTTTAGTGTTTCTGTCCCGGGAATCCCGGGACGGGATTTCCCGGGAATTATGTCACTTTTTATCGTTCCCGTTCCCGGGAAATAACAGTCGGGATTTCCCGGACCCGTGGAAATAAAAATAAGTTTTAAAAATATTAAATTTGGTGCTCCGAAATTTTACCGAGCGTGCGAGTCGGACGGCATTTATGTTTTATTTGGTTATTGTATTATTTCATGTAGTTAGTGTTGTTGTGTCTTTTTAATTATAAATAAAACAAAACAAAACTGACGGATTCATTTTTTGACCAAAGAAAGGAAAAAAAAAACATTTAAAAAATCGGTAAAGGTATTTACACAGAACTTCCCTCGTTATTTGTGCATGGCGGTCACTCTAAAAAATGATTAATTATGAAATGACATTGGGAATAATAATCGGAATATAGTTAATGCTATTATTACAAAGAAAACCTGATAACTTTTGGTCAAAAAAATATACAGTGTGCTCACCCAACAGCAAAAGTTCAATACTAAATAACAAGTGCCAAATATGGTAGGCTTGCGCAAATACCTTTACAAATGAAACATATTTTTTATAGGATTTATAGGAAAAACTATCTATGAGAAGTAAAGGAAATCTATATATAAAAATATTAATGAAATCTTTGCATTCTTTCGATAACCTGACTTCTGGTTATGCTAACAAGTAAAAATTCTTATTTGCCATTCTAATTTTAACACTAGCATCCAACATAGTCCCCTACGGCTAGGCAGGCTAAACTAGTATCTACATGATCCCCTATGATATGTAAATTCAGTTAGTTAGTGGTGTTTAAAAAAAAAATTCATTTTTTAAAAAAAAATTTAAAAATGTTGGTTAAAAAATTTTCAGTATGTATTTCTTCTGAAATAGGTTTAGAATGTCATGAAACGTAGACATTTTCAAATTTGAGCAAATAAAAAAAAAATTTCCATCTATTTTAGTGGTAAAAAATTTTTCAAAACTGTAGGTGAAGAAATTTTGAACATTTTTTTTTCTGAAATGTCATGAAACGTGAAGCTTTTAAATTTGAGTAAAAAAAAAATGTTTCCATCGATTCTAGTGTTCAATTTTTTTCCAAAATGGTAAAAAAAGGTTGCAAATTTTTTTTTCCGAAATAGGTTTGGAATGTCATGAAACGTGGAACTTTCAAATTTGAGCAAATAAAATTTTTCGCCTATTTTATAGTAATGAAATGGATTAAAAATGTTTAAAAAAATTTTAAAAAATTTTTCAAAAACATTTCTTTGAATAGTTTTAGAATGCCATGGAAACGTGGAAATTTTAAATCTGAGCAAAGAAAAAAAATTTCCATCTATTTTAATGTTAGAATTTTTTTAAAAATGGTAAAATAATTTTCTAATATTTTTAAAAATAGATTTAGAATGCTATGAAAAATAAAAAAATTTAATTTGGAAAAAGAAAAAATATTCTATTTTAGTGGTAAAATATTTTTTAAAAATGGTAAAAAAAAATTTCAATTTTTTTTTCTTTTTATATAGGTTTAGAATTTCATGAAACGTGGAAATTTTAAATTTAAACAAAGAAAAAAAAAATTTTCATCTATTTCAGTGATAAAAAATGTTTAAAAAATGTTGGTGAAAAAAATTTTCAATTTTTTTTTTCAGAAATAGGTTTAGCGTGTCATGAAACGTGGAAATTTTAAATCTAAGCAAAAAAAAAAATTTTAATTATTTATTCCCTTTAGACGGTCCAGTGAAAGTTTAACCATTTCTTCACTGACAGTAGCGTCAACTACCTACCAAATTTGACTGCTCAAGTAGTTTTTTAGTTAATGCACCAACAGACAGACAGACAGACTGACGAAATTGAAAAACCTATATTTTCGTAATCTACGTCTTCCGAAAAAATATCTGAGGGTGATTTTTTCTCGAATACAATACTTCCCTTCGGTATGCGAGGGAAGTAAAATGAATATTTGGATGATGTGACATTTTGAAACAAAAAATTTGTGTTTTTCAAGAAATATATGAAAAATTTAGTATTTCCCGGGATACCCGGGAACGACAAATTTTATTTCCCGATTCCCGGGAATGAAAAAAAATCGGGAAATCAGAAACCCTAATTCTCTTGTAACATATCATTACCAAGAGAATAAACTAGATAACATTTTAAAAGCATTAGAGCATCTTGATCGCTTTTTTAATGCAATGTAAATTTTTATTTAAAAACAATTTATACCCATTGTCTCACTTTCTTAGCACATTTCTTTTGTCCTTACCCTCATTAAACTTCATTGGACGAACGATGCATTAAAGATATAGACAAAAATTAGTTTTAGCTGTTGGATCCATAAAAAATGAGTTATAACAGCTGAAAGGCTGAATTTTGGGAAATTTTCAAAAATAACAAGGAAATTTAATATCTCAAAAACCGTGACACCTTTTATAGAGATCATTGAGGCTAAATAGTTCCACCCTTTTCGTTTGACAAACCATCCGTAAAATACCCTGTATATTGTTTTTAAGATAAATAATAATATACAGACAGTCTATTTTACGAGGGCCACACCAAATATCTCGCTTAATATCTATTGTAGAAGAATAAAGTTTTAGAAACAGTTATCCCATTTTTTGTGAGCTATATTTCAGTAAAAAGAAATTTGAAATCCATAGCCTACTTTATGAGATATATTACAAAAACCTGAAAAAATTGTGGTATTCGTAAAATGTTAAATATTGAGACTATCGGTTAAAATTTCTGTGACATGTTTTATATCGTTGGAATGAGAAAAAAATAACGGAATTAATGGCGTCATGGCCTACTTTGAGATATGTATTTTCCATTTTTGCACAATAGCGTATGTCAAAGCCAACTGCATTTTTCGATTTTTTTGTTACACGTTATTATTCTTATTGTCTTTGCCGTCAACAACCGTTTGTGGTTTTCCTATTTTTCAGGTTTTTGTAATATATCTCATAAAGTAGGCTATGGATTTCAAATTTCTTTTTACTGAAATATAGCTCACAAAAAATGGGATAACTGTTTCTAAAACTTTATTCTTCTACAATAAACATTAAGCGAGATATTTGGTGTGGCCCTCGTAAAATAGACAGTCTGTATGTTGTTTACTTTTTTAATTTTTCTGTACCGCAGAGGCAGACATTTTTAAATTAAATAGAAATCAGGTAATTGATGTACTTATAGCTTACAATTACGATTTTGTGGAGCTGTGGAGAAGTAAGTTTTAAATGTTTTAAAAATGTGGTTAAGTAAGGGTTCAATTATTCTCCACATAATACTACAATCTATATAATTGTATTTATTATAGAATTTATAGTATTCACGAAACATAACATCCGATAGTCATCCATATAGTTAAATTAGTCATTTTTCAAATTTTTGACTTAAAGTTCGAAGTGAATAGTGAAACGTTACTTTAGGACTACTTACTTAGTACGAGATTGTCATATTATACATGTTCCGAACAAATTCTAACATCTCAATTATTTTTTAACGGAGAATTACACCTTTCGGTGAATAATAGAGGCATTTTACGGTGCTTAGTTGTAGTAACATGGAAGCTAAGCTCAATTCGTTCTGCTATAAATTCAATGGATTTTGAATAATCCTGACCTGTCTGGTCAGACTCATTTGTGGTCACACAATGCACGGGCGATTTTAGGTTTCCTGATAGTCAAGACTAATTTGAACGTTTCTGCAGGAATATATAATATATGTAGGATTCATTTTAGCTTATGAATTAATAAAGCATTGCCTTAAATTCTACTTCAATAATACCAAAGGTAAATAATTGTTTAATTCAACGCGTTTTACTTGATTGATTTGAATTAAGAAATTAACTTACCATACGTGTCGTAAAAGTTTAAAGTGTTGAAGATGACTTTTCAAATCTTATCATAACAACGGTTATATTAAAATATAAAAGGCTTAACAAGAACTTATAATTTTGAAATTCACTGGACTATATTAATATACAGGGAGGGTGTCCATTAAAGAATGGGCCATAGAGGAACAGTAGATTTCTGACACTAAAATATTACGATTTAACTAAACTTATCTTTGTCCAAAAGTTGATATTAACAGAAATACATTGTGTTAAAGTCAATATTATATTATAATTTTCCATCTATTAGCTAACTAGTGGGTGAGGTTGTTTTTATCAGTCAATGTCAAATATAATTATTTCACACTTATTCATAGAAATTGTCTTGGTTTTGCATGAAAGAGCTTTATAAGTGGCGTTATGTCTTTCTGATGTGCTCCAGAATAAGGGCGAAAAACGTTTCAAAGGCTAAGAAGCATTTCCAAGAAACAGAATGATAGATTTCATGAAAATATAATCCATTAGAATGAAAAATTTTTAAGACAAGGTAGATAAATAAATTCATTTTAGGCCTTTGTTCTCATTTTTAACTGAATCTTCATGATCGTAGAGGGTTATGTAGATACTAGTTTAATCTGCATGGCCGTAGGGAACTGTGTGGATGCTAGTGTTGGAATTAGAATTCTCAAATAAGAAATTAGACAAATTAGGATTTTAATTTGCTAGCATAACATTCAGGTTATCGAAACAATGCAAAGATTTCATTAATATTATTACACAAAGTTTTTCTTTTAGTTATGGATAGTTATTTTTTCTGCTGTTTGCAAAATCCTATAAAGAATATGTTTCAATACAATTATAAGCAAACAGATAATAATTCATTATTAATAATAATGGCATGCTAAATAATATTATCTACAGCGTGTTTAATGAGGAACTGTACATACTTCGAGGGGCGGTAAAGGACCACTTGGGTATTAAGGAACGGTCATTGAAATTTTCCTGTCGCTCTTAATTTCTGAGATACAGGGTGATACACTGCTTTTGGTCTAAATTTATTTTGGCGAGAACGACCTTACTGTTGAGCAGATTGTGTTAAAATTTTAGACACTTTATACACTTATCACAATTCATAGATTGCTATGATATTTTTTTTTAAATTCCAGTGCCGGAGTTTTTTCATTTAATTTTTCCAATTCCTGTAAAAGAGATCACCCTGTAATATTTTATTTAACATTCAAGTGCCAATTATAAAAGTACATAGATCACTAAATATAACCATGTAATTAGATTTTTTGTCGCACCTTTGTTTATTTTTTTACAAGCCACTGAATTTAGCAAAAGGGCGAATTTGAAGAATAACAGTTTTATTTGCTTCCATTAATTGTCCAAATAATTAAAAATGGTCACATTAATTATTTGCAAAAATTATTTAAAAATATTACAAATACTTATGTTCAAAATGAGAACCTCCAGCTTCCATACATTTTTGTTGGCGTTTATTTTATGAAGACTTGAGAGTAAGAATAGTTGGAGCTTTTGATCGTTTGGAACCTTTGGAAATTCGGAGAGCAACGCAGTCTGTTCAGGAGCGTATCGTAGATTGTGTCTGTGAAAACGGTGCACACATTGAGCATTTGTATTGAAATAATTATTTTGTTAATCTGTTTATTTGTTGTTATTTTGTTGTTATTATTTATTATTGCAATACGATTTTTGAATAAAAATTAAAATGAAATGATTGTTTCCAAAGCCTACTACCCTTGAGAAAAAAAAAACAATATTTTTTTCTAAAAATGCCAATAACTCAAAAACGACTGTAGATAGACATACACAATGTTAATAAAAGTGACCCTAAAATTCAATTTTGCATTGATTTCTCGCGTGAGAAATGGTAGGTGCAAAGATGTGCTACGCAATCTGTTGAAAGTAGAATAATAGAATATTTGAACAAAAATATGGTGGTCACATTGAATATTTACGTCAGAATTTCGTCAACATTGTTCTTGTTCGTTAATAATAATTTGTTGGTGTTGTGTGTAATTAAATAAGAATCCATATTTTTCTTTAAAAATTATTACAGCTGTCTTTTGTCCATGGCATACTTAATGAAGTGAGGAATCTCTCGGCAAGATAAGGTATTTCTTGATTTTTATTGAATAACTCGATATGGGGTGAAGTTAGGTATAGGGAATGCTTAAGTAACTCACCCTAAAATTCAATTTTCTTTCGAATGGTGTGAAAAAAAATAGGTGCCATTTGAAAAAATTGACTTTTTGACAATTTTTGATTGCGACATTTGAAAATCGACTGCGCCCATATGGTACAAAATGGGACCACCGATGGGACATCAAAAGTTAGCCTGGACTTCCAGATAACTGCTTCACAAATTTGGTTTCATAATTTTGAAAGGTTTGCGAGATACAAATTTGTTCGAAAACTACTACAGCGGCAATTTTTTTCAAGAAATTGGACATATGTCAAAAATTGTAATAGATAAGTTAACATAACTTGGGTTCTCTAAACTCAGAATTAGAAGACCAATCGAACCATGTAAAGAAAAGCATAGGTTTCCATTTAAAATAAAAAAGTTGGTACCAATTTTTGGCACACACTGTATAGTTGGAGGACTGCAAATATTTTAGATAGAACGGGCATGATCAATTATGGCTGCATACCAAATTTCAAGTTTCTAATCCAACTGCAAGTTGAAAAACTTCTAATGAATGGCCTACGTGAATCACCCTGTATAATATGTTCAAAATGGCCTCCGCCCGAAGATGTCGGATTATCATTTTCTTTACAATCCCCTTGATACGAGTATCAATGGAAAGAGTTTGACAAATAGAAAACAAATATGTCATCAAAACTTACAAATTCAAAATGGCGGCGTCAACATGGCATTACTTTTTAGTTCAGTTAGCTATTAATGCGTGTCGTTTTAGTTTTTTATACTATTATCTTTTTTTAAATCTATGACGTGTATCATTTAGGGTGGCGAGTTAATACTTCATTTATTTCAATGGAACGCCCATAATATCTTTATATATTTATATTTAGCTTGTAAGTCTCTATCCAGGCATCAGTGATCAGTTTTGACTTGCACTACGGCATTGAATTATTTCACTTTTCCGAGCAAAAGTGCATGTGTAGAGGTCAAGAGAAAAATATTATTATAAAGGAATTTTTATAAAGACCATAGCTTTACTTTGAATGTTAGTCAAGGGCATGTCCTAGTTTTTACATTTTCAAAGTCAAATCTAATCATACAGGGTGTTTTTCAAATGGAACACCCTAGGTGGATGTATTTAAAATGTCAATTAACTTATATTGTGATAGCCATAGCGACTAGTTTTTTTCGATCAAGTTATGTTAAAAATTGTCGGAAAAAGTTGTCATTATGAAGTGACAATAGTAGCAATAGTAATAGTTATTGTTTTCTTCCATTATTTTTTAATTAATAATTTTTTTAGAGTGACCACTCTGCATATTTTCACCAAAAATATAGGAATTTTTTCCTCTGGCTGTTGTGTTAGCGACGTGCCAAATATTATTGTCTTGCGTCATATTTCTAACTTAATTATTTTCTTAAAGCTACCACCCTGTATATTTTTCACTAAAAGTACATGAGGTGTTCTCCTTGACAATAGTGTCAACTACATTTTAAATATTATTTTCTACCATCTTTCATTAATGAATTAATTTTTAGGGTGATCACCTTGTATATTTCCCACTAAAATTAAAGCAGATTTCTTCCAGGACAATTGTGTTAACTACATGAATACTATTATCCTCTGTCATATTCTTTCATTAATTATAATTTCAGTTGTGCCTTCTGTATATTTGTCTCTAAAATTATACCATGTTTCGTCGTTGGCAATAGCCTCTACAGCCACCCAGTAGTACGTTTTTCCGTTAAATAATTCTGTAGATGTAGCGCCAACACACTGACACATACTATTTATTTAAATAATTGGATATCAAATTTCTGAAAATGGCGAAAAAGTTGTAGGAGAAACGTCAAGATTTTAAAGACTAATAATGAATCCTGGTTAAATGGGGAAATTAATTTTAATGAACTGGAAGACTTGATAGAGGACACCCCTAAACACCCCTAAACAACCATAAACTTCAAAATCACCTGGCCTGCCAAGAAAATTACAGTTACAACATATCTGAATATTATTTTAAGAATAACCTAAAATTATAAAGTTAACTATTTTGCACCAAAAACAGAAAATTGAAATAATTTTGATTGAATTGAAATAACATCGTCCGCTGCACCACCTCAAAAACCATCCTTTAAGAGCTTACATTTATTTCACCATATTTACTTCACATTTTTTTTCGCAGATTCACAAATCGTATTCAAAAAGTTAAGTAATTTTAAAATAACTTTTAACTTTCAACCCCCATAAAAACCATCGTATCTACAAAGTTTCAGGATTTTAAAACTAAATAAATTTTTTTAACCCCCTCAAAAACCACCCATTTAGTGTCTAAAATGTTTTCAATATTTCTCTTCTTTTCTAAGGAATATTTCATGTTCATTTGCAAATTTGTAGAATTTTGTCCCCCTAGAACTTGAAAAGTAACCGCTGTGAGACGTGCCGAAATAGAAAGACTTTAATTATCGTAATGTACATAGTTTCAAACGAGAATTCGAGATTCTTTTCACAATTGCAAATACTTCCTTTCCGTAAGTAAGGCAGGTAAAAATACTCCTTTATAAGAGGAATGGCAATAGTATTAAAATATGTACGATTGTACGGGTTATGTACTGGTGCTTTCCCGAAGTGCGAAGTTAAATGTTAATGTTATACTTTTGATTGACTTCCTATGATTCTTCGCAATATAGATACATTTGAATAATTTGACGCTCAAACCAATAAAGTTTGACATCCACGGATGTAACGTACACAAAAATCGATCCAGAATTGTAGGTGTTATGTTGAAATGGTCGTAGTTTTAAGCATTGCCCGCTTAAATTTCAAAGTTCAAAGTCATAACCATCATAGTTTCTATCTTTTCACAACTGAAACTGTAATAAGCTAGTTTCAGTTATTTACTTGTTTAGTTCTCATCTCACTAATATATTTAAAATGGAGTCTCATCAAAGATGCAAGAACTTTAATAAAGCCGGTTGAGACTTTCTATTGCTCTATTCATGTCTGTGTCGTTTCTTTCATGTAATATTCATTTCGACTATTACTACTCGCCGCGACGAAAATTATGAAATATAAAGGCAACAGATTTCTATCTGAAATATCGTGTTTTTATTCTTCAAACAAAAGTGTTGTTGCCATAGAATAAATAAATGCCAACACAAGAGATTTGGGATCCGGACATGACAATCCAGGTCTCCTGAGTCTGGGGAATGGAGTAACCATGGAAACACCTCGCAATGCATAGCTTTAGACCTGCTGCAGCCCTGCAGAAACTGTCTACGGCCCTTTTAATCTGTTTTAACTACGGCCTTGTGCCATAAAACGTGAATTATTGAAAATTCTAAATAATATGATATAGTAGGGCGCAGGGAGGAAACATGTATCAAAACTATAAGGTAGAAACCGCTTCCTACGGAATCACTATTTCCACATCCAGTTTTCCCATCCAAGTCTTTTTAAACGAAAACACCTTGATAGTATACCGTGCGGTCCATACATATGGAATCAATTCATTTTAAGCGTAATTATGAACTTTTAGGAGAAATTCTGAAACTAGTTGAATTTTCATCCACTTCTTAATTTAATGAAATCGTCAATTTTTTGATGGATTGATTGATTAGCCAGTGTATGGTAGGCATTGATGCCACTTCCGTATATCCAATCTGGATATTTTTATATACCGCCGGACCAGCTATATACGCCGGACTGAATATGGGGCATGCTTGTTGCCAGCAGCGTGAGCCACCTGACGCATGGGGTAGGAATATAGGATGGGAAGTGTAGGTGTTTGTGAGATGCTTCTTTTAAATTTTAATGCTTCTTTCTTTGACATTGCCTTTTCTTTAAAAATGTACAGAGTTAAGGAAAACTTAAAGCCCATAAAATCCTGGTTAACCCAGGACTTGATAAATGAAGGTATGTTCGTAAGAGATGTCTACAAGTCTTATAAATTTACTGGCGATGAAGAAGTCCACATAAGATACAATATCTTGAAAAAGAATCATCAAAATAAAACAAATGTAGCTAAGAGACTTTATAATGAATCACTCATAATTAATTCAGAAAATAAGTCTATAACAGCCTGGCAAATAATAAAAAATCAAAATCAAAATTTTAAATAAAAAGATTTGCCACACACATTTATATACATCAATGGAGATTCATTGTCAGATATGCAATCAGTTGTCAGGCATTTAATGACTTCTTTATAAACTCCATTAAACAACTTACCCCCAGAGTATGTCAGTTGAAAGAAACGCAGAAGTAAATGTTAATAATAACTCAATTTTTTTATCACCAGTTACCGTAGATGAAATGAGTTCAATAATTAAATCCGTGTCTTTAAAAAATTCCTCAGGGGAGGACGGTATACCTTGCTCTATATTAAAAGGTATTATAGACTACATAAAAATACCACTTACTCATCTAGTAAATTTGTCTTTCCAAGAAGGTACTTTTCCCTCTTCACTAAAAAAGGCATCGGTTGTTCCCATACATAGGAGGTCTGATAAGTCGATTTTATCTAATTATAGAGGCATAGTACTATTGTCAGTATTCTCTAAAATTTATGAAAAGTCGTACTGCATTCGACTTAATATCTTTTTGAGTAAAGAAAAAATTTTGGTGAATAACCAGTTTGGGTTTAGAAGTGGTTGTTCTACACAAGATGCTATTTTATCATTATATAACTTTATACTTAGTAGCTTTGAAAAGAAAGATAAATGTGCATGTGTATTCTTTAATTTAACACGTGCCTTTGAAACTGTAGATCACAGCCTTCTTATTGACAAGTTGCAAAATTATGGAATAAGAGGACCCGCTATAGACTGGATTAAGACGTATTTACTAGATAGACATCAAAAAGTATCACTAAATGTTAATAACAGGGTTTACAATTCTGGTCTCTAGTGTGTTCCCACTGGGGTTCCCCAGGGGACTGTACTGGGACCGCTATTGTTTATTCTTTTTATTAATGATATCCATATTCACATGAAAGGAACATTTCTATCTATTTTTGCTGATGACACAGCCACTGCTGATTCAAGCAAAGAGTTACATACTCTGGCATATAAAGTAAATAATACAGTATCTTTAATGCGAAAATATTGCACTTGTAATGGTCTTGACCTAAATGTTCAGAAAACCAATTTCTTAACATTTTCCACTAAGCCGCTTGACTCTAGCTTGCTAATAAAAATGACAAATAAATCTATTGCACAACATGATACTGTTAAATACCTTGGGCTTACAGATTGATTCTTATCTGTCATGGGGTAACCAAATAGATTTGCTATTAAAAAAATTGTCCACTCATTGTTTCGTACTATGGCAAATGAGGCAGCATGTAAGTATGCACATTTTGAAATTATATTACTATGCATATGTACAATCTTGTCTCGACTACTGTATTATTTGCTGGGGAAGTTGTTCTAGAGTAATGCAGAAGAAAATAATTCGCACAATGACTTTTAAATCTTCACGTGATTCCTGTATAACTTTATTTTCAGAACTAGATATACTGACCGTTCCATCATTATACAATGTAGAAATGTAGATGTGTATTATATGTGAAATCTCATATCGACACGTATATACCAAGAGATAGATATTCAACTCATTATTTAAGGGAAAATTTTAACATCACTGTTCCACAGCATAGACTAACTACTGTAGCCAAGGGACCGAACATTATGTCCATTAAGTTATATAATAAACTTCCACTCCAAGTAAAAAAATTAAGCAATATTAACTGTTTTAAACGTGTAGTACGATCCATCCTCACTCATAAATGTTTTTATTCAGTCAGTGAGTATATGGGCTGCAATGACTTCAGTTTACATGATGTTTCTTAATCATATATGTCCTTTATTTGTATTTGTATTTTTAATTGTCTATGTCTTTATATTTTTACATGTATTTTTTTTTATGATTTAAAATTGACAGATAGACATTATTGTTATTATTATATTTTTAAGATCTTTTTTTAACTCTCCCTCTGTTCTTTTTGACTATATTTCTATACTTTGTAAAGTCCATGAAAATAAAATTATTATTATTATTATCATTATTATTATTATTATTATTATTAAGTTTCCATCTATCATTATCTCTTTGTTTGTTCTTCTTTTGAGTCTTGTTTCTTCTGTTTCTGAATCTAGCAGTGTGCACATCCTCCTGCCCGCTTGCTTCCAGATATGGTTTCATGTTCCCCAAAAATTTGAGTTTTCGTGCCAACGTCCTGTATCAGTGCGACCAGTTTGTTTGTTTGCGAAGACATACATTAGCTTACTGTAAGAAGCTTTTATTTATTAACCGTTCCACAGTTAAATAGCTATTTACAGTGGGCGTGCAAGGAAGTGCCCCGAAAGAACATTTGAGATACCTGGTATACCGATCTGCTAAGGTAAAGCAAAATAAAAAGTAAAGTCTACAAAGCAATAAAAAAGGAATCTAGGATAACATTTGGGACGCTCTGTATATCAAGCAGACCCCAACTACTTCGACCTGAGAAATGTTTTTGTACTCGTAAATAAGCCATATGGACCATCTGTCAGCTGCCTGTCGAAACCTTCCTTTTGTGGAGCCTCCTTATGTTTAATAATAATAATAATAATAAACGCCTTTATTTTAGAGGGCGAAGTTTATCTATACTCTCACACTCTTCCACGATAATGTATTTTTAGTTTTAAGAAACTCAATTAGATTTAATAATTAACTAGAGTAAACATTATACTCTTCGCCAACTTGCACTTTTCCACTCTTAGTTTTTTTTTGTTTTCTTTTCTTTTTTTGTAAATAATAGTAGTTTTAGACATTTTTTGTTTAATTACAATTTTTTTTTTCAAATTTAAAAAATTAACAACTTCTTTGTTTATTGATCAATGTTATTAAAAACCAATAGGGTTCTTCCTCGAGCTAACACGAATATACTGTTCAAGTTTCAATACAATCGGACTTTTTGTTCTTAAGTTATCGTGCGTAAAAAAGAACGTGTCAAACGGACGGACATACAGACGGACAGACGGACGGACATTTTGATAGTTGTTTAGAATTCGGTCACCAAAACAGTGATATGAAATTTTTTTCTCTGCGAGCAATAACCAGTTTTGGATATGTGCCGATCGAATGCAATATACTCTTAGTTTTGTATTTGCGAATATTATAATAAGGATAAGTAAACTAATAGAACTTATCTTTTTCGTCCGTGTGCATATGTTGGCAGCTTCCCTCTCTGTTCTGTAGGAATCCCACACTACTTGCACTCGTTATTTCACCCGTCTTAGAAATCATCTTCTTGTTATTCACTGATGATAAGTTTATGGTGCACGATTTATATTATATTGCCAGATGTTTGAGTCCATTTTTCAAGTTGTTTATATACGCTTTTAGGTGATGCTATATTCATCCAATGGCTTAAATAAATAACTATATGAAATAACCAGACTCATGCTAATTTATATCAATTAATCTATAATTGTCCATGCATCAATTACACACTATTTTGTACGATTTCTCACAGTTTTAACTGAGTTTATTCGAAATTTTGTAGAAGCTACAAAAAACGCGCCTGCCTCCGACGCCATCGGAAATCGAATTCTTTAATGAGATCGGCAATCTTTGGCATGAAAATAGTACCTTCCGCATTCAAGCCATTTGAATTATGACTATCCCCCGAACATTTTTAATTAGACGGGGGGTCGTGCGGCACCTCGTTCAAAAGGGATTTTAACTCTCTATTCATCAATATGAAGCTTTTTAAATTTGGTGCGTTAATTACTGACCAATTTTGAAAACGTAATATTTTCCCACACAGCACATGACATCCCTAGGATATCCTTATTTGGTCCCGTATATCCCAATATAGGACAACATTCCTTAGAATATCCTTAGGATATCCTTAGGATATCCCAATAAAATATATACAACCTAATAATATCCCAAGTGGGGATATTCTAGACAAATCCTGGCAGGATGTCATAGTAATAACCTGCAAAGATATTAAAAACCTAACAAAATATCCACTGTGGGAATATCCTGGGCAAGTCCTACAGTCGTCCTATTATAGGCATTATTATTTAGGAGATTTCAACAACAAAAATAATGAAAAGTATATATATTATTTTGAGGCTATTTATTTATAGTGTCTTTTATTAGTTTATAAAATTAGCTTCTAAAAACTTATTTGTTTGTTCTATTTGATAATCCCCTCCCTAGTACAAATAATTCATTAAAAATGTATATCTTATTTAAATAGCAGTTATTTATAATTTGGTTTTAATACATTTACTGTGTTTTGAATTAGCCGCCTTTCTGTGACAAGTCGAAAGTTCTAAGAAATCCGCCGAGCGTCGATGTCTTTCGACAAATAAGATTACGTTAAATATTTCATAAATATAATGCTGCTGCTATGTTATATCTTTGTATTTATTATATTGTCTAAAAGGAGAAAATATGATTGGCTTTTGTCCGCAGATGTTATTGTCAGATACGTAATCCTTTATATTTTTCTGAGTGAATAGAATTTTTTTTAATTCATTAGAACTTTTCAGCACGCTACGATTTTTTAAAGTTGTACATATCATCCCCTATAATTTCTAACCACCCTAAACTCTATTGATTTTAATAATACGAAAAAAACGCAAGAAATCATTTCTATGTAATATTTCATGCTTTTACAATTTTTATTTGAAACTTTTTTTTACTGTATTTTATACGTTTTGAGTAATTTTGAAAAAACACTTTGTTATATTTTTTTTCACCCCTTCTCAGGGTTGAAAAAAATTTCTTTCATTAATCGTGTTCAAATACTTCAAAGTAATATATCAAAAATTCAGGTATTTACCTTAAAATTTTGATTCGTTGACCTATTTCATTGGACTATATATAACCTCTATTAGTTTGGTGGATTTAGTTTTAAAGCGATATAAGCCAATTGATAGATATAAATATGTGTATGGAGTTGTACATATATGTATCACATTTTTATTAGTCATTTTACCTCTGCCATTATATAAACTTGTATTCCTTTGTCTTCGCTTATTGGCTCAGTTTAAAAGTAATGATCTTATAAAATAAAATGTATTTTTTGCTGTCGTTAGAAATATCCAATAAACCCTAAAAGAACTGGGGATGTCCTATGTAAAGTCCAATCAATGTCCTCAGGATGTTCATAGTAAAGCCCAGGCATAACCCATATAAGAGCTGATGATGTACTGTACACACCCGTACTGATGTCCTGAGGACGTCATCAGCAAAGCCCGAACTATCCCATTTGGATATCCTATGGACATCATAAGGTGATAATGGGATCTTCCCAGGATATTCCATATGTCCGGAAAAGTTGTCCCCAGTATGTTCTGAGGATGTCCTTATGCTGTATGGGTTGTTAATGTCTTATGTACTCAGTTGAAGTATTCTTTGCTAAATTACTGGTTTTAAAGAAAAGTTCAAACTGATCTATTGCTGCTTTTAAAGTTTTTGATTCAAAATTGTACCCACTTCAACTCTTTACATAAAATGAAGCGCAGAGTCCTAGATTTATTAAGACTATATTTCTAATTTATCGCATAATTAAATTAAATGTTCAAAATGACCGCCAATTGCTTCTTAACAATAATTAAGGCAATATTTGAATTATCGGGTAACATTTTGTGAGTGCTCAGGGCTTATTTTGTAAATTTCTTCGGTAATCCTATTTTTAAATCTGCAATATTGTCTAGTCGATTAACACATATCCCGTTAAGAAAAACATCGTTTAAATAATATTTCACCGGTCGTGAATAATGGGGTGGAGCTCCATCTTTTTGGTACCACTATCTATTATATTTGGATAATTAGCATCAGAGGAAAGTAGTTTTAATGTAGGCACTAAAAAGATTGTCAAATAATCTAGATAAACTTATTGAACTTTTAGTCCACCTCCAGATCTCTTTATAATACATATACAAAATATACATGTACCAAATTCCAAGTCAATATTTTAAACATATAGAAAACGTGCGCACAAAAAAAATATAGACCTCCAAACACTATTTTCGCTAAATCTTGACGTTTCATGACATTCTATATATTTCTATATTTTTTTACGATTGCTATACTACCACTCCACTACGTTGATGTGGAAGTAAAATGAACATTGTGTGCTCGAGTAAATATTTAGCATCCAAATACAAGAAGTTTAGAAAAGAAAGCCATGAATTTTATTAGTTTTTTCTATTTCACAGAAAATATTTTATTATTATTATCGATTTTAAAATCTGAACTTTTAATAACCGGCTTGGAATTTTTCATTTGAGGCTTTATGTTTTGAGATTTCTTTTGTTGAGATTTACGTTACTGGAACTGTGGAAAGTATATGATACGGGATTTGATCCGCTCGGTTTTGAATAATATATTAGTATATCCGGCGAAAGGATGATTGAAATTGGGATATTGGGATGTCTGTGTCTCATTTTCGATCCATTATTCAAGTAGTATTAGAAATATACTTTAAACACTACAGATAATACGATACTCTGCATAACAAAACAGGGATTCTGCGGAAAACGCTACAAATTTAGAAATAACGCAACGAACACATGAAATTAATTCCTTCTTAAAAACCGTACTGCCTCGATAGGATATCGGGGATTTTATAGAAAGGGAGAGAGTGAGAGACGCGTAGCAAGACGGGCAAATACGGCATGTTACAATTGATTATGCATGGGCAAATACAAGGAAAAAGGAACGTGGGATGAAGAAGAACATCGTAGCTGCGAAACCTAAGAGAATGGTTCCGATGTTCTCCATGCGGCAACCTCCAAAATCAGAATAGCTATGATGACTGCCAACCTTTAACGTAGAGATGGCGCCTGTAAAAGAGTATAATCTAGTTCAAGATCTCGTTATGATACGTACGTGTATCAAGCTTAAAGCCAATATCCTAATTTTATTTTGTTAACTCCTTTTGTAATAGAGTTGGGATGGTGTGGTGGTGAGGAGTGGCAAAAAATTGGAGTCTTGGCTTCTAGTGTATACACCAACTAACAACTCTCAAACTGGGCTTTTACCAGCTTGCTTTACTTATTTTCCCCTATTTACCCCCAACCCTCCACCGGAGTAAGCTCAAAATATAATCTAGATCCAGATCTCAGTATAATACATACGCGTTCATGATTTGCTAAATCTATGTCGTCAAAAAAATGCTTTGAATTTTTTATTACGATCACTCTACTTCCACCCCACTACGTGCATGTGGAAGTAATTTGGTCTAAGCGAAGTAAGTTATTGTGCTCAGTAGGTATTTGCAACTGACATTTACCGACTACAACTTTTTAGAAACCCCTTTGTACAAGATTACAGTGTATTAAGTTCAAAGTTGTTGGAGATAGTAGCCGTCAAAAAACAATTTATTGAACTAAAACTAATTTTCATCTGTAAAACAAATTCTCAAATAAAAAAAAATGTATGCTCAATTCTTTGTTCAGAATAATGCATTGTACTAGATGGAATTGGTTTTAGAGCAAAATAAATAAAAAAACTAATAAAAATTAAAATAAAAGTTAAAGAAATATGATAAAATAAGAAAATTGACACTTGCATAACTTTTGTTTCCATGGCTTACTTAGATACTTATTGAAGGTTATTCAATAATAATAATAATAAGAAAAACATTTAAATATCACAAACAGTCATATAACATTGGATATAGCAAACAAGAATAAAACATGTTAATGTAAATAAAATAAAAGTATACAAATATATCTTAGATTAGAATATGTAACAGTCACGTTTTGTAAGAACACTCAGTACCTTAAATTAGATAAAGCGCGGAACTATTCTATTCATTATTTTAAATTTAAATTATTATATTAGTAATATTTTCCTATTGTGTGTCTTAATTATGTTATCGTAAAAATTCTTTGTTTTACCGCTCTGGCCAAATCGTGTTTAGTTTGGTTTAATTATTTACCGTATACGGATTCTTATTGTGTACAGTTTTGCATTGTATTTTGTTATATGTCAGCTGGATCTTTAATGATTTGTTTATATGATAATTCTGACGAAAGTTTTTGTGAAGTTTACTCACAACCCTGATGTCAAATTGCGCTGCTTTGTTTGTGTATTTTGTGTAAATCATTAAAGTAAGTTAAATTCAATGATTCGTTTTATTTACCCTCAAGAAATGTTCACGTTTCAAATACAGATACTTGTGGGTATTACATAGTAAATACAAGTAATGTTAGTTCAATTGTATCGTTTAAATACTCGGTAACCGTGTAGTAGCACTTGGTGACGAGAAGATTTTTTTTTTTAATATATTATAATTTTCACATTTGTAACATTCAGGAAGTTTATTGTATAATTTTATTCCTGCATATGATGGTCCATATTCATACCTAGCTGTATTGTGACTTAAAGTACTCCATTCTTTCTTTTTTCTTGTTATAATTATGATATTTACAATTTGCTTCATACAGTTGAATATTGCTTTTGATGAAGAGCAGACAATTATAGATATATATATGCAAGGAAGAGTCATAATCTTGTTATGAACAAAAACTGGTTTACAAGATTCAATATTCCGCATGTTGAATATTAGCCTCAGAATCTTTTTTTGTAATATAAAGACTCCTGTACTCTCAGGTGCGTTTCCCCAGAGTGCAACATAATATGTAATATGGCTGTAGATCAAAGAATAGTACACATTTAATGTGTAACTGGTCGAAAGTAATATGGCATAGTATGACCTGCTAATCGTTTTGCTAACATAATTCATGTGATCCAAGATATTATTATCTAAGAGCAGTCCTAGAAATTTGGTTAATGAACGTTCAGCTAAGTTGATGTTGTTTATAACAATTTCATTAATATTACATTTCTTTTTGTTCTAAAAGTTCAGGCATACAGTTTTTTCTCTATTTAGGATGAGGTTTTTTTTTTACACCAGTTCTCAACGTTCTCTACAACTGTAATTATAGACGTTCTCAGTTCCTCAGAGGTCGGCGCTGAAACCGCCACTGTTGCATCATCTCCGTACATTGTGGTGCATGTAGATATAATTTGGTTTAGTAACAGGGTATACTAATAAGGTGCTGTTCCACTTAACCCGAAAAGACAAAATTTACCACTATTAATTTAGATTTTTCTCAGGATGTTGATGAGGTTTTTACTCATTTCTGGAATCACTTTAACTGGTGTTTCCTTACCTCACACCCGTTAAAAAGGGTCAAACCAAATGAAAATAAAAATAATAAAAAGAAATTTAAATTTTCTGCTGATTTAATAAATAAGATGGATCAAATAAAATATTTAAACTGGTTGAAGAAGCAAACTAATGATACAAATTTAAACGCCCATTACAAAAGTCAAAAAAAAATTCTTAACGAACAAATCGATAGCGAGAAGAAACTTCATTATGTTTATGTAATTGACAGCTCAGATAATAAAAACAAAAAGTTATGGGAGCTAGTTAATGAAAGACTTGACAAAAGCAAAACTCAATCAGTAAATATAAATTTAAAAATCGACAACTCCGAGATAGTTGATAATAAACTAGTAGCTGATGCTTTTGCCAATTTTTTCGGAACTTCTGTAAATTATTTAATTTCGACACACCTTACAAATAATAACGTTGGCCTCTGCACATTATCTGAATTAAATGTAAATTCTATGTATCTTACACCATTTACGAAGTTAGTGACATTATAAAAGACTTGAAAAATAAAAAATCTAATGGTGTGGATAATGTACCCATCAAATTAATTAAAGCTTGTTGCAGTGAATTAGTGCCATACATTACAATAATTTTAAATCTCTCAATATCCTCAGGAAAATTCCCCAATCAATTAAAACTCTCCAAACTGAGTCCAATTTTTAAAAAGGGAGACCCAGAATTAGTTGAGAATTATAGAAGCGTAGTAGTATTGAGTCCATTTTCTAAAATCATCGAAAAAGCAATTTATATGCGTATGATGGATTTTATTGATAAAAATAACTTACTAACAAGTTGTCAACATGGGTTTCGTGGTGGGTATTCAACTCAGTCAACAACACCGAAAGTAACTCAATTCATAAATGAGAGGTTGGATATAGGTGAGACGGTCGTAGGAGTTTTCTTTGACCTATCCAGGGCGTTTGATACCCTCAATCCAAAAATTTTGGCCAGTAAATTAGACCGACTGGGCTTTCGGGGCACTGTAAATGACTGGCTAATCTCTTTTGTTTCGGACAGAAACTTTATGGTTAAAATTAACGAGGAATGGTCGAACTCTGTTGGCGTGGAGCTTGATACACCCCAGGGGAGCGTATTAGGCCCCTTGCTCTTTCTATTGTACATAAACGATATTCCACATCATATAACTTTTGGTACGCTGTTTATGTACGCAGACGATACCACCATCCTCATATCTGGTAAGGACCTTGTTGTAATTAATATGCAAGTAAACCAAATACTCCATGAATTTAATGAGTGGTGCCAAAAAAATAATTTAATCAATAATTGTGACAAAACGGTATTTGTTGAATTTTCTAGCAGATTCAAGTCAAAACCTTACTTTTAATACAAACAATAAAAATTAAGAGATGTGAAAAGGCACGAAATTTTTAGGTACTTACCTTGACAAGTTTATCACATGGGTAGATCATATTGATTACGTGTGTGCCAAGTTAAATAAGGCGTATTTCATTATCGTGTCGCTAAAGAGTTCACTGAATGAACACTCTTTATTAAACATATACTATGCGATGGTATATTCTACCTTATCCTATAATATAGTATCAGGGGGCCAGGCATCCAGCATTCAGCAAGTATTTATTCAACAAAAGAGAATTTTAAGATTAATATTCGGTCTAGCACCGCATGCTTCATGTAGAAATATTTTCAAAAAGTATAATATCCTAACCTTGGTTTCAATATATCTCTTAAATCTTATGGTATTTATGCATGGGAATATATCAATGTTTATAAAAAGTAGTGAAGTACATCATTATCCCACTCGCCACAACAATAATATATACATTAATAGGTTTTACCATAGTTTTTTCAAAAAGTCTCCATATCTTGCAGGATCAACCTATTATAATATGTTACCCATGGAAATAAAAATATTGCCAAAAGCCAAATTTAAATCTAGCCTTAAAAATATGTTGGCTCAGAATTCTTTTTATAACCTAATGGAATTTACCTAGTATGCCCGTGAGCATTTTAATCGGTAATTTTGGTCAATTTGTTATGTATGTATTATTTAATTTTGTCTGTATTTTAAATCATATCTTATGTAAAATTATTGTAAATAATACGTTCAATGTACATAATTATACAAATGTGTGTAAGGGTTTATATTTAAATGAAATTTATATACATATACATATGTTAATGTACCTACTGTTGTTACCTATATGTATCATGTATGACTTACCTTATCCATACTTTGTAATGGCAACAAAGGTGAATAAAAGTTATTATTTATTATTATTATTATCTAAATGAAATATACATATTAAATGAGTAATGAAAGGCCATTTGTATTAATTCAATTCATTATAATTGATTAGTTCAATTTAATGTTGATTATCGAGGAGAAACTTTTTAAATTTTATTTTGAATTGGCGAATATTATTACTTTTTAATACCTGTGGAATGAAATTATACATTTTGCATATCTGATAGGTGAAGGATCTGTTAAAAATTCCATTCTAAATTGTTAATATACTTTTAAATCTTGTATTAATGTTGTGGACATCGGTACGAAATTTTATTTTTCTGTGTAAATGTGATGGCTTTCTGTTAATGATAATTTTATGACAAAGTGTGGCAGCATGCATAATTCTACGATTTTCCATATTCAATCAGCCAGCATTTCTAACTCATGTAGATATTCTTTGTTGTCTTCTTACTCCAAATATAAGTTGTAGACATGAATTTTGAACTGTTTGAATTCTGCGTTTATACTGACTGGTTAAATTTGGGCCATACGCAGTATCCGCATAATTGAACTTAAATAATACTAAGGTTTCACAAAGCATCACTTCTACTTTCGGTGTCAAATAAAGCCTGTTGCCATAAATTAATTTGAAAGAGAAATACGCTCTATAATAGTATTAATATATATTTTCAAATTTTAACTCACTATCCATTAGCAGTCCCAGCAGTTTTTTGCCTGATCGACTATTTCAAGCTTAGAATTATCAATTTGAATATTAATGGCATTATTTACAGTTTTCCGATTTATTTTAGTTCCAAAGGTTAATACGTTTGATTTAATAATAAATAAATTTAATTAAGCAGTGTTCTCTACCTGTTATAACAAATGACTCAATATCACTATTGATTAACAAACATGCATTAGGCAATATCTGTGATAGATTTGGGTATCAATCTGCGTAAAAATGAGAGTTGCAGTGCTGTAAACTATTTACTAAATTTAATGTATAAATTTAAAAAAGCAGGGGATCTAAAATTGATCCTTGCGGTATTCCCTAATTCAGACTTAGACAAGAAGAGCTTACCCCATCTACACAGACTCTCTGTTGATGGATTTTTCAGAAAGACACATATAGTGAAGAATAGTAAGTAGTAAAAATCGTAATTAATTGTGTCGAAAGCCCCGCTGAAAGCTAATAAAATTAAAATTGTACCATCGCTTCGATCAGTAGCCCTAATGATATCATCTACAACGTGTAGTAAAGCCGTTATACAACTATAACCCTTTATGAAACCTGATTGTGTTGATGGTAAGAAATCAAATTTTTCCAAATGATTTCTCAACTGAACTTCGATTTCTCGCCCATTTTTCTAAAATGGTACGAATAAAAATTTTGCCTCATTAAATAAATACTTATTTTGTTGTAAAATAGATTCAAACTAGTACAATACATTTACCTCTAATTTGAGTGCTAGTGAATGGATTTTGATAAGACCTTGTGCAATGTGTTTGTAATGACGTTGATAAAAAAGTTGAAAAAAGATTAGAGTAGTAAATGTTCGGAAAGGGTAGAAGACACCCCTTTTGTCACGAGTTCCGTAACTTGTGGAATTAGGTCAAAAATGAAAGCAAATATATTTACCTTTTTTGGCCAGAACTAAGATGTTTTTACTGTTGTGATTTTCGAAAAATGCATATGTTTGAGGTATGGCCACAATTTCCTAAAAGTGGGGAGAGGAAACGTAAAAATTGAAAAAAAAATTGAAATATTTCAGGTAGATGTATCTACGAAATACAAGATTTTTTTGTTTGCAACTTTTCTGTGAATTGCGTTTTCACCGAGTTTCTCCGGAAAAAACATGAAAGACCCCTTTCTTTCAAATTATAGCGTGTTAAGAATATGTAATTTAAAATTTTGAAAAAAATTCAAACCTATAAGTACATTGAGGCCTTCTAAATATTTCTTGTCTCTTAGAGTTTTTTTGTAACTTGATAATTTTCCGAGTTACAGATAGTTTTCGATAATGTACTACCTACATTTTTTGCACGGTAAAAATACATAAAAATTCGAAAAATTAGCGTGATTTTTTTATATTATTATAAGAAAATATGAAGCCTATATAGTTTTGCCATTTTTTTAAAAGGCTATTACTACCAAATCCACGTAGTGGATTGGAAGTAGGTATAGTAATCGTAAAAGAAATTTCAATTTCTTTTCTTCTTGAAATAGGTTTAGAATGTCATGAAACGTTGGGACTAAATTTGAGCGAAACAAATTTTTCTGCCTGTCTGTCGGTCTGTCTGTAACTTTTTTGTCCGCACGTTCTCTCCAGAACGGTTCAAGATATTGACTTGAAATTTTGTACACATATATATAATAACGAGATCTGGAACTGTATCGTTTTTTAAACATATCCGGTGAAGGGTAGGGGGTAACTAGGGGAAAACACGCAAAGCAAGCTGGTAAGAGTACAGAAACTTGAAATTAGGTGTAAGTATATGTACTAGAAGTCAAGGCCTTAAAATTCTTTATAATATTTACCCCCCCCCCCCACTACATTATTAATGTGGTTGATCAAATAAAATTGAGATATTCACTCGAAATCTGGTATACGTATATATTATAATTCCATCTGGAACTAGATTATATTTTTGGGTTATTCCGTTTTTGGGTTATTCCGGGTTGAGAGTTAATAGGGGAAAATAAGTAAAGCAAGCTGTTAAGAGTACAGAAACTTGATATTCGAGGCCAAGGCCTCACATTTTTTAATGATATGTCTCAACCCCCACCACCCCTACTCCATTATTGAAGGGGTTGGTAAAATAAAATTGAGATATTTATTTGATATTTGGTACACGTATTATATGTATTATAACGACATCTGGAACTGGAATATATTTTAAGCTGATTCCGATGAAGAGTTGGGGATTATTTAGGGGTAAATAGGGGAATATAAGTAAAGCAAGTTGGGAAGTGTACAGAAACTTAAAAGTCGGTGTAATTACTAGAAAGCAAAGCCTAAGATTTTTTAAGTATTTTCCACCCCCCACCACCCTACTCCATTATTAAAATGGTTGATAAAATAAAATTGAGACATTCATTTGAAATTTGGTACACGTATGTAATATGACGACATCAGGAACTTGATTATATTTTGAGATGATTTCGTTGAAGTGTTGGGGGTTAAATAAAGATAAACAGGGGAAAGTAAGTAAGGCAAGCGGTATGAGTACAGTAACTTGAAATTCGATGTATCTACCAGAAGCCAAGGCCACAGATTTTTTATAATAATACATTTTTTAACTCCATTATTAAAGTGGTTGATAAAATGAAATTTAGATATTCGCTTCAAATTTCGTACACGTATGTATCATAACGACATCTGGAACTAGAATATATTTTGAGATGATTCAGTTGAAGGGTCGGGGGTTAAATAGGGGAAAACAAATAAATCAAGCTGGTTAGAGTACAGAAATTTGGGATTTGATGTATATACTAGAAACCAAGGCCTCAAGTTTTTTATAATAATTTTCAAACCCCCACCATCTCCGCTCCATTATTGATGGGATTGGTAACTTAAAATTGAGATGTTCACTTGAATGTTAGTACAGGTAATAACATCTGATTGAGATGATTCCATTGAAGGGGTTGGAGGTGGTAGGTTGTGAATAGGGGAAAATAAGTAGGGTACACTAGAAACTTCATTTTTAACGCCTCAAATTTTTCTATGACATCTGCCCCAAATATTATTAAAATTCTATGGTCAATAATTTCCACATACTAGAGTGCAAATCCAGTCAAGATGTTTCCTTTAAAGTGACTTAAATGAAAATTTTGGATGTGGAAGTAGTAATTCCTTATGCAACCGTTTTTTTCAATTGAAAATATACAAATAAGTACATTATTTGTCGTGAAAAACTACCTGTAACTCGGAAAATTAGCAACGGAAAATGTTTAGAAGACCTCAGTGCATACATCTTAATTTTCTCAAATATTTAAATTATATATTTTTAAAGCGCTACAATTTCAAAGAAGTTTTTCATATTTTTCCGGAAAAACTCGGTGAAAACGCACTTTACAGAAAAGTTGCAAGTAATAAAAAGTCTTAAAAAATTTCGATGACAGATTCATCTGGATTTTCCAGATTTTTTTTCAGCTTTCACATTTCCCCTTCCCCACTTTTAGGAATTTTAGAGTGGCCATATGTCGAAAAATATGCATTTCTCACAAAAATACAAACATCTTATCTTAGTCCAGAAAAGGTAAGTAAATTTAATCTTTTTTTAATTTTTCACCTAATTCAATAATACAAGTTAACCATCGGAAGGGGTAGAAAACACTTCTTCCGATCATTCCATACTCTAATTTTTGTTTAAACTTTTTTATTAACGTCATTACAAACACATTGCACAACATGTAAATTAGAAATTTGGGCAGTTTTAGAGCTCCGTTGACTGGATTATTAACAGAAACCTTAGTTACGAAATATTTCGCTCTAAAATTGTACTACCAAACAGCCAACAAATAACCAAAGTTATATAATACGTGAGAGTTTACACGTCTCTGGCGATGACCCTGTATGCCAGATATTTACCAATTTTAACAGGGAGTATTCTAAAATACTTTTTAATATGTTCCAAATTTGAAATAACAATTTTAAGATTAACTGAATTGACTATATTTACGGGAAACGATGTACACATACATACAGACGCACAGACATTTTATTATTATACACATTTATGCTGTTTTATGTACCCATTTCAGTAAATCAATTAGTCATAATAATAATACACCTATAATTAGGTAATAAATTCTAGTGAAGTTTATTTATGCATAATTAAAAAAGAAATGATTTTGTATAATAATTATGCATGAGAAAAATTTTGTATTAATATTTTAATGGAAAAATTTATACTCAAGAGAGATTTTCAGTATTTCGTTTCCTGCAGCCAATTACAAGGGTTCATGCTCTCTCAAGCATAAACACTTATTTTCCGCCACAAAGAATACATTTTCCACAGTGATTACGGTACGGTCTTATATTGTGCATGGCGTCCCTTTTGTATTTATTGTATGCATTTGGCAACTTTTGCACTAATAAGAAAATGTTGGTTTCTTTGAAATGTGAGCTAGAAATGTATATACTGAATAATATTTTCTTGAATCTACGATTTATTATGGATTGGGTTATTTAATATACCGGGTGTAACAGGATCACCTTTTCTCCTTTAGTTTTGAAGATAATTGATTGAAATTTAGGATATACTACATACATAATAAGCGTCACTTTTTGACATGCAATTGATTTTTTTCACTTCTGGTTTCGCCGAAAGTGACAGTAACTTTCCATTTTTAAATGAAACACCCTATATTATTGCATTTTTGAATTCTGCATAATTTTCTGAATCCAACGATGCCAGATGAGTGACACATAATTTTTTTTATAACATATGTAATTTTAATTTTCCATTTAAGTGTGCCATGACGGTTCCGATTTATTCTAAACAGGGTGTCTACTAAATCTTAATATTAAAATTCCTTGACTTTTACAGGTTTTCCAGATATTATTTTATCTAAATTCCAGGTTTTTAACTTCCTTCATTCGAACAAATATGAAAGTATGTATTCACCTCAAAAAATTATCACTGACCCGCAAGGTTTTTTTTCTTAATCCAAATAAATGATTCCGAAGGTTCCCGACGCGCTGAACACGATACCGTTAGCCGTTTTGCGTCATCACGTCACAATCTTGAGAAAATCCAACTTGAAAGTGCTGAAAAGGCCACTTCTACCCATATTTGTGCCCCAACAACTGGACCACGGCACGAGATTGAGTAAATCGGACCAGACCATCTCGTTCAGACGTCCAAGATCCCCAAAAACCAAGAGTAACAACAAAAAAAACACAGCTATAGATGGCGCAAACACCATTTCAATATTGTCTAAATTAATCACAATTAACCAGTATGTTACTGGTAAAAAAGCCTCTACGCCTGTGACGTTTACGTCAAAGGATCAGTTAAAGGTTGGTTTTTTATAAATAAACAACACAAATAAGTATAAAAACTTGAAATTAAATATTTCGCCGACGTTTCGGAAATCTAATCTGTTTCCTTTTTCAAGGCTTTTTTGAAAAATCTTTTTTGCTGTGTATGACAAATACACAGCTCTAAGAATGTTTGTTATATTCAATATCCATAGATACTTACTATTTACATAGAACTGTTGATATAATTAACAGTTTTTTAGTTTCTATACAATGTTAAGTTTGTGAAGTTCTTCTTTTAACATTGGCAGCCAAGTTGTACAGATATCTACGGAACAATTCGACACGCAATTATCCTCATTCAATAATATTATCGCGGATTCTTTAATTTTTCTTTTTTTGCTATCTGCCTCTTTTGTTAAAATTTTTGCCGAGTCCCAGTTTATTCTATGTCCGTTCTCCCGTCACAGGCGTAGAGGTTTTTTACCAGTAACATACTGGTTAATTGTGATATATTTTGTAGATTCCCATAGCACCGCTTAGAAAGAAAACATACATGTGGCAGGAAGTCCCAAAGAATTGAAGAAGGAAAAAAAACACCATTTCATTCCTGAGCCCAGCAAGAAACACCAGAATTCCCGTGGCGAGCATACATGTAAGTAAATCGGACCCAAACAGGTAAATCCATAGAACCCTGATGCGGTAAACACAATGCCGGTACCCGTCCTGCTCCATAACGTCAGCACCCTGAGAAAACATAACTTCAAGCTGGATAAAATAATATTTTCTATATTATTATAAAAATACCATTTTATCCACTTTGAAGTTATGTTTTCTCAAAACCCTAACCTCACAGAGCAAAACGGGTAATGGCATCGTGTTCAGCTCGTCAAAATCCCATAGAACTAGTCATTTAGGTCCGATCCACTTGTATCCATATTCACCACAAAAATTCTAGTGCCCCCTACCAAACTCAGAAACAAAACAGTGCTCGCGCCATCCATGGTTGGGTTTTTTACTGTTACCATTGGTTTCCGAAGATTTTGGAGAGCTGAACAAGATGGTCTCGTCCGTTTGACCCCATCCCGCGCCGGCGTCCAGCTATTAGGACGCGAATATAGGCAGAAATTACCTTTTCGGCACCCCCAAGCCAAGTTTCCTCAAAATTGTGGCGCAAAACAGCCAACGGCATCGCGCTCAGCACGCCAAAAACCCTCGGAACCACCCACCTGGGTTAAAAAAAAAGAAGTGTCTTTTTGCAGGTCTGTGTTATAAAACAGTAAGAAAAAATTCTTGTATTTTATTACTAAAACGTTTATTTTCAAAAACCCAATTACAAGCTGAATTATTTGTACAAAGATTTTCATTGTTTTTAGTCTTTAAATAAGTCTCTCTTTTTTAAATTGATTAGAATTAACAATTAGAAAGAATAGACATAGTGAAATAATACAAATAAAAAATCTATTCTATTTATTCATATATTATATTTTCAACGTAAACTATAATTAGTTATGCTGAAGCAGAGCCGCAGACATTACCACACAGCGGCGGCGCCGATTGCGGCCAAACTATCCGAACTACCATAGACAATCAACTCTCGAATACTAGCAATAAATCATAACTGGAGAAGTCATTCATATAGCTATATAAAATTTGTATCAAGAAGTGTTCATAATCTTCATCTGCGAAATATTTATAACAGATTAAATAGTTTTTATAATAATTATCCGAAAGCACAAATTCCAGGTTATACTGCTTATTTTAGCAAATTCCCTGATATTTCCAGGTTTTCCCTGACTGAAATAAATTCCCTGACAATTCCAGGTTTCCCAGGTTTTCCAGATTAGTAGACACCCTGCTAAATGACTCGTGTAATGCTACAAAAATGGAAATTCCGTTAGAAACACTAAATTACGTGATTTATGAGTAAATGAGATTCACCAAAATTGTTTCTGGGGCAAAACTCAATTTTTTCAAATGGAACCATATAGGTACCGTGGTACCATTTATTAGTACTATTAATAAGGAATTTATTCATATGCCGTATTAAAATGTGCGATAAATAGAAACAAAATTAGAGCTAAAAGAAAATAAGAAAATACAATTTTATTCTAATTACCTTGTTACACATAAGATGGTGTTGGAATACAAAAAATTAACACAAAACATTACAATAGTTGTTCAAAATGCTGTCCATTAACTTCAATGCACTTCTGAACTCGCATAGCTGTTTCTCGAAGAACGTTCGCCAATTGGTGGGCCGTTATGCTATTAATTCCTCGTCTTACTCGTACCTCCAGGTCGTTACGGGTTGTAACGGCGGTTCCATAGACAATATTTTTTTAAATGACCCCAAACAAAGAATTAAAGGGGCGTTAAATCAGGTGACCCTGGAGGCCACCTCACAGGACCATTCGTTAAAATTACGTTTTCCCCGAATCTCCGTTGAAGGTAATCAATTACTATCTTTGAATTATGAGGAGGATCGTCATCTTGTTGGAAATACATTTCCTGTCCTAAATCCAAACGTAGCTGATCTAAAATGTCCTCAATATCATTTTGCAAGAATCTCAAGTATCTGGCACCAGTCAGAGGTCCTTCAAATATTATTGGACCAATGATTCTACTACCGATTATTCCAAGCCAAACATTGAAACCGAACCGCATTTGAAAGTTACCGTCCCGTAATAAATTTTGATTTTCTTGTGACCAATATTTTGTATTTTGTCGGTTAAACAATTCCAAATTTGTAAACCTTGACTTGTCCGAAAATAAAATCAGTCCAAAAAAATCATTGTTTGGATGCACGTTATTATACAAAATCCAATTACAATATTCCATCCTACGTTCGTAATCACTTTCGTACAAATGCTAGTGCAACTGATATTTAAAAGATTTATAGTGGTATTTGTGCAAAATTCGGCTTACCGTTTCGTGACTGTTTGAAATCAAACCCAACTTGTCTTAAAGAAACAGTCTTATCAACTTCTATTCGAGCCAAAACATTAATTTCCGTTGTTTGGTCAGTAATGAAGTTTTCTTCGGGATCATTGTTGGGCTCTCTTCGGAACTGGTTTTCAACACGTTTAAAATAATTTTTCTCTGGACGTTGTCTATCAGAATATCGTCGGCCATAAAGGTCCATAGCTGCAATTGCATTTTTTTTTACTTTCCCCATAAATAATTAACATATCCACTTTTTCATCACTTGTATTTTGCGGCATTTTAAACACAATTAACAAAACTTTTAAACAATTTTTAAAGACACATTGAAAACACCGTTAAACCAACAAATGTTTGACAAGCTAAATATTTCATTGTTTTCAAAGCCACCTTAGTTACTTCTTAACATTTAAATAGAACAAAATTGTATTTTTTTATTCTCTTTTAGCTGTAATTTTGTTTGTATTTATTGCACATTTCAATACGACATATGAATACAATTTTTATTAATAGTACTAATAAATGGTACCACGGTACCGATATGGTTCTATTTGAAAAAAATGAGTTTTGCCCCAAAACAATTCTGGTGAATTTTATTTGCTCATAAATCACGTAATTTAGTGTTTATAATCGGATTTCGATTTTTGTAGCATTACACGGGTCATTTAGAATAAATCGGAACCGCCATGGCACACTTAAATGAAAAATTAAAAATTACATTAACAATATTATAAAAAAAAATATGTTTAAAATATCACTTATTTGGCATCGCTGGATTCAGAAAATTATGCAAAATTCAAAAATTCAATAATATATAGCGTGTTCCATTTAAAAATTGAAAGTTAGTGTTATTTCTAGCGAAACCGGAAGTGAAAGAAAATCAATTGTATGTCAGAAAGTGCCGCTTATAATGCATGTAGTATAACCTTCAATCAATTAATTATCTTCAAAACTAAAGGAGAAAAGGGGGTATATCATGATCCTGTTACACCCGGTATATTAATATTAGAATCATTATTAAAATATTTTCATAAGTATTTAATTAAAAATATGCTACATAAGTTATAATATAATATCCTATCTTTGATTCCATGTACAATATACACCGAGTCTCAAATTGGGGTATGCATGTACTGCTATTATTGCTAATTATTGGGACAAAAGAACGCTTAGATAGAGGAAAGTTTCATGAATCTGATATTATTTTCGACAATGTTTTTTTACCGCACTTACCTCCGTTCTTCCAAAGAGAATTCCAAAAAATTGAAAGAGTGCATTTTATGGAATGTTCCGGATCATTCTAATTTGACCACAGATGGCATTCTTGCAGTACTTTCAGTACATTGTTGCAATACTTTCTTAAATAATTTTTCTTCGCGTTGTCAAAAAATTTCCATCGGAATTTGTTTTTGAATTAACACAAGAAAACACCACCTAGCAAAGGTTTTTCACATTATAGGTTGGAATGATTGGTTCCACTGAACATTATGTATTTATTGAATATATTCCATACAAAATTAACCACTAGTAAACTTCTATGCATATATGCGCAATAATTTTCGAGGAATGGGCGATCAAAATAGAAGATTTTGCCCGATCGACGCGCGCTTCACATGTTTTTCATAAAAGTGTGGTGTATGAACATAATGCACACGATTGAAATTGTACAGCAAAGTTTTCTATTCATCTGCTTTTGCACACTAATTTTGCACTGTCAACGTCCGCAGTGTCTACATAAGAATTTAAACAACTCTGCCATTTTCTGTACATGGACATCCAACGCAAGCCCGTTCTTGCACACACAGCTGCCCAAAAGATCCAGTATCATCACTCTTAGATTTTTTCCTGAAGTGGAAACTAAAAATTAATGAACAAAAGACTGAAACAATAACATTCCACAGAAAATTTACCAACATACGAACGATTACGAAACTCAAAATATAAGACCAAGTGATTGAAGAACGGAAATCGAAATATCGAAATATCTAGGAGTAACCCACAGACTACTCCAGACGTAGCACTCAACGCAAAAATTAGTACCGCAGTAATGTTCTATCTTCCTTAAATCTGTGTTCTACTCTCTCTCTCTCCCTCTCTCTCTCTCTCTCTCTCTCTCTCTCTTTGTAAAACAAGGGAAGATGTCGCTTCGGACTCACTTGCAAAATGCTGGAAATCTCAGTAGATGGAGCCACAGTCTGCCTGTCTTCGGCAGGTGACGTCACGAGTATATACAGTGTCTCCCAAAAAAATGCTCAGACGAAAATTCTAGAAAGAGCACGATATTTGATCGATAAAAAACCTATATTGTCAGGGTCGAAACGGCTTAGTGTTTATTTGGTGAGGCTTTCAATTTTTCTCTTTAATTAAGGATTGGGTCTTAGTTCTTAAATTACTTTGGTAAAATAAACATGTACCTGTTTTTTCAATTAAGGTTATAAAGCAAATTATTTTGATAAAAGAAAGATAATGTTTGTAGCAGAACAAATCAAAATGTAAATTTCTTTTTATGTTTCAGAAATAAACACTATGGAGGTTGCCAGTGGATTGTGCAAAAACTACATCGCAACTTTGTCACGTAAAAACACATATAATGTTCTTATTTTTTTACTTTATGAGCAGTATAAAAGATACCCTGCTTATGACAAATAATAATTTGTTGACGGCGTTATAACCTTAATTACCTAAACAAGGCATTGATTTGCCTTGCAAAACATTTTTTTACTTAACTTAACGGAATGGTTTTTAAGATCTATGACACAATTTTGAGGAAAAAATTGAAAAGCCCACCAAAAAAAACTAAGGCCCTCACAAAATAGGTATGTTATTGAACAAATATCGTGTCCTTTCTTCCATTTTCATTGAGCAGTTCTCCCTCCTGAGTTTCAGCTGCGACATGTGGCAATGGTATTCAAATAAAAAAAATTCTTACAAAGTATCTTTAATTTAAAATATTTTGTAATATAGATAAACATAAACTAAGAGTAAATTATACATATTTTTATATAGTTAATATTATATTTTGTAAGAAATTTACCTACGTTTGCACAATTTCTTTCGTAATTTGAAAGACAAATATTAAATATCACTCTTATGAACAATTTCCAGTTTTTGCATTTTGTAAACTATTGACTGCCACAGTTGCATTTCAAAACCTGACCGTTTCGGCTAATCAGCTGATCGACTAATTAAAAGAATATATCACTGTCAATAATTTTATACACTATGTACTTATCGCTAATTGCCACAGTTCATTAATACTGAAAAATTAAGAGGTGAAATCACTGAAAAATAAACACACTTCTCTAAAGTTTATTTGTTTATATCTAAAACAACAAATAATAACCTAATTAGTGAACCACGGCTATACACAAGGAGCGATAAATCTATCCCTCCTTGGGCTATACATACATATACTTCTGCCATCTACAAGACTTATTCGGAACCAGATTAGTTTTCATACAAGAAGGACTAAAGTGCTCTACTACGGAAGTAGTTTGTGTACACACCACACTGCATATGGCTTCCCGCCCTCTACGACTGCTTTAGCAGAAGAAAGATGAGGATAAATTTATATCAATTTAAAATGCGGAAGTGACATAGAACAATCGGCATTTCTTTCCAATAAATTAAACAGTCTATAGTAGTCTGTGGAGTAACCATAGACAAGAGGCTGAGTTTCGCCCCTCACTTACAAATACAATAAGCAAGATGTACGCGACTCTAACCAGACTGTACCCTATGGTAAACAGACGCAGCAGAAATTGTATATATAATGTAAGATGAAATATGAAATTGAGGTAAATAAAATTCCATCTGATATGTATCCTAGTTAAATAAATTAAATATATTTTAGAGTGGTTATCAATGATAAAATAGAAGCTGAAGTTGGTACCTATGTGGTGCAGGAAGGTAACATGGCAAGAATATTTTGCCAGTCCTATAACTGTAGTTGCAAAAATTTCCGCTTCATGCTTAGACTTGGATGTAAGTACGACGGATGTTGGAGTGCTGCAGCTGATTCGAGAGGTAATTTCGATAAAGCTACGTTATTCGCTTGAGTGTCGAAATTATAGAAAGAGGCATTCAATTCACAATATTTGCTCACTTAGGCAACGTTCCAATTGTTGAGCATTGTAATGTTAGGATGATGTTCTCGGAACTTTACTCAACGTTGTCAAAAACTTCAATGACATTGTTTATGTCTTGATAACATCACCTCGTTGTCCTGACGTTAACCCCGGGGCTAGCCGCTATAGTGCGGAATACGAGGGCGGATTCCGTCTTTAGAGTGAGACAAAATTTGGGTTAATCATTTTCACAACAACCTGAAATCATTGTTTGTCTCGTGGTTGTGGAGGATATATAAAAGCAAATTAAATGAACAAAGGCGCCACCAGTAATAGCTCTGAAACTAATATCCTCCACAAAAACACTAGCCTTTTACGAAGAAAACCTGAGAATTACAAGTACCTAGAAGGACAAAGTAAAGATATAGAACTTTATGTAGACAAGGTGTTTTTTTTAATATAGAAAATTTACTAAACAATAGAAACATTACTGTTATTATTTGCGTGCAAGAGTACCATAAGAACAGTCAAATGAGTGGACATTACAAACGAACAAATCCCTCTCACGAGGCGTGATTAGAAAGGAGAAATTTGGAAAAATTCTTTTACGTGCAGACAGTACTAATGGAATTTCAGATTCTAGTATTGTATTAAACATACATGCACCGCAAAAGAAAATGTGTATCATAATAGTGACATAGTATTCAATCCTGTATAGCAGTATTTATTGTCTCTTCTACTGGTAATTCTTATGAGATGTTGATAAGCGTACCTTATTTTCGTTCGATAAAAAGCACGAATACAGTTTCATGAAAGGTTTACAGTTCTGATAATTCCTTGGGATAGTAAATTACGCCAATATTCTTCACTAGAGATGATGGTCTCGGATGATTAGGGGTCTAGCTTGAGAAATGCGGACGATATTGGCAACCTCCCCTGGTCCTGGCTGTTGGACCCTGCCAGCTGGGTCGTTTCTTCTGGCGCTCTTCTGTCTTGGTCTTCTTTCTTTGCTGGCATGTATAGGCTCCCGGGAGCGTCTTTCGTCTGTCGTGAGAGGGAACGGCTGTTACAGAGCCCTCTCGGAGTTGGAAAGGGATTTGGGGGTGTTGACTAGTCGGAAGCCCACGGTGCCAATTGACATCATGTGCTCCGATTTCGTCGCAAGGAAGTGTGAACTGTGTAGTTGAGGATTGTGTTCGGCCAGAGACGCTTTCTTAGCGTCAGAGTCCGGCACGGGCTAGGGTAAGGGTAGCGAGCTGGTTGTTTGCTTGGCACCCCCGGGATCGGGTAATTGGATGCGTTTGGTTATTGTCTCCTTGCGGTGTGGTTTGCAGATCGAGCTGAAACAGTTAAAGGGTTAGTTATACTTACCCATTATCCAAGATCTGGGGGATAGTAAATTAATGAACGATGTGTTATCGAACAAAAATATAGAACATTTAGCTGTTACTGCTTGTTACTGGAACAAAACAGACAAGTTGTTGGAAATTACAGTAACATCTGGAATAGGATAAATTATAGTTAAATGTTGATAATTTATTTTGAATTGGAATTGTCAAGATAAAGTTGTAGGTATGTACTTTGTCATAACAACTAGCAACACTGGCATTCACGAAGGGCATGTACAATTTTGGAAAGAGAAATGGAAAAAAGTGTGTTATTTTGCTTGCCTACAAAATATGCTTGAATTAGTTGTTAGTGAAGTATTCGATCAATTATTTAAAAATCCCGGTGTACCAAATATAATGTTATTTCAGAGATTCAAAGATAGTTGGATACTGAGTTGTCCATTCATTGATAGAAAGTGATGAAATAATTGGTTGGTTACTTGCCCTATTATAGCAAGAATATCAAAGAATTTACAAATACTCAACTATAAATTAATTAAGAACGAGAGGATTACACAGAGTAACTGCGGGTATTTCTGTTATTTTTAGGAAAAGGCATGAAAAGAATTTTGTTACAAGAGCTCCAGGAGCAGCCCATGTGGATGGTAAAACTGTACTGTCTTAAAATATATTTATTTCGTGACCAACTTAAACCGTCAAGAAAAGAATTGTCGCCTTTTCAACAATTTAATATCTTTGTAGTGCCAATTATTTATATAAAGTTTCGGATTATATGCGAATTAGCAAATTTATCTCAAAAACTCGATATGAAAGTATAAATACATCATATGAAATATTTACTGCTTACTCACGTCATTCATGGGACTTAAATGGCATTTAGTAGCCTTAACTTCTTTTGATCCAAGACTAACAAATGAAGAGACCTAATTAATGGTGGCATCTTTGAGTATACAAAGCACGAGAATTAGTAACCAACGGATACTGCTAACGAAGAATATTGTTAAATTAAGTAAAATATCAGACTTTGTAAATATAAATATGTACTAAACCTATTTTTACAGCACATGGTATTTCTCTTCATTTTACAACAAAAAATCCTGCAATGATAAAGATTACTAAAATGATAATAATTAAATTTAAACATTAAGTGTTGTTAATGACATTGCGGAGCGAGATGTACCGTTCGCCGAAGACTGTTCTACAATGAACACCAAAAGCTGTATTTCTACTAATGCATTCTATTTAGCCGTTGGCATTTTTGATATATATTTTTTTTGAAGAGACTTTAAATAGTATCTATAATGAAGGTGAAATTCTGCCAAACTCTTAGTGGTGCATAAATGAGTAAAAAATTAAAGAAAAAGATAGATGGACGAACATTTCGTGTTTCGAATTGTCACGAATTGTCAAAAAATGACGATTCGCCTTCACTCCTGCTGGCCCCAATATAGATGGAAGAAAATTTCATTTTTCGAATTGTCACGAATTGTCAAATAATGACGATTCGTCTTATCTCCTGCCGGCCCCAATTTTCGATATTCACCTCGAGATTCGCGTTGTACGGTCATTGCCGACCTTCTCGCCATTGAGACATAAAACGGGTCGCCGATCGCCGTATTTATTCAGATCTTACGCTTGAAAAATTGACTTGCGGCCGTGCTAATCGGCGACTATTTTCAAGCGGTTTCCTGAGTTCGAATTCCGCTCGGGGATACTTTTTTTTTTTCGTTTTCAAAATTCTTGGCAGATATTTTTGATTCTATAATTGAATCACTAACTTCAGAAAGGGGACATGTCCAACTTTCCATCAAATCAACATTTTTGCATATTCTTGTATTAGGTGACTAAACGCATGTTTACTGCAAAAACGGGACTTGTTCTATGAATACACTTGACACTGTGTAAAGATTAAATTATGGTTTACTGGAGGAACGGGACATGTCCGTGAAATGTCCTCTTTCTGCGGTAAACGTACCACTTTGTGAAGAAAATGAAGACACTCTTGGCATTTGTATGGACTACATGGCTAATGTTTCATCACCTCAAAGTCCCGTACAGGATTTACGCCAGCTGACAGTATGCACATTCGGAATCCATCATTTAAAATCCAAACAAATGACGTGTTTCGCATATCACGAAGGCGAAGCCGGAAAAGGATCAAATGATGTGTGTTCTTTTCTAAAACATTATATTGATCACGAAGTGGGTAAAATAATAAAAAAACTGCACATTTTTTGTGATGATTGTTGTGGACAAAATAAAAATAACACAATGGTTCGCTTTCTAATGAGCTTGGTAGAACACAAGAGATTCGAAGAAATACAAATTTGTTTTCCTATGAGAGGACATTGGTTTATGCCATGCGACCATGACTTCGGTCTAATTAAAAGAGTGCTTAACAAAACTGAAAGATTCCACACTATTCAAGAATCCATTGAAATAATCTGCAAAGCTTCGAAAATATCTCAGAAATTCTTGGTTGTGATAGTATCTCACGATTTAGTTTATGATTTTAAGAACTGGTGGCGTGAGTTTAATAAAAAAAACTTGCCTGAGCAATGACTCTTATGGAAAACAAGTCCCCCAAAGTAAAAAAAAGTCATTTTCTATTTCTTCGTACCACCATATTACCATCTCTTCCGCTCAAGAAGTTGTTTGCCAAGACTTTATAAACTGCTTAATATCAAATACATTCCGATTGAGAAATACTACAAAGAATATAACTCAACCCACAAAGAAAATTTATCTGGAAAAGCTACCCATTAGCAAGAAAAGATGGCTCACATAATGCTCATTACAAAATTCATTCCGGAGGCTTATTCAGCATTTTGGCAAGAAACTACTACTTGGCCGACTATTGACAGGGAATGCGATGATGAATAGATTTTTTTTTGTTATTTTTGAATCATAAACTTGCAAAATAAATATTTTTTTCATATTTTCTTTTGATAACGTTTCCTTTACTGCAAAAAAGTGACATGTCCTTATGTCAAAATTGACATTTGAGCTAAATGACACAACAAAAATCGTATAGATCTTATGCTAACTTATAGCTGATGTCATGAGAAATGTATTGCCAAAAATTTGGATGAAAAATATAGGTTTTATAGAAAGTAGAAAGTTTTTTTACTCCCTGAACATTTCTTGAAATGGCACATGTCCCGTTTCTGAAGTTAGCGATTCAATTACTGTTCGCTCCGTTCTATTGCATTTCTCGGAGAAGTTTTGCATTTTCCGCCGCGAAATACGTATACCAAGCCAACTATAAGTGAAGAAATATATAAAAAAAGAAAGTTCTAATATCAAAAACCGCTTATATATTTCAACTATAAATATTACAAAAATACTCAGTATGCAGTAAAATTTGCCGCACTGAATACATCTGAAGCGATAAAATTGCGTTATGTTTTGTGCAAATTTTCGTTTAATTTCGGAGGAAAGTTTTGCTTAACATGTCACACATCTTCTTCGGGCAGGCTTTTCTAAGTGGTGACCTTCGCGAGCACGTTTCAGTATTTAGAAAGCTTAGAAAAATCCAAGCAATGGCCAACCAGCTCCTCTTTGAAAGAAGTGATAGGGAGTTTCTGATTGGTGATTTTTTGGTGCATTATGTAGGCGTTGGCAAGTGCTGACTCAAATTGAAGCTCAATTGCTATTTTACAATATCATTGACTTTCTTAATACAGTCGAGTAGGACTTTATTTGGTCCGAAATGTTTATATAACGAACGTACACCATTCTTCTCCGAGAAATGCAATAGAACGGAGCGAATAGCAATTATAGAATAAAAAATATCTGTCGATAAATTGAAAATGAAAAAAAGCATCCCTGGCCGGGATTCGAACTCGGGAAACCACTTAAAGATAGATGCCGATTAGCACGGCCGCAAGTCATTTTTTCAAACGTAAGAACTGAATAAATACGCCGTTCTATGTCTCGAAGCGGAGGAGATGGTCGGCAATGACCGTACAACGTGAATCTCGAGGTGAAAATCGAAAATTGGTGCCGGCAGGAGATAAGGCCAATCGTCATTTTTTGACAATTCGTGACAATTCGAAAAATGAAATTTTCGTCCATCTATTTTTTGCAACATGTTTCATTTTTTACTTATTTATGCACCACTAAGAGTTTAGTAGAATTGTACCTTCACTATTATAGATACTATCTAAACTCTCTTTGAAAAAAATCTAGCATTATAGATATTAACGCGAAAAATCTGTCGCTGCCTTCCGGGCTATAGCGTTTGCTATTTAACTTATCGAAAACATTTGATAAGGACATATTAAAGCAAAACATGTGTCATATTGATTTGAGGAGAAACATCTCGTCATGGATTGGAAATATTAAAATTAAACACGATTTACTCTTCAGTTCAGCGATGTCAGTTTTGCAACGAAATCTTTGGTTTCAATGGAACTCCTATGGAACAACCTGTAGTTTAATGAGACTTTCAAATTACGAAAATAATATTATGCATGATGTCTACTTTCACTTTGAAATAAATCAGAAATTAGGAAAATAAATGTCTTGTTCATCAGTTTTCTACAATAAATAGGTTTGACCTGGGAAATCTAAATCGTATTTAATTTTAGTATTTGAACAATGTTTTACAGGTGCTTGTAGACTGAATTTTAACAATTTTTAGCAAGTCACGATCATCTATGAATAAACCTAAAAATTAAAATAAGTATCATATTTTTGAAAATCAAAATAACATCTGTATTTTGTATTTATGTGTTTTGGCTAGCAGGATCCATATAATAAACAAGTTGTTCCATTCAAAAATTTGATTTTCATGTAAATTACATCCAAACTGGAAGTCGGCCGTTTGGATTATTTATATCAGATAATTGGATATATTATCTCATGTCATTACATCTAATTTGAAAACAGTATCTTTGTAAATTCAAAAATTCTAAGATTATCATCATGGCGTGGGCCGCCCGGTACATAGAAAATAACTGAAATGGCATAAATATTTTGGCTCTGTAACAAGTGCTAAAAATCAAACTAAAATAAAATCATGTTTAATTAAATTTTTGTAATTCACTAACAAAATGTAGTGTAGGCAATAATGCAATTTAAAAAGCTATAACAGTAAAATTGACTATTACAGCAAAGCCCTTTTGCCAACTCCGTGTCATTGTTATATTGATCTCTCTAGTTCTGCACTGGTGTTAAAGTTATATTCACTCAGTTAAATTAGGCAGAAATTCTATGGTGCAAATAGGAAGGCGCAGCGACAACAATAAGCATATAAATGGCTGGAATAAAATAAGGGAGAACAAAGATAACATGTAGAAGTGAGAAAGTAATCAGGAGAGACTTTGTATCTGACCTAGCTGGAGCTGGTTGCCGAAATAGCCGTCTGTACAATACATCTCATAGTTCTCTGGAGGCCGATCACGGAGCCAACTGGAGATTGCCCGTCACCGGAAGCATCGACGGAGAAATTGGAACTGGACGTGCGGAAAAACAAAGCCTTTGATTTATTGGATAAGGACTTTTCTATGTCATTTTCGTTGCCAGACATTGGAAATTATGTAGTGTTCAGAGAACGCTTTCATTTAATTTGTCAAACTATGGAAAAAGTTCAATGTTGCGAATTATTTTAGGTTATATCTATAAATCTAGTTTTTTAACGTCAGTCTGATTATAGACATGCCTACTTGGTTTATTAATGGGCGAGATAATAAATCTTCTAGGTAACGATTAATGGGTTCACTGGATCAGCTTTATTGTGAGCAGATGTTAATGGTAACACCATGTATTTTACTATATCCATAAAAAATAAATTGAGCTATGTCGTATTAAATTACCTTTGAAGAATATAGATAAATAATTAATATATAGCACGTTTGAACAGAAACGGAAATAAATGATCACAGAAGTATTTTTTTTAAGTTGGGACATTTCAGTGTAGGAAAATTAGCATTTCTGACTAAAGGGTACAGAGTGAATGTATTTCCGCAAAACTTTGTGGATTTTATTCGTTTCGATGCCTAGATCAAACTCAAAAAAAATTACCGCTATTATCGGAAAACGAAAAATCTCGTTAACCATGAAATTTAAAAATCTGGAAAAAATTCAGACGTATAGGGTCACATATTTTTTTAAATTCTAATCTCTTGTAATTTTTTTGTGACGTACATATTTTCCGAGTTTTCAAAAGATTTTCACGATCAATAATGTACCTAATTTTACTTGATGCAATTATCCACTGGATATCGATCAATTATTAAAAATTTTTCAATTCAGCTCTAAATATGGCTAGTGAGTATGCTGGTTTTATAAATATTTACGTTTTATAAATGTGAGGTTATTTTTTTCTCAAAAAAATGCGTGCTTTATCTTTCAACACTCTAAACATACTAAATTTTGAATTTTGGAATTCTATTGGCCCCCATAAACTGACACTAAAGCTCCAAAACAGGATACTTGATTTCTCTCTTTTTTTATGAAATATTTTATTTAGATATAATTCCTTTTATAATTGATGAATGTTAAAACTAATTTCATATTCATTTACTAGAGCCTTTTCTGCATTTTCTGATATGCCATATTATAGGTTTTTATCTAAATTTAAAATTTTTCTATATCCATTTATTTTTACAAAATTTAAACTTCAAACAATTTTATACTAATATAATTGTTGTGTAGGGTGATTAGCAAAACCTTTATAAACATTTTTATGTTACTAACACTTATTCTAACACAATGTATATGACAATAATTACCATAGCATCTTTTATCTCTTAGGGTACCGCAAAATGGCATTGGTCTTGATTGTCCTACACCCACTACCTTGATAAAATTTTCGAATACAACTAATCAAAACTGTCGGGAGAAATTTCCTTCAAAACCATGACCGGGTTTTTTTAATAAAAAGTTTCTTTATACTGAGATATAGTCCAAAATAAGTAAGGTTATGCACCTTTGTTTTTATTAGGGGAGCTTGGAGCCCCTAATAGTCCAAGTATTCTAGAACTTTCACGTTCTTTAGTGAAATATTCATTTATTTCTTTTCAGTACAATGTGGTATTTTACAGTTTTTTAACACTTTTCACTGTTGCGGTAAAGTCTACCGTTGTTGCTTATAATGTTTTTGTATCTATGATTTTGAGTATGAGTCTATTAGGTAAGTCTTTTTATGCTTATAGCTCACTCATGAGTACTTATTAGGAATTTCACCACAATTAAAGTTTTTATTACACATTTTAATAATATTTCTATTTTTCATTACCATGCTACCTATATTGACACCAGGTTAAGTCCTTACCCACTTCTACATGTATACAGTTCGTAGTGAAGTAACTTAACATATATTTAAACCTTTTTGAAATGTCATATATACACTACGTTGTACAGTACTTTAGGTATGATAGAGTAAATGATTATTTTTGGTCATTTGAACTTTTTAATTTCATTTATAATTAATAAATATGATTGTTGTGTTTCATTAGAATTTAGGCCTGTTTTTTATCTAAAATCTCATGCTACAATCGTTCAATGATTACAGTGATGTTTTACATATCAGTTTTTTGATATATAAGTGAGAAGAACATTAAATAAAAACAACTTGAGGCGAGTTTTTTTTTTTAAAAACATAACATAAAGCCAAACATTTTAAATTATAGAGCCCGTCGCAGAGCAAAATGTGTGCGATTATTACAACGCCATAGAGCGAATAGGCGGGCATGGGCAAATCGGCATGCGAATTGGGGTAATGCAGAGTGGAGCCATTGTTTATTTACTGACGAAACAAGATTTAATTTGTTTCACTTCGATGGCCGAATGTTAGTTTGGAGAAGGTCAAATCAGCGATATTTGGAGGAAAATATGGCCCCTAAAGAAATATTTGGTGGCGGAGGCGTTACAGTGTGGGGAGGTATCATAAGAAATGGCAAAACCGAGCTATTCATTACCAACCAATCCATTAATGCTACTGTTTATCAGGAGGAAATTTTGGAACCTATTGTTGTTCCTTTTGCTCGACATTACGGTCCAGAAATTCTATTGGTGGATGACAACGCTCGACCTCACAGAGCGCGAAGGATCACTGAGTTTTTGCAGGCACAAAACATCAATAGGATGGACTGGCCTGCAAAGTCTCCGGATCTTAATGTCATCGAACACGTTTGGTCTTATTTAAAACTTAAAGTAAGATCTCTTGATTTACCCCCTGAAACCTTAGAAACGCACAGTGAGGCCATTCGTGAAGAATGGGAGAATATTCCACACGATTTTATAAATAATCTTGTGGATACTCTACCAAATCGATGTCGGGAAGTTATATTCCGAGCAGGAGAACCAACAAAATATTAGCTTCTCTTTTTTTTAATTAATGTACCTAATTTTAATTAGGTAATTTTAATTTAATTTTAATTTAAGTTTAAATTAAATTAATTTTTAATTTTTTAGTTAAATTTTTTTTCAGTTATTAAAAATTACCAGAATTAGAATTATAAATTTTTTAAGAATTGACTTTTGGTCGTTGTTAAGCAATGTTGTATATTGTAGAATTTAATGTAATAAACTTGTTCTTGTCGCTACGTTTTTGTTTATTATCGACCCGGTATAATGTGTAAATTTCAACCCTCAAATAAAATGCTTAGACCATAGAAAATCTACGTGAAATAAGGATTCCAAATCCGCAAAAATCATCAAGAACCGTCAATCCAATGCCAAGTTATAGCATTTTAAAGATTTCGACGACCAAAAAAATTTTTTGCGGAAATTTCACTCATACAAACTTTTTGATTTTTTGCATGACTTCACTGATCACCCCGTATATAATAAACTTATGGTCCTACGATAAATATACGTCATGCAGCTTAATCCGAAAAAAACTAGCTCTTAAAATTTGCAAGCCGCGTTCAAAAATTTGCATTCCTGTTGAAAAGATTGAACTTTAAATTTTGCCTAAAAGTCTCTATGTGTAAGTTCGAGTGGCCAGCAGTTTATATGTGTTTAGCCATTTGTTGATAGTTTAAAAGTTTCTATTTTTCACTGTGTCACTATAAAATAATTTGTTGTTTAAAGAGTATGTATTATTTGGCTATTCACTTTTTAAAAAGATTTTAGGTGGGTGCACTTTTACAATGAAAGCATTTTTTAAGCTCTATTATCTTATAATAATAATAATATAATATAATGTCGTATAAAAAAATTATTTCGTCAACACTCTTCCTTTTCAAAAAAGTTGTATTCCTTTTTAAGTGGTACTGACAGAAGAAAATAATGTAGTACCTTGTCCGTTTAATGTAGATTCTAATATGGTACAACACATAAGGTTATTTACGACAAATTTTTTCACATATTTTCTTCTCATACTCAGTGATAGTTGTGGCCTTTGTTACTGTACAAATTGTTTGTCTGCGACATACTCTATTTGTTTACGAACCCATGTATTAAAGTAACTACTACTGAATTTCCATTATTTCTACCACATTCACTGTGTTTAACAATACTTATATACATTTTTTTTATTGTTAAAGTTATGGTTGCTAGTTTGTCAAAAATAAATCAGTTTATGGTTAACTGTATCGAATAGTTTATAGTTAACCGTATCATGTTATGAAATAATTGTGTGAAACGTATCCAGTTAAATACTACTTTCTCGCGTTGTTGCTTTGGCCGATCTGCAAGAATACTCAAAATAATTCAATAAAGCATTGCGGTAATCACGAGATTTCTTTCCCTCAAAGTCTCTGAAATATACGTAAAGAAATTGTTGGTATCATTACCAACCAAATGATGTTCCTACTACACAATTATAAACTACCTAGTAAAGTAATGTAAACGTTGTAGAAAGACCAGGAATTAAAAATTTATAAATATTTTGGCTGTAAATCAGCCGTTCCGGGACATTTCACAACCCTGTATATTGTGTATATTTATATTTTCCATATATTCTTGTTGAGCAGAGCTCTCTCCATAAATCACACAAACAACATAGATAATCAAAACTTTATAAAATTATTGACAAACATAAACATCCCAAAATGAATCAAAACAAAGAGCTATCTCTGGCTACAGGAATATATAACGAAAATTGAAAATCAACTTAGATGCCCCGCAAAATAAACTAGAAAGTGTCTAGCACAAGTAATATACTAAAACATGTAACCATTTATAGGTACTTATTTTTCAAACTAGTATACAGAATCTTTCAAATTCAACTGTAGATTGAGATGTCCCAGGGATGAAGATTTTTCTAATAAAATACTTTCCTACCGTGCTCACAGCCCTTAATGTGGGTGGCTGGCAATCAGTTTTTCCTAATAACCTTCAAGCGGATTGACGTACGATGATCAAATTGTGGATCCGGCTCTTTATTTTGATGGACTACATGCTCATCAGAGCATGTTCGTACTGATGCGCAAAATTTGTCCCATACAGGGTGATCCGGTAAAGTTCAAGGTCAAGTATTTTTTATCTTGTGTTAAATTGAGGATTTTGATTAATTATTGGATATCTTATTAAATTTCGAAACTTTTCTTGATCTTGTAATTTTTCTTCCAGTTTCGCCGGTTTCGAGCAAATTGCAAAAAACCAGAGTTATGCTGAAGTAATTTTATTCACAATTTTAATCAAAACTAAATACAGCGTTTGTCAGATTCTGAGTTGTCAGATTTTGAGTCTAATCAAAGTAGTGCAATTTCTTGAGTATTATTGATGCGTTATACTGTCGAACAATATACTAATATGCTTTTTATCTTGACATCATACCAACAAAAATTTTTGAAAAACTCGTATAAGTCTGACTCTGACAGGCAAGATCAAGGTGCAAGATGTGTTTGAAATTTTAGCAGCAAAATTTGACTACTAACAGTTTCCTTGTGTACTATTATTTTGCCAAATATTATTGGATCATTCCCTGCTGACTCTCTTGATATAACACCTCTACTTTAAGGTCATCATATGACCTGAATTGTACGTACCCATAATTTTCCATGATTAAATGCTGCTTTGGGATATTATACTACTAAGCCTTGTACTAATAAACAACGTTAAAATTTCAAATGAAATTATCTTTTTCTCTCAAAGAGAAGGTCTGGTACAAAAATGACAGTTCTCGTATATGCTATTCGAAATGTTCGTTATTTCTTTCGGATAACCTTCCAGTGTCCAGGAAGTCCACTTGAACGATAGAGCCATACCCTGTCTCGATTTAACCATAACTATAACTATAACCATAACTATGCCAATCTGCGTGCAGACGTACCGATAGCACACAATAGAAAGTAAAGGAATATGCAGTGATCCAATTTGACTCCAATCAATTTATTTTCATTTACCTATGTAAGAAATCATCATAATTTAAAAAAGTCTAGATGGTGTATATATCATTAAACCTTATTACTTCAATGTGTGTGCAAACGTACCTAAAATTAATTATCGATAAAACACTATAAGAAATAATGGAGCACAGTCTCTTGGAGAGAACAGTTCCCTCTAAGCAGTAAGCATATTATAGCCTTAGAGAAGGACCACGGTTCGTCCTGAGGAGTAATCAGATTGAGTTCCCGGAAGCGCATCAGCCTTAGGAACTCATAAACGCACATTTCATATAACGTTTTCTAAGCTTGTGAGTGGGCTTATCAGACCACCCACTGCAACCACCTAGGTCTATTCTTCACCCAACAGATTCAGATTTTTAATAAAGCCCATAACCTTGTTGGGTGAGAAACCGTTCAGGTTCTCTGGCTCCAGTCGCTCTTGGCAAAACAGTGAGTACCTGGTTCTTTCTGCATCGGGATAACTAAACAGAATGCTTTCTGCCGTTTCATCATCCTCCGGGCATAGAGGGCATTCGGCGTTTTCCACCAGTCTAATTATAAGTATGTGATGATTTAGTCTGTAGTGCCCAATGTGTAGGACAATTAGAGTTCTTAGATGTATTTAACTCTAATAGTATTTTACTTCTTGACTTCAAAGGGTATGTAACAAACTCCTTTGAGTGAACTAATCCCGGTAGTTACCGACATGCCCTTGTTGGATTGTTTTCAATTCAGCCCAGGCTTGGATAGCAGCATTGGCTGAGTTTGCAGATATGCAAAGTACCCGTTCTGGTCCTATAAATTTGATTGCAGCGCCTTTTCTGACCGAGGAATCAGCAACTTCGTTGCCTTCCATGCCAGAGTGGTAGGTATCCAGATCAGAGTCAGTTTGTTGTTCCTGCCCAGTCGGGTAAAGGCTTCCTGACAATTCCATACGATTTTAGAGTTACAACAGTAGGATCCAAGGGCTTTAAAAGCCGCTTGGTTGTCTGAAAATATTTTTATTGATTTGTGTCCAGGCTGCGTCTATTCAAGTGGGAAGTTACAGGTGAAGCTAATAAAAGTGCGTTAAAAAGACGTGATAGGTTGACAACAGAGTGGACAGGCACCCTAATATATTCATCATAACTTAAACCTGAAAAGGAAAAAGGTTAAAAAAAGACAGCTGAGATATCAAAAATTGAAATAGAATCAGAAAATATTGACCATGATCATGCAATAATTGTTGTAAGTGAGATGAAAAAGATGAAGGAATTAGTGATGGAGAAGTGGAAGATGATGCAAAAGACAGGGAGTTATTTAAATAAGTGGAAGAAATTCTGCAAAGTGAAATTAATGATGAAAATGTCGATGATAATTATGGACATGCTCAAGACGAACATTTACTGTAATGACTGATTTAGGTAAACTTTGTTTCTAATCCAATAGTAAACTATTTCCAGATATTTTTATACGATATGTATTGTAACAATTTGTCAAAGTATAATGTAGAGACAAGAAAATATTTACATTTTGTTTTACAACAATAGCTGCTCACAAAAAAAATGGACAGATAGTATCAGGGCTACTAACGTGAGGTTTCCGTGAAAACGTCGCTTTAGCCAATGAAACCAAAAATAATGTTCGCTTTCAACCTTCCTCTGTAGAACGCTGCCATCCCCGTTGTCCTCTGGCCAGTAATCTTCGAGTATTAGGTGTTTCAAACTCGACCGTTGTGGTGTCGTTCATACTTTTGGAATGGCACTTAGTATTCGTACCGAACTTAAAGACGTCTTCACGTCATTAAATAGCTCACTTGCTGGCGAAATTTGCACTTTTATGACACGTTTTGTAAACTGCAAGGCACTTTGTTCTTGTAACATGAGCATTTATTCAACAAGCACTTCTTTTTGGTAGACATATAGTCCACATTGAGATGAAAAAACTGAGGAGCATTATCTGTAGTATGGGATTGTTCCTACACTCCTATCAAATCTGCTCGATTGAACCAAGATTTAATCGATTAAATCCAGCTGAACTTTCATAATAATAACACATACCAAATGTATATCAGAAGTTCTTTTGTCAATTTTTTCTACAGGTAAAAGGACACAAACCAATATCTAACCGCGACAGTTTCTTAACCGTATTTTCTTTGCTGCCAACTTCTGTGATCTCTGGATTGCATCACTTCTGTTTTCTGCAATTGACGTTGAAATTTAGCTCCATGTGCGGGACATGTTAAACGAATATGTAAATTGCCTTGTAAATTTGATTTACTTGTATTTTCGTCATTTCTATAACAGGATTTGTAACGGGTTCACCCTGAGACCGATTTTGTCAATCAAAATTTTGGTGGCAGCTTCAGTAATTATTTCGAAAATTCCACAGTAAATAGTAATTTGGTTTCACCCGTCTCTTCACCTATAGCATGCCGTCAATAACTTTGTGGTAAGAACTATTCTTCTCGACGATATAACATACTATGTACCAGACAGTCAAATTATATTGAGGCCCTTAATATATTTTCCATGATTGTGGATGCCTTGGACGATTGTGTAATATGTTTAATGTAACAATGATTGGTGAATTCACTTCCATCATCACTTTGATGCTAGACCCTCTAAATATTTAGAGACATTTGGACACTCATTTTCAGTCTTAGGCAATTTTCAGCGTTTGCCTAAAATAGACCAGCTATTACTGGGTATGACTGAACGTATTACTCAAACACTGAATTACTTCTACTATTCCACTATGTGTCGGCGCATTCCCTCTACTAGTCAGACATTACCGGGACTAATGGATTTCAATGATCGCCACCGACATACATATAAGGATGATATAGATAAGAAACGGACGCAAAAGATGTGGAGGGCTACACTTATTTAATGTTTACTCAAATTATTTTCCAACAGTTATAATATATCAGTCGAAATTAATTTGCAGGTAAAAACTTTTTAGGTGTGAAAATAATTTGTTTCATGAAATTTTATAATTAATAAATGTTTGATATAATTTTAGTGCTCAGTACAATAATGTGATATATCTCTATATTTTAATAGAACAAAATATATTTCAAATAATTATATACGCCATTTATAAACACTTTACACTCTAAAGCAATTTGTTTAATGAATTATTAAAAATATATAAAACAATTTTATGACATGACATATAATTCACAACTATTTATAGAATTAGCAAGATATATAATTCATTACAAAACAGTAATTATCCAATATTGCTTAAGAGAAAATAACGTATTTAAAATTTTACTCTACCTCTCTTCCTGAAAAAATCTCTAATCACGTACTTACTTGTCTTGCTATAAATGTTAATTCAGTATAAAGATTATGTATATTATAAAGAACTTAAATTAAATGGACCATATGGCACAGTCATTTAATGAAAATTGAGTTATTTCAGGACAGAAGAACAGTGCTTGTGGCTATATTAACACTTGTTAACTCTAACTAATCTCTGAGTATTTGAAATCTTGTATTATCTTCTCTTCTATTTCCTCTCAAAGAAACAATAACAGGCCTCAAAACTAATTAATCAGTACTGTATTTTTGAATATTACTAGTCATATTTGGAACCCTATAAAAGAGTCTCATGAAGATTTAATTTAGAGAAGATTTTCTTTGGGCAATTCTGAAGAGGAAAGTTTTGTGCAATTTTCGTATAAGAAATACCTACATATGATTAGTACTTTGATGAGTAGGTACCTTCTAAAGGTTTGTATATCAGTGCATACGTAGAAGGTATGTAACTTTGGGCGAGGGTTACATAGCGAATATAGCATCGTTCGGAGGGGATGTAAAATAGTCGGTCCCTTGTCTATTAACTGTTAGGCAAGTAAAAAATCCCTATTCTTCGATAGAGAAGAGGTTCGGCAAAATTTCTAGGTTAGGGGTAGCTCGATTCCTGGCACGGTGATTGGTCTATGTAACGGAAATAGGTCGATGTCAAATCGGCGAATAAAAAAAAACTTACATGAGAAACTTTATGTTGACATTAGTCGATTTTGCTCAAATTTGGAAATGATTTCCTGGAGACTTTGAACAACTCTAGGAATTAAGTCCAAGAAAAAAATTAAATTGTTATTTATTGATATTTGGCTGTTAGTTCTTGTAAATGATTTCTCATATAGTGATATAGCAGTTTTCTATTCCTGATTCCTCATAATAAAGTATTACATGCTCACAGCGTTAAAGTCAATTGGACCAATAACAACAGAGATATATGAGAGTTTTTAATTGGCTAATTCTACAGAAATTGATTTGAATTATTGCTCTTTAAAAAGATTCCACTCTATCAGATGGAACCATTTTTAGGTTGATTTGTGCTTATTGTAGTGGAGGGCACCTAAGTTTTTTTTTGCAATTTTCACGCCCACGATCGTGACCGGGCTCAAAATGTTCGTATTGACGGCCCAAACAACATACTAAAAAGTTGAAATCTCAACAACCCATTTTTATTGGCCAAAAACTGGGTTTTGGGCCTTTTTGGGGGTGTACTTTTTAGTTTTATTTTTTTTGAAGGTCTAAGGCCTTCGGCTAAGGTTTGGGATTGATACCCGAATACATATAGAGGAAATTTCCAAATAACGTCTAGATTTAAAAAAAATTAATTCGGCCATATATCATGTTAAACTACATGAAAATAGCTTTCACTTGAGCTCAAGTAGACCTCGCTAAACCTAAAATGACAAAAGATATTTGGATTTGAATTTTTCGGAAAAACGGGCTAAAATTGGGTTGCAGAGAAAACTATCAAACATTTTTGACCAAACTTTGAACCATTTTTTTAATTATGGAAAGAACTGCCTTCACCTAAATTTTCAGCTAAATTCTTTAATTATTAGCCCTGACACACTAATTTGATTTTGTTCCTAAAATACATGTATATATGTATATATTTCGGGGGGTGGATTAACCGATTTTCAAAATCTTTGAACCAATGGATTCCTCGACACCCAAAATAAAAGGGTATCAATCCCAAACCTTAGCCGAACCTCTAAGGCCTTCAAAAAAAAATAAAACTAGAAAGTACACCCCACAAAGGTCCAAAACCCAGTTTTTGACCAATAAAAATGAATTGCACCCATTTTGAGATTTCAACTTTTTAGTATGTTGTTTGGGCCGTCAATACGAACATTTTGTGCCAGGTCACGACCGTGGGCGTGAAAATTGCAAAAAAAGACATAACTGCCCTCCACTATTATGTTCTAAAATTGCTAGAAAATTGCCATACTCCTTCAGTGGGTCAATATGGAAGGAAAATCTGCGACTCGCAATAGTTGATGTATCCGGTTGATTCCACTTCATCTATTATCAAAACAGAACCCTATTAAATTTCATAATAATCCATCGAGTAGTTTGATTATTATATACAGGGTGTTTCACTTAAAAGTCCCCAGGCCATTATCTCTAAAACTAATAAAGATATTTTATTTTTGTAAATGGCAGATGATTGATACCCAAGAAAGGTTTAAATAACGGTGATTAGAATTTTTCCTCAACAGCACACAGAGATGGCGCTGCGATGCAAAACTATTTTTTGATGGCTGGAACCTTGAAACATAAGTCATGTGATTAAACAATAATTTGTGAATAATTTTGATGGTATAGAGAATTTACAAAAAACAAGCCGTTTTGGAGTTACATGAGTTTCTTTCATTAATGCCAGTACACGTGAATTTTGATAAATCCCTATAATTTATTTATTATTTATTATAGAATATTGGTTACCAAACACTTTTTTTCAAGATAAGGAAAGTGATATAATACACTATCATAAAATTATGTTTACCACTTCCGGCCAAACCGGAACTAACACGATGAACCAATATCCATATGTTCCTACATATTACTTTTTTTTTCTAATAACGCTTCTAATAAAACGGCTCCCAAAACTTAAAGTAAGTAAGACAACAAAGAAAATACACACTAATTTAGAATGGGCTAAATTTATATTAACAATTCAGTAAAGAACGTAAACAAAAGTTTTATAAGCAAACATTTAAAAACTATCGAAATATTATTAAAAATGAAATTAAACTAATTTCTTTCTTATTAGTAGGTACTTATTATATTAAATGTTCAAAATTTCTCCCTTCTTCATGAATACACATATTGTACCATTTCAGTAACTCTTCATTGCAAACTTTTTGTAACGTATGTCTATTTATAGCAGCAACACTTGCATATATTTTATTATACAAATCGGCCATATCCTCAGTGGGTTCAATGTACACTACACTTTTTAAATACCCCCAAAGGTAAAAATCTAATGGAGTCAAGTCAAGTGATCGTGCTGGCCATCTGACTACTCCATTAGTACCAATCCATCTCTGAGGGTACATTTCATTAAGACAATCTTTGACTAGTACTGAGTTATGGGGTGGTGCACCATCTTGGTGAAACCAAATATTCTCCTGGTTATGAGGGATAGTCTCTAATAATCCTGGCAATACATTTCTCAAAAATATCTCATATTTTCTTCCATTTAAAGTCCCATGGAATAGATATGGTCCAATAATATATGAATTTAATATTCCACACCACACGTTAACTCCAAAAGTTACCTGATTTTGGGTCATTCTCATCCATCTAGGATTATTTTGTGACCAGTATCGGCAGTTATGCTTACTCACAACTCCGTTGTTGTGAAAACGGCTTTCATCGCTCCAGAGCACATTTTTTAAATAATTTGGGCATTCTTCAGAAAGAACTGAAAATTCAGCTAGAAAATGTAATCTTCGTTCATAATCACCAGGCCTTAAATGATGGATCAATTTTAATTTGCATGGATGGTATTTATTTGATTTTAATATTCTATGGCACGAAGATATCGACAGATTAGTTTCCGATGCCAATTTCCGGAGAGAACATTGAGGATTGTTGACAACACTATTTAACACCAAGGCTGTATTTTCATCGTTTCTAACTGGCCTATTTCTGTTACGAATAGTTTTCTTAAAACTACCCCAGTTTCTTAAATTTTTAAACAGCATGATAAATGTTTTTTTATCGGGTGTAGGTCTATTTGGAAATCATAAACAAAACAATCGTTTTGCTTGTCGGGAATTTCTTTTGCATTCACCGTATATTAAAATCATATTTAACTTATCTTCATTGGTGTATCTAACCATTTTTTAAATTTTTTTTTTTTTATTGCCTTATTTGGATTAATTTGCTTTGAATTGTTTCTAAGTACACTATTTCTGTTTGAAATTATGATTGAAATGCACCAACTACAAACTTTGTTTAATAACTGTCAAACTTAAAATTAAATCAAAGCCTACTAATATCTCTTAAGTAGATTTTTCATTACCATTCTAAATTAGTGTGTATTTTCTTTGTTGTCTTACTTACTTTAAGTTTTGGGAGCCGTTTTATTAGAAGCGTTATTAGAAAAAAAAATTTAATATGTAGGAACATATGGATATTGGTTCATCATGTTAGTTCCGGTTTGGCCGGAAGTGGTAAACATAATTTTATGATAGTGTATTATATCACTTTCCTTATCTTGAAAAAAAGTGTTTGGTAACCAATATTCTATAATAAATAATAAATAAATTATAGGGATTTATCAAAATTCACGTGTACTGGCATTAATGAATGAAACTCATGTAACTCCGAAACGGCTTGTTTTTTGTAAATTCTCTCTACCATCAAAATTATTCACAAATTATTGTTTAATCACATGACTTATGTTTCAAGGTTCCAGCCATCAAAAAATAGTTTTGCATCGCAGCGCGATCTCCGTGTGCTGTTGAGGAAAAATTCTAATCACCGTTATTTAAACCTTTCTTTGGTATCAATCATCTGCCATTTACAAAAATAAAATATCTTTATTAATTTTAGAGATAATGACCTGGGGACTTTTAACTGAAACACCCTGTATAATCATTTAGCTCCGTTTCGCAGACCATTACTTTCGGCATCTATTGGATAAATAACCAAAAGTTTAACTCGCTCTGACTCAAAAACTGAACAATAAAGGGTGGACCATCATTTCCATACGTGGTTTGCCCATGAAACCAAATGCAACGATATGTATGCTGTTATGTAGCTTAGTGAAGGAGTAAATAAAATATGTATGTATTTGCTTGAAATCTTTACATTTCGTGGAGCTATCATAAAAAATACCTAAAAATAAAGCTTTCTTCAAACATCTTTTTCTCGCGAACTATAATAACGAAATCAAAGGGATATCTTTTGGAATGTTTAGTACTTTATTATATATTGTTCCCACCTTAAATTGACACTAAATACTATTTTTAAAATATGAAAAAAAAATCATTCGCCATTTTCAGATAGTTATATAAAAGTGACCACTTTCGTATTACTCTCAAAAAAGAGCTAGTAAATACTTATTTTATTTCTGAAAATTATATTTCAATCAAACTTGTGGAACATATTGAAAAAAGTATATATCTGGTGGTACCCATATTTTATTTTTACCATTACAACTATAATCAATTGAATTGTGATTAGTCAAAGTATGTATGAGATTTGGTAGTATGAAAGGGTTGGTTGTTAGTTTGCCTGCAGACGTGTTAGTGCAAGGACTTGATGGACGACAACACGTTCTTTTTGTTGTTTTTGAGTTAAAAATGTCGAACTGTAAAAATTGTAGTACAGTCCTGAAGAAATTGAGTGACCATGAAATAGTTATTTTAATTGAATAAACAGAATTTAGATCATAAAACGTTAATAACAATTTACTTCACGTTGGAAATACTGTATAAGTTAGCATCTGCTGCATTTAAAATACCTTTCAGTCAAGCAGCCAAACGTTTATATCATGAACGCTTTCGAAATAGGCCGGTGCCATCAGGCAAAATGTTTGCAAAATTGGCAAGAAATATGGGTGAAAGTGGAAGTTTTGAGAAAATAAAAAGAAACGTTCTTAAACCTAGAACCGCACGTGATGAAGAACATTCAGTTGAGACTGATATTTCATATTCTTCATTCAAAGAATTCTGAAAGACAATAAACTGCGACCATGTAAAATATATTTATGTCAGGGCTTGCTTCTTGGAGATTACAAGAGGCGTCTACATTTTGTATCATGGCTGGCAGTTGCTCGAAAAATGACTATCTTAGATCGTATCATGTGATCAGATGAATTCCGTTTCCATAATAATGGAATACTCAATCGACATAACTACCATTATTGACCTTAGAATAATCCTCAGTGGCGTTGAGAAACTAATTTCCAAAATTAATATACGGTACGGAATTCTCAACTGACAGATTACAGGACCAAAGCATCACAAAAGCACATTTGCCGGAGACATCTACAGTTTTTAAGAGAATAATTGTTAAACTTCATAGAAGACGTTCCATTACATATTAGGCATACAAGATGGGGCACCGCCACATAATGCTAATGAAAGTCAGTATCTGGAGATTTTTCGTAGAAATTCAAGAATTTAAAACAGTGGTTCATTACAATGAATAGACTTTATTATTTATGGGTTGGGAACAGCACACTAATCTAAGTGGGGCAAATTAAAAAAATATAATTATATAAAAGAAATATAATTAGATGCAAAAGTAACTTCCTGGAACTGTAAAAGTTCTATAATAATTAAACTAAAAAATTTAAAAATTAGAAAATACGCTGTTAAATGCCAACTGAAAGTATTTAAAAATGCATTAAAAAGAAAAAAATAATGTTAATGATACCAATAATTAAGATAATAAACGTAAAACCAGGGGCACCTCAAAATGCTTGGAAAAACGGAAAGTTTCACTCATTGGGCGCTCCACGCTTTTACGTTTGTTAACAAATTGTTAATATTATTATTATTGTAATTAACATTATTACACTCTTCGCAAATACAAAACGAAGAGTATACTGCGTTCGATCGGCACATTTCTAAAACGTGTAATATTGCTCGTAGAGAAAAATTTTTCATATCACTGTGTTGGTGATCGAATTCTGACCAACTTTCAAAATGTCCGTCCGTCCGTCTGTCTGTACATCTATCTGTCCGTCTGTCCGCCTGTCTGTCTGTCTGTCTGTCTGTCCGTCTGTCCGTCCGTCCGTCACGTTTTTTATAAGCACTATAACTTAAGAACCCAAAGTCCGATTGTATTGAAATTTAGACAGTAAGTTAGAGTTAGCTAGAGGAAGAGCCCCGTTGTCTTTGAGCAAAATCAATCGATAAATAAAAAAGTTATACATTTTTTTAAATGAAAAAATATATTTCAATAATTTTTTTTATGTTTTACAATTAAACTAAAAATATCTAATATTATTTACAAAAAACCCCGAAGAGCATCCTATAGGATGTGCAATAATTATATAAAAAGTGCAGTAAATCGGCGTGGAGTATAACGGTTAGCTTGTTTTCTTCTGTTTAGTGTATGCTTTTAACGGTTTCAGTTCGTATTTAAAAGTGTAATTTTTAAATTTTTTTAAAACTATTTATTTCTCTATAATCTTAAATACAGAAATTAGTCAGCCAATTGTTAGTGAAGCTTTAAAAACTCAATTCGATGATATACATCTCTTATTAGGACATTTTTTCTCAAAACGCCCTATATAGTATAAACGCAGGTGACGAATTCTTGATGGGTTACGAGTTCTTCATCCACATGGTTTGCGCTATGATTCTGTATAGATCATTTTACCTTTCGTACTCTTGGGATTTGACTTCTAAAAGCGACTTTACGGCCTGAGCTTACTACTATAATATTAACGTATCATGTGCCGTTGCTCTAAGTTCATAAAAAATTAACTTTCTCATGTTTTTTTATATGTAGGTTACATCCGATTTTAAGTCTGTTTGCGGCACTCTTGTATAATAAATTTCCTATTTGATTTTTTATGTGAATGCTACATCAAAAATAAAATCTTTGCAAATATTACGTATGCAATATTTATTCATGTTGAATACATGAAGTTTGATTGAATCAAATAATAACTACTGATGTAGAATCTATAAGATAGTTTTTTACTGTTTTGGGGAATATGAAGCCATCAAGTACAATTTTTATTTCCATGATTTCTCTATTGCTTGCTCGAAACGGTAATTTGCACTTAAAAACAATACAATTTAAAGTAGCACAATTGAAGGCTCGAATAACGTATGTGACGAAATCTAACGTTGAGGAAAAACCACTTGAAAGTTTTTTGAAAATTATGTTTTACCTATTTTCTATTTATTTTACTTCCATAACCACGTGGTTGGGTGGAAGCATAGTAATTTAAAAAAAAAACAATTAAAGACATTTTTATTGTAATGGGTTTAGAATGTCATTAAATGTGGAAATTTTAAATTTTTATCTGTTTGTCTGTCTGTCGGCCTATAACTGGTTTATGTGCACGGTTTCTCTGGAACTCTTTAAGACATTGACTAAAAAGTAGGTATACATACGATTCACATCATGAATGTTGTCTTTCATGTCATCATCTTTTTATTTCTGAATCAAATTGACTCAAGGTCACACAGAATGGCACGCATGGGCGTACCATTTGAAAGAAGTGTTCTATAAAATAACAATTATTACCTCGTATATGTTTACTATTATAACATTATGAAAAAATGTATTTCGTTCTTGATACAGTTATCCCTAATTAAAAGCAAGAGTTACCCACCGTAGTATAACGCCTAAATAATCAAAAGCCTTAAATTAAAACAGAGCGTGGTGTGATTACAAGAACCGTGAGGATCCTCTTGTACTTGATGAGTTTAAATTATTAAGAACATATATCAAAGAGCAGGTTGATAGTGAATATAAAGAAATAATGTCGCGACATTGAAAGTAATATTAAACTCAATCCCAGTAAGTTCTGGCAGTTTATAGACAGTAAGAAATCTAGTAATAATTTACCAACAGCTATGAACTATGCAGATAAGCATTATGTAGGCAACAAGGAAGTGGTTAATGGTTTCGCTGAATACTTTTGTAGTTCATATATTACCTCTAATCCATCAATCGAGGACCTTCCTGTTGAGTCAGAAACAGATTTTTTCACAATCGAACAGTTTACAGAACAAGAAGTTTTAAATTCCTTGAAAGAAATCAATCCTAAATACACAATGGGCTCTGACAAAATTCCAGCCTTCATTCTACATGATTGTGCTAGCGTGCTCTCAACTCCGCTTACATTTTTATTTAATTTAGCCATTAAATCTAATATATTTCCTGATGCACTAAAATGTTTTAAAATAATTCCTGTATATGAAAAAGGTGAAAAAAATAATATTGAGAATTACAGACCTATAACGATTATCAAAAATTTCTCTAAAGCGTTCGAAATTCTCTTATATGAGCCAACATTTTCTTATACAAAGAATCGCAATACTCAATACCAGCACGGTTTCTTCAAGGGGCGATCTACATCAACTAATCTCTTTTGTATAACTCAATATATATTTAAAAGTGAATTATTTATTATTTGTTTGCTTATAGTAATGAAACATATTCTTTATAGGATTTTGCAAACAGTGGAAAGAAAAGCTATCTATGAGAACTAAAGGAAAAACTATATATAAAAATATTAATGAAATCTTTGCATTCTTTCGATAACCTGACTTCTGGTTATGCTAACAAGTAAAAATTCTTATTTGCCATTCTCATTTTAACATTAGCATCCAACCTAGTCCCCTACGGCTAAGCAGGCTAAACTAGTATCTACATGATCCCCTACGATATGTAAATTCAGTTAAAAATGAGAACAAAGGCCTGAAATTAATTTATTTCAAGGGCTAAGCATTTCCAAGAGACTGAATGAGACTTTATGAAAATGTAATTCATTAGAATGAAAAAAATTTTAAAGACAAGGTACGTAAATAAATTAATTTCAGGCCTTTGTTCTCATTTTTAACTGAATTTACATATCGTAGGGGATCATGTAGATACTAGTTTAGCCTGCTTAGCTGTAGGGGACTAGGTTGGATGCTAGTGTTAAAATGAGAATGGCAAATAAGAATTTTTACTTGTTAGCATAACCAGAAGTCAGGTTATCGAAAGAATGCAAAGATTTCATTAACAGTTTTTCCTTTAGTTCTCATAGATAGCTTTTCTTTCCACGGTTTGCAAAATTCTATAAAGAATATGTTTCATTTCTATAAGCAAACAAATAATAAATAATTCACTTTTAAACATGCATAGAGTATATAGGTTCCAATACAATAAGATAGGTGAAGATCTGTTGTTTTTATCAGTCAATGTCAATTATAATTATTTTATACTTATTCATGGATATTGTCTTAGTTTTGCATGGAACATCGTTATGAGTGGCTTTAGGCTTTTCTGAAGAGTCCACAATAAGGACGAAAAACGTTTCAAAGACTAAACATTTCCAAGAAACTGAATTAGATTTTATGAAAATGTAATTCATTAGAATGAAAAAATGTTTAAAGACAAGGTACGTAAATAAATTAATTTCAGGCCTTTGTTCTCATTTTTAACTGAATTTACATATCGTAGGGGATCATGTAGATACTAGTTTAGCCTGCTTAGCCGTAGGGGACTAGGTTGGATGCTAGTGTTAAAATGAAAATGGCAAATAAGAATTTTTACTTATTAGCATAACCAGAAGTCAGGTTATCGAAAGAATGCAAAGATTTCATTAATATTTGTATATACAGTTTTTCTTTTAGTTCTCATAGATAGCTTTTCTTTCCACTGTTTGCAAAATCCTATAAAGAATATGCTTCATCAATATATATCTAATGCTATCGACACTAACTCACAGGTTGATCTAATTTCCACAGACTTTACTAAAGCATTTGACAGACTAGATCACAGTATTTTATGTACTAAATTTCAAAAATTTGGCTTCTTAAGAAATTTGTTGTTATTTTTCAAATCATATCTTGAAAATAGACGTCACCATACTGAATACCGTGAACAACGATCTTCGGAATTCGTATCTACCTCAGGTGTACCCCAGGGCTCTGTTTTGGGCCCATTATTCTTCACCATTTTCATTAAAGACATGGCAGAAGAATTGAGTGTCAATTGTCTTTTATACGCAGATGACATGAAGTTATACAACAAAGTACATGGTGTGAGTGACTGTGTGGTATTGCAAAGTGCCCTTGATAAAAAATTAATTTAAGCAAATTACAGTTTAGTATAAGAAATTGTAATTTCCTAACTGTTAGTAATAAACACCAATATGTAGAATTTAATTGCCATATAGAAGATTCAGTGCTTACACGTCCATCAACATTCCGCGACCTAGGTGTAACATTTGACACCATACTATCATTTAATTCCCATATAAATACCATCACTAATGAAAGTTTCAGAACGCTAGGATTCATATTACAATGTTCTCGCGACATTAACACACTGAAACTACTATATCAATCGTTTGTTCAGATACAGAGCATATTATTTTTTACAGAGCATATTATTTTTTAAAGACTTTGAGTTATAATGAAGATGGTGTCTATCCTGCTATTGGTTTTCTTCAGACTGAACTGTTAAATGGATTCTCACTCTCGAGTCTGGAGACTCGTAGAACCATTTCACAGCAAATTTTTCCTTTTAAAATAATACATAATGCAACTGATTGCGGCGCTATCTATATCTTACTAAATTTTCGAACACCTAGACCTGGTTCTAGGCATAACTCATTGTTCTATTTGGCCGGCTCCCCGAACTAACGTCCAGAAATTTTCGCCGCTATACAAAATGTGTGAGAACTATAACAAGCTACAGTTTGATATATTCCACTGCAATGTAGATGCGATAAACAGATTAATAGATTAACTGCATAATTTAGTTTTTGTTTGTTTTATCTTTGCTTTTAATCTGTTTATTTTGTATTCTTTTGTTTCTACTCCCATACGTTATATATTTGTAAATAGTTATTTCCTGCCCTTTAATTAGAATGCTCTGTTGGGTAGCATATTGTTAAATAAATAAATAAATAACATTCTCGCCAGCGACAACACTACTTCAGCAGTCGGATAGATTAACTAGAAATACTACCAAATCAACCACACCACAGATTTAGATTCGGAGTACAAATTATAAATTGTTTCCTCACATCCGTCTTCCTTGCCTCCACCAAGTCCTTAGTTTTATTTTTATTTCTGGGTCCATATTTCGCCAGAGTAGTATTTGGAGCGTACTGCTCTACACGGGTTCCCTTACAAATCCGTTGCACTATTCGCATACTAATACCTAATGCATTAGGAGTACGCTAAAAGAAAATTTGCTTTATAAACATATGCCACATTTTGCGGTTCAGCTCATCGACTGCTTGCAAAGGTAAAAGGGGACCTCCGTTGCATTTTTCTTAATTGAAGTACTCAACTAATTTCACCACCATGTCTCTTCCTACTGCATTCAATCTTCTGCCGGGCATTTTGAGATTAGCATCTTTACAAACAGTGAAACTAAAGCACCCACATTCTACTTACACAACAATTTACATAACTACAGGAAACTTAAAACACCACGGCAAAGAAATTATAAATAAAAAAAATTTTTTAAGCAAAGCTTTTATTTAAAAAAATGCACTGAAAAGTAAACAATTATTTTATTTACCCCTAAAATTATTATCGGAACATATTTTTGTTACATCCGTCATTTACATATCATATAAGAAACAGATATATTGTCATTATTAAGTATCAACTGTATTATCTATCATATGTAGTATTTGGGAAATTAATTTTATTATTATTATTATTATTATTTATTATTATTATTATTATAAATAATTTAAAAATTATTTTTTACTTCTTAAATAAAAGCTTTGCTTCAAAAATATTTTTTTGTTTAATTTTTTTTTGTACTTTTTAGTCTACTTATTTTAACAACAGACACAACCCTTTCATCTGATACCCATGTCAAGGGGGTTGTGAGGAAAAAAGTAATCCGCCATATTGAATGTAAATGACGCTACGTGGTTTATCGTATTTTACTCGTCAAACCATTTCATTTGATCAAGGAAGTTGTGAAGAAAAAGATAATCCGCTCTCCTGGTGCATCCGCCATATTGGATTTAGAATAGCGTTACATATGTTATCGCATCTTACTCGTTAGACCTTTTCATTTGATACCCATATCAAGGTACATACAAAGGCCGAAATTTTTATTGCAAGATATGACCTAAACAATTTAACCTATCAACTTTAAACACCGGAATAGCGAGGAGTTTTTGGAGGAAAACTTATCAGACCTTTTTTAAAATACTTGAAAAGACCTTAAACATGGTTTTTGGAGCGATTAGATGTCTTAATATTTAAGGAAGTTCAAAAGTGATTTCAGAATATTTTGTGGAACTGGAGGCCGAGTCATTTTGATCGGCGTTAGAATATTTTGATTATGTTTTCAACCGCATTTCTCATGCGTTACATTATTTCCAGGCCACAACTGAACTTGTAAATAGACCCTCTTCAAATGTTCAGAAGCTTATTTTTTTGTGGGAGACAATGCACTTAGTTGCCTTCTTGCTCTTTGCAGTAGCTTTGAGAAAACATTCTTATTGGTTTTTTAACGATAAGTTAATTCTTAAGACATCTAGTCCTTTCAAAAACCATTTTGCAGGGAATTTTAAGGGCTACAAGGGCCTGTAAAGTTGAATTTCCTTGAACCCTTCGTTCTTGAAATTTTTTCAACTTAAAGGACTCAGAAGGTGGTCCTCGCACTTAATTAAATGCGAGCTTAAAACGGTGATATCTCAATTCATTTTCATCATTGAGAAATCAACAAAAACACCATTCTTTGCAAAGAAGAACCTAAACTGTTGTACTCTTGCATTTTTTACGCATCTTCTTTAGTATTTGAGTTATTGTGAAAAGAAAAAAAATTCTTCCATAATTTCAAAAATCATTTCAAAATTGAATAATCTCTTCACAATTTACGAATTCTAAACCGTTCAAACTACTAAAACATATTGATATTACCGAAATAAAGTAAATTGTGAATGGATTACGTTTAATTTCAATTCTTACGGTTAAGTTATTGATTTCATTGATGATATTTTCTACAAAAAACGAGACAACCGATTTATTTTCATCATAACTCCGTAAGTGTTTATGCTAACGACGTTTACTAAAATTCATTTTAAAGGTATTTTCAAGTACTTTAAAAAAGATTTAATAAGTTTTCTTCCATAAATTCGTCGTTTTTCGGTTATTTAAAGTTGAAAGGTTCATATTCAGTTTGAATGAAAAATCAACATTTTCAATCGCGAATAACTCGAAAATATTGATTTATCGAAAGAACTTCATAGGTCATTTTTTGCTTAGAATCCATTCCCCTATTGATTTCTGGTTATTTTGAGTTTACTAATTTCCATCAAGACCAATCCCAACAAGTTTTGACAGTTTATCAATAAAAAAGCTAGTAATAATTTACCGGCAGATATTTACTACAAAGATAGACATTATGTTGGCAACAAAGAATTGGTAAATGGTTTTGCTGAATACTTTTGTAGTTCTTATATCACCTTAGGTGTTCCGATTGAGGACAATCATGACGCAAATACTGACTCCTTCACAATTGAACAGTTTACAGAGCTAGAAGTTTTAAATTCACTAAAAAAATCAAGCCTAAATGTACGATGGGCCCTGACAATATTCCCGCCTTTCTATTACATGATTATGCTAACGTGTTTGCAATTCCTCTCACATTTTTATTTAACTTGGCCATTAAATGTAACATATTCCCCGATTCACTCAAATGTTCTAAGATAATTCCTGTATGTAAAAAAGGTGAAAAGAAAAATATTGAGAATTAGAGACCTATAACGATTATCAACAATTTCTCCAATCCTTGTCGTATGAGCCAACATTTGCTCATGCGAAGGATCGCATTATTGAATACCAGCACGGTTTCTTCAAGGAAAGATCTACCTCAACCAATATTCTTTGTATTACCCAATATATAACTGATGCTATCGACGCAAACTCACAAGTTAACGTAATTTACACAAACTTCACTAAAGCATTTGACAGACTTGACCATAGTATTTTATATTCAAAATTTCAACAATTTGGTTTCTGAAGAATCTGCTATCATCCTTCAAATCATATCTTGAAAACAGACACCGTCACATTAAATACTGTGGTCAGCTGTCTCTAGAATTTGTATCCACTTCAGCGTACCCCAGGGTTCTGTGCTAGGTTCTTTATTTTTCAATATTTTCATTAATGACATCACAGTAGAACTGGGTGTCAATTGTCTCTTATACACAGATGATAAGAAGTTGTACAATGAAGTACATTATGTTACTGATTGTGTGGCTCTACAAATGGCCCTTGATAAAGAATGAATGGTGTAATTTGACCAAACTACAGTTGAACGTAAGGAAGTGCAATGTTCTAACTTTTACCAATAAATATCTTGTCGAATTTAATTATTGTTTAGAAGATATAGTGCTTACACGTCTATCTACCTTCCGAGATCCCGGTGTAACATTTGATAGTAAACTAACCTTTAATTATCATATAAACACCATAACCAATGAGAGTTTTAGAACACTGGGTTTTATAAGACGATGTTCTTATGATTTTAAGGACAGTAACACGCAGAAACTACTATATCAGTCTTTTGTTCGATCAAAAATAGAATACTCGTCAATTAGTTGGTCTCCTCATTACAACATACATATAAAAATATAGAGATAATTCAGAGACGTTTCTTAAAGGCTTTAAGTTACAAGGAGGACGGTATCTATCCTGCTATTGGTTTTCTCCAGACTGCACTTTTAAACAGATTTTCACTTTCGAGATTGGAGACTCGCCAAACTATTTCACAACAAATACTTGTTTTCAAATACATAATACAACAGATTGTAGTGCTATCTTAAGATTACTAAATTTCGAACACCTAGACCAGGTTCCAGACAAAATTATTTGTTCTATCTGCCGACCCCTAGAACTGTATAACTATAATAATCTTCCAGACCAGTTTGATATATTCCAATGCAATGTAGCTGAGATAAAGAGATTAACTGTATAAATTAAAACATGTTACCACATTTCTGCTTATATACTTTTAATATTTTTTAATATATCTGTATGTATTTATCATTTATGTACTTATCATCTCCTGTAATTGGAATGCTCTATCAGGCAGTGTATTGTTAAATAAATAAGTAAATAAATCTATTTTTGACAGACAGTATCAAATATAGTATCAAGATGTTGTCTTTAAAGATATTTGGATGGAAAATCTGGATGTGGAAGTAATAATTCCTTAGGCAACGATTTTTTAATTTTGGCGAAAACTGTCTGGATAATGGATTGCCGAGATATATTTTCTTCAACAATAGCAGTAGTGAGACATCTAAACAGAGAATCATATGCAAAATGAATTTACTGAAATGGTTTTTCCCTGAATACAAAAGTCAAATTGTTATAAAAGCTGTACGGATTTATTCTACATATTTTAACCACCCCTTTCAAAAAAAAAGGAAAATACGGTTGCATCTATACTTTTTAAAATACAACTAAAAATACAATAGGCGGCTATGGTCGGGTGAGACAAAAATGCTGATATTTCTAAATGGAATATTATGATTATGTTTACGTTTTCTCTTAGATCTCTTTTCCCTAATTTCAAATCTATGTGCTTTGATAGGTCTAGCTGTAATATGTTTTTCCTTATCAGACATTGAATATGCACCGCAATAACATTCTAAAATTAAATTTATATATTTTTAATTTATGTAAAATTCTTCCGACTCCGAAAAGACAGTATTATGCAGTCTTGAGATCTTGTATATTTTAATATTGCTCAATTTCAACAAAAAAAACGCTGCCCAAGGAATCACTACTTCCACATCCAGATTATTCATTCAAGTCACTTTACAGGAAACATCTTGACTAGATTTGCACTCTAATACGTGGAAATTATTGCTCATAGAATTTTAATAATATTTGGGGCAGATGTTATAGAAAAGTTTGAGGCGTTGGTTTCCACCATATACGATAAAAATGACGTTTCTAGATTACCCTGCTTATTTTCCCCCATTCACAACCTGCCACCTCCCACCCCTTCAATGGAATCATCACAATCAGATATATGGCACTGACGAATAGTTCTTACACATTGTAAAAGCTGGCGACGATTTAAGTAACCGTGTACGAGGCTTTAGGTTGATTGAAGGTTTCAAGATGTCTAGAACTGGGACGGGGAACATTTCTTAAACCGTTCGGAGAAAACGTGCGGACAAAAAAAAGTTACAGACAGATAGACAGACAGACAGAAAATTTGTTTTCGTTGAAATTTAAAATTTCGACGTTTCATGACATTCTAAACCCATTTAAAGAAAATAAAAATTTGAAATTTGTTTTGCGATTACTGTACTTCCAATCCACTATGTGGATGTGGAAGTAATTATTTAACTATGCTATTTTATATACATGCCTTTGAAATAAACAATCTAGATATTATAGTGTTTACAAGAATTGGTCTACACACACCCACACACATACAGACATACATAGAGACAAATTCATTTTTTATTCGATATTTGGATGCAACCTGTTATGAAACGGATCTCTGTACAAACGTTTATTTTATGATCACTATTAGCAAATTTTGTCCCATTATATAAGTATGAACACTATGGCAAGTTTACATAATAGTAAAATGCACATTTATTATTGCTATTTAATTTAATTAAATAATAAACCTATATAATGGGACAACCATTATATAGGTTTATTATTTAATTAAATTAAATAGCAATAATAAATGTGCATTTTACTATTATGTAAACTTGCCATAGTGTTCATACTTATTATTGTTATCGAACTAATAAACTATTTTACCTATGTATAATTTCCATAGGATGGTTTACGCTTGAGATTCTTTACATGAATCTACGATAGATTCTTTTGCATGATTTTCGCATTCGAAATATACGAAAAATTTGTTTAAAGCTTTATGAATGAAAGAATTGTACCTAAAAAGTGAAAAGGTGGAGTAATAAAGAAACTAATAAGCATCGCTGAAACAATGTTCCTCATTATTTACAGCGAGTGTAAAATCTCGGTGAAATCTCATAAAAAACAAGCACCATTACTAAACCCTCTCTTGCAGCTTAACAATAAGCGATGAAGAAAATGAAAAACCATTGTAAAGGCAATTGATTACTCTACAAATTACCTCCATTAAAATGTCCTTTGTAGAAGAGATTTTAGATTAATTAAAAATACTTCCACTAAAAGTCTGTGAGCAGCATGATAAAATCTATATCTACATTATTATATAACAGTCTTCCAAACTTTAAAATAATGCAGTATAAAGTCTTACTAAAATAACAAGATATGTTCAATACAGGGTTCTGCTTTCATTCAGACGTTATTATTAGTGGAGTAAAACTAACAAGGAATTGTCTTACTATAGCAATTTTTTTACTGTAACTTGTTACAAACATTACAAGAAGTATAGCAAACAGTTCTGTAAAATACGAGTGGTGGAAAGCATTTGTCTAAACATAAAATCATTGCCTAAGGAATCACTACTTCCAAATCTAGATTTTCCATCCAAGTCTCTTTAAAGCAGTACATCTCGACTATATTTGCACTCTTTTATGTGTAAATAATTGGTCATAGAATTTTATTAAAAAGGGGTTGCCGAATCTTTGCCAAGCCTCCGGAATTTCCGGATGCTCTCGAGTACCAAGACAATTTCTGGGTGTTGCCATGTTAGGACGCTGCCGAATCCACATTCGGGCGCTGTCGAATCCATATTCGGGCGCTGCCAAATTCATATTCGAGCGCTGCCGAAGACAAATTATATTTTCGGGCGCTGCTGAATCTCTCCGGCCGCCGCCGAATCCACTATAAAACACTAGTTGGTATAAACTAACAACAAAAAATTTCAAAGGTCCACAAAGAAATATTAAGTAATCAAATAATACTTATCTAATTAAACTATCCATTTTTTAACAAGCTCTTATTACCTTGACTTGTATGTAAGAAAATCTTGCAACTCAACCTTCACCGACTTCCTGATACCGTAATAAAATATATTCTTTATAGATCAAGAGCTAGCGTCACAAAATGTGTACTATTTGTAAATGAACAGAATGTGTCTTAATAGGTTGTCGGTGATCCATTGAATCAGTCAGCCAGGCTGGTAGCGGTACGGTGGGTGCATTGAGCAGAGAGGGAGGAGTGGGTGTGTATACCAAAATTTTTTATACCATCTGTAAGTGGATGAAACTTGGTCGGCAGTTAATTTGAGGTATAACAAACTTAATTAAATCAGTCAGCTACCTTGGTGGTGGTGCGTATGGATATATACATTTAAAATTACATGTTGCGCGTTTAAAAAAAAAAACCGCTGACTAAGGAATCGCTACTTCCACATCCAGATTTTACATCCCAGTCACTTTAAAGAAAACATTTTGACTATATTTTAATAATATTTGGGGCAGATGTCATAGAAAAATATTAGAAAGAAATCTGAGAACTCAGTTTCTAGTATATACACCAGATTCCAAGTTTCTGTACTCTTACAGCATGCTTTACTTCTTTTTCCCCATTTATCTCTACTTACCCCCGACCCATCAACGGAATAGTGTCAAAATATAATCTAGTTTCAGATGTCGTTATAATGCATACGTGTACCAAATTTCAAGTGAAAATCCCAATTTAATTATCAACTCTTTTAATAAGGGAGTGGTGGCATGGAAAATCTTATGAAAAAATCGCGAGACTTTCACTTCTAGTATGTACACCAAATCCCAAATTTCCGTACTCTTACCAACTTGCTTTACTTATGTTCCCTTACTTATCCCTATTTAACCCCCAACCCTTCAACGGAATCATCCCATAATATAATATAGTTCCAAATGTCGTTATAATACATACGCGTACCAAATTTCAAGTGAGTATCTCAATTTCATTTTATCAACCCCTTTAATAATGAAGTAGGGGTGGTGGGCGGTTGAAAAATATTATAAAAAAATCTGACGCCTTAGCATCTAGTACATACACCAAATTTTAAATTCTTGTACTCCTACCAGCTTGCTTTACTTATTTTCCCTTAGTTACCCCTATTTAACCCCAACCCTTCAACGGAATCATCTCAAAATATAATCTAGTTCCAGATGTTATAAAATATATGTGTACAAAATTTCAAGTGAGTATCTCAATTTTATTTTATCAACCCCTTTAATAATGGAGTAGGAGTGGTGTGGGGTTGAGAAATATTATGAAAAAATCTGATACCTTAGCTACTAATACATACACCGATTTTCAAGTTTCTGCACTCTTACCAACTTGCTTTACTTATTTTCCCTCATTTACCCCTATTTACCCCCAACCCTTCAACGGAATAAATAATACCAAAATACAATCTAGTTCCTGATGTCATTATAATATATACGTCTACCAAATTTCAAGTGAATATCTCTATTTTATTTTATCAACCCCTTTAATAATAGAGTGGGGGGTGGTTGGGGGATGAAAAATATTATAAAAAATTTTGAGGCCTTGACTTCTAGTACATACACCTAATTTCAAGTTTCTGTCCTCTTATCGCTTGCTTTACTTATTTCCCCCTATTTACCTCCGACATTTCACCGGATATGTTCAAAAAACAATCCAGTTCTAGATCTCGTTATAATATATACGTGTACAAAATTTCAAGTCAATATCTTAAACCGTTCCGGAGAAAACGTGCGGACAAAAAAAAGTAACAGACAGACCGAGAGACAGACTGGCAGACAAACAGAAATTTTTCTTTGACTCAAATTTAAAATTTCGACGTTTTATGGCATTCTAAACCCATTTGAAGACAAACAAAATTTTTTTACGATTACTATACTTCCAATCCACTAAAAACCAAGTAAAACTAGCTTTTTTCAACGATTTATTGCAAAACTGAAATACAAATTTGACTTAAAAAAACATTTTTAAAAGAGATATTGCTACAAAACTACTTTAGATTTTAATAAAAATCTCATGACACCTCTTCTTCCTATTTTTGGAGCCTCCACTGCACCAATAACTGACGTAAATGGGAATGTATATACATCTCCAACATCGGGAAAAACGTATAAAAGGCCATCATCAACAGCAGTTTTAGTTGACTTTGTCCTTGTAAATTTTGCTTCAATTATGCTTCCAGATGTAAAGAACACTTGGCATATAAAGTACTTATCTTCTAACTTTACAAATAACCAATCAGATGCTTCAATTTGTTTCATGGAAATTGCTAATACGTTTTTGTACATTTTTCCGTTTTTGAGATCAACAGATGGTCGTGAACATCCTGGTACTGGCCGGAATTTCCCAGGATTTCTTTCGATTTATTATACTGCTGAATCATTTCATTTTCTTGCTCATGCTCTTCATTTTCCTGTTCAAACATTTCATTCTCCTACTCATACTCTTCATTTTCTTGATCAAACTCTTTATTGTTCTGTTCAAACTCTTCATTCTGCTGAAATTCTTCACCACTTGAAGTATCGTCATATGGAATTTCATCCTCTTCTTCATTACTGCTGCTTTCGATATCATAACCTTTAACGCTTTTCCCTGCTTCAACTTCTATTTTCTTTCGTTTTGTGAGAGTCTTCGGAGTATCATCATACCGCATAGACTTTAAAAGTTCTACGACGGAATCATTCATTGTATTTTCATTATTATTGTCATCATTATTGCATTGCTGAATATCTTGGGGTTATATTGATAAAATTCGTTCTCTTTTAATAGGTATAATGCCGCATTTATCAAATCCCGCTTTTATATTCTTTGTCGCGTTTTCTTCGAGGGCTTTAAAAAGCTGTTTCAGTAGACTCGGAAAAACTGGTATTGACGGCGCTTTCCTGCCATCCGACTTCTTCCACTTGGTCAATATATCCCTCCAAGCTATTTTTAGTGGACGGAAGAAAGTCAGATCTAGTGGCTGGGTAAGGTGCGTGGAATTAGACGGCAGGAACACAAATTAAATATTTTTTTCTTGGCAAAGTTTAATGCAGTCATTTGATAAGTGCGAGCTCAAATTGTAGCCTATGAGAACTATTTGCCCCACTAGTTGTTTACAAAAAGGCAATACGATTGTGGTTATCCAATCCTCGAAACACCTTGAGTCAAACCAATCTGACGGTGTAGAATTGTACCGTGCCCCTTTGGGGCCACTGACGGTCCACGACTCGTACTTATGTAAAGCCTAATAGACGACATACACTGGCAGTAGCTTTCCATAAGAGAGGTGGCGGATTTACTAGGATTTAGTACTCGCTCCGAATATTCTTTGTCTCTCTTGATGATAAATTTTTTCGACCCGGATCGTCGGTAACATTAGTTTCATCACAGTTGATTATATTAGTTGGGGGTACGTCCTTAAGAGATTCAGTAAGGTTATCAAAATAAGCGTTTATGGTAGCTGGTGACACTTCAGCACGTGCTCGCTTAATGTTTTGACACATGCGTTCCGATATTCGTACTTTGTGGCGTCGAATAAAACTTGCAGCAAATTGGCAAGTTATTTTTAAAACGCTTCTCAATAATGCCCATTTTATCCAGATATGTTTTGACCAACATTCCTAGGTCATATGTATCCGGAGGGTATCCCCAGTTACCACAAGTTATAATATTATTTACTAATGTCTCTTCAACAGCTGTGCTTAAAACGGTCTGTCCTCCCTTCGTTTTTATATTGGCTCCATTTTTGTAATGTCGATATAGAACCGTATGATCTATACCATACGTTAGTCCCGCTTTTCTGAAGCTCATTCCTGCCCTGATTTCCCGTACGGCCGCCACAGTGGGAAATTTAGCACTTTCTTTGAACAAAAGTCCATTTGACGCGATTGAGCGATTTGAATATTTTTTTTAAATACCCGTGACTGATTTTAGTTTACCCTCCAATTGCTACAATTTAAATATCTTTTCTTCTGATGAACGTATCTGATCCAACATCGGAACATAGAGGTTTTCAGGATCTTTTCGATATATAATTTATTACTCTAGATTGTTTAGTTAACTGTATGTATCAATAAAATTAATTTTAAAAAGCCTAATAAGTAAAAAAAAATAAGAAGATTTACTCAAGGATGACGTTAAATTCAAGCTATATGAAAGATAATAAATGTATTTGTGTTTGCAATTAAGGAGCAGATAGGCAACTTTGAGGTTGCATATCCATGGGCTTCTTATACTTCCAATTTCTTATGCTTTCTTAGCTCTAAAATTGAAATTAGGTTACATTTTTACCTTCCTTGCGTTTTTAATTCAAATAATAGCTATTTTTAATTACATTATATATATATATATATATATATATATGATAACATCAGCCCGGTGATGTTCCGATATTGGGTCAGATACGTGCATCAGAAGAATAGATATTTAAATTGTAGCAATCGGAGAGTAAACTAGAATCATTCACGAGTAACTGGTTTTCTTTAAGCACTACACAAAGTTTATGCACTGAAAATTTACCTCAAATTTCTCGCTTACCGAATAAAAACTGAAACGTATTGCTTATTACTGCTGGCGCCATCTATTTGAACTTGAAAGAAGCCTCTAGTTTAAGCCACCGATCCCTGCAAAAATATTGGGCATATGCGGGACTTGCCAGAGTAGCCAACTTATTTTTTTTTACCGACTTTCGTTGTGATTTGCCAGGCAGTGATTCACCCCGTTTTACGGTAATGGTACGTGTAAATGATACAATATCCACCAAAAGCTACTATCGTCGGGCGTCCCCCAAGGGGCAATATTCTCTCCACCATTATACAATATTCTTACATCCGATGTCCCGACCCACCCAAATGCAAACATCTTATTGTATGCAGATGACACCGTACTTTATGGACAGTCATTTTACGCGCAGACCGCGACTCAAAAAGTGCGGTACCATCTGCGTAAATTACAAGAATATTTTGTACAATGAAAATCTAAACTAACAATTCGAAATCGAAAACAATAAATTTTAATCGAAAATTCTCAAATATTTGCCAAACTCAAAATCGACCAGCTGAGGAGCGCAACTGGGTCAAATATCTAGGGGTAACCCTGGATAAGAGACTGAGTTTCGTCCCTTACGTCACACGTACTCTAAATCGTACTTACGCTGTACTAAACAAACTGTATCCCCTTGAAAACAGACGGAGCAAACTTTCCGTCGATAACAAGCTCACGTTATATAAAGTAATTTTCAGGCCTCTGCTAACCTATGCATGCCCATCGTGGAATAACCTCTCCGCCACACAGTGCAAGAGGATACAGAGAACACAGAACAAACTAATACGGCTATTGACGAATGCCAACAGGTACACGTCGATAGCTGAATTACATCGGAACGCAAAAATTCCGAAGATTAGGAAATATACAGACGAGGTCTCACAAAAATTCTTCACGTCCAAAATTCAGCCATCTGACATAACGACCGACTTGATAACTGAAAGAGCGTACGACAACCCAATGCACCGACACAAACTGATACACCAGAGACTTCCAATCTATTACGAACAACGATGACAGTGACTGACGTCCACGTACGACAAGACACTACAAGACACCACTCCCCTCTCCTCCTTCATGCCACCTTACCCGCCGATATCTGGAACACCGTTGCCAATGTCGGGTATTTTACCCGAAATACGGGTATTTTAGACCATCTGGGGACCTATTTTTGGAAACGTTCTTAAAAAAACATATACGCTTAAAAACGTAGTTTCAAAAACAGATATGTTTTTAAATTGCAATTTTTGACGTCGTTCGTTTTTGCTTTTCCACGGTATGTTTTTAAACGAATCAAAGATTTGGCATCGTCGTATATTTGTCAGTTAACGTCAGTTTTGAGATTCAGTCATTAAGGTGACACGTGAGAGAGACGTTTTTATTGCAAAAAAATAGTAATTTTGAGGAAAACGGTATTATCTATAAATATTGGAGAAAATGTCGTCCAGGGTCGACAAAAATTTAAATATGTCCCAGAAGCAGAAACAAATTCTTATAGAATTCGTGAAGAAACATCCCCTTCTACTAAGCAACAAACAAAGAACAAATTTTACTAGATTAGACGCAGAAAAATTATGAAAAGAGGTTGCTGCAATACTAAATAGTATTCCAGGGGCCAATAAAGATTGGAAGAAATGGAGGACGGTAAGAATTTATCTTTAGAGTAAATTTTCATCCATCTTAAATTTAAAATATTGTAGTCATGGCATGATCTCAAAGGAAGAGTGAAGGATAAAGAAAGAAGAATAAAAAATGCTACACAGGAACAGGAGGGGGCCATTCTCTGGCGAAATTATAACGACAGCGGACGAGGAAGTTTTGGACATAATTAAAAAAGTTTCTATTGAGGGGCATGAAATAATCACACCCACGATTCAATTTAATTATGAGACCCAGGAAAGACCATTTGAGAATCAAAAGAAAATTCTAGTAGATATGACCAACTTGCCTTCGGCATCACACTTAGACTTCAGTGATGCACCAATAATTTTTTCAGAGGATACGATGGAATTTAAAAAACCATCCGAAACAGTAGCACCGTCAACGTCCAACGAAAACGATGAAAAGTTAAAAAACCGTTTCCCAAAAAAGAAATTAAATTTAATTAATGCCATAACAGCAGCCACGACTTTCAGTGACAATTTGAGTCAAAAGTTAACGATGAAGGAAAAATATTATAAAAGAAAATTAGAAATAATGGAGGAGTTGAAAAGGAAAAAAGTTGAGGCACTTGAGAAAATCAGTGTAGCCCTAAAAAACTTTAGTGTTAAAATCTAATAGATGTCTAGTTACACTGAATTAATTTTTTTTTAATTCGTTTTGTTTATTCTTTATTGATCTAAAGTAGTTAGGTACATATGAGTTTTTGTTCACATATAATAAATTTTGAATGTTAATAAATATCTAGTAAATGTTTACCTATCTTTAATACAAAAAAAAAATGTTACTATTATTACATTTCAAGGTCTTAAACTTCTTGCTACTCTAAATCTAGCTTTTCTGCCATCAGCTAGCTCTGGATTTACGCGTCTAGTGGCATTTTCATCTTCATTATCAACATAATGTTCGTCGATAATTCCTAGATCCCCTTCTCTAATATTATAAATATTATCCGGTTCCGGCACATTATATTCAATACACATATTATGTAGAACAGCACATGCATTAATAATTTTGCAAGCTATATCTGGTTTATAATGCAGCACTCTATGTTTCAGAAGGCAACGAAATCTTCCCTTTAATGTGCCATTGCAACATTCTATTTTCGCACGAGTCCTCTTGTGGGCAGCATTATATACGTGTTCAGGTGAATTTGGCTGTACTTCGCTGAATGGAGTTAAAACCCACGTTCGTAAGGGGTACCCAGAATCGCCTATAAAAACAATTTAGGTGCCCACTACATTATAAATAATAATTATATTAAAACGTACCCAATAAATAATAATCAGTATGCCCAGCTCTATGCAAATTTCTCATTACAGCTTGAACCTGGGATTGATTCCAAATGAAGGCGTCATTAGTGCTTCCAGGAAATCGCGCATTTATATCCAAAATTTTCAGATCACTATCACACACCTTAAAATAACGAAATTCAATGTAAATATTGCCATATAAGTATTAATATTTTTCTACCAGTTGAACATTGATGGAATGATAATTTTTCCTGTTAACATATGTATATTCTGGCTGTTCTGGATCATCAATGTGTGGAGGGAAAATTGCCACATGTGTACAGTCTAAACATCCTACCACTCCAGGCATTCCATGTTGCGCAGAAAACCTAAAATTGGAAACATTTACTTAGTTAACTTCCTTTTCCAGATTCCATATATAAAACACATATAATAAGTACATACCTTTCTCTAGCTGTATTTAATTTTTGAAAATTATTTGGAAATTGTATCCATCCATTGAAAATATCTCGGTGGTTCAGGGCCTCCGTAACTTCATGAATACTTTTACTGACCGATGATTGGCTTATGTCAAGATATTTATTGGCCCCCACAGACAATTGGTAGCTACCGCAAGCATAAAAATTTAGGGCAGCTAGAATCTATATTATAAATCATAAATAATCATTGTCATAATAAATTATTTCATGCATACCTTAGTTCGTACATCTAAATCAGTATTTCGTCTTTGATGGACAATATATGGACTTATACGTTCAATCAAATAATTGCATAAATCTTTGGATAAACGGAATGTATTGATAAATTGTCGCTCATTTAATTGTTGAAAAGGATCACGAGGATTTCTTCTAACGTTTGGATGAAAACGATCTTCTGCTTCTTGTAAAATGCCTATTGCCATAACTTGCATTAGTTCATCCATGATGTGATGCTGTTCCCACTAGTCACTTTCAAAATGATAAATTATGGAAAATAGATTTGCACCAACCTATCCTAAAACGCCAAAAAATGACAGAGTCACACCGTTTGACTAAAAACGGTTGAAAAATAGTTAAAAAACGTACGACCAAAAATTGCAATTTATTTAACTACGGAAAATCACGGTTCGTTTTTAAAAAACGTACGCTCAAAAATAGGTCCCCTGGCGGGTAAAATGACCGAGAGGGTAAAACCGGGGATTTTGGAAATGCCTACGCCAAATTTCCAAGTTTATTTTGATTACGTTGCCAACATGGCAATCAGTGTTGCTGATTAGCCGATAATTATCTGATTTGTGGATAATCTAGGAAGGCGGAGGACATTTTTCTTATTCTGTTAAAAATCGGATAAAAAATGGATAATATCAAGTGTAGCATCGCAGCGTGGCTGACTGGATTTGGTTTGTGCAATAGTGAATAATAATCTCCCCCCCGGTCTCCAAAACTTTGAGAGAGGGAAAGAAATGCGTAGAGAAATCGCCGCGACCAGAGAAATCTCCCCCCCCCCGCTCTTCAAAATTTGCAGGAAAGAGACCAAAATAATATTTTTACTTTTTAGTAACTCAACCCTTTTAAGGCATAAATATCAAGTATAAAATTACGGGGAGTTTCATTATGAAATGCGGGTAAAAGCGGGTATATATATAATTATAAATCTGGTAACGCTGATCTGGAATATGTAGTGTTTGTAAGTCCAAATGTTTTGTTTTAGTTTTAAGTTCAAACCTCAGAGATTCGTTGTAACAGGTTTTTAGACAATATTTTCCTACGTTGTAGTACACGATACTACCCATTATATTTCATAAAACATTCTTAAATCTACTTAAATGTAGTGTTTTAATTTCCTCCGGGAAAACGCCCTGAACACAATAAGCACAGATCGTAACAAGTGCTTGATCGACGCTGAGTTTCCTATAACAGGCTGCTGGGGGCCCCTTGCCAAACCAACGGCATATCGGACTGTTTGTTATTACACAATGAATTTAAACTGTTCGATTTCTGTGCAGTGTATTTGTATTTTATGTTATATTTATTTTTTGTACATATACTAACTATAATTATGTATTGTACTAGCCATAGAAGAGACCCCCATTGTTTGAAATATGTATAAAAAAATTAATAAAAGGTTTTTAAATTGGAAATTGAAATTGTTGCTTGGCACAATGCAGAAACTTTGTGTTTTATGTACACGTTAAGTTCCACCAATTTTATTATTTAACTCAGAGAAATCTCAGAATATCTTAATGCGTAGAAAGAGAAACAATTTTCTGCAAAAAGACACTGTTTTACCCAAAAAAGTCAGTGAATTTGAAGGCTACCCTGTTTATTTTTATCGGCGATTCGCGGCTTTATCTTAAAAATGTAGAAAGAAGGACGATGCAACTACCGAATCATCTAGCAACATGCAAAGGTAAGATACGGTAATGTCGCCATTTTAACATGAAAGTTTATTTTAATGTGTAGATTACTATACTGTAAAAAAACCGCCAGAAAATTTCGGTATATGAAAGTTCAGTTTTTAAAATTGAGGTTAAACAAACAGTTTATATATGACGAGCCACGTGGATATTCTGCTGCGTCAGAAATAAGATAAGGTGATTTTTAATATAAATTGTACTACTTTTATGTATGTTTATGACAAATATGTGTAGATATTATATATTCTATATACATAATTTACACTGATATATATTTTTTAATAACTTTTACACAAACAAAAATGGCATGCAAAATATTTTTAAATTATGTATTAATTTTGTTGGTCAGAAGAGGCAACTTAAAATAACACAGTGTATTCTTTTACTGTTAACATTCTATCGAGATTTATTTTGGTTTAACATTTTTTGAAAACTAATTTTTCTTCTTCCAATTCAGCACCCTCTTTTTGAGCCAAATCTACAAAAAATATTTTTTGCTTGTAAATCTGTTATGTAGAATGTACATATACTAATAGACACTAATAAATAATAGTAAATACTCTCCTTGATTACAGTCGGCCGTCGCCGGATTCTTTAGGCAGTTTTTTTACAGCATACGCGAAATCTCGCACTTTTATCGAAAATGAGCAAAACAGGTGTTTTCTGCACTTGTATCGCAATATATTATTTTTACTCGTAATTTTTATTCTGCGACTTGTGCTTATGTACATATTAAAAGCATTGATGCAGGTAACACATAAGCTTCTATCACTTTAGATCAACAAGAGCTTCGGCAAGATCATAGCGAAGCATCCACTTCATTCCATTGTCAACGAGACGAGAGCGAAGCACGAAGCCGGAAAACCAATTTTAAATTTGAATATAAATTTCAAAACATTAGTATCTGAATAAATACGTCGAGTCGACGATCGTGTTGTATCTCTACGGAAAAAGAAAGACTGGCATTTTGTCGATATCGTAAATTGCAACGGCAAAATCGGAAATTCGGCTAGACACGAGCGAATCAAAAACGGTTTTTTTACATTTGTGACGTGCTACACGTAAGTTATTGACTAGGCCGCCTCACGCGCTAGTAGTAAGCTCCGCCATTTTGCCGATAGTCTAGAGAGCACAGCTGCCTCTGGGCCAAGGAATTCAGACGAATATTACATTCCATAGTCACGTTACTGCACACTAGATGCTTGGCACAATGCAGAAACTTTGTGTTACGCGTTATGTATGCGTAAAGTTCCACAAGTTTTATTATTTGACTCACATAAGTTACAGAAATGTCAAAATATCTTTATGCGTAGAAAGAAAAACAATTTTGTGCATAAAGATATTGTTTTATCCAAAAGAGTAAATTTGAAGTCTACCATGTTCATTCTTATCGGCGATTCACGGCTTTACCTTCAAAATATAGAAAGCAGGACGGTGGAACTAACGAATAATCTGACAACATGCAAAGATAAGATACTGTCATACCATTGTTTTAACATGAAATTTTATTTTAATGTGTAGATTTTGATTACTACACTGTAAAAAAATACCGCTGGGTAATTCCGGTGTACTGAGAGAAATATGAGGCTTGACATGTGAAAGAACGCTTATTTTTTTCAATTTAACAAATATTTTGTACCCGTTGATATATTTATTGCACCCAAATAATTATTTGGTTATAATAAGAATATGCTACATATTCATTTAATTGGCAGAAAATGATTTATTTACGGCGTATTTGTTCCTCGTTACTAAATTACCATACAAAAATAATGTATTTAGTTGAGAGAAATATATTTGTTTCTCCCAAATCTATTACATTACATTTATTTCCTAGAAAGAAATATACTAAATTATAATACGTGTGAAATAAATATTTATTTCTAGGAAGTAATATTTATTTCTGACAACAAAATATTCATATATGGGGCTTTGCGCCGAAAGTATGCGCACCTGATGAAGTAGCTGGCGAGGCGAAGTCACAAGCAGCCATTTACTCCAGTTGCAATCTCACAAAACGAACAACCAGAAGTTTATTGCTTTTATGCTTTCTGCATTTGTTATAGTTTTGTATTTTATTTACTGAATATGGATACAAATAATCAAGATAATAGTGTTGATAATTTGTTGTTTAACTGGGGCCTTAGGTGCCCGCAACAAACCTTTAAAGGTAAGTCTATCTTTTGTGTATAGGTACGTTTACAGAACTATTTTAATAGTTCAACCACTGACTTTCTTGCATAATATAGGTATAAATTTAGATATATTACATCAGATCTAGAAATATTTATACAATTCATATATTCCAATAAAAATATTTTTATTTGATAATAAAATAAACTAAAAAAGTTTAACTAAACCTGTTGGTTGATATATTTATCCCTTTTGCCATAACAATTTTTTGACAAGAAAGTCTATGGTTTTGTTTGTTTTGCAAGTTATGCAAAAGATAAAATGATGGCAATATTTATATATAACTTTAAAACTTACCTTTAAAGGTTTGTTACAGGCACCCAAAGCCCCAATTAAATAACAAATTATCAACATTAACATTATTACAAATAAATCAAATCAAGGATTGTTGTTCAGAAAGAAATATTTGCTTATTACAAATAAATATTTGTTCGCTACAAATAAATCCAAAAAATGTTATAAGAAGCCTTGTTTATGCCAAACAAATATTTATTGCTCAGAAACTAATATTTCTTACTCACGAGTATTTTGAATTAGTTGACAATAATAAATATTTAGTTTTCATTTTCAAATAAATATCTTGGTATCCACAAAGAAATATTTAATTGGCCAAATACAAATAAATCGTTTCTTTCGTGGATATAAAATTTGTTTCTCTCAAATAAATCATTCTTTCAGTGTGCCATATGAAAATTCAACTTTTAAAATTGAGGTTAAATTGTTTATATATGACAAGCCACGTGGATATTCTACTACGTCAGAAATAATTTTCTAACAGAAATCGTACTACTCTTATGTATGTTTATGTTCAATATATGTAGATATTATATATTTTATACATATAATTTATATTGATATATTTTTTTGTTAATAACTGTTACATAAAAAAATGGCAGTGCAATATAGTTATCAATTGTTTATTTTCTTAATAGGAGGCTACAACTTAAAATAACACATTATAATTCTTTTATTGTTAACATTCTGTAGAGATTTGTTACAGTTTAACACCAATTTAGCAGCTTCTTTTTGAGCCAAATCTAAAAATAAAATATATTTTGTAAAGCTGTTATGTAGAACGCATATGATTATAATAGATACTAAGAGATACAAATACATAATAATAGATACTCTCTTTAAATACAATCGGCCGTCGTCGGATTTTTTACGCGGTTTTTTTTACAGCAAAGGCGAGATCTCGCACTTTCTTGGCTTTTCTCAAAAGTAAGCGAAACAGGTGTTTTTCGCACTTGTATCGCAATATATTATATTAGTTCGCAATTTTTATTCAGCGACTTGTACTCACGTACATAGTAAAATTTCTCTGCCTTTTCAGCGTTAATGCTGGTAACACACAAGGTACTACCACTTTAGATCAACAAGAGCTTCGGCAAGATCATAGCGAAGCATCCACTTCATCCCAAAGCCAGCGAAACGAGAGCGAAGCATCCAGTTTGACACAAGATCTTCAGAAAGATCACATCGAAGCCTTCCGCTAGTGAAGCAGCCCCTGCATATGCAACCGATCTGCAACCGTACCAAGAAAGCATCAATCTCAACGTAGAGCTATTAGATCACAAGGGGGAAGTAAAGCATGGAGATGATGCAGATATACTTTGCGTTGTTATATCAGCAGAAAAAATGTAAAGGTCGTGCAGTGAAATTGCTAACTACAAAATCTCATACTCTTATAAAACAAATGCTCTGAATGATGCCTTTGAAATAAATGCCGTGAATTGAATAGACACGATTAATGAAATGAAATCCACAAAGTCTTATATTGATTATCATAATGTATGCAGACTTCAAATACGTAAAATCAAATATAATCATTCTTCAGCATAATCGTCTCTTCAGTACTTTGCAAACATTTTATTCCGACACCATAAAGAAGGAATATACAAAGCTGGAAAAAAATATCGAAAACGCATTTAGTAATCGTCATATAGAAGAGAAATTATTAGAGACTTTTTCAAAACAGATCGACGTTGGTACCGTTCGTAATAAAAACACATTTCAAGCCTAATTTTGCTTTGCTGGATGACCTACAGTCTGTGAAAAAGGAACTACTTTAGAAAAGCTGTATCAATTGTGAGATATGACCTTAGGGCGACAAAACTAACAAAATTATCTGATAAGCTGACCCCACAAGATTTGATACAAGGAGAATGTGAAGTTCCAAAACAAGTGACTGAGTTTTTTCTCAAAATAATAACAAGTACTAGTAACAGGCGTAAACTCACTTCAATTCGAAAGCGATTAGTCGACTCGCTAACTCAAGATCTCATGTATGCTACTTTTAATGAAGAAATAGAACCTTCGAAACATATTACTGTAGGTTAGGTATTAAAAGGTTTGACAAATAGTGGGAAAAGTGTTGATATCGTCAGTAGATTTGGACATTGCTGTAGTTACACGGTATTAGAAGAAATTGAAACATAAACGACTTTCGCTTGTACTGATAAAAAAATTGCCTGGAGGACATCGCTGACTCACACTTCTTATGTACTGGACTAATGTTTAACAATTTTGATCCATTTGTTAAGACTACAAGTTGAAAAGATATATTACATGACACTGTAGGAATCATATTTCAAAATATAAACGAAAATGTTGAATTTCATGATCTTCATCTAATTAGAAATGAAGGTTGTATACGCTGATACATGATCATCTAAATTATGATAATGAAAATGAGTCCAGCGAAAGACGCTCGCGGCCAAAAAATGAGACGATCTTATGAAATGATATATGAATTACCACTGAGGTACAAAACGTTGAACCTTAAATGAAACTTTACTACCATCCACAGATCCTTTACGTTTCGAGACTGCAGGAACATTAGAAGTTCTTACCCAAATTAATTTTGCGTGCATGTTTTCTCAATCTTTGAATTTTCCGTCAACACCGACGTGGGTTGGATGCAATTATTTAATATATGACGATATATCATCGCAACAAATCGTACTTGACAACAATAAACGATTCACTAATAAAAGAATCTGTTGTACGTGAAACTATGAATCAAGCCCAACCAATCGCCAAGGAATGTAAGCAGCAATTCATGGAAGTGTCATATGATTTAGCGGTTGCAAAAACAGCTTTGAAGTTTCAATCGACTTATAAGCCAGACTATGTTGATTTATTCATACAATTAGGTATGTTCCACGTAGCGATTGCTTTCTTCCAAGCTATTGGAAAGTTCATTGAGATTACCAATAAAGTGGTAAATAAACAAATATTGGCAAATGGCTTTGTTTCGGGATTCAGCCTCGGAAAATACTTTAATAGGTGCAAATGACTATATCCCACAATATCTCTGGCATTACAGATTTTACATTTTCGACAATATTTGATTACTAAGGATGTCTTAATCAATGTTAAAATGATTGAGTTTTTGAAGGATTATAACAAAGTCTGGATAAGAGCTCATGTAACGGCAAACGGTAGTTTACGCCACTTGTTAATAGAGTACGAAACATATGAGAATGAAAGATTGAAAGTATCATATGGGAAAACGCCGCAATGTTACATGCTGATTGTTCTTTATGTTAGATAGTACTTGATTTTGAATCAGAGCATTAAAACTGCTGACCAGTTTGCTAAAGTATATCTTACCTTCAATCAACCAAGTTATGCACGATATTTGGTCAATTATCAGGATAATTTATTGAAAAATTGACGGAACACATCCTGGGCTAAAGCTGCACTTCGAAAATGAATTTATTGATGAATATGCACAGGATAAAACTAGATTTGAGAAAAGTATTACTCAAGAAAAAAATTCTCCATTTCCGTGACTCTCTGAGAAAGAAAAAAGTTAATATTTTAGAGAAAAGTGTATAGATCAAAATGGAGCGAGACTTGTTTAGCCGTTTGCTAGTGATCTCAATGGATTGAGATGTGAATTTAGAAAAAGTATTGAAGTATCCTCTTACTCCAATACTCTTGTCATCATGCCATGTAGATGGGACGATACGAAAAATAGAAAAATCAATGTTATTAAAAATTTTGGAGAAAGAGATCCTTAGTGAACCCCCTCTCCTGCAAGAAGTGATGTTATGAGATTTGATTGCTTTTTACGCTGTACATAATAAATGACGTCACAGCGACATTGGCCAAATAGCGAAACAGATTCTTCATTTATTTAAACATAATGAAGCTCCATATAATAGCATTATTTTCATTTTTGATATACATCACAATCTATCAAAGATTATGAACGACAATTAAGAGGACCTATCAATAGTCAGTACGTAATAAACGGAGCTCAGCAAAACCGTCCAGCAAGTTTTCGAGTTGAACTAAAAAATACACAATTCAAAATGGCACTACTTATTAATTTCCTCATTGAAGCATCAAAATCAAGTGCTCAGATATGGATATTTTGATTATTTTGCTAGGCAATATGAAGTTTATCAATGACAGTGTAAAGGCGCGTTTACACCAAAGTTGACAAAGGATTGTTTGTAGAAAACTAAAAGTTGTCAACTAAAAGTTGCTCTTCTCAAATTAGTGCAACAAGTGGAAGATTTTTGTAGAAAGCTAAAAGTTGCTCTTCTCAAATTTAGAGCAACAAGTGGAAAACTTGTTGTCAAAGAATTGTCGCGAAAGTTTACGCAGTAGTGTCAAGGAAGTCGGACAAAGAAGACGCAATTATTGCCGCGGCTGCCTGTGTCATCATAGCCAGCCACTGTACAAGAGGTCCCCGAAGATATTGGGAAAGACCCTCGTTGAAGGCCAGGGATAGGTACAGTGGCAGTGACATGGTCCTGGTCCATTCGTTCTTACTACAGCCTTCCATCTTGATACAAACACAACGAGAACACACACGAAATCACCGACAACACCTGCAGCTGAAGTACATACGTGCGCTGACGGGGGGATGCTAGCGCCCGACGTCCGGGGCGCGTGGAGGGGGAACAGTTTTCTTCTAGTTTCCTACAAGTTGCTTGCGCAAAGCGCGCAGCAACAAATCTTCCACTTTTAGTTGTCAACTTTTGTCTCTCCACGAGTGGAAGACAGAAAAAGTGGCTGTATTTTGTAGAAAAAGCAACAAATTGCTGCAACTTGTGGAAAACTTTGGTGTAAACGCGCCTTAAAAGTATGGATGGAAGCAAATTAGGGAAAACATCGAAAATTTATCGATGTATCGATCTTATACAAAGCCGAAGCATTACCTGCTTTCTACGCCTTTTCTGGGTGAAATTGACTGATTCGAAAACACTACAAATTTTTGCAAGCATTCATTGACATTAACGATTATCCAGCATGTCAAGAACAGGTATATGAAACAATAGGAGAATTTATTTGTTGTTTATATAACTTTACAAAGCTAAAATCAGTCTACGAATCACGAGAAACTGCCTTTAAAAAGTTTACAAATATGGCGAAAATAAGAGCTTTTAAATAGCGCTGTGAAAAAATTCGATTCTTCCAGTTTACCACCATATTACGCAGAGCTTACGCAGGACAGCCTGTATATAAAGAATGTGGATAAACGCACATTTTCAAAACCTCCATCTATATTAACTCCTACGCATGGATGGCAACTCAACTATAAAGCATTATATGAATTTTCTTGGCTTGGTCCTCAGTTACCAGAAGATATACATGACGTTACGCTTGATTATAATGAAGAAAGTGAAAATAAACAAAAAAGTACTCTTTCGCTATTATTTTTAAGTTCAAAATTATTACATGAAAAAAGAAACAACTTTAATTTTTAATTCTATTACAGATGAAACTCCTTTTAATCAAGATAAATACACAGATATAAGTACTGATGACGAAGAGCAATGACACTTGTACACACTCGAGTGATAAAGAATAATGTGACTGTAATAATGTGCTACGTAATGACTGTAATACGAAACAATTAGTTGTTTTCACAAATTTTAAATTCTCTTTGAGTGTGACGATAATACTTCATGATGGTTAAGAAGACTTGAATTTTGACATTAGTCGAATAATGCCTTAAAATAAGCTATTTTAATTTTGAATTGAAATTTTATCGCCAAAAACACTACTACACTCATTTCACTGTGCACTCATGATGTCATTAGTTGTATTGTTAGTAGATAAACGTCGTTGTATATTATATACACAAGTCATTTTGCAAAGTTTTACCGTTTTATAATGAACACTAAGTGGTGTTTTATTCCAAGATGCAAATATACATCCAAAAACGCACCTGGACCAGTTTTAGTGACAGCATCAAAGCACTTTTACGCAGAAATAGCTTTCACAAATCCCGTATTAGACATTAGTTATTTAATCACATGTAAAACGTAAATAAAGCGAATAAAATTTTGTGTTTACTACTATTTAAACGCGATTTAAGCCACTAATAAAACCGATGACGTCACCGCCAATTATAACGTAGTCATTTAATTATTTAACTTTGTTATTTATTTGATGAAACTTTAATTTGTTGATAGAATGCTATTTAAATATCAAGAAGTACAAGTAGGTACTTTTAATAACATAAAAAAAGCAAATGTGCACATAGTGAAAACACCTAATGAAAATATATTTTAATGAAAAATATTGGTATTGTCGTAACAAATTTTTATGACAATTCATATCATTCATTCATTGGAATTATTAAACTAATAGTTATTAATCTATGGGTTTTCTGTCAAAGTATCTATTTTATATCAGTAACATGTTGCACTCTATTTTCAAACACTCCATTTAATTTTAATTCATTTACTTTAATTAAAACATTGCAATGGAAAGGACTGTTTTTTTCTAAGACGCACAATATGTAATTTTAAATGTTGTAACATATTTTGATACCTAAATATTAAAACATGTTATTCCGATGCGAACGGCAGCCGATTTTTGGTGGAGAGCACAAGGTCGTGGGTTAGGATTGTGTGTGGACACTGAAAAGGGCGCCACCGGCTGTATGTTACGTAATATGATTTAAATAATTTTGCCAGCTCGCAACAAAATTAAGTTACTAGCAACCATGCGATGGAATACTCAAAATATATCTGTAATATCAAAACTCTACTTTACTCTATGAAATCTCAAAATTTAAACAAATTTCAGGAGAACAAGTGCAAATAAAAAGAATATGTAAACATTAAACATTTATTGCAATACACATGAGATGTACAACAATAAAAAGAGTAAAAATAAAAAACTTCAAAACTTACCTAATCGTGGTTCTTACGTATTAAAGAAATGCTATGCAGTTGATCAAAAAACTTAATTTGAATTCAAACTTCGATCTCTGACTGAGATTCTCTTGCAACTACGAGTTTGCCAATGTGCAACTATGAGTTATAACTTACAACCACGAATTAAAGATTTACAATGAATTAAATTTTTATATGTGTGACGTAATAGTGGGTAAATTAACATATCACGGTACCATGGGTGTTTTACAGTAAAACTCTTAAATGTATCATCATTCTACACATAAACTTAGAGCTTGATTTGTAGTTGCAAGATGGTGGTATAATTTACTTCAACATACGAACAAAAGCCACTGAATTAAACTATAATATTTTCTCTAAAATATTTGACTAAAATGAACAAAAAACCTGGTTAAGCCTTGGCATTTTCGGTGACTACTGCAGTTTGACTTGTCACCATTTCATGGACGTTCTCGACGTTGGCGGTAACTGCAACTCCGTGCTGCATCAAATTTCTACCTGAATCGCCGGGAGACTGCTACGAACGACTCTGCCAGTCCTAACTTCTCAAAGTGTCAGCGGAACCCACATAAAACCAAACATCTAGTAAGAGTAATAGACTTCCTCCTATTACTCCTCTAACTACTGGCCCCCTTACATAACCAAAATGACAGCACCAAACACGTGCTTATCCCAACTGTAAGCCTCTTCAAACATATATGCTTATGCCAAACATATGCTTATACCAAACATACGCTTATACCAAACACTCTGTAATATTTACAATAAATAAGAACTAAATAGAACACCAACTAAGTAAAATAAAAGCTTACCTCCTATAGAGAGTATTGCATAACTCACGAGCACGTGGCGATCAGATTACGACAAGCAACAAAATTCCTTCCTGGAATTTACAAAATGCTTCTGACAGGACGGTAAAGAAACACTGGGTACATCAAATCAAATCCCTTTTCAGTGTTAACGATGTAAAACCCAAATTCTTCACTACAAAACCGGGACCGCCGCCTTCAGCTCTCTCGTCGCTGTCGAAAATGAATCTCCTCGACGGAAATCTGCTTGACAGTTCCTCCGCGTTGCCAACTTGAACATCTAGAGAACACTTTCTCTAGCCAATAAAAATGCGCCAACAAAAAGGGCTTGCAATTTAAAGACTGAATTACACCATTGTGTAACATCCCAACAACAAGAATACGTGAGTAACACCTCCGACTCAAAAATAATACATAAAAGAAAACACGCTTTCTTTCCTTGTTGAGAATTTCAGATATGCAACCTGCTATGCCCCTTTGAAGTACGAGTGGTTGCCTATCAAACAAATGAACTAATGAGTTAATCTACTGTATTCAAACTGAAATTATTAATGTAGCTTTTTCAAATTCTACAATGTATACATTCATATGCACCATCACCAATGTAGCTAATTACGTCTATTATGCGTTAAATTAACTGCTGACCACGTTTCATCCGTTTTCAAATAGTTCCACCAAAGTGGCTGACTGATTTAATTACGTTTATTATACCTCAAATTAACTGCTGACCAAGTTTTATTAATTTACAAATAGTACAAAAAAATTTCATTTACACATCCATTTCGCCCTCGCTGCTCAACACACCGCTACCAGCTTGGCTGACTAATGGGCGGGTATTCAATGGATCATTGACAACTTATTAAGGCACATTCTGTTCATTTGCAAATAGTACACATTTTGTGAAGCTAGTTCTTGATCTATTAGGAAAATAGACAATTTTACTAATCGGATGCCGCACGCTTTTACGCTTATTAACAAAATTTATTATTATTATTAATATTATTTTCTACTTTTTATTGTATTTATTAACTATTTCGGTTGATTTTTAACAACTTAGTTTTTTTATTATTTATTTATTACTCTTATAAAAACCAATTTATTAATTAAATCATATTAATTTAACATTATATATTTTAAGCAGTAAACAGCACATAGGTTTGAGTCTAATGAGCGTACTCAATTTAAACCTTAACTGAAAACTATAAATTTATTTACTCCCTAAACAAAGGACTCAACAGAGTTTAATAAAATAAATTAAATATTCACATGAAGCGTTCCAAGATAAGGCTTGTATAAAATCTCTGAGGCGTCTAAAGGAAATTGCATTTTCACTGCGACCCTTGCGTAATACAATTTCCATCACTTGATGGCTTGTACTTTAGTTTTCACGCCTTCGATATACTCGCCATCATACAAGAATCCCTTATATAGTTAAAAGTAGCGAGGTTGAGATTTAAGTTTTATCTCTTAAAGTAATCTAATAATTATTATCATTATTTATTTTAGTTTGATTTCGTATGCTTTGCTGATAAATATTTATATATTTTGCATTATGTTTTCATCGGATCCTTTCACTAGACTATGCAACAAAACATTTTTTGAAAAAAAAATGAACCCTCTTCAAAAAGATGGTTGCTAAAAATGATGAAATTTCATTATCGTTCGGCTAATTGAACCAGATTTCTTAATATAATAATAATAATAATAACAATAATAATAATAATAATAATAATAGGTCTTTATTTTCCATTAGGCGGATACAGATGTATAAAAAAATATTTTGTAAAACAATACCCACTAATACCTAATGAAAAAATGGCGAAGATCAGATGGTGGTGCATGACACCACCACTGTATTTAATCTTCAGCATGTAGCGTAGTTAAAATACGATATACAGAAATCATGGAATCAATACAACTAAAAGATAATTGATGATTTATACTAACTTATAAGACAATAGCAAAATAAGAGAAAACCGAAGAATGTACCATTTACGTTCAATTATAAATTTTGCGCCCGTTCGCCACCCTTCTTTAATTTATTTACTTTTCTGGTCTACTACATTTGTGTAATGAGTTGTTTTTTCAAATAACGTTAAAATGCGGGTAAGGATTTATTTTTAAAGTGAGAGGGTAGAGAATTGTAGATTTTGGAAACTTGATAAGAAAATGATCGTTTGAATATTTCAGTGCGGTGTATTGGAGGTGTGAGAGTTCCCTTGAATCTTATGTTAACGTTGTGGACGTCAGTTATACGTGAGATTTTTTTATGTGGATAATTTGGTATCTGATTAATAATAATTTTGTGCAATAGGCACGCAGAATGTAACATACGACGTTTAGCCATATTAATTCAACCGATTTCATTAAGCTTATGCGAAATGCCCTGCCGACGTCTGATACCGAAGATTAACCTTGAACAGGAATTTTGGATAACCTGTATTCTGCGAGAGTCCTCAGCATCCAAACATGGACCATATACCGAATCAGCAAAGTTAAATTTAGATAAAACAAGTGATTCGCACAGGATGGTTTTGATTTTTTTATTTAAGAAGTGACGGTTGTTGATGATCATTTTTAAATTCATGTATGCTATGCGAATACAGTCATTAACATGGGGTTTGAATCTCAAGGTTGTGTCAAAGGTTAGACCTAGACTCTGCAGATTCGGAAGGTAATATATTCTGACCACTTACATTTATTTGGAGTTGCTCTGTTAAAATTAACCTTGCATTTTCAGACCCAAAAATAAGCATAGAAGTTTTATTGGCATTGATATGCAAGGCATGGTTTCTGGATGTCTCTATTAGGGCCGCGATGTCCCGATTGATATTAGTCGAAGCCTCAATATGCTTAGAGGGATCAAAAGAGTGATATAATTGCGTTTCGTCAGCATAGAAATGAACTTAACAGTGCTTAAATATTTTTATAAAATCTGACGTGTATAAAGTGTACAGCAGTGGACCTAAAATTGATCCCTGCGGAACTCCCGACGACACACCCAGAGGAGCAGATACATCATTGTCAATTTTAACTCTTTGTGTTCGGTTAGACAAGAAACTACGAAAAAAATTGATGGAGTTAGTATTTAGGCGAAGAGATTTCAATATAGCTAGAAGTATTTCATGGTTGATAGTGTCGAATGCTTTCGAAAAATCGAAGAGCACCAACACTGTAGCCATTTTGTTATCCGCTCCCCTCAGTATATCGTCAGTGATGTTCAACAGAGCTGCTTCACAGCTGTAAAGCGGACGAAAACCTGATTGAATCGCAGGCAGCATACGAAACTTCGAGACATGATGACGGAGTTGCAAGTCTACCTCTCTTTCCAGTACCTTCGACAATACTGGCAGTATATTGATTGGGCGTAAATCTTTAAATTCTAAAGGACTTGATTTTTTGGGAATAGGTTGTACCAGGGCTTGCTTCCAGACTTCAGGAAATACACCTTTATGTAAACAAAAGTTAATAATATGCGTAACATATGGTAGAATAAAAGGACAACACATTAATAATAGTTTGATGTTAAGACCATCAGAGCCTTGCGCATTTGATTTAATCTTATACATGATTTTTTGAACATCGTATTCAGCTAAGGGACGAAAAACAAAGGAATTTCGTAGAGTTTTATAATAGTTGTGATGGGCTTCACTTTTTGTTCGCCGCCATTTGCTACGAGCTTTATTTCTAAGACGTATATATCGATATTGAGGTTGGTTAAGAATTCATTCCATTTTATTATTTGTTCATCATTACATCGATCTCTAAATCGATATTAGATAATAAGGTTCAATTAATCGAACGCTGCACGACTGTGAAATTTTATTTCATCGTTGTCTATAAATCTCAAACATGTTCGGAGGCAGATTATTTATTTTTTTTATGAGTTCTATGAAGTGTAATTAATAATATTATCTAAAGTTTACATGATTTCCAGACCGGCAACATTAAAAAAAAGTTTAAAAAAAAATTCTTTTCGCTATATTTTCCTAATTTTTAACGTGAGTCGATGTATGGAAAAATAAAAAATATTTTCGTAAAGAGCATACATTTTTAAGAAAAAAATGTCTGTACAAAAATGTTTACTAAAGTCACAGAATTTCCGTAAAAAATTAATGAAGTAGAAGTAGTGCAGAAAGGGAGGTGCGAATCTGCGTACAGCACATATTTGCAAAATATTACCTCAGGTACGAAATATATTGTGAAAATGGCATTATTAAACTATATTTGTTAGAGAAAATAATAGAAAATAATAATTAAAAATGATGTTTAATCTATAAAAAGTCATACACAACATAATAGCAGTAAAACAGGAGCCGAGCGAAGCCGACGCGTCCACGCCAATACCTGAATACTATATTATGTATTATTATAGAGGTAGACAAATGCGCCTTTTCACTTTGTTCTATGCATACGTGATACTCTTGTCTATTTATTCTGTAAGAATCAAAATTTACATCATATTTCATAGCGAGTTACATTACCGAAACTGTAAATATCGGTATTTTTGCTTATCACGTGATGCACTGAAGATTTAGAAAAACATGTAGAATTATATAATTCTCTTTTCGAATATTTGAAAAGCTGGTATGTTTTACTTTATAACTGAATTTGTTTTATGTATCTAAATGATTTTCTTTCTGAGTTCCGATAACATGTATATATATTTGTTCGACAAATTCTGAAATTACGAAATTATAATAATTTCAGAAGTACTATTTATTTAAACTATATTAACTTAAGGAAATGTAAGTTAATGAAGTTCAAACTGACACATTTCTTGAAAGTTTCCCGAAGACAAAAAAAAAATTGAACATTTCCTACGGATTATCATATAATATACAAAAATTAGGTCATTTTCGAAATATAATATATATTATATACATTGATGATTTGCTTCTATATATTAGCCTTATATTATTATAGAATTAAATGCATAAGAAAGGTGAGAATTCCAGCTTTATAATTATACCTTAGTTTTTACTTTGTGTACATTTTATTTGTCTAGCTAAGGGTTTTTCGCGCGCCATGTACTGCGAAACGCACGGGCAACCTTGCACCGCGCTTTATCCAATATCTCCAGTTCACTAATTTTTTAAGAAAAATTCGTGGCAACAGGCGAAATTTTTGTCGAGAAAAAATCACTCTTCGTGATTTTTTTAAAATCTTCACGTTTCAGATCATATAAATTACAAAAATATAGGTTTTTCGATTCATTCAGTTTGTCTGTCTGTCTGTTGGTGCATTAACTAAATAATTACTTGACAGAGAACAGTCAAATTTGATAGGTAGCTGACGCTTCTGCCACCGAAGAAGTGCTTAGACTTTCACATGGAGAATATACAGGGTGGACCGTCTAAAGGGAATAGACAATGAAACAAATTTTTATTCGCTCAAATTAAAAATTTCCGCATTTCGTGACATTCTACCTATTTTTTTTTTTAATTTCACACATCAATTTTTTAGCCAATCAGAAGTTGGTTTTTGTGTCGTTACCATGGCAACCCAAACAATTTCCGGAAATTTTCATCCTCCAGGGTACCCTTAACGAAATTAATAAGTGGAAATTTTTCTGTCAAATTATTGACATATGATTATATTTGACATTTGCTTTTACATAAACATGGAATTTTATTTTTCATATTAAACGAGATAATTATAAAAAAAACAATTACGTTTTGTGAAAAAACGTTTTATTTCTTGTTTAATTATGAACATGAATAACTTCCCATTTTGGTTTTCCTTCATATTGCACTTCTTAATTAGGTATGATAAGTATTTCAATGTTGGATGGCTTTTTAAGTTTACAAAGTTCTTCGCAATATGCGCATATTCTATATTATGTTCTTTTTACATACCCTAATAATTGTATTCTTTAAAAACAACTTCAACAATAGAAATATTAAGCTTAAATTGGTTAAACTGTAAATAAAATAATTATTGTAAATAACTAATGACATTTTGTTTTAAAGCTTAATTTTATCAAGTTAAATGTGCTGAAACTTAGCTATGCCATGTGTATAAAAGATGAAAATATATTAAGAAATCAACGTTCCATCTATTTTAGTGAATAATACTTATATCATAACACACAAATAGAGTTGTTCTAAATTATTTTCAGTAATTATTTGAAACTAAAATGAGTGGAAAAGATATTATTTATCTATTATACGTATATAGGTATTCCATTTTCAAATAACTTTTATACTACCTACCTTTGACACAACAACACTACTTACTAATTCCGATGCGTTTCTGTCACTTTGTTAACAAGACCCATTTATGACCTACTAATCTTATACTTTGTTATGTCTTAGAATAATCTTAATGTCAGTTAAAATTAGTGTTTAATTAATTCATTTTTGTGTTAAATTTTCTTACCGAATCCCCCGCGTGCTTGAATTAATTGCAGGAAATTTTATTCGTACATGAATTTTTTAGGAAAGTTATCCTCGTCGGTGCGTGACTCAGGATAATTTTCCAAAAATTCATGTACTCGAAAAATTTCCGGCAATAATTCAAGCACTTGGGAGATTAAAAGTGATATTATTTTTACTACTATAGAGTATATGATGGAAACACTTCTTTTTGCTCAAACTTAAAATTATCACGTTTCATGACATTCTAAACCTGTTTAGAAAAAATTAAAATATTTTAACTACTGCTAGGTATACTTCCACTCCACTACGTGGATATGTAACTAAAATGTGACAAATAGCAATAATATTTGGCAAATAGTTAACACAATTGGCAATGGAGACACCTATTACCAGAGGTCGGATTTACCTATCGGATTCCAGGGATGGCTTTTACAAATTATACAGTGTGTCTCATTTAAAATGAAGACACCCGGATATTTTTGTAATTTTTTGAAATCCACATTAGAGCGTTGGTACAATTGTAGTCCTATGTAAGACGTACATTTCGAGAGTACCAACTTAAATTTAAGTAACAAACTGAGACAACGGTAGCCCCCCAAATGGGACCCATTCCCGATATTTGCTTCGCGTTGAAGATCCGAAATTTCATTATGAAATTCGCATCGTTAGGTTTTTCAATATTTTCTCGTCCACACACGGTTATAATTTTGGTTTTCAATTTAATAGGATGTTATGGAATTGCAAAATTCTTTTAGTTCTCATAGATAGTTTTTTCTGTTTGCAAAATCCTATAAAGAATATGTTTCATTACAAATATTATATATTGTAAACACGTACTGACACATTCCCAAAGTATAAAGACAGAAAGTCATGCGATATACTAAACTAATTTTATTTAATTTTACAATGTTAATGCATAACTTAGCTTTGTCGAGAAATGCACTATATGAAACGAGATAGTTTCTTGAGGGAAAATAAAACGTATCATTAAATTTAACTTACTGTAATGATTTACAAAAAATAGCCAAACAAAGCAGAGCAATTGACATCAGAGGGTCGTGAGTAAACATTACAAAAAACTTCCGTCAGAATTATCATATAAACAAATCATTAAAAATCCACATATAACAAAATACAAAGCAATACTGTTCACAATAAGAATCCGTATACGGCAAATAATTAAAATAAACTAAACACGATCTGACCAGAGCGGTAAAACAAAGAGTGTTTACGATAACATAATTAAGACACATAAAATGAAAATATTATTAACTGTAGGTAAAGTTAATAACAAAAAATGGCCCAACAATTAATATTTTCGATATAGACTGGTTCGTTGGTCGTACACTAGGTTGTTATGCCCAAAACACACGGGAGATGTCTAAAAACAGGGCTAAATAGTTACGCAAACATAACGTTCACATAAAATTTTTCACGCACTATTATGGTCTTCTCATGGGGTAAGAGAAGTCTTTACAGGACGGTAACACTGGATACAGCAAAGAATATTACTTGCCAAACGTGATATGAGGTGTTGAAAGCCGTCAGTAATTCTACATTTTCGCAATCGGCTTCACACAGGAAAATTAGCATCACGAGAGACATACATAATATAAAAGTCTGTACTTACAGCTTATTCGATGAAAACATTGCATTATTATAGTTATGGGCAATGGAGCACAATAATACAGAGCATATAAAATATAATCACTACTTTACTGATTTTATTCGCAGTTATTAATAACTATATACATTTATTTACAATAAATGGCGGCTTTTAATTCTTACGGCCATACCGGCCACCAGCCACTACGCCATCTTTTTAACGTCTCTCTCCGCCAGAGTTGGCGCGTATATCGTCTACTATTATATATAACAACTACGCTATTGGTCAAGCATTTGTCCTGACTAACCGATAAAATTTAAACGCGTATAATTTAAATTTAAAATAATGAATAGAATAGTCGCTCGCTTTATCTAATCTAAGGTACTGAGTGTTCTTACAAAACGTGACCGTTACATAAAAACGAAATGCGGAATAGATTATTTTAAATTGTAGCAGGTATACCCACTGGCTGTTTATCCGAAGCCCAATCTCGGACGGGGAGAGGAGTGATTTAACAAGATTACTCAGTGTCTCTCTTACTGTAGATTTATTCGGACGTGAGTACTAAAGATATGGAGTTAAAATGTCTCATCGTACTAAACCGACGCAAGCTACAATAAATATTTGTATTTGCGATATTGCCGATTTACATTTTGATGGTAGAGAACTGTATTGCACTAGATGCGACAAAGCACTTTCGTGGTCATGCCAAACAAATACTAATTCACATATTTCTTCGGAAAACCATAAACTAGACGACTGCTCTTACGGTGACACGCAACGTAATTTTAACTTGGAGTTATTGGAATTTATGATAGGACGTAACATACTGTGGTCGACACTAGACAATCCACTTTTCAGACAGTTTTTGGAACAATGTATTAGTGGCAAACATAGCAATGTTAAGGTGCCTTCGAGTTAAACTATAGATTGGCGTAGGTTTAGAGTTGTATCCTATTGTTTAACCTTATGTTGTGAACACCTACCAACCGTGGTCTCCAATTTTGTGTGTTTATATAAAGTCGCCTTGAAAGACCCCTGGGCGTGAAGAGTATGTCCTTGTTTATTCCTTGATTGTTTCTCTTCTTTTTCTCTTTCTCATTCTCGATTAGGTTAGAATATACATAATGACTTTCGCAATACCCACAATTGTCGTGGCTATACGGGCTACGTTCCCAAAGCCATTTCCTTAGGGAAAAAAAAAGGTGCCTTCGAAGTTTACACTAAAAAAAAAGTATTTATTTACGGAGTGCGGTACATTGGAGGAAAATTGTTCAATGAGCGGTCACTTGATCGAAACTAAAGTTTTAGAAGCTACAAATTCTCACACTATAGCGGATGCAGTAAATTCAAGTTTACAAGACTTTTGGGGTGACAAATGTACAGAAAATAAGGAACAAGTTCTTATTATTTCTTACCGATGGAGTGAGTTATATGAAAGCCGCTGGAAGAATTTTGAAGGAAACATATCGGAATATACTGCATTTAACATGTTAGGAGGGGCTACCCAAATGTTGATACGTTAAGAGCTAGTGTAAAGAAAGTTTTTCTTAAGCGCCAAGTCATCTACGGTCTTTTCATGAAATTCTACCAAATACTCGATTAGCTCCAGAACCCACTACAACCCGATGGGGAACTTGGATAAAGGCAGCATCGTACTATTACTGTCATTTTGAAAATGTGAAATCCGTAATACAGCAGCTAAATCCAAATGACGCAGTTGCTATTTCACAGGCGCAATAGGCATTTATGGATTCAACTGTTCAAGAAAATATGGAGACTATATACGGATGTTTTCCATGAATTCCACTAGCCATACGGAACCTCCAATATCAGCCACCATCATAATTTACTACAGTGGATGCAATAAACGTTGTGTTCGATCCTCGTCAATATATTTTTCAATTACACCGAGATATTGTTCATCGGTTAAATTTTAGTAACTAGATTATTCGGAATCGAAGAATTGTTAGCAGATGTCTGTTTACAGATGAGGCACAATTTACAAGAGATGGTGTTTATAATTTAAGAAATTCACATGTTTGGACCGAAGGAAATCCAAACGCTGTAAGATAGAATAAATCCCAACATCGATTTGCCGTTAATATTTGGTGCGGTGTTTTCAACAATCATTTGACTGGGCCACATATCCTCCCTGATATGATGGCGCTCCACACCATTTTAGGAATATTGTGAGAAATTTTCTGAATGACAACTTTCTAAATATGTGGATAGGTCATCATTGGCCTTCAAGGTCACTGGATTTCAATTTTATTGATTATTATCTTTGGGGACAGAAGCAAAGGTATATGACGTAGCCATTAATAGTAGAAAGGAACTTTTGGAACGCGTTAATAACGCTTGTGTAGAAGTTAGAAATAATCCAGATATGATTAGACGTGCAATTATTATTACTACTAGAGCAAGGAAATGTATTCAACGAAATGTAGGCCACTTGGAACAGTTATTGTAGTTATCTATTTATTACTTTCACGTATTTATTGTTATTCTACATACATGCATTAAAAATAATATTTTTTTAAATGTAGTCTCACAAAATTAAGTAGTACTTTGATTTACGTGCGCAAATCTACATTGTTTTTAAAATTATTTTACAATAGTTCACTTACCTAGTCTAGAAGTGAAAGAATTGCCACTGCTACAAGCTAAATTTTTTTATTAATTAACCCTGAAATAAATATTCAAGCTCCAACTGTCTGGACCATTTTAATGAAATTGGATTTACGGCAAGTAATCAAGGTTCATGAATGAAATGCGCATACAAATTAAGTGAGCTACTCTATTCAGTTTTTCTGCTCATTTCGAATATCGAAACAGATCTACAAAATTTTGACATACAGCATATTGTCAATGTTTTATTAAGCCGGACCTGGATTTCTTTTTGGTTTATTATGAAGTTCTATCAAGAAAAATAAGTGAAACATACATTTTAAGTATGAACCGAATATACAGGGTGGTTCAATAGTTATGACCAAAGAAAGATTTTGCTAAAATCAAGAAAACATCTTGTATCTCAGTCAGGAAAGACGATGGATGCATTAATGCCGGCTAATTTGAAACCACCAAAGTGCCCTCTATCCACAAGTAACGTATTTACCTTTAACTTTGAAACACCCTATGTTTTCCTATAAAACTATAATAGATGTCTTCCTTGCCAATTGTGTTAAATTTATTCTAAATATTATTGCCATCTGTCGCATTTTTAATTCCACATCCAAGTAGTGGAGTGGGAGTAGTCGCCAAAAAATAGTCATAAAACATGGAAATTTCAAATTTGAACAAAACAAAATTTCTAATTATCTAATCCCTTTAGACAGTTAACCCTCTATATTTTCCAGTGAGTTAACCATTTCTTCGCTGAAAGCAGTTTCAACTACTTACCACATTTGGCTGTTCTCCGTTAAGTAGTATTTTAGTTAATGCGCCAACAGACAAACAACAGATCGACGCAACAGACAGACAGACTGACGAAATTGGAAAATCTTTATTTTCATAATCTACATGGTCTGGAACGTGGAAATCCAAAGAAATCTCGAAGAGTGATATTTTTTCGAATACGAGGGAAGTATAAAGATTGAAATTTTTTTATGATTACTGTACTACCGCTCCACTAAATGGACGTCAAAGTAATATGTGATAGATTTTATCTTTAGTGTAATAGGCGCATAATACAATAAACTAAATTAAATTACCTATTCTGCGATTGATGACAATTAAACATAAAATCATTACATCTTTCATTTTATTTATCCCATATATTTAACCTCCCGTTCCGTGATAGGTATATTGCAATATAATTCTAACGTGTCCTATAGCAATTTTTGCATTGAGAATATGAAGACATGGTATAGCGGTTTTTTAGTAAGTTTAATTCTATACGAAATATATGAATAATAAATCCTGCCAGCTAATATGATTTGTCTAAGAAACTAGCGGTCGAACTTTTGAGATGCTATTTATTAACTTTTCAAATTATGCCAATAAAAATTGTGTAACCACGAATATAATCATTATTCTTTTACAACCAGATATAGAAATCATATACAGTGAATATAGCGTTAACAAGTTAACGAAGAGTGTTTAATTAATTAATTTAATTTTTATAAATTATTATTAATAAACGAATCCACTCATAAAATTCAAGATTAGTAAACAGAGTGCCCCATCTATGGTCCATTGGAACAAGTTAGAGCAGATGCTTAAAGATTCCGTCCAACTTAACTTGCACTCATTTTTATCAATCATTAACTGTACCTCACATCCTTTATATTTATCTACAATATAATGATGAAGAAAATTATATTGAAAATATAATAAATATATTCATCCTAGTACATCTTGGTGAAGTAAAAATGCATGTATCGTTTATAGACTGCTGTACATATATCTAACAACTAAAAACGTAGATCTCTCTCTGTTCTCCGTTCGTACTACAGTTATAGCGCTACATACTAGATGGCGAGAGAATTCTAATTCGAAGCTCGCTTAATTCAAGAAATTGCTCCATAGATTTTATAGACACTGAGAAAATATAAACAATATATATCCACGGCCGTTTTATAATATACCAATTAATTATACTTGTGTTTGTTCAATCACAATTATGTAATTATTCACAACTACTTAATGACCAGTTGGACCTATATAGCAACCCTCTTTAATATATTTAATTCATATTCCTTTAATCCTTTTATTACTTTCTACTAGTTTTGTTAATTTTAGTTCTGATAATTTTAAATCCCCTCACCGTAGTAATAAAAAACTAGGTAAATAATATAAATTGTAAATAGCTTAGGTTTTCTCTTGTGTGCATTCTTTTACTTGAGTCGCTTTGAAGTATCGAAACTACAGTAGCGTTAAGTTACACTAAGATACAGTGGTAGAAACAAAATAAGTGTTTTAATAAATCATTATGATCGACTACCACAAAGTAACGGCTAAATCCATCAATTTTCTAATAGAACTATTTCAAGTAACAAAACAAAAATAATTATAAAGTGTTACTAAGAATAATTAACTGATGTTGAGTTACATGCACAAAACAAATTGTGCAAATAAGCAATTGAAAATAAATACATATATTTTACACGTATATTTTTTTTTTTCATATTTTTTTTATTTTATACATATTACGTTGGTTAAATTTTTTAATTTTACACTTTAATGTATTTATAGAAAAATGTTTCGAATAATTTTCAAGCAGATTATAATATATGTTTATGGATACTTCTTCGACTTACAAGATTTTGCTTAAGATAATCCGGCACTGAAGTGTTAAGAACTCTACGAACAAAGATCTGATATTTGTAGGTATTTTTAAGATTAAGCCATCTAAGGTGCAAAAGTTTCTGTGAAACTTGTTGAAATATTTTTACTCCAAAAATATAACAAATATAGGTATTTTGAATTCTTTGTAATCGATTTATTGTACGTTTGTCGAGACATGAAAAATACACAATGATATAATTAAGAATAGATAAAAGTAAAGATTCACACATAGTTTTTTCCTTAGTAAATTAATATTGGCCTATATTGGCATTAAAAATTTCAGCACAACGTATGTTTTTGAACCGATTTGTTAACATGTGTTATACAGGGTGTTGACATCAAACCAAGATGATTGAACCCAAAAAGTAGGGGTCTGACTCTTCCCCTTTTCAAAATACAGGGTGTTAAAGTGAAAAAATTATATTCATACTGTGTCTCTATCTTGGACACTATTACACGTATCTACTTCAAAATTGGTAACATGTTTTTCAGGTCCCTAATCACAATGGTTGTATTGTCGATATTACATTTTATAGAGGGCGCTAGTTACAGTACTTTTATGTGACACTTTGAGACATAACATTTTTGAGGAGGTTTTGGGCATTGTCTTCTATTATAATCGAAACGAAATTTAACTTCCTAGAGAAAAGGTGTACTTGTTGAAATAAGATAAAATGCACCCTTTAAGAGAAATACGCGATTTACAACTTTGTCACACACCAGTTCGAAGAAATTCAATTGTATCTAAAAGTGCTTTTTTTATCTAGGTGTACGTCAAGTATGATGTCTTGAAATTGTCAATAGTGCTTTTTGTGTCAAACATTGTACACATGATAAAATGTTAATTATTTGTACTGTTTTTGTGCTGCTGCTGTATACCAATCTAGAAATGACTGATATAGTTGTAGTCTATATTAAAGAAAACCATAATGGTCATGCGGCTGTAAGAAGATATCAGACTTTATATCCTAATCGAAGGGTACCAAATCATAAAACATTTCAAGGAATTTTCCAACGATTTAAAGAATCCGGAAGTGTTCGCGGAAAAGGAGGATCTGGCCGTCCGGTTAGTTACACACCGCAGCAAGAAGAGAATATTTTGACGTGTACTGAACAGAGTCAAGAAATAAGTATACGAAGGCTATCAGCTAGAACTGGAATTAGTTCAACAATTATGTATAAAGTGTCTCATAGAAACCAACTCTACCCTTACCATTTTACACCCTTCAACATTTAAAACCCCAAGATCTACCAGCAAGATTAGCTTTCTGTCGCTGGATTCGAGACGAGCAAAATAATAATGCACAATTCCTGAATAGTATTCTCTTTACAGATGTGGCCACATTTACACGAAGAGGTGTTTTCAGCTGGCGCAATAGTCATATTTGGGCTGATAATAGCGAGTGAATGAGTGACGCGAGTGACAGGTCATAGGTAACAGTGGATACATTAGAAAGAGGAACTAGGAGAGACTCGAGCTATTACAGAGACAACAGGGACAAGAGTGCTTTTAAAGAGACACCAGGTGAGCTTTACAATAGTAATCCAAGTCCTGTGCTTGAAGTGTAGGTAGAACTAATATGTAAGTTGTATATTATTATGTAATTATAAGTATAAAAAGAGATACGGTGAGATACAACAACAAAAATCACAGACAGGTGAGGTTGTAAGTTGGAAACGCGAAAGTGGTATCAAAAGAAAGGGGATTTAAAGGAGAAAAACATAAGACGTGTCAAAATACTATGGACCAAGGGGGAGTTATAAAGCATTCGTGTCAGGGATAGGAAAGAGGACACTGAGGGTTGAAACATGATACATATAATAGTGGCAAATAGGATAATAACAATAACATGAAATATACAAAATGGCGGATAAAAACGACAAAACACCAGAGGAGGCGGGCTTCAGATGGGACGAAGAAACTTACAGGATATCAGAACAACACACAAGCCAGAGGAAATAGTAAAAACCCCCAACATACCAAGGACGCCACCAAGTAAGAGAAAAGACGAAGGGGCAAGGAAAAAGAGTAGACACCAGGAAGTATCAGACAACAACGAAGATGAAACAAGAGAAATAGAAATAAATAGTAGCCCAGAAGGCAGAGAGGAATTGAGGAAGAAGAAACTCGAAAGACAATAGGACAGACGAGAGCAAGTATGCAAAACAGTCTCACAGAAGGTGGTGCAGGCTGTTAGCAGTATCACATCCAATACGATAAGAGAGGAGAAAGGAAAACTATCATTCAATACTCAGGAACAGCAACAAGTAAGGAGAGCGGTATAAGAAATTTATGAAGATCTAACACTTCTAACAGGAAGGTGTAAGAGCCAAGGAAAGGAAATTGCAATGCTGAGGAAAGACAACATGGAGAGGAGAGTGATGAACAAGAGAAGTACAGAGGAAACAGAAATAGGAAAGAAATAAGGAAAATGAGGAGCGAGGTAGAAGACTTAAAAAGGAAAGGGACACAGAAAAAGTACCCAGAGATCTGAGTGACCTTAAACAGGCGGTGCAAGAACTAACGAGGGATCGGAGAGAGGTACAGAGAATGGAGACAAGGAGACTAGAACAACAGTTAAGTCGAAAAACAGATGCAAGAATTTCCATGCAACAATGAAAGGTACAATAAAGTGGAGAAACTGGCAAAGAAAAACAAAGAAGAGAAGAAAAGGAAACGGATATCGAGATACAAAGTAGTCAAGAGAGAGGCACAAGCGAACATCAAAACAATAGCGAAGACATGGATGTCACAGTTCGGAGAGGAGAGGCAAAAATAAGGAAGCGCAGCAGATCAACGATGGAGAACCTGAAACTAACCGATCACAAGGAAGGGTCCGTGAGACAAGAATAACAGAGAGAAGTAAGATAAAGAACACAATAATACAGAAGAGACAGAACAGGAGAAATCGAAAGTAGCAGACAGGAATACACTACGAGTGACAAACTGACAGACACAGAACATGAGCAAGGTAATTGGCACCTTAACAAAATGAGAAAAACGAGACAAAAGAGGATCAAAACAGAAAATAGAACATATGCAGAAATGACAGATAGAAAGAGAAGAGGGAAGAATGGAAAACGCCAGAAAAAGAGCCAGAGAAATTCGAGCTCCTAGTGACAATACCTCAGGTCAAAGACCCAAAAATCACTGTCAAGGAAATCAGAGGAGCCCTGTGGGGAAATGAAATAGAAGATCTTAAAAGCATAAGACAATTAAAAACTGGATTGGTCATTGTTGAGCACCAAGACAGGGAACAGAAAAAGGGAATAAAGAGCATACGGGAGGCAAGACAAAATATGTAGATAAAAAAGATATAGATGTGTTAGAACCCATGCTGATGATAACAAGAGTCTATACCCACACAGCACATGACATCCCTAGGATATCCTCATTTGGTCCCGCATATCCCAATCGAGGACAACATTCCTCAGGATATCCTTAGGATATCCCAATAAAATATATACAACCTGAGAATATCCCACATATAATAGACAAATCCTGGCAGGATGTCATAGTAATATCCTGCAAAGATATTAAAATCCTAACAAAATATCCACTGTGGGAATATCCTGGGCAAGTCCTAGAGTCATCTTATTATAGGTATTATTATTTAAGAAATTTCATCAACAAAAATAATGAAAAGTATATATATTATTTTGAGGCTATTTATTTATAGTGTCTTTTATGGGTTGGTAAAAGTTTCTTCTAAAAGCTTATTTGTTTGTTCTATTTGATAATCCCCTCCAGTACAAATAATTCATTAAAAATGTATATCTTATTTAAATAGCAGTTATTTATAATTTGGTTTTAATACATTTACTGTGTTTTGAATTACCCGCCTTTTTGTGACAAGTCGAAAGTTCTAAGAAATCCGCCGGGCGTCGATGTCTTTTCCGCGTTCATTTTAAAGTTCTTTCGACAAATAAGATTACGTTAAATATTTCATAAATATAATGCTGCTATGTTTTATCTTTGTATTTATTATATCATCTAAAAGGGGAAAATGTGATTAGTTATTGTCCGCAGATGTTATTGTCAGATACATAATGATTTATATTTTTCTGAGTGAACAGAAATTTTTTTAAATTCATTATAACTTTTCACCACGCTATGATTTTTTAAAGTTGTACATATCATCCCTTATAACTTCTAACCATCCTAAATTCTGTTGATTTTAATAATACCAAAAAAAGGCAAGATATCATTTTTATGTAATATGTCATGCTTTTACAATTTTTATTTGAAATTTTTTTTACTATCTTTTACACATTTTGAGTAATTTTGAAAAAACGCTGTTATTTTTTTTTTCACTCCTTCCCGAGTTGAAAAAAAATTTCTTTCTAATCTTGTTCAAATACTTCAAAGTAACATATCAAAAACTTACTTTAAAATTTTGATTTGTCGACCTATTTCATTGGACTATATATAACCTCTATTAGTTTGGTAGATTTACTTTTAAAGCGATATAAGCCAATTGATAGATACAAATATGTGTATGGAGTTGTACATATATGTATCACATTTTTATTAGTCATTTTACCTCTGCCATTATATAAACTTGTATTCCTCTGTCTTCGCTTATTGGCTCAGTTTCAAAGTAATGATCTTAAAATAATATGTATTTTTTTACTGTCTTTAGAAATATCGAATAAACCCTAAACGAACTGGGGATGCCTTATATAAAGTCCAATCAATGTTCTCAGGTTGTTCATAGTAAAGCCCAAGCATAACCCATATAAGAGCCGATGATGTCCTATACACACCCATACTTATGTCCTGAGGACGTCATCAGCAAGGCCCGAACTGTCCCATTTGGATATCCTACGGACATCCTAAGGTGATAATGGGATCTTCCCAGGATATCCCATATGTCCTGAAAAGTTGTCCCCAGTATGTTCTGAGGATGTCCTTGTGCTGTCTGGGTAGAGGGTATGAAAAAGAATTTACAAAGGAACTTTTAGCACAAAATTCGGACCTAACGGAAATCTATGGAGAAAACACAGGAGACAAGATAGACTGATCACAACCAGACAGTGCAGAAATCCAGGGAAGAAAAACTGAACTCTCAAAATGGTGCCAAATCTATTTAAATACATCCCATACAGCACAAGGACATCCTCAGAACATACTGGGGACAACTTTTCAGGACATATGGGATATCCTGGGAAGATCCCATTATCACCTTAGGATGTCCGTAGGATATCCAAATGGGACAGTTCGGGCTTTGCTGATGACGTCCTCAGGACATCAGTACGAGTGTGTACAGGACATCATCAGCTCTTATATGGGTCATGCCTGGGCTTTACTATGAACAACCTGAGGACATTGATTGGACTTTATATAGGACATCTTCAGTTCTTTTAGGGTTTATTGGACATTTATAAAGACAGCAAAAAATACATATTATTTTATAATATAGTAGATCATTATTTTTAAACTGAGCCAATAAGCAAAGACACAGGAATACAAGTTTATATAATGGCAGAGGTAAAATGACTAATAAAAATGTGATACCTACATATATCCAATGAAATAGGTCGACATATCAAAATTTTGAGGTAAATACTTGAATTTTTTATATAAGTTACTTTGAAGTATTTGAACACGATTAATGAAAGGAATTTTTTTTTCAATCCCGAGAAGGGGTGAAAAAAAATATAACAAAGTGTTTTTTCAAAATTATTCAAAATGTGTAAAAGCTAGTAAAAAAGTTTCAAATAAAAATTGTAAGAGCATGAAATATTACATAAAAATGATCCCTTGCCTTTTTTTGGTATTATTAAAATCAATAGAGTTTAGGGTGGTTTGAAGTTATAAGGGATATGTACAACTTTAAAAATTTATAGCGTGCTGCAAAGTTATAATGAATTAAAAAAAAATTATTCACTCGATCAGAAAAATATAAGAGATTACGTATCTGACAATAACATCTACGGACAATAACCAATCACATTTTCCCCTTTTAGATAATGTAATAAATACAAAGATATAACATAGCAGCATTACATTTATGAAATATTTAATGTAATCTTATTTGTCGAAAGAACTTTAAAATGAAAAGGCGGCTAATTCAGTACACAGTAAATTTATTAAAAACAAATTATAAATAACTGCTATTTAAGTAAGATATACATTTTTAATGAATTATTTGTACTGGAGGGGATTATCAAATAGAACAAGCAAATAAGCTTTTAAAGGCAAATTTTACACACCAATAAGACACAATAAATAATATATATACTTTTCATTATTTTTGTTGTTGAAATCTCCTAAAGAATAATACCTTTAATACGACGACTCTAGAACTCGCCCAGGATATTCCCACAGTGGATATTTTGTTAGGCCTTTAATATCTTTGCAGGATATTACTAGGACATCCTGTCAGGATTTGTCTAGGATATCTCCATTTGGGATATTCTCAGGTTGTATATATTTTATTGGTTTATCCTAAGGATATCCTGAGGAATGTTGTCCTCGATTGGGATATACAGGACCAAATGAGGATATCCTAGGGATGTCATGTGCTGTGTGGGTTGTTAGGCTTTTAATATCTTTGCAGGATATTACTAGGACATCCTGCCAAGATTTGTCTAGGATATCCTCATTTGGGATATTGTCAGGTTATACATATTTTATTGGGATATCCTAAGGATATCCAGAGGAATGTTGTCCTCGATTGGGATATACGGAACCAAATGAGGATATCCTAGGGATGTCATGTGCTGTGTGGGATGATGCATAAGGGGTTCATAATTATAGAATTCATGAAATTGATGGTCGTTGAGTGTCTAGAGCCGACCATATGTTATAAGTATTATATGGACACGCCGCCAACTACTAAGAAAGTCCTATATAATACCAGGGGGGCACGTGATTGCAGGAAGTACCAAGAGGGGAAGCCAGTGGAATGCGCAAACTGCAAAAGGGACGCAGAATGCCCAATACGGATGCGGAAAATAGAGATGATGAAATGAATGAGATGCATTGACCAAGAGCTGTCGTGTAATCTGCATATGGAGATGTAATTTTGTTTATTTTGAGTCGAGATCAAGACGGCGTGAATATTCATTTAGAGGAATCGTGGAATAAAAATCAAGATGACTTGAATTGTCAAACTCATGTGTCAACTGGTCATTGAAATGATGATCTGCATATGGAAAGTATCATGCCTACAACAATGATTGAAAACTGCAATGGCAAATATGCTGACGAAGTCCCTGGGAAAGGTCAAGCAGAAGATTCAATCCAGAAGGAGACAAATCGAGCAAGTAGATGTCGAGAAGTAGTGTTGAAAACCACGTCATCTTCTTGTCGATAATACAATGGATAATAACCTGAGTTAAACACTTTTTCGTCGTTTACTATTTTCACTTACACTTGCCTTTGTTATGTTGCTATAGACTGTCAAAATAATATTTTATTAATCTGTCAAGTAAAACTTAATAAATATCTTGTCAACGTTTTTTATCCATTTTATTAAAGAATCACAGTTACAAGTTCAATACGATCCACACAGAATTTCAACAATAACAATAATTATGTTAATAGCGTGGGGCGTACCTGGAAAATGGAAAACTTTACTCATTGGGCGCCTCACGCTTTTAAGTTTGTTAATATAATTATTGTTATTATTAACATTATTTTCTTCCTTTTAGTGCATTTTTGAGGGTTTCAGTTTGTGTTTATTATTTATTTATTTAATATTAGTAGTAGTACTAATACACTTATATGTAGCATACGCTCTCGGAGTTTTGCGCTTTCCTCTCGACTCACCCTGTATAGTTTGTTGTTAAAGTATCAATAGATAATTTCAACGTTCTTGAAAATAAATAAAAAACCATTCAAAATAAAAGGTTTGTTAGACAAACTGTTGCTTTAAAAATATATTACCGATTTTATCACTCACTGTGATAGTTTGTCTCTGATTGTTATCAATCATTATACATGCACAGTCATGGCACATTGAATTGTAAATTATTATAACAATAACCACCGCACAAGTTGTCTGCATATTTAAGTTCAGTAATAAACTATTCTTATTTGTGATTTCTACATACCTGAATATGATTTTTTGGGCATTCAAATTTCATTGAACATAAATGTCTCAGCATAATCAATTATATATTCTTAATTGTGTGAATGAAGGCGGTAAGAGGATACTACTTATTATTGATATTGTTTGGAAATCGAATAATTTACAGAAGAACTTGAACTTTGACTGTATTACTTCCACATCCACGTAGTGGATTGGAAGTATAGTAATCGCAAAAAAATTTTCAAAAATTTTTATTCGTGAAATAGGTTTAGAATGTCATGAAACGTCGAGATTTTAAATTTGAGCGAAAAAAAGTTTTCTGTCTGTCTGTCGGTCTGTCGGTCTGTCTGTCTGTAACTTTTTTTTGTCCGCACGCTTTCTCCGGAACGGTTTAAGATATTGACCTGAAATTTTGTACACGTATATATTATAACGAGATCTGGAACTGGATTGTTTTTTGAGGAAATCCGGTGAAGGGTTGGGGGTTAAATAGGGGTAAATAGGGGGAAATAAGTAAAGCAAGCTTGTAAGAGTACAGAAACTTGAAATTCGGTGTATGTACTAGAAGTTAAGGCCTCAGATTTTTTTATAATATTTTTCAGCCCCCCACCACCCCTACCCCATTAAAGGGGTTGATAAAATAAAGTTGAGATATTCATTTGAAATTTCGTACACGTATGTATTATAACGATGTCTAGAATTAGATTATATTTTGGGATGATTCCGTTGAAGGGTTGGGGGTTAATTTGGGGTAAATAGAGGAATATAAGTAAAACAAGTTGGTAAGAGCACAGAAACTTGAAATTCGGTGTATGTACTAGAAGCCAAAGCGTCAGATTTTTTAATAATATTTTTCAACCCCCACCACCCCTACTCCAATTTGAAAAGGGTTGATAAAATAAAATTGAGATATTCATTTGAAATTTTCTACACGTATGTATTATAACGACATCTGGAACTGGATTATATTTTGAGATAATTCCGTTGAAGGGTTGGGGGTTAAATAGGGGTAAATAGGGGAAAATAAATAAAGCAAGCTGGTAAGACTACAGAAACTTGAAATTCGGTGTATGTACTAGAAGCCAAGGTCTCAGATTATTTATAATATTTTTCAACCCCCACCACCCCTACTTCATTATTAAAAGGGTTGATAAAATAAAATCGAGATATTCATTTGAAATTTGGTACACGTATGAATTATAACGACATCTGGAACTAGATTATACTTTGAGATGATTCCGTTGAAGGGTTGTGGGTTATTTAGGGGTCAATAGGGGGAAATAAGTAAAGCAAGCTAGTATAAGTACAGAAACTTGAAATTCGGTGTATGTACAAGAAGTTAAGGCCTCAGATTTTTTTATAATATTTTTCAACCCCCCACCACCCCTACCCCATTAATGGGGTTGACAAAATAAAGTTGAGATATTCATTTGAAATTTCGTACACGTATGTATTATAACGACGTCTGGAATTAGTTTATATTTTGAGATGATTCCGTTGATGGGTTGGGGGTTAATTTGGGGCAAATAGAGGAATATAAGTAAAACGTTGGTAAGACTACAGAAACTTGAAATTCGGTGTATGTACTAGAAGCCACAGCGTCAGATTTTCTTATAATATTTTTCAACCCAACCACCCCTACTCCAATATGAAAAGGGTTGATAAAATAAAATTAAGATATTCATTTGAAATTTGGTACACGTATGTACTATAACGACGTCTGAAACTAGATCATAATTTGAGATGATGCTGTTGAAGGGTTGGGGGTTAAATAGGGGCAAATAGGGGAAAATAAGTAAAGCAAGCTGGTAAGACTACAGAAATTTGGGATTCGGTGTATATACTAGAAACCAAGGCCTCAGATTTCTTTCTAATATTTTTCAAACTCTACCACCTCCGCTTCATTATTAATGGGATTGATAACATCAAATTGAGATATTCACTTGAAAGTTAGTACACGTATGTATTGTAGTGACATCTGATTGAGATGACTCCATTGAGGTGGTAGGTTGTAAATAGTGGAAAATAAGTACGGTAAACTAGAAACTTCATTTTTACTTCCACATCCACGTAGTGGATTGGAAGTATAGTAATCGCAAAAAAATTTTCAAAAATTTTTATTCGTGAAATAGGTTTAGAATGTCATGAAACGTCGAGATTTTAAATTTGAGCGAAAAAAAAATTTCTGTCTGTCTGTCGGTCTGTCGGTCTGTCGGTCTGTCTGTCGGTCTGTCGGTCTGTCTGTCTGTAACTTTTTTTGTCCGCACGTTTTCTCCGGAACGGTTTGAGATATTGACTTGAAATTTTGTACACGTATATACTATGACAAGATCTGGAACTGGATTGTTTTTTGAGGAAATCCGGTGAAGGGTTGGGGGTTAAATGGGGAAAATAGGGAAAAATAAGTAAAGCAAGCTTGTAAGAGAACAGACACTTGAAATTTGGTGTATGTACTAGAAGTTAAGGCCTAAGATTTTTTTATAATATCTTTCAACCCCCCACCACCCCTACCCCATTAACGGGGTTGATAAAATAAAGTTGAAATTTTCATTTGAAATTTCGTACACGTATGTATTATAACGACGTCTGAAATTAGATTATATTTTGAGATGATTCTGTTGAAGGGTTGGGGGTTAATTTGGGGTAAATAGGGGAATATAAGTAAAACAAGCTGGTAAGAGTACAGAAACTTGAAATTCGGTATACGTACTAGAAGCCAAGGCATCAGATTTTTTTATAATATTTTTCAACCCCTACCTACTCCAATATGAAAAGGGTTGATTGAATAAAATTGAGATATTCATTTGAAGTTTGGTACACGTATGTATTATGACGACATCTGGAACTAGATTATAATTTGAGATGAATCCGTTGAAGGGTTGGGGGTTAAATAGGGGTAAATAGGGGAAAATAAGTAAAGCAAGCTGGTAAGACCACAGAAACTTGAAATTCGGTGTATGTACTAGAAGCCAAAGCGTCAGATTTTTTTGTAATATTTTTCAACCCCCACCACTACTCCAATATGAAACGGGTTGATTAAATAAAATTGAGATATTCATTTGAAATTTGGTACACGTATGTATTATAACGACATCTGGAACTAGATTATAATTTGAGATGATTCCGTTGAAGGGTTGGGGGTTAAATAGAGGTAAATAGTGGAAAATAAGTAAAGCAAGCTGGTAAGACTACAGAAACTTTAAATTCGGTGTATATACTAGAAGCCAAGGTCTCAGATTATTTATAATATTTTTCAACACCCACCACCCCTACTTCATTATTACAAGGGTTGATAAAATAAAATTGAGATATTCATTTGAAATTTGGTACGCGTATGAATTATAACGACATCTGGAACTAGATTTTTCTTTGAGATGATTCATTTGAAGGGTTCGGGGTTATTTAGGGGTAAATAGGGGGAAATAAGTAAAGCAAGCAGGTATGAGTACAGAAACTTGAAATTCAGTGTATGTACAAGAGGCAAAGGCCCCAGATTTTTTGATAATTTATTTCAGCCCCCCACCACCCCTACTCCATTATTCAAGAGGTTGATAAAATAAAATTGAGATATTCACATGAAATTTAGTACGCATATGTATCATAACGACATCTGGAACTAGATTATATTTTGAGATGATTCCGTTGAAGGGTTGGGGGTTAAATAAGGGTAAATAGGGGAAAATAAGTAAAGCAAGCTGGTAAGACTACAGAAACTTGAAATTCGGTGTATGTCCTAGAAGCCAAGACCTCAAATTTTTTAACAATATTTTTCAACCCTTCCACTACCCTTACTACATTATTGAAGGGGTTGATAAAATAAAATTGAGATATTCACTTGTAATTTGGTAGACGCATATATTATAACGACATCTGGAACTAGATTATATTTTGGGATGATTCCGTAGAAGGGTTAGGGTTAATAGGAGTGACTAGGGGAAAATAAGTAAATCAAGGTGATAAGAGTACAGAAATTTGGGATTCGGTGTATATACTAGAAACCAAGGCCTCAGATTTCTTTCTAATATTTTTCAAACTCCACCACCTCCGCTTCATTATTAATGGGATTGATAACATCAAATTGAGATATTCACTTGAGATTAGTACACGTATGTATTGTAGTGACATCTGATTGAGATGCCTCCATTGAAGGGGTGGGAGGTGAATAGTAGAAGAAAAGTAGGGTGAACTAAAAACTTCATTTTTAACGTATATGGTAGAAACCAACTCCTCCAACTTTTCTATGACATCTGCCCCAAATATTATTAAAATTCTATGACCAATAATTTCCACATACTAGAGTGCAAATATCGTCAAAATGTTTCCTTTAAAACGACTTGGATGAAGAATCTGGATGTGGAAGTAGTGATTCCTTAGGCAGCGGTTTTTTTTACTTATTTGGCAATATTTTAATAAATCGCTGATGTAGGCTTTTTAACTAAAAATTTGTAGGTGTTTAGAAAAAAAATAATTCTTTTTTAAAAAACGGTTATCAATTTTTTTTAAAGGAAGTTAATCGAAACTTATTACCTAATACCGATATTGCTGTCAATTATAAATATATTTGAGGCCACTTGAGAAAATTTCGTAAAATCGACCGTTTTTGGACAAATCAAATCATATCAAATTTATTTACCAATAGCTATTACATTTCATTTACTTAACTTTAGTCTAGCAAATTGTGTAATTTAGTATTATGGCATGTTTGTGGCACCTAGATATGAAACCAATTGTATGTGCCGCTTTAGAGGTATCTTTATCACTTAAATAACTATGCTTATTGCACAATAACCAAATATAGTTATATAAGCTACAGAGGGAGGAGATAGATTGAAAAGTGAAGAAATAAAAGAGAAAAAAAGTGAAAAAGAATAGGACATATATCTACTTATTAGCTAAAAATTTAAACTATTAACTAAAATCAAAAATATATGAAAATGAATTTTTAAGAATTTGATATGTTCAATCATCATACGGCGTGTGGCGGTTGTCAGGCATTATATAGTGTTCATAAAGAGTTAGTTTTGGGTGAAAAATTGGTTACTTCGGTGTATAAAATTATTTCGATTTTTTAGTAGCTCTATCTCAAAAGGGATTAAGTTATATAGTTTGGAATCCAGGTAATTTAGATATTTTTGATGCATGTTCCTGTACAGTGGGGTATTACAATATCTTTGGTATTCTTTTTTCTGGTTTCATATTGATGTGTACAGTATATTAATTTTTAGTTTTTAATTTTTTTGAATAAAGGTGTGGGCCGATAGAAAGTGTAAAGTCCTAACTTTGCGAATTTCGCCAGAGTATAGGAGTTCCGTCGGGTGTTTTCTGATTTTTATATACATTATTTTTAAAATACAGTTTTGTATCCTATTTAGTGGTATTAAGGAGCTACTATATAGACCACCCCAGACCACTATTATAGCATAGCGTAATAGTGACTCGACTAAGCTTTTGTATATCGTAAGTAATAATTTTTAGTTCAGTATTTCTCTAAATATATAGAATTTATATAAAAGACATCTGATTCTCTTAGTTGTGCTATATGAACATTCCATATTAGGTGTTGGTCGATTATTACTCCTATATACTTTACGTGAGACGCTTCTTCGATCTTTTTGTTTAGGTTACCTATTGTAATAATGTTAAAGATTGGTAGATTTACGTTCGTTATAGAGAAGGCAACATATTTTGTTTTTAATGTTTAGGGCTAATTTCACAGTGTAAAGACAGTTTACAACTTGCATTCCTCTTTTAACCAGATACTTTGTTAAATTACAAGTGTTGTTAGTAAATAGTAGGACAGTGTCATCTGCATATAATATAACTTTACCATCAATTTGAAGTTTGGTTAAAGAGTTATTATACAAATCAAATAATATGGGACCTAGGACTGTTCCTTGCGGAATTCAGATTTTAATAAATAGGGATTCACTGAAGGTACTTCTAATTTTTACATATTGTGTTTTTAGCTCAGATCTGTTTCTTGTAAGCACGTTACCTTAAGAATGAAAAATCCGATTTCATTGAAGATTTGAAGTAAATTTGCTAAAGGAAGAACCCTATTGTTTTTAACAAAATTGATCAATAAACAAAACAAAAACAGTATTAATTATTTAAAAAGAAGAAATTGTTGTGTTTTATGACAAGAACTGTCTAAAACTAATACTATTTACAAAAAAAAACTGCGAAGAGTATTCTATAAAATACACAACAATTATATAAAATGTGCAGTGAATCGACGAAGAGTACAATAGTTAGCTTGTTTTATTCACCCTTGTGAGCATCTCGTTGACCTGTTAGTCGAAATATAACGGTTAGTAATATTTCTGAACCAGGTATGTACTTTTGAGAGTTTCTTACTTTCATAGTTTATAGTTTAAAAAAAAAATCGCGTTAAAATCGAGTAATAAACACATTTCTTATAACCTCGTCCTCAGGACGGTTTGAACTAAATTAAAAATTATGGGAAATTTTGCACAGAAGTAGGTCTTTGCCTGTACAAAAGTGCAAAAAGGAGTTCTCAAGGCTACCTTGGTAGTAACATAAAAAATGGCGTCAAGCTCTAAAATATAATTTTTGGAAATATATTTTAAAAAACACAAAATACAAAAGAAACGTAGAAGTGAAAATTGAGGAGCTCAAAATTCTACGTAAAGAAAACAAAATTTCGCATGCTTATGTAATTGAACTTTAAAAACACTCAAAATACAAAAAAAGTAGAATTCAAAATTAAAGAACAGAGTTCTACATAAAAAATGTACCTGCAAAAAATTTCTAAAATTTGCATACAGGGTGCTAAATATTTGCAAATATTGCAACCACAACTTCTCAGCTGGCTGCTGAGGAAGCTATGAAAGCGTAGCAACCAGTTAGCTCAGGGCTGGTCGAAGGTCACTAGGTGGCGAGAAGAGTTATATATTTTTGATTCTTAAAAATTATTTGCTTGTCAAATTTACCAAACAAAACTTTGATAAACTATAAAAATTTGGACGCCAGCGTATTCAGTAAATAACACTCTTGCAAACTTTATCAGGGGGAGAAAACAATCAAAATCAAATATAAAACAAATAATATATTAACAGTATAAAAGATTGAAAATTTTACAATACTTTACAAATGACTACAAATATGGTGAAATTTGAATTAATTAACAGACAAAAAATTTAGTTATAAAAAAATTAAATTTGAAGATTAACAAAAAAATTACAAAAAGAAACGATCAACTGGTTTACAAGTTATCTTCTGACCAAAAGTTGAATTTTGCACATAAATTTGACTACTTAGCTTAGCGGAGACGTGGAATCCCGACGAGGTCTGTTCCTGAAGATGGCCGCGGGTATCCGGGAAGGAGGACGTAATATTAGGGTCCTGACAACCCTGATTTCCAGGAGACGCTGCGTCGGATACAATACTTTTAGGATAACTCCAAATATTCAAGGTATGCCTTGTGCCTTGCTTCAATGGTGGTTTGGTCCAGGATTTTACATGAAAAAGGGGAATGTAAAGAACCAGTTGATAATATAAAAAATTTAAAATGGTGAGAAAAAAGAGATACAAGAAAACTACAAAAAAACTATGGTGACGAAGGTCACTGCAAAACCAAACTATTAGCAATTTAATAAAAAACGTGAGTATTGATAAAATTTTACTTTACTCTACTACTGAAAATATATGAATAAACTACTGATTAATATAATATATGAAATTAATAAATAAGAAAACTCTACTCTCATGAAATTTTAGCCGTTTACAAAATGGCTGACTGGTTATGACCAAACATTTGACTGAAGGTAACAAAATTTAGTTAGAATTAGAGAGAAAATATCTGAATTACTATCTGAAAAAAACTAATACTGTAACAAATATAGCAAACAAAATTATGGGTTTAATCTCCCAAAAAATAAACTAATAAAAAATGATCTCTTAACCTCTTGTATTAATACGAGGTGAACTAAATGCGACATTAGATTTCGACTTTTAATGAGATAAGATTGTCTACACACGATTAAGAAACAAAGATTCTAATTTATCCTTTGATTAATTTCCGAGTTTAATCCTCGTACACAATAATCTAAGTAATGGCAAAACACCACGGCATTGTGTCTCAAGCGACCACAAAATACAAAATTGCCACGACAATTAATGAGTTAACATGTGTCCAATGGACGCCGACATCACACAAACAGGTGTGTTAATAAAAATTTATTATTACACGGAATATCCTTTAATTCCCGAAAATAACTATACAGCAACGTTAACTCAATAATATCACATCATTTAATAATCAAATATATTCAAAATATCAAAGGATTGAAGAAATGAACGTGAAAATTCGTTAAAGAACAAGTAACAGTCTTCACTCACCTAGGTCGAAATCGAAGTGACCAAGTAGCATGGATATTTCAAAAAATGATGCTTCTACCGCGTATGCGCACTTGTTGACTTCCGGTCGTTATTTCCGCGGGTAATTCAAATTTATTTAGCACGGGTGCTTAAACGAAAAAAATATTATTACGTTACGATATGTGAATAAATACAAGGTATCACAAAGTACCTTTACTTGTAAGAAGAGCACTAAATTGGGTACCATAAAGGCACTAAACGTAATTCGATCTCATAACCTTCTTTTGGAACACTAAAGAAACCCTCATGCAAACTTCTGCACTTTTTCTCACTTGCACCACATAATATCAACGCATTGAAATTTATTATTTGCTGTTCTTCTCTTGTGTTTCAAGACATAAGATTGCACTGCACGCATAATGATGCGAGTAGAATACTATACTTTGTGCACGACTGTTATATATTTATTATTTATTTCATTCATTTTCATTTGATTTCTCCAATTTAAGAAATATCCATACGCCATCATATATAATTTTCTCGATATTTCGGGCAACAAGTTTAATGAGGCGATTTTTGTAGCTTCCCTTACCTCTGGCGGTGTCAAAGGAATCTCGTTTGCATCGTCAGTATCCATTTGTTTAATGATATTGCCCTTTTTGAGTAATATGTAAAATTATATAAATATTTGACATTTAATAGGCACAATTTTTGACGTTTCAAATTAATAACCAAATTACACTTTGACTAATTCGATAAGATTGTGTTTTGTAATAGGGCGCAAGCATTGTATGACTAACATAACCACAAATATTACATATCACGGCACGTCAATATCCCTCATAATTACATGTTTTTGGTGCCAGAGAACCTTGAAAAAATAGCAACTGACAATTTGGCCGTTGTCTGCGAACGGGTTTTATTGCAAAATTTTTAAGCACTTTCGAATTAATACACGTCTCTTTCCTACTTCAGACGATTGATGATATGATAATACTCGGAGAATGATGGGAAAACTGATAAATGATATTTTCATTGTTGCAGGTGGCATAAATTTTGTTTTGCTTTGAAAATAAAACCTGAAATTTTGAATATTTACAGGTATGGCTCTGCTTATATTCAATAAATATAAATATATTGTGCTGAATTTATTCATAGATTCAGGTAACACTTTTATCATAAATTAATTGCAAGTAATTGTAGTCAATTATTAAATACTTACAAGACCGTAAATTTGAAAAAAAATTCGGAATTTATTACTTCATTTTCATTATTCAGTGTGTACAGTATATAAGGACAAAATTTCGTTTAAGTGCTTAGGTATAGTTCAATTTAATTTTATTAAAACAACCACTTCGTTAGAAATGTATAAACAAATAACATTTGGAAAATATTGAGAATAATAATCGGAATATAGTTATCACTTAATGAAACATATTCTTTATAGGATCTTGCAAACAGCTGAAAAAAAACTATAAAGAATATGTTTCATTACTATAAGCAAACAAATAATATATATAGCTATCACTATCATTACAAAGAAAACCTGATAAGTTTTGGTCAGAGAAATATACATGGTGTTCATCCGACAGCAAAAATTCAATGGAAGTATAGCAGTGGTTAAAAAACTTCCTTTTTTTAAATATAGGTTTAGAACGTGAAAATTTTAAATTTTAGCAAAAACAATTTCTATCTATTTGGTATTTTGTAGAGGGCAAAAATTTGCAAATTTATAATTTTTTTTTATTTCCAAAAGTTTTTGGAGTAGACTCAGAATGTAATGAAACGCCGAAATTTTAAATTTGAGCGAAAAAAAAATTCCGTCAATTCTATAGTAGTTACTGGTAATTTCAATTTTTTTTAAAGATTTAGAATGCCACGAAACGTAAAAATTTTAAATATAACCAATAAATTTTTTCCATCTACTCTAGTGGTAAAATATTTTTCAAAAATGTTGGTAAAAGAAATTTTCAAAATTTCGTTTTTGAAATAGCCTTAAAATGTCATGAAACGTGTAAATTTTAAATTTGAGCAAAAGAGAAATTTTCCATTATTTATTCCCCTTGTATATTTTCCAGTGAAAGTTTAACCATTTCTTCGTCGACAGTAGCGTTAGCTATCTACCAAATTTGACTGTTCTGCACTAACAGACAGACAGACAGGTAGACGGACGAAATTGAAAAACCTGCATGATCTGAAACGTCAAAATACGAAAAAATCTCGGAGGGTGATTTTTTCTCTAATACAAACCTTTCCTTCGGTATGCGAAGAAAGTAAAAATGGAACTGTGAACACAGACAATAGCACTGAGTGCTAAGTCTGGTTAGTCTGTTACTGGATGCCGGAGGCTACTGTAGAAACGAGCTAGTGGTATGACGAGATGCACGCGGCGCGTTTCCACTGAGGAGAAGATGCGGTGCATCTTGATTCGGATGGAATGTCAGTTTTTATTTTTAGTGTAGTTTGGAGAGCATAAGGAATCATTTGATGAAGGTTTCATCCATTCTAATATCACTAGGCGATAAAGGGGGAAATTTCACATCAAAAACGTATACGAGGTGATTTACCTTAAGAATTGAATTAACTTTCTTTATTTTACGAAAATAAAACAAAAATTTTTCTTTGCCCCAAAATTCGTGAAACTAGTGGTAAAATAAACGTTAATAGCTTTTATTACAAAAATTATTTGGCATACCTATCCATCGGATCTTTTTATACATTACTTTACGAGTAATATGTAAGAGTTTTAGATTTTTATTATAAGAATTGTAGGAATAGTAGAGCTTTTACCGATTTCATCCGAAAGCTCTTTATGTGCCGACTTCATATATGTACTATTCCTACATACATTCATTTTTATATTTGAAAATATGATAATCCAATAGCGACATGTTTGTCGTTCCATTTAAGCTTTGTTGAGCTCAATTTCGTTAATTGGTTCAAAAGTTACAACAAACTTAGTGTAGCGCGTCCGTGACCGCGCACGCTTCGTGAGCCGTACTTATGTGTCGCCACGTTCCATTCTCGTACGTTAAAAAAAATCTGGAGCTTACATTTTTGATCGTACAAAAAAATTTCATAAACGTCCTTGATGTGAAATTTCCCCCTCTATCGCTTAGTGCTATTAGATTTTTTATACATTTTTTTCTATTTTTAGAGTTTTGGCCAAAAACCGAATTTCGGCCAATATTTTCGATTTTTTAGGGGGCGCCGGCACATTACAGCTGTAAACTTTTTTTCATCGTATTCTACACTAACAGAACTACTTTTTATGAAAAATTCAGACATGTAAAATTTAGTGACCGGTTTTTATCAATTTCTGTCTATGACAACTGGGCTACATGTCCTTGTAAAGTTATCCAACCCTTTTTTTTAACAACTGATAAGGGTGTGATCAATATTCTGCAACGCCCCAAATGTTGGTTCTTGATAAATTCGAGGTCTGTTTTAGTTGTTTAATAAGATTATATCAAGAGCTGATGGGGTACTGTAACTAATTGATATCGTTTTCTTTTACCAACGAAAAATGAGTTACACCTCTTACAATTTGGGACTTTGCTGTAAGGAGAAAAGTTGATTACTTCAATTAATACTACACATTTCTTATGGGCTCAGCAATGCCGTGATGAGGAAATTTTGTTTTATGTTTCGCACACGGTGGCCTTGAGAATTTCTTTAAGTACTTTTTTAGCACTAAAAACTTACAACTAAATTCAAAAGTTTTCATAAAAATTCTTTTCCCCCAGCTTTTGCCTCTATTATTTCTCTGCATACTGGGCTATTACAGGTACGTTTTCATTCCACGTGGATAAGACTGTATAAGAGTCATAATCTTACTGTAGCGATCCCAAACTTATAATTCATTATATACAGTCCCTTGACGGGGACGCCGCTCTAACAATTAAGTTAATGATCGTAACTGATACCTACAAAATAATCTCTGGTTATACAGAATTAGCCTGGGCATTAGATATGAATTTATAGAGGTTCAATTTCCTTATGGTATCAATTTACCAGTCGGTTCATATTTGGGTTATATCCAGCCATTTACATGAGTTTCGATTAAAATTTCAGATAAGATTATAGAGTGATTTTCCCGGTACTGACTTATTTCTTAGATATCTGAAAATTGGCCACATCATACTTAATCTCCCTTTGATCTTGCGATTAACCGTTGAATCCATATTATTCAAATAATCATTTTAGTTAAAACTTTTCTTTAAACATATGACCCATGCGTATTTCCTGTTGTCTAGATAATATATTTGTAATCTTTTAGCAAGGAATTTGTAAAATTAATGCTGTTAGCCCTAATTGTGATAGTATTTAGGTATAAGTTTAAATATTCAAAATCATAATGAAAAAAATTGGTAAAGGTATTTACACAGAACTTCCCTCGTTATTTGTGCATGGTGGTCACTCTAAAAAATTATTAATTACGAAATGACATTGAGAATAATAATCGGAATATAGTTATTGCTATTATTACAAAAAAACCTGATAACTTTTGGTCAAAAAAATATACAGAGTGCTCATCCAACAGCAAATGTTCAGTACTATAATAGGTGCCAAATATGGAAGGCTTGCGCAAATACCTTTACAAATGTCCACCATGATTGAATTATTTCTTGGAATGCCATTATTCAATAAAAGTATAATAGGTGCATATGCCAAATATTATTGCCATCTGTCACATTTTCAAACCCACATTCACGTAATGTAACGAGGTAAATTTTCCGTTGCCAAAAATGCAGTTTAAATTAATAATATACTTCGTTATTTGCTCCGCTTACATTCGAACACATGCATTGTAAATTATTATGATAGATTTCTCCCAAATTTAGCTAGCTGAAACCGCGAAACAGATTTCTACTTTAAATAGGTAATTTGATAAACCTGGCAGTGAGGGCTGTCCATAATATTAACATTAATTACAAGATTTGATACTGAGGGCGTTGGTAAGTCAGCTGCGTAAATTAGTTTCATGAGAGCACATTTGAAATCACTTCTGTCCGATCCGTCAAACAACCCAGTCGGGTACTATTCCGTATATTCACAACACGTAAGTACACCGTTTTATCATCGCCGCTGGTTTCTTGTCGACCTTTTTATATTAACAGCGATAAGAATAATTCACTGAAATGTGTGTTTTAAAGCAATAATTTGAAACCGATTCCGTTTAAATGTATCAGAATATAATTATTATTTTCCGTCTTTGCCGAAATTAAATGAATTTAAATTATTACAATAGTAAGAGAGTCCAAGTTAGGACCTGTCAACTTCTCCGATTTTATCCAAATAGCTATGTTCGCAAGAATTTCCAAATGGGAAAAAGAACATAGATGATATTTCGAGAGAAAACTGTGTACCGTTTACCGTTTATATTATTTTAATCCAGACCATTTGTGATGGTACTGCGATAAAATAATATGTTATTCTACCAAATGGTTAGAAGTTTTAATTACCGTATATTTAATTTTAGCTAGGTCGTAGCAAAATAAAATCTGTATTTGCAAAAATTATTTTTGTGAAATTTATTGTAGTGTTATTGTTAATTTACCGTTTATTTTGTTCCCAGTATTTCGTATTGATACGAAATGGAACAAAATTCCTTACTTTGAAATAATTTATAGAAATTTATTATAGTCCGGGAATTGAGAATAAAATCTAGGCTACCGTAAATTAACTAACATTATATTCTGATACATAGACATTTTCGCATAAAATCCGACAAGATACCACGTGGCCGAACCGAAATGCATTTAATGGAGGCACCCAGCAGTGGGGTTTGAGGCGCTTGGCAAACACCGCATCAAATGTTGATGAAATTTCAACATTTTCGAACCGAACCGAAATACCACCGTTCTGCTTATTGCTGTCTGTCCGCCTAGGCAGAATAGTGAGACTTAAGTTACACACCGCACCGAATCCGAAAACCGTTTTATTTATTTGGTATCAGTTTTATTTCATTTTGCCGAGTTCTTCACACCCACGCTCTAATGCATCATGTAGGCATGATTATTGCTGTAGATAACCGCTTGCTTTTGCCTGATATTTGCACGCTGTCCGATCTTTTTTTAATTACTTACTTGTGTAGTTTTTTCCGTTTACTGTTTTTTTATGTACCACTTTACTACTGTTGTTTTTCACCGCTTTCACCGCCTGCTTGCCCGTACGTCACAAAATGACGCCCAACCTAATTCAAATTAAATTAAAATGACATGTCTTAAGTTTTTTTAAATTTTATATATAAGAAACTCCGTATTTTGGTACCTAACCGTTTTTTTATTGTTTTGTAAAAATTTCATTGTATGTTAATAAACTTTGTTATTTATCGACATCCGCCTTTTACTATTGAATGTAAGTGAAAGTCTAATCTGCCGTCCAGACCCCTGGACATACTGTAGCTATCCCAGCCCTACTGCAACAGGCTGCGTTTAGGAGGCTAATGTGGGACCTTTGCTCCACGTAAAAATTGCAAAGGGGGCGCTCGAGATTACCGAATTTCACCTAAATACAGCTCAGCGCCAAAGTGACGCTTCCACTTGCCTATGCGCTAGGCAACTGGAAGACAGCACGTCACAAATGGAGTGGAAGTATAGTGGTGGTTAAAAAATATAATTTTTTTTGAAATTTTTCAAAAATGTTGGTGATAAAAATTTTCAATTTTTTTTTTCTGAAATAGGTTTAGAGTGTCATGAAACGTGAAAATTTTAAATTTGAGCAAAACTAAATTTTTGTCATCTATTCTACTGTTCAATTTTTTTCCAACATGGTGAAAGCATGTTGCAAATTTTTTTTCCGAAATAGGTTTGGAATGTCATGAAACGTGGAAATTTTAAATTTGAGCATAAGAAAATATTTCGTCTAAACTATAGTAGTGATAAATAGATTACCTAAACATGTTTAAAAATGAATTATTATTTGTTTTCTTATAATTGTATTGAAACATTCTTTATAGGATTTTGCAAACAGCAGAAAAAATAACTATCTATAATAACTAAAAGAAAAACTTTGTGTAGAAATATTAATGAAATATTTGCATTCTTTCGATAACCTGAATTCTGGTTATGCTAGCAAATTAAAATCCTAAAATGAATTTGTCTAATTTCTTATTTGACAATTCTCATTCTAACACTAGCATCCACACAGTCCCCTACGGCCATGCAGATTAAACTAGTATCCACATAACCCCCTACGATTATGAAGATTCAGTTAAAAATGAGAACAAAGACCTAAAATGAATTTATTTATCTACCTTGTCTTAAAAAAAAAAAAAAAAAAAAAAAAAATTCATTCTAATGGATTACATTTTCATGAAATCTATCATTCTGTTTCCTGGAAATGCTTAGCCTTTGAAACGTTTTTCGCCCTTATTCTGGAGCTCATCAGAAAGACATAAAGCCATTCATTTGCTGTTTGCAAAATCCTATAAAGAATGTTTCAATACCTAAACATGTTTTCAAAATTTTTTAAGAATTTTTCAAAAACATTTTTAAATTTGTTTGAATAATTTTAGAATGCCATGGAAACGTGGAAATTTTAAATCTGAACAAGGAAAAAAAAATTCCATTTAATTTAGTGGCAAGTAAAATTTTTTCAAAAATTTTTAAAAATATTTCTATTTTTGTTTTAAATAGGTTTAGAACGCTATGAAACGTGGAAATTTTAAATTTGGAGAAAGAAAAAATAGTTCCATTTTAGTGGTAAAAAAATTTCAAAAATTTTTTTTCTTTTAAATAGGTTTAGAATGCCATGAAACGTGGAAATTTTAAATTTGAGCAAAAAAATTTTTTTTCACTATTTTCTCCGTTTTTCCGTATACCCCACCCCGTATATTTTCCAGTGAAAGTTTAACCATTTCTTCGCTGACAGTAGGCTCAACTACATACCAAATTTGACTGCTCTCCGTCAAGTAGTTTTTTTAGTTAATGCACCAACAGACAGACAGACAGACTGACGGAATTGAAAAAACTAAATTTTCGTAATCTACGTGATCTGAAACGTCAGAATTCGAAATAATCTCGGAGGGTGATTTTTTCTCGAATACAATACTTCCCTTCGGTATCCGAGGGAAGTAATAATTCGCATAGTACGGGTAAAGTTTACGCTGACTTATGTCATGGCCGCTAAAACGCCTGAACTAAGATTTTATTTGATGCATAAGAAATGCCAGTAGTTCTCAAACAGTTCTCTCCTGTAACAGCAATGTTGTCGCTACATAATTATAAAAAATGGGAAATATGTTATTATAAAATGTTAAGATTATTAATTTAGTAATTTCATCATTTTAGTGAAATTCTTATTATACAGTGTCCGCCATAAAGTTGGCTACATATGGGAAAACATTGTATTATTGACATTTCTAAAAAACTCTATTCGGGTTTGTTTATGCATGTCCGACAACAAAAAATTACATTTTGACACATGTCATGTGATCACCGGTTTGGCAGGGTTGTAAAAAATAGTTGACGGTGGTACCGAAAAATGGGTCAAATTATTAAGATATCGAAAAATTTTATTAAAAAAAGTGCATAAAATACAAGAACCCCATATATCAATGAAGTGGATACGAGGAAAATAAAAAAGTGCAAATTGTACCCCTACCATTAATTACTATATGAAAAATCATACATTCTTGTGTCTATTTCACAAATATTTGATTAGTTTCGACAAAAACTTATGTATTTTAGTTGAATCAAGGTATTTGCACGTAAAAAAAGAAATGGACCCCCAATATAGTATTTTGTAGAAATCTCAATAATACAAATTTTTTCCATATGTAGCCAACTTTATGGCGGACACTGTAGGTATATAGACTCGGGCACAAATGAAACTGATAACAAAAAATGAATTGCCCAATTCAATCAATAACAATGAGTTATTATCAAAGACTAGACAGTCCAGCAAGAACCACGGGCAGGTATGGGCATTTCCTACCAGGAAAGGATAGTATAGTACTATTAGTAGGGCAAATGATGTTAGTGAAAATAAAATATTTCATATAATAGCAAAAAAAATCTGAAATCTCTATGAGAAAAACGAAAATAAATTATTTTTCTTTTAGCGGTAATAAATAAAAATTCTGGTTGGCAAAATAAATATTTAAAAAATTAACAATAATTTTAAAACAAATAAATTAAAACAATTCTGAAACAACAACGCATTGACACGTTTTCATAAACACTAAAGCACTTGATCAATTTACGACACATGTTCATAAACAATACAACACTATACTTGAACAATTTATCTACCCGACGCACGTTTCAACGTTCGTGTATTAATGTATAACGTAAGAAAGTCGATTTTATTAGAGATAAACACGCGCTAGTAGTAATAAAAGATACGTTACGGGAAAATAAAGTTTTAATAAAACTCGCGGCGCATAAAAATTTTGCAAGGATTTTATTATTAACTTTTAATAGAACTTAATCAAATGAAAAAAAATAGAGGTGAGGATCGAACTCGCAACCACTCTATTTATGTTTATTGCTGCTGGAGTACCTTGCCGATTGAGCTGCGCGATCCTATATTCATTTTCTTCTAAAACATAAAACACGTACGTACGAGAAAATTGTAAGACTTAGTGATTTGACATTGTTCGTTTGAGGGATGAATATCCACTATTTACCACTAGAAATAAATTAAATATATCATATAAAGACGTTCTTCATATTTAGAGTGGTGTTAGTTCACAGAAATAAATAATATTCGTCATCAAATCACACAGTTTGAGAATCGCTGAGCTTATGACTATGTTTCTCACTCCTCAGTGTACATTTCAAATTTCCGTCTCAGAGGAAGTGGGAAAGAATCTTGGTAGACATCATTGACAATGTCTTTAGGCTATTGCTTTAAGTTTGTGTGCAAGAGATAGTGAAAACATATGCGCAATATTAATTCATACATCAGTCATTTTAAACTAGACCCGACTTTAGAAGAGTTAATTTTAAACCAATCACTGCCATGGCATGGCTTCAATTAAATGAAATGACCAACTAAAAATATTGACTTGAGATTTGTAACTGATGTGTCTGCGACAGATACTCGTAATTTAAAAAGAAATATTATTGCAATTGAATCTGCTTTTCCAGAAATGAAAAAAAAAATTATATGTATTAATGGAAAAACCAATCCGAAAGGAAAAAATTATTAATTGTACAGATAGTACAGGCAATGAAGGCAAAATGTTGTAAAAACCTCGCAAAAATTAATAAAAGAATCATCTCTGGGATCTAAGTAGTTAATAACCTGTAGAATGGTATGATCCATTCTTTGCACTTCCAAGTTCCGGGAAAATTCAAAAAAACTCGGAAAAACTATTTGATTTTCGTTTTTTTTTGCTCTAACGGCTAAAATAATGAAAATACAGAAAAAAATTTTCAACAAAATTTGCAGTTCGTCTCTTTCTCTACAAAATAGGTCTTTACCAATTTTTGTCTTACTTAAGCCGTTTAGGAGATAAATCCAGTTTTCCACCTATAGTTTTGAGCCGCTTCGAAATGCGCGGAAAATGAGAATTCTCTCGGAGTTTCGTATGACCGGACATATCGATCGATAATTATTACTATTCAGAGCCGCTAAAAAAATGAAAGCCACGTAAAACGTAGAGAAGCGTCTCGCTTTAATGTGGAACTTATCACAAAATTCATGCAAATTTGTATCATAGAGAAAAAAGTGTTAGAAGATGGCTTAGTAAACTTTATACAGTTGATTTATTCACATCTTTCAGTTTTATGCATCCTGCCTATTTCTCTCGTAACAATGAGTGCTTTTTCACTGCATGGATGCGATTCCACGCACTTTAATCTATATTTCGTGAAAGTTTCATTGAAGAATGTTAAGATACAAATAAGTTGTATATGTTTTAGTGTATAATTGTGCATTTTCTGAACGAACGTGTATGAATAATGTAGAGAAATTCAAAAGCACTGCGCGCATTTAAAAAACTCTAAAGTCATTCGAAAGAATATGTTTTATTGTACTTATAATCCAAAAATTAAGACTGCTATTATTATTACTTAAGATATAGCGAATTGAACTCCAAAATTTGGAGGTGATTGATCGATGAGAAATATACCCTCTACTTTGATCGCAAGGCATATTTTTCCTATAAAAGTAATTGCAATAAAATGTTAATGGGATTTATATATCATTATATAAAAATATGTAAGCAAAATGAATTATCATTCTAACGACTCCCGGCAAAGATATGAATAAATCTGTGGATCAACTGTACAAAGTTCACTTAGCCATTTTCTGACACTTTCTCTCCTAGGTAAAATTTTTTATGAATTTTGTGATTAGTTCCCCATTAGAACTGAGACTTTTCTCTACATTTTATGCTATTTTCATTTTTTTTTTAGGGGCTCTGAATAGTAAGAATTATGGATCGATGAGCCCGGTCGTACGAAACTCTTGGAGAATTTTCACTTTTCGCGTATTTCGAGGCGGCTTAAAACTATAAGTGGAAAACCCGACTTATCTTCTAAACGGCTTAAGTTAGACAAAAATTTGTAAAGACCTTTTTTGTAGAGAATAAGACGAGCCACAACTTTTGTTGGAAACTTCTTTCTCTATTTTCATTACTTTGGCCGCTAGAGCAAAAAAAAAAGAAAATCAAACAGTTTTTCCAATTTTTTTTTTATTTTCCCGGAACTTGGAAGTGCAAAGAATGCATCATATCATTCTCCAGGGTATCACCTACTTAAATCCCAGAGATGATCCTTTTATTAATTTTTGTTACCCTAAATTGGTAATTTGCCTGTACTAAGATACTTATATGTAAACCTAACAATATTAAATTCAATTACAAATTTATTAATCCGTTAACTAAACTCACAAATTGATGCATTAATAGAAATAGCGCCGATCATGCAAAATCAGTCAAATTTGAAGTTTTCTGCTTCAAAGTTTATTTATGTAGTGAACTAGATACAATCAAATGTGACGCTGAATGCTAATCGATGGATCTGCAAAGAAAAGTTAGTGAAGGCAGTGCCACAATTCACCCTGAAGTAGGTGAAACGTTAAGATTATATGTTTTACACTGATGTTGGAAATAAATCGAATTTTTAAAGACACTACCACACGCTCGATGGGTTTTCTCAAAAACCCGCGAGAGGAGAGCTGGAACCTACTCATAGTTGGAGTTGGAGTTTGTGGGAGTGCAGTCACAAAGAGTGACGGCAGCACCTAGACCTCATTGGAACTCTTGTACATCCTCTCGAGGGATGCAAGATTCCAACTAGGCCTCCAACCATCCTAATCTTGTGAAGAAGGTGGTGACGCTGCCTAGGGAAATATCCCTCAAGACGGACAAAGTAGGCCAATGTTCTCCCAAAATGGATTCTCTGCCGGGCACTCACAGAGTACATGTTGGACAGTCTCGTCTTCTTGTTCACAAGCCCTGCATAGGGGTGTGTCGTTTAGCTTCATGTTATAAAGGTGCTTTCTCAGCTGGCAATTACCAGCAAGAATTCCTGTCGCGAAGTGCAGGTTCTTCCTGGACATCGCCAGGTAGGTCATCGTTGTATCCTTGTCGGGGTATCTAAGCAGATCCCTGGCCAGCTAACAACTGTGGGTTTCATCCCACAGATTTTTTAATTTTCTGTGGCTGTTTGCTTTAATCATTAGCATTATTGCTGATGTCGGTAGTATGTTAGAAGGGCCAGGTCCAAGTATACTTAGACTGGTTGCCTTCTTAGCCAAACTGTCAGCTTTCCTGTTGCCTCTGTACTGTGCATGTCCTTTGACCCAGCATGTAATGACAATTTTCATGCTGGAGGCGTCCACAAGTGCTTGATGGCATTCCCATACTGACCCTGTTGTTGTTTTGTGTCTCTAGGGCCAGTAGCGATTGTCTACCATCAGTGTATATTCTGATTGTTTTTCCCGTTATTTGTCTACGGGAAATTTCTTTTGGGCCATAGTTATTCCCGCCAGTTCTGTTTGTATTATACTAGCTTGTTTGTCCATAGCCCATTTGATTTGAATTTGCAGATTCCTGGAGTATACACCACAACCTGTTCCTTCTTTCTATTTCGATCCATCTGTGAAGATGTTTAGTGTTCTTTCACTGATAGTCACATTGCTACTGTTGCTGCGTATTGCATAGGGTCTATCTAAGATGAACTGTGGAGAAATACCATCTGCGCGTACCTGCAGAAATGGCATCTGTTTGATTGCCTCATTCCACTGTCGGTACCTGGTTGCTCCATGTCCTATGTTTGGCTGTATACCAATGGATTTGAGGCGTGTCATAGTAGTCAGGGCCACCTAGATATATGTCGAGTGGTGGCAGGCACAGCATCACTTCCATTGCTCTTGTTGGTGTTGTTCTCATAGCTCCAATTGTATTTAGACAGGCTACTCGTTGTACGTGGCTGAGCTTACGTTTCGCTACAGTCTGCTGACTCTTAGGCCACCAGAAAATGGCTCCATAGGCTATCATCGGTCTTACAATAGGAGTGTAAATCCACATAGCCACTCTGGATTTCATTCCCCAGCTCTTCCCGATGGTTCTGCGTCACTGTTCAAAAGAGATGTAAGCCTTCTTTAGTCCTCTGTATAAATGAAGATTCCAAGTTAGTCTGGCATACAGTTCCTAGTACGGTCACCAGTTCAGGTGCCGGCACTCGGTCGGCGGAGTTAAGCAACGTCGGTCCGGTCCAGCGCATGGATGGGTGAGTTCTCGTTCAGGTACGTCAGTCTATGTCATGAGCTGTAATAGCCTTAACTGGACTGAGACGGCTTGGCGAGAAAATAGAAACGAAGGGCTAATAACTTCACCAAGAAGCTCCTTATCAAGCAGACTGAAAGTCTAATAAGGACATGTCTGCATAAGGAGCCCTAAGGTACAAAGAAGGAGTACTACAATAGACCTCTACTGGTCGCAGTAGGCAAGGCCAATCGCCAGCTCCTCTAGCTAAAATCTAATCTAGTCTGGCATCAAAAGTTACTCCAAGGAATTTTACTTCTGATGCGAAACTTAATGTGGTGTTTAGGAGAACGGGTACCGTCATTGGCCCCAATTTCCTTTTTCTTGTGAAGAAGACCAGCTCTGTCTTCCTGGGGTTAACTGACAGAGAGTGGCCACTAAGCAGTATCGTTAGATCGTCTGCGTATGCAATTGTGTGGAATCCCTCGGAGTTGAGGCGGCGCAGGAGGCCGTCAAGAACTAAGTTCCACAGAAGCGGTGATAAGCCACCCCCCTGAGGATAGCCTCTTGCAGCCATTCCTCTAACAGCGATCTCTCCCGTACTGATCTGTATAGCTCTTTTTGAGAGCATGTTGGATATCTAGCCACTTACGATCGAAGAAACATTTCTGCTCGTGAGGGCTGCTGTAATTTTTGGAAAGGTGGTTTTATCAAAAGCACCTTCTATGTCTATGAAGACACCCAAAGTGGACTCTTTATTGTCCAAAGACCTTTCAATTCGACCACTGACCGCATGCAGGGGGGTGTCGGTGGATCTGCCCGTGGTGTATGCATGCTGATTGGGATGTGTAGGATTGGCAGTGATTGCAACATCCCTCAAGTGTCGCTTACATAGCTTTTCCATTGCCTTGAGAAGGAACGAGGTCAAGCTAATGGGCCGGTATGCTTTGGGGATAGTATAGTCCATCCTTCCTGCCTTTGGTATGAATACTATTTTGACTTCTCTCCACACCTTCAGAATATAGAGTTGTGCTAGGCACGTCCTGTATATTGCTGTCAGGTACGGCATTATTTCATCCAGACTCCCTTGTAAAAGGGCTGTATGAATGCCGCCAGTACCTGGCGATTTGAAGGGGGGAGAAACACAGTATTGCCCATTTAACTCTGTCTTTACTTACTATTTGTTTGGAAGTTTGCCAATCCAGTTCGGTGGGTTGAGTATCGGTTTTATTTGGCCATTCCTTCCGATCTGTCACTACAGATTCTGGGAAGTGAGTTTCCATAAGCAACTCTAGGCTTTCATGTAGGTCGTTGGTGCTGGTACCATCATTCTTTTTCAGTAGACCTAGGTGATTGTCTTTGTCTTTGGTAAGTATTTTATGTAGCCTAGCAGCCTGCGAGCCTCCTCGATCTCTTCACAGTACGATCTACTCATAGTGATATTTTTTTAGGTTCTTGTTCATTCCATAGTGATATTAGGAATGAACAAAAACCTAAAATTGAAATAGTATCATTTGTTGTCATTGTCCCAAAATCAAAATGTTATAGTAAATTTTTAACGCACAGATATCCCGACCGGTTGATTGGTTGAAACTGAAATATGGGTAAATAAGTGAAGCAAACTAGTAAGAGTCCAGAAGCTTAGGATTTGATGTATATACTAGAAGCTAATGTCAATTATAATTTTTTATTACATGTTCCACCTGCTCCACCATCCCCACTCTATTATTAAAAAAGATAACAAAATAAAATACAGCTCGTCTCAAACTTATAGCACCCTGAAGTCGTAAAAGTGTCTGGCCGTGCTACGAAATGCAGTCAACAAGTGAATCCATTCCTTTTACACTATCGGGCAATTATGACGACGTCTGTCATTAAACTGTGTACATACTTCCGTTTCATTTTAATGCAGCTGTGCGATGAAGATAGAGAAGTACAGTAATGTCGAATGTTTGGCTTGCACTTTTGGAGGAATTGTCTTTTCACCACGGTTTCTTCAGTGACTGTTTTTCAATGGTTTCTCAAGTTTTGTAATTTATTGTAATTCGTTTTCCAATGAAGCTGCAAGCTGCAAAGAAAGGTCTGCATATAATTAATATAGTGCAATTTTTTAGTGCCATGTCCATGTTATGAAGAGAACTTTTTGATATTTGGCGTCAAGAACATGACATGAATTATTATTTGTAGCTTTGGCGTAAAAGCAAAATTCTAATATTTTAAGTTTTCGTCACGCAGACCAACGTCATGTCTATATTAGACCCAGCGCTTGTCTATCTCTTAGATTGACTAAATTTTATTTTGAGTTCCGTTGAAAGGTTCAGGTTGAAATAGAGGTAATAAGGGTGAAATAGGAATTAATAAGTCCAGAAACTTTGGATTTGGTATACTAGAAGCCAAGATCTTATTTTTTTATGACATCTGCCACCCCCACCACCGTCGCCATACCATTATTAAAGAAGTTAACAAATTAAAATTGTGGTTTAGTATGTACCAGAGCAAAAATTAAAAACAACATATTTGCCATCAGCCATCCTCACCCCTATTAAACGTCGCGTCGCGTCAGTTAGGTCGACCAGGTATTGAATTGGCATATCTTTTTATGGGTTTTTGAGTCAGACGATTTCAAATATTATACTATTAGAATTCTATGAGAAATTTTTCGGCATGTATGTGGAAGTAGTGATTCCTTGGGCAGTTGTATTTAAACAAAGCACCACATACAGTAGGATCTTCGCAGATAAACGGGAGATGCTCGCTCCAATAGTTTTGCTCCTATTCTAAACCAATTTCTTTTATACCGAAAGAATTAGGTACAAGGCGCTCGTAATATATTGAAAGTTTGTACATTTATCTCAATTTTCCTTGTGATGTAAGGTTTCAAATTATTCACATGAAGCAGACGAACTACATGGAAGAAAACGCCGTGTTTTGAATCACGCGTTTCGACATATTCATTCTCCGATGAAATAGAGAATCTTTAATAAAATATAGTGCCATCGAGAAGTTTATACTGTCACGTATTTCCACTCCTTAGAGAACACCCTTAATTTCCGTGGGTTCAAAAATTACAACAATGGATAAACACTAACACAGTTTATTTTATAACTTCACAATACTTTTATTAACTAAAATACACTTTTGCTGACTAAAATAACCTTTAACAATGTTTATTACTTGACATTTATGCTTTTCATTCATTTCAAATTTCTAACCTTACTTTTCGTTCCAAACTTCCCTTTCCGCCGTGAATCTCACCCTATACACCCCACAAATTGCATCTAGAAATCTTCTATGCCCTTCTCGCACAAATATCTAGAATAATGTAGAAATCTCGATTCTCTTCCAGTGTGAGTTTCTAGAAAACGTATTAATACCAGTGTCTCAGAGATGGCGCACACTACAGGCTTTCATTGTACTGCAGTTAAAGTTGCCAACCATATTGCTACCCTATCAGTCTCTAGCCCCTAGGAGGCGTAACACGTAACAATATTTTAATCTATAATTTGCAATGTCTATGTTCTTTCAAGATCATTTCATATCATTTTTTAGTTTATAATAACTCAAGTGCTGCGAAATTGTGAAATTAAAACAAGTTTGGTACCGTTTCATTTTGTACCATTAAATGTTAGAGATGTATATTTTATCTTATTCCTTAAATAAATGCATATGCTCATTGATCCCACGAGAAATTTCTTTTGCGCAGAATCTCGCAAGCCAATAGTTGTTCGTTCTCTATTACCCCGTAATCAATTCGTAGTGCTTTTTAATTATTTATTAGAGAAAAAATGTTCTATGCATTTTCTCTTAAAACTTCGTCATCATTCAATCGGTCATAAATATAAAATCGATATTCGTTATAATTATATTTGTCTCCATATATTTACTGCACAATAAAACCTCAAAGCTATGCCGCTTACGTATAGATGGGTGGAGCGAGGGATGTTCAGGTTAGGTAGAAAATGTTAAATCATAAAGATAATGTATTACTTAATACATAGAACAACATTGTTCTCATGTTCTGGTAAAATTAAAACAAGAATTAATCGGAAACAAGCTTATTTTAATTAAAATTTCTTAACTCCTGAAATATGCGCAAATCGCCCCTAACTAAAATGTCATCCAGGGAACAGATAAGCAGAGCCGTAATTTGAATTTATCTATGAGTATCGCGAAAGACGGGCAACCCGTCCACCAATGCGTAAAATATCTTATCCTGACGCAAAACAGAGCAATATTTTTTAATTTACCATTTAATTTAACGTCATAAATTTCTGCCGAATTCACTATTTTTAATTCTCTAAGTATTATTTTGTTTATTCTAATACTCAAAAATTAGAAGTACGGTTCTGTAGGACAGTCTTGTCACATATAAATGCCATATCCCTTTTATCTAGCAGAAATGTCGTCGATGACCTCGGACTTTTACTGTGGATGTGACACGTCAAGATTAAATACGCTCGAGATGATTCGGATAATCCCAATCGGAATTTGAGTACCTGGCTGAAGTAGGTAATAGAGGATTTTAATCGTATAATTATAATATCTGCATCATATGGTACATTTACCTACTTCGCATAATTCCTTACATTACCTATTTGTATCATTTGTAAAGTTCATTTTAAAATAACAGTGAAAGCTGTACGTATTACGAGAATTCAATCTTTTATTGCACCTAAACTGTTTAGTTGACGTTCAACTGTGTACGAGTCTCGCCTATTTAACCTGGATGTATCTCTGCTAGTGTTCCACAAAATATCGCTGTCCTTTTCAGTGTCGCATATGGGATTTATATGTGGTCTTGGCAGGTAAAAATACTGACTTTATTATTTTAATAGCCTGTTGCTATGGCCTTTTTATTTAAATTAAATGTGGGCAGACAACTATACCAAAAAAATGTCCCATTATTTGGTTATTTACGGTTGTTTATTATCAACAATTTCCCTATTTGCGAACTGGACAAAAGGAGAGTAGCTGTATCTGTAATATTTTTAAATGATCGCCTTGATTGCATCAGACTCTCCATTCAAATTATATACAAAGTAATTAGAATTTCCCCAAGAAATAGCAACCTTTTTCATCTTTCCACTGTATTATGTCATCACCGCTATATCAAACGAAGGGTACAGCTAAAAAGGATGAGGGTCCAAAAAATCTGTTTTTGATACAAATATGCTAAAATATAGCCCAGACATGTAGACATGTAGAGTTTCCATATACCTAAATGTACAGAGTAACAGAGATAAGAGTCACGAGTTATAGGGAGTTAAGCAAGTCAATGCCTACTATTTCATAATATTACTATTTGTATAAACGTGAATTATTATTTGTTTGCTTCAATTCTATTGAAACATTTCCTGTATAGCATTTTGCAAACATCAGAAAAAATAACTATCGATGGGAACTAAAAGAAAAGCTATGTGTAAATATATTAATGAAATCTTTACATTCTTTCGATAACCTGACTTCCGGTTATGCTAGCAAATTAAAATTCCTTAAATGCATTTGTACAATTTCTTATTTGAAAATTTTTATTCAACAACTACCATCCACACAGTCCCCTACGGCCATGCAGGTTAAACTATTATCTACATAACCCCCTACGGTATATGATGATTCAGTTAGAAATGAGAACAACGGCATAAAGTGGATTTATTTACCTACCTTTCTTAAAAAAAATCGTTCTAATGGATTACATTTTCATGAAATCTATCATTCTCTTTTTGGAAATGCTTAGCCTTTGAAACGTTTTTCGTTCTTATTCTGAACTCATCAGAAAGGCACAAAGCCACTCATAAAGATATTCCATGCAAAACCAAGACAATTTCTATGAATAAGTATGAAAAATTATATTCGACATTGACTGACAAAAACAACAGATCTTCACCTTTCTATTAGCTAACTAGTATTGGAGCCTATATACTCTATGCATGTTTAAAAGTGAATTATTATTTGTTTGCTTTAATTGTATTGAAACATTTTCTTTATAGGACTGTGTGGATGCTAGTTGTTGAATGAGAATTTTCAAATAAGAAATTATGCAAATGCATTTAAGGACTTTTAATTTGCTAGCATAATCAGAAATGAGGTTATCGAAAGAATGCAAAGATTTCATTAATATTTTTACACATAGCTTTTCTTTTAGTGCCTATAGATAGTTATTTTTTCTGATGTTTGCAAAATCCTATAAAGAAAATGTTTCAATTACTATTTGGACCTATATCCTTTTCCCCTATCTATACGTGCATAACCCCTTTCCAATTTCATTCCGTACGCCTATGTTGAAGCAATAAAAATAATTATTGGTTTGTCTAGAATTAAATACACGCAGTCTTCACTGAAAATTTGAGTAAAGTCCAATACATAAGGGTGGCCCTGTGAACCACAATAACTTCAGACCCATTTCACTTGTACCAATTATATCGAAAATTTTTGAAACCTACCTATAAAATCAGATCACTGAATACTTTGGAAATAACAAATTATTTTATGCTAAACATTTCGGCTCCAGGAAAAAATTTACGACAAGTGATGCAGTAACACATCTAATATACAAAATTGTTGAAGGAAATGAACATAAAGAATATGTGGGAGTCACCTTCTGTGACCTACAAAAAGCATTTGACTGTGTCTCTCACCTGGCTCTTCTAGACAAACTAAAATATTATAAATTTGATGCAATCAGCTGCTATTTAATAGAATCATTTCTAACACATAGATAACAGTACACAAGTTTAAATAATATTAATTCCACATCTCAGTATGTCAGAAGTGGGGTACCTCAGGGATCGGTGTTAGGACCGACCCTATTCTTAATTACACAAATTAAGTTATAAATAAGAATAATCTGACCAAAGCACTATCTGAGACCGACTTAGTACTATTTGCTGATGATACGACACTCCTGACAACTGATAAGAAAATTGAAATGCTAGAAAGACGCTTGGGCGAGGCACAGTCAAATGCTAGGGAGTGGTTCGGAGCAAACAGCCTGTCACTAAATGAGACAAAAACAATAAACATGATATTCACGCACAGACCAATCGAAAATTTTCAAAATCCAGATAGATTAAAATTTCTTGGGTTGTTTCTAGACCCAAGTTTGAATTGGTCTCATCATGTTGATTATGTAGCAAATAAAATAGCAAAAAACATATTTGTCATGAGAAATCTAAAAAATATTGTACCATTTAAAGTCCTGCTAACAGCTTATTATTCACTAATAACATCTCACATGACGTATGGGTTATTAAGTTGGGGGCGTGCATCTCAAGCTGCTAGAATTTTTGGCTTGCAGAGAAAGACGCTGAGAATAATCACAAGTCTGGGCTATAGAAATGATGTAAGAAATAAATTTATAGAATTGAAAATACTAACTTTTCCTTCACTATACATATTTAACTGTTTATTATATATGTATAAAAACATTCACTCTTGTCAAAAACAGGAAGATACACATAATTATAATACAAGGAATCAAGAAAATATCATAATTGATTTAACAGGCTAAAGTCTAGTGATTGCGGATTTAATTATTATGGTCCTAGGTTTTATAATAAAATCCCCAATAGGGAAAAAACGCACCGGAGGTGAGATATAAATAGTTGAAAACATTCCTAATAAGGGAGGCTTTATATAGTATAAATGAATTTCTAGTACACAATATTAATGAAACAAACTTTCTTAATGGAGTTCAATAGTCTTCTGTATTGTCCTGTTAATGTAGATTAATTGTTTGTAATAGCGACGTTTTATTGTATTATAATATTATATTATATTGTTAAATATTTTTATTTATACCATGTAGATGTAATCTTTTATACTGACCTGTGTACAACAAATTATTTGTTAATTAACACCAATAAATTGATTGATTGATTGATAATATATGTAGTTTATTTAGAGAAATCATAGTCATACTCAAGAAGGGGCCCGGGGGGGTAGATGTAATCTTTTATACTGACCTGTGTACAACAAATTATTTGTTAATTAACACCAATAAATTGATTGATTGATTGATAATATATGTAGTTTATTTAGAGAAATCATAGTCATACTCAAGAAGGGGCCCGGGGGGGTCGGATATTTGTACACCAAGTTTGCAAAAACTACTTTTTCGGCGATAGCTAGGAAAATAATGCCTGTATGAATTTGAGAATACGTAATATGAGTCAAATTTGTCCAAGAACATTAATTAAGGGAAGGAAAAACAGGGGAAATAATTCGTGTAGTTGCCAATTTCTGTATAATTGTTGGGTGGAGTTTCCAGAACAACATACTGAAAGTCCTGACCAGTGAATGGTCTGCGGGGGGATAGCGGGTAGTTTAAAGGTTCCCATTTCAAGTTTTTCTGGAATAACTCGAAAACCGCGCCCTCTAGCGAAAACGTATTTATAACAACCAAGGTGCGTGTTGAAACGAACCTCCATGGATGCCCGGAGTCGGCAGCCATGCCCACCTTACGCTGGCAAATCAATCAGTCAATCAATGTTAAAATAAATGAAATTTCGAGCAAATAAGTTCCTATTATTTTTTTTGTACCATCACTTTACGAGATACAGAGGGTGAAAAAATCGCATACCAAAAGGAAAGTATTTTATCCGAGAAAAAATCATCCTCCGAGATTTTTTCGGATTTTCATGTTTCAGATCATGTGGATTACGAAAATATAGGATATTCAATTTCGTCAGTCTGTCTGTCTGTCTATCTGTCGGTCTGTCTGTTGCTGCATTAACTAAAAAGACTACCTGACGGAGAACAGTCAAATTTGGTAGATAGCTGACGCCACTACCACCGAAGAGATGGTTAGACTTTCACTGGAAAATATACAGTGTGGACAGTCTAAAGGGAATAGATAATGAACAAAAAATTCCACTCAAATTTAAAATTTTCGCGCTTCGTGACATTCTAAACCTATTTCAAACAAACTTTTTTAACCACTGCTATAGAATAAATGGAAAAAACTTTGGAAAAAGTATTGATCCTAGAAGGAAATGAAATTTCATGTAGTTTAATATTGTATATAGACACTTTTTCGCTAGAGGGCGTGGCTATCAAGTTATCAAGTTATTCAAGAAAAACGTTGAAAGGGAAACTTTAAAGTACCCAAGACCACCTCCCCCCCCCCCTCCCCAGACAATCCACTGGCCAGGACTTTTAGTATGTTGTTCTGGGCACTCCCTCCAACACCTATACAGAAATTGGCAACTACACGAATTATTTCCTTTATTTGGCTTCTTTGGGCTTCGTTGACTGGACTATATGGGCAAATCAAACATTCTTGGGAAAAGTTACTTTGCCGGTGGTTTCAAGTGTTAAACTATTGATTTCTCCAAGAAAGGAGGATGATAGGTACCTGAAATTTATGGTGGATGTAGGGAAAGTGTAAAGCTTAATTCTGGTCATGGTGGAAAGTTGGTGGAGGAATTAGGGAGAGAGGCAAGGAGAGAGAGGGAGACGGTAGAAATTTTCTTCCCGACAATTTGATGGGTCTTTGCTCATTGTGCATATAATCCCATCAACTTCCATTTTTGAAAAAAGTTGCAAAGCTACACCCGAAAAACAATTTCGCATACTTTTTAAATCGCGATTTTGATACCAAAAAAAGGTTATATTTAAATAGGTATTGTTTTTGCACATGGAGGGACATTTTTCCTCTTTAATTCGAATAAGGCTAATTCTCAAGCTTAACTCTCCATTCAACTTCTATTAAATTGGAGATCAAATCAAAGAACATGTTCGGGCTGAAACGGCGAGTTATACAGGGTGTTCCTTAACGACTTACTAATATTTCATTTTATGAAGAAAATTTTGTATACACATATGTCCGCAACGGCTTCAATTTTTTGCTACAGGGTGTTGAATTTTCTTTTAATTGTAATTTTTTGATATTTCAGAAAGTACGTTTGTGTTAATGGGATATATAATCACATATTTTAGTTACAAAAGTTATTTTGTAGGTCCACTAGCGGCGTCCCTACAAACATGCCCTCTGATATTTTTTGCCAAAAAAATGGTACGCCACTGACATATTTCCATGTGGATATTTTTTCAGATTAGCCTGGTCGATGCTACACGAAAACGGTCTCTTCCGTATTTCTCGACAGACGCACAGTTCTTGATTAAAACAATTACATTATTCAATTGCCCATAACTCGAGATCTAATTAATATTTTTGGACGAACGTTGGCTCAGATCAGGTATTTTCAAATTCCCTTGAACTTATTTTTATTGCTTTATTTATTTTAACGTCCTGGAAAAGTTTAGCTAATTTTACTCTACCACTTAACCAGGACGGCGAAATGAGATACGGTCACCCATCCAAGTGACGAACTCGACCGACATGCCTTAACTTCGCCGATCGAGATCCCGCCACTGGAACCGGCACCGTACTTCACATTATTTTCCGAGTTATCGCCGAAAAAGTAGTTTTTGCGAACTTTGTGTGCAAATATCTCCCCTCCTGGCATATGAGACTTGTGCTTTTCAGGGAATAATTTCATGGCTCAATGGCAAAAATTTTTTTTTCAATTTCCATTGTTGACTTCCAAATCTAGATCCGTTCTACTAGAAGTCTGGTTCGAAATCACGTAATGGTACATACCTACACCTTTCAAATTAGTATCTCAAGTTGTTTCAGAGAAAACGTGTGCATAGACAGACAGAAATTCTTATTCGCTGAAATATAAAACTCCCACGTTTCATGACATTTTAAACCTATCTCATCCAAATTATTTTTGTGCAATTACTATGGTTCCACTCTACTACGTGGATGTAGAAGTAGAAACTGCTGCCTAAGGAATCACTACTTCCACATCCAGACTTTTCATCCCACTCACTTTAAAGAAAACATTTCGACTATATTTGCACTCTCGTATGTGAAAATTATTGGTCATAGAATTTTAATAATATTTGGGGCAGATGTCATAGAAAAGCATTAGAAAGAAATCTGAGAACTTAGTTTCTAGTACCTATACACCAAATACCAAGTTCCTGTACTCTTACAGCATGCTTTACTTCTTTTTCCCCATTTACCTCTACTTACCGCCAACCCTTCAACGGAATCGTATAAAAATATAATCTAGTTTCAGACGTCGTTATAATACATACGTGTACCAATTTCAAGTGAAAATCTCAATTTAATTTTATTAACTTTTTAATAAGGGAGTGGGGATGGTAAGGACATCGAAAATCTTATAAAAAGAACCTGAGGCCTTCGCTAAATAGCCCATCCGCGGTTTATCGCCCTTCGGGGTGATTTTTAGCCGTTTAGGGCTTGGCGGGGGTCGAAAAGGGGTGTCAACAACACCATCGTGCTCAGCATGCTCGAAAACGGGGGTTTTCTCAGGTTTAGCCGAGAGAAGCCGGCTTATTCGCGTTTCACCCCTTTGGGGGTGGTTACTGGCCGTTTAGGGAGTTGGCGGGGGTCGATTCGACATCACCATCGTACTCAGCATCTTCGAAAATGGGGGTAAGACAGGTTTGGCTCGTAGGATATGGCGGATGCGTGGTTTACCCCTTTCGGAGGTAGATTTTGGTTGTTTGGGGGATGGGGTGACCTCGGAGAGAGAGATTTAACCACCACCATCGTATTCAGCATCCTCGTAAACGGGGGCGTGACAGTCTCGTTACGTCAGAAGAACAGCCGCTCGGATTGGAACAATAACCCCCCGCCCAGAATTGGAGGAAGTAACGCACATAAACACGTACCAAATATCACAAAGAACAGAAAGAGCTCACAGCCAAGAAGTACAATACGATGACATCACGCTGCTGGTGACATGGAATGTCAGAGACTGCATAACGGGAGAGAAAAGAGAAAAAAATAGATGAGGCTCTTATGATGGAACATATACCGTTGCATGCTTACAAGAGACACATATGATAGACGCAACCGCAGTTACCCAAAACTGCAAATGTCATCTAAGCGGGGGGGACAAAGAAACGACCAGCAGAGGAGTCGCCTGGGTAATAAGACGGAACACCTCTATCCAGAGAAAATTGTATGTACACCAAATCCCAAATTTCTGTACTCTTATCAACTTGCTTTACTTATTTACGCCTATTTAACCCCCAACCCTTTAACGGAATCATCTCAAAACATAATCTAGTTCCAGACGTCGTTATAATACAAACGTATACCAAATTTCAAGTGAACGTCTCAGTTTTATTTTATCAACCCGTTTAATAATGGAGTAGGGGTGGTGGGGGGATTGAAAAACATCATGAAAAATCTGAGGCCTTGTCTTCTAGTACATATACCGAATTTCAAATTTCTGTACTGGTACCAGCTTGCTTTACTTATTTTCCCCTATTTAACCCCCAACCCTTCAACGGAATAATACCAAAATATAATCTAGTTCCTGATGTCAATATAATATATATACATATACCAAATTTCAAGTGAATATTTCTATTTTATTTTATCAATCCCTTTAATAATGAAGTGGGGGGTGATGGGGCGATGGAAAATATTACAAATTTTGAGAACTTGACTTCTAGTACATACACCAAATTCCAAGTTTCTGTACTCTTACCCGCTTACTTTACTTATTTCACCCTATATTTACCTCCCAACTCTTCACCAGATATATTAAAAAAACATGCAGTTCCAGATCTCGTTATAATATATACGTGCATAAAATTTCAAGTTAATATCTTAAACCGTTTCGGAAAAAAGTTACAGACCGACAGACAGACAGAATTTTTTTTTTTCGATCAAATTTAAAATCTCGACGTTTCATGACATTCTAAACCTATTTCAAGAGAAAACAAAATTGAAAATTCATTTATGATTACTATACTTCCAATCCACTACGTGGATGTGCAAGTAAATAACTAATATGTTAAGAAATTGTATACAGTTAATTAAAAGTCGACGAGCAATTAAATTACACAATTCTCTTATAATGATTTATTACCAGCCATTTAGAAAAATATCTTTTAGTTTTTTTCACATCCACCTGGTACCTACACGTCTCAGTGTTAAAATCGCCATCATAAATACTAAGTTATTTATTACTTAACCATTAAAGGTTATGGTCGGAAAACGATATGTCACACATGTTGAACGATCATGCATAAACAAACTACACTTCTTTGTTTATTAAGTGCCCCTTTGCAACGCCCCTGAAGTAGTTAATCAGTGAAGAATTTAAAGTACGTGATGTGCATACCATCTAAAATGATTTTCGTCAAGTACTTGCGTGGGATTCATACTTTACTTATCTATTTGTTAGAGGCTTCGGTGAACTCAATGGAAGCGTTGCATAGAGAAAAACTTATTCCCTGTTTTAATTATGATCGTTTCTTTGTACATCTCGAGTTTAAATGGCATGGAATGTTTGTAGTTAGCATGTAACAGAATACTTTAATTGCTGTAAAAGCGGTATTCGTCTCACTTTACTAAATTTACATAATTTAACCAGTTAACACAGAGTAAGTAGTTTTAGCAACATGCGAGTACCTATGACGAAAAAATGTAAATGAGGACGTCAGTCTTATTACTTTTTAAAATGTTCGGTCTCTTCGCAACATTTGTTCTTATATCTTACCAAGCCTTGATTACTTTTTAACGTGTCATGACAATCTCAGGTAGTCTTACCACATTTAAGAGATTTTATAAACTCAGCGCCAAAGAAATTTTGCATGAAAATGAGATCGAGGGTTGGTGGTCTTTTAATTGCTAAGTTTCGTGTTTTTGAAAATGTACCTAGATCGCAGAATAAAAATCTCTTATTGAGTAAGGTCCATACGCAACGAATCTCTCACTATCTACGCAATTCACAATTTATGAGTAAAATCCTAAAACACGTCAATTTTTAATTCTAAAATGTCATTTTTGAGCATAATTTTATACCTCCCCCTTCAACCCCCTTGGAGTGACAGCTACCCCTTTAAAATTTTTAAACGGAACGATGGTGCGTTCTATAGCTTTTAGTTATCTATTCAGCAATATAAGATATCTTGAATTTGGTCGCGAAACTGGGCACTCGTTGTTTCTTGACAATTATGGAGGCGTTGCCAAAATTCTTCTAAAATATTGTATATCGTTTCCGGGGTGATTTGCTTAAGTTCTTGCCTTATTCTGTCATTTAAATCATCGGCGTTATTTGGTCCGTTGAAGAAGACTTTCGATTTTCAGTAGGTAACCCCATAAAAAATAGTCTAGCGGGTTCAAATCGGGGGGATAGGCAGCGTATTTACAATTTCTATAGCATTTTAGTCACGGAGGCGACCGTTAGAGAGTGGCTGGCGTCTAGGGTGGATGTGCCGTGGGACGCTTCCGGTCTATTAATTTATTTAAAATAAAGAAAGCGCTAAAAAAGCGGTAAACACCACGTTAAACTCGAAAAAATTGAAGCCATCGATACATCGAGAAATTTTGCACGAAGTGAAACGCCATAATAGAAAAACAAAGTTCATATGGAATTAATAATTACGCGTACAGTTTTCTAAATAATATCAAATAAAGCAAGTGTAAGTGCCTACACCTATGCAAGACGACCGATCCTTTCTTAAGTGGTTAGTACGTCAAAGTAAACATCTGCAACATAATACACCAGTAGTGAAAGGCAACGGACCGGTTTCCTACGAGTGGAAGTAGTAACATAAGAAAAGGATGAAAAGATAAGTTTCATTTTTAAGTTCTATTTTTTGGTTTATTAATCCTTGTCACAGTACAATTTATTACCCAACAAAGAAAAATTTAAAAATAAAAATGAAAAGGTATTAAATATAAGTAATGAAATAAACAATACCCGAAATTGGAAAGCGGCAGTTGAAAGTAATTACTGTGGAAACACACTAATATACAGGGTGTGCAAAACATTCTCTCGAGCCTCTTTCTCACCCGCCATAAACAGCTTTTTATCGCGAGGTAGGGCACCTCCACTGTACATGGATATTTACCTGTGGAACGGTTAATTAAAAAAAAGCTTCCTGCGGCTAGCGAATGCATGTATGTCTTGGCAGACAAACGAAGTGAACATAAGCGGGCGAAAGGAGATGCACACTGCTAAATTCAGAAATAGAAGACTTGGAGGAAGAATAAATAAGGAGATCATGATAGTTGGAAACTTAAAAAAAGCATGGAAACTAAAAAGAAGCATATTGCAAACGCCTGCACTTCCCATCCGATGATGACAGATGAAAACTAAAAAAGAAGCATGGAAACTTAAAAGAAGCACCTCACAAACACCTAAACTTCCGATCTTATATTCCTAGCCCATGCGTCATGCGGCTCTCGCTGCTGACAACAAGCATGTCCAATGTCCAATCCAGCGTATGCAGCTGGTCCGGAGGCGACCGAACTTGAGTAGCTTCTGTTTGCAGAAAAATGTTTATATATTCTACTCTAGTATGGTCCAGAAAATGGCCATATTAGTATAGATATTTGTCGCAGTAATGAAAATAGTTCTAACCTATTTCAGTTGCTGACTATTGTCGCGGGTAGTCGCGCGTTTATGCTCTCATCGAATACAAGGCGGTCCAGAGAGCAATGACCGTGATAATGCATGCGTAGTAGTCACATTTGATGAACTGAAACTGTGGCACAATGTTTTGTTTGCAACATTTTGAGGTAGGTCAAGGTCATCCGTTGAAAGTCAGTAGGTGGTACCCAAGAAGGGTAAGGAGTATTTGCGCCGTTTTCGCAATTTATTGTCAATTTCAAAAACGGTGCAAATGTTTCTTGTCCTTCTCGAATACCGCCTACTGATAACCAGAGATAACCCCACAGAATTGACAAATCACAACAGACCGACAGACCGACAGAATTTTTTCTTCGCTGAAATTTAAAATCTCGATGTTTCATGACTGGTGAAACTTGATGGTATGTATGATGAGGCCACGGAAAGAGAATAAAATAGAGAAGTTTTAAAAGTAATTGTAATATCTAAAAAAATGCAAGACTTTGAAAATCGATATTTTATTCCCCTTACAATTTTTTCGAACAAACGTTTTATTTTACTATAGGCGACATTGATCTTACATTTTTTTTTCGTAAGTTTATGTATTTCGGATAAAGAAAAAAATATTTCTTAACATCAAAAGTTTAATTTACTGCATAATACTTACATAAATGATGAAAAAAGGCGATTTAAAAAAAATTGAAAACCGGCAAAATCAAAAAATTCGTAGCATTCTTAATATAGGTATGTTTGGTTCATATAGATGCCAAATAACTCCTCTACCACTCTGTTCCAGGTCGGCATCGCCTTACCAAACACCCTGTAAAATATAGCATAACTAGAATTCAGGTTATCGAAAGAATACAAAGATTTCATTAATATTTTTCACATAGTTTTTCTTTTAGTTCTAATATATAGTTATTTTTTCTCCTGTTTGCAAAATCCTATAAAGAATATGTTTCAATAAATACATAAATTTAAAGAATTTAAAGAATTAATAACTTTTTTATTTATTGATCGATTTTGTTAAAAAACAGTAGGGTTGTTCTCTAGCGAATACTAACTTATTGTCAATATTTCACTATAATCCGACTTTTCGTTCCTAAGGTTACGTGCTTACGAGAAACGTGACGGACGAACGCACGGACGAATGGACAGAAAGACAGTTAGACAGACAGTTAGACAGACAGTTAGACAGACATATTTGAAAGTTGTTCAAAATTCGATCACCTACACAGTGATATGAAAAATTTTTCTCTACGAGCCATATTACCGGTTTTAGACATGTGTCGATTGAATGCAATATACTCGTTTTGTATTTGCGAAAAGTATAATAAACGACTTCATTCTGCTTCGCTAATAAAGTTATTTGAAAGAACAACAATAAAGTAACTGCATCAGGACTAGATAGAATGCAAGTAGCATTCACACCTATTATCATTATAACTTTAGAGACAATATCTCCGCGAGAGAAAGTGACGGAGCTCTTAAAACAGCAGCTTCTATAAACTATAAATCTGATAATAACAATTTTTACATAAAGTTAATACTTTCGGAGATATTTGCAAGAAACTGTTTCCTGACAGTTGACCTCTTGTAAAATTTTAATTTCCAGGGATATCGTTAAGGATTCTTGAAATTTTAGTATTGAAAATACTACCGGGCGCATGATATAGGACCCATTTTACAAGAAACGTATCGAGAGCGACAGATCTGTCTAGGCTGCTGCACCGGCTTTGTAACCGTACCGTTCACTCAACGGCATTCTATTAGGGATATCGCGTTTCAATAACATTGCAAGCAGTATCTCGAAACTAAAATATAAACATAAACACTCCTAAACTTAATGGTCTCTAGTGATACATGCCGACACTACCATATCGTATGTCACTTAATTTGCATAACTTACGTTATTTCTTACAGAGCACTGTCACTTTCAAAATAACATTAAAAAAACAAAATAACCCAATAAAACATGGACTAGCTTAATTCGATCGTATGGACAGGTATATTTAAAATTATGTAAATAAAATTATCAAACACATCTAAGTATGATATAAAAAAGTACAGTAGAAACGCACTATACAGGGTGTTCTACAGGCTTTATGACAAAGTTTGACGGATGATAGCTGGGTTAATCTAAAACAAATTTATCAATGAACATGGGTCCAATTACAATGAACCCAAGTGGTATTATTAAATTTGATAAAAGTTTTTATTTTTATAATTTTATCACTAATCGCTAATGGCACATAATGCAAATGCTGAAAATACCTATCATCCTAGCCATCCATCCTTGGACTCCAAGAGCAGTATAGTTGCATCCGGTATTTTCAATACGCATAAGATACTTGCAAAAGATGCAAGATCTGTGAATTTTGTTTAAAATCTTGAAAATGTACCTTATGTATCCGGCCTAGTGATTTTTTTTTCACGTGGAACATTTTTAATCTTATTTAACTGAATTACTGGCCGTGTTCTCTGGACTGCTCAGCAATGTGACGTACGATACGACTAATTAGTTATTCAAGTATTTTTTAGTACACCGAATTTGGTAATCATATTGTATTTGGAGGCGGCGCACGGCATCAGAAAATTCTAAGTTTTGGCACAGCTACTATACTCGTCAGGCTTTTTCAGAATATGTAATAATACGAAAATGTTAAAAGGGCCTATTTGCGATGACAACTATGGTGATAATTCAGATGAACAAAGCGGAGACAAATAATGGCCTGAATTGGAAATGAAATGAGTTTCTAATGGCCGTTGCATATTAAATAATTGAAGATGTGACGGATATGCTGCCTGTAAAGATCGTTCCGATGAGAATACTGAGATACATCATAAACGTGTTTGATTTTTCTTGTAGAAATCGTCGCAGTATAGCTGTTGGGGTTATTCGTTTGCGTAACCCCATGTAATATACTTATTAGTTTTTAATTAATTAATTTTTGAACGACCATGAAATGATATATCATTTTATGCTGTTTTACATAATATATGTAAAACAGCAAAGCTTTTAACTTAACAAATATATTTAAAACACGAATAGAAATAATTGCTGTCTTAATAATAAAATCTAATTTTGCATTTTTGTAAGGCTAGCTTAGCCATTCTTTATTAACAATAGGTAGAGACCCAGGCCATAAGTAATAATTTAAATTTAAAAACAGACACTTCTTAGAAGTAGGTAAATTAAATCCTAAGTACAATAATAAATACTGAAATTAGTTTGATTTATGCAGAAAATGGAAAATACGAATTTCAAGATATGTGTACGACCCATTATGTCGCCCACCTTGAAAGGACTTGCTTTCGAAATAAATATGACTTGATTATTGGATACGAAACTCATTATAGATTATAATAAAGAAAAAACATGGAGAAATACAGGACATACCTATTACTAATGAAATTCTAATATAGGATTAATTAAGATGTAAAAATTTAACTATAGAGAGTAGCTGTCGTTATCTTTGAAATGAGTCATTTAACACTCCCGCGTGCGTTTTACACTGATTACATGCACCAGCAGTCTTATTTTTGACATGCTTCGCACGCCAATATTCTTGACTAAAGATGACGGTCTCGGATGATTAGGGGTAGAGCTTGAGCTCTTTGCCTCAATCATCGCTATAGACCTGGACCGGCCTCGTAAGGGTTGGGCCTACTTTTCGTCTATCCCCCCACAAATGCGGACGGTATTGGCGATGTTAGCAAACCTCCCCTGGTCCTGGCTGTTGGACCCTGCCAGCTGGGTCGTTTCTTCTGGCGCTCTTCTGTCTTGGTCTTCTTTCTTTGCTGGCATGTATAGGCTCCTGGGAGCGTCTTTCGTCTGTCGTGAGAGGGAACGGCTGAGCACTCTCGGAGTTTGAAAGGGATTTGGGGGTGTTGGCTAGTCGGAAGGCTAGGGTGCCAATTGGCATCATGTGCTCCGATTTCGTCGGATGGAAGTGTGAACTGTGTAATTCAGGATTGTGTTCGGCCAGAGACGCTTCCTTAGCGTCAGAGGCCGGCACGGGCTAGGGTAAAGGTACCGAGCTGGTTGTTTGCTTGGTACCCCCGGGATCGGGTAATTGGATGTTTTTGGTCATTGTCTCCTTGCGGTGTGGCTTGCAGATCGGGCTGAAACAGATAAAGGGTTACTTATACTTACCCCTTATCCAGGATCTGGAGCTTCGGCCTCTGGTACCTAGGAGCGTCGTTGGGGTCATAGTCAGTCGCCTGTCTGACCAGCGGATTCCCATGCTATGCTGCACGGGAGTATAGGTTCTTCACTCTGTCCCGGATGACTTCAGCTACTGGGGTGTATTCCAGGTCTCTGAAGATGTGGCACCGAAGTGCGACGTTTTCCACGGCTTGTACCCTCTTCAGATGGGTGGCTGCTTGGTATCCCCAGACAACGGAGGCGTAGGTTAGAATAGGTGCAATGAGGGTCCTGATAAGCGTGAGCTTGATCCTCAGGGACATGCTTCGCAGTGCTCTTATACGTATTGATCCGAACGGCATATTTGCAAACACTTTCTATATACGGTATTCTTGACTGCATTTCATTTATGTACGCGAACGATAGCAATCACTCGTTAAAATGCACTTATCAACATTGCAATTTTCGAAAAATACCTAACTTCACTGCGTTTGAAATAACAGATGACGTATCTTGACTGATGTAAATTGTAGTTGATTTTATTTCTTTAAGAAGGTTGAGGCGTTAGACGAAAATAATGAAAAAAAATCTGAAAAAGTTTTTTTAATATATTTTTATGACTCAATGTTCTGTAAAAAATCCAAAGTCATTAGAAAACTCATAAAGTTAACATTTTTTAAAAACTTTTACATGTAGTCTTCTGAAAAATATAACGGCTCCTTCAATCAATTTTTGGTATATTGTAATTTATAGCAAATAACCAAATAATGTCAGCAGTTCCGAAAACTAACTATGTAAAGCATTGATGTCTTACGCATATTTTAATACCGTTTCCAATTTAATTAAGAGACTTTTAATAAATAAAAAAAAAAAAATAAACATTGGTAAACTGTCAAATTTCTCTTTTCGTTAACGATTTTTAACTGATTTTTCAATTATTTAATGATTTAATTTTAATTTTTACTGCTTTTCATTTCTTTTTAAATTATTTACTGAAACAAGTTTGTAAAATACACAGATATTTACATAAATCTATTTTTTTAAATAAGTTCATCATCCAAAAGTTAGTTCATTAAGTAAAATAATTAAATCTACTTAAATAAATAATTAATAATGATTTGTTTATGCCTTTAGGACAATAATTATTGGCATCCATCGACTTATAACCTTTTGTAATAATTTATTATGGAAAAGTTCCAATTTAAAATTCGACTTACTTTTGGTTGGGACTTGGACTTGGACTTGGTATAGCCACGACAAATTGTTTGTATAGAAGAATGGAGATTCTTTTTTATTATTTCACTAAGACTTTATTATGTAATGGAGACTCTACGCCGAAATGGCAATGCCTCTGCTGAACAAAAGCGGATAACTCTAGAATTCATAAGTGAACTTCGAAAACTCATTTCTAAAATTTTCTAATAAATTTACGCAAAAGGATGGTCAGTGTATGTGGCAAGAACTTATTATTAAATTAAAAAAAACACCTGATTGCTACAAATTCATAGTAAAACCGTACTGTTGTGGTTACGCTCAAATCTATAGCTCTTTTCTATGGTCTCATAAATGATTCTACAGTTTCAACGAGAAATCTACATAATACCTTATTCTCAATATTTGTACCTACGAACTCTTTTTCACTTAAAACTGCAAACTGATCTACTTTATTAAACTTGTTTATGAGATTTTCTGCATTTTGTAGATTTTCAATGTTCGCAATATACTGCAGATCGTCCATTATCAACAAATATAACACAACAAAAAAATATTCTTAATTTATCGTAACGAACTTGAAGACTTTAAAAACATATCAAATAAAATATTAGGTTATGTATCATCATTCGCATATTTACCGACTGCCAAAAACCGCTCGTTATTTAATGCGAGCACTCAAATACTTTGCGAACGGTCAAGACTGTCTAGGATGAATTTTTATTCGAATTTTAGTGAAATGCGAGTAACCTTAAAAAATGCGTGCAGTCAAGAATAGCGTTGCTGGTCGTTTGTTCCTGGATGAACTTCGACAATTCGTCCTAGTCGCCAATGCAACGGTAGGAAGTTCTCATCCTTTATAACGACGATTGCACCATTTTTTAAATTGAGATTCTGACTGAACCTGGACTTGATCTTGACTGTAAATTGCTCAGATACTCGTGGGACCAGCGTTTCGAAAAATGTTGCAACGACTGTTGAATTCTTTGCCATTACAGTATGTTTTCTTGCACACACGTCAAATCTGGTTCAACATGGGCCGTGAGTGAATCTCCAATTAGGAAGTGTCCAGGTGTCAACGCAGATAGATGGTTCGGATGCTTGGACATAGGAATCAAGGGGCGTGAGTTTAAACAGGCTGAATCAACAGTGTGTACATTCGATTATAATTTAACATGGTATTGCCAAGAATTCATTTTAAGTGATATTTTATCGATTTTACCCCGGTTTTCCAAAGTCCTCCAAAATTTGAAGCACCGGGGGGACCAAAGTGCCAATTAATATTTCCTGAACCAAATGAGTCAATGTGACATGAGATTTAGCAGTGTCAGAATCAAATAATTTTGTTAATGTGTGTAACTCATACAGCCGGTTTTACAATCGCTAGTTAACTTCCAGTCAGAGTTAACTTTCAGGTTATTATAGAAATTGGGTTTTACAATAGCTGGTCATTTTCGATGTGGTAGTTATCTAGTAGTTAACTTTACTAGCAGATGAGGTGTGGGTAAACTAGAAGTTGGCAGTTTACTGTCAATTTATAACCTATAAAATAACTGTCACAAAATAATTTTTTGATATTTTGTCTAAAAATGGATATGTACGAAGTAAAAGCATATAGCAGTGATGAGTAGCCAAGGTAATTCTGTATAGACCTAACTTTTTCAAAGAATACGATGGAAGAGATTTTTTAAATAGATCGAGACTAAATACTACCTACTTACTTAGTAATAGACCACTAACTCATAAATTGCTTCTGAGATTTATATTTGATAGCAGGTGACGTCACTTTGGACCAAAATTCTACATTTTATGTATATTACCCATTTCTCCAGTACCAACATTATAAATTTTATTCACAACCTCTCGTTTACAAATCATCACTTATATATATTGAAAAACGCATGTGTCGGTAAAGTTATAGTTAACTTGCAAGTAAAAGTCAACTAACATGAAAGTTAACTTGCGATTGTAAAATCGGCTGATAGTCTGCTCCAATAAAATTGGATCCGTTATCAGAGTACATGTCTCATATATTATCTCTGCGATATGTAAATCTCCAGCGCGCTCAAAAAAGCATCAGAACTTAAGTCGCAGACTAATTCTTAGTCGATAAACGTACAAATAACGAAAAATAGGAATCTAGTACCCTTGGAGTTTGACCAAAACCGTCTTTAATTAAAATTGGACCTGCGTAATTAAAGCTGCGCTGCAAGAAGGGACGAGCTGGAACAATTCTAGCTCTCGGCAGATTACCCACTAATAGTTGGGAAATAGTAGGTTTTGTGCAAAAGCAGGTTATGTACTTATGTAAAGTTTTACGTACTATACTTCGACCAGGCATTAACCAAATGTATGTTTCAAACATGCCAAAGTTAATTGAGCACCGCTGTGTAATTTGTTTGACATGTTCTTGAATAATGAGAAGTTCAGTTACGAAATGAATTTTTGGTAAAAGTATTATGTGTTTTTGATTGTATGAAAGTGCATTACTTAAACGTCCACCAACTCTAATCAATTCGTCCTCATTGAAAAACACATTTAATGTTAACATGTTACATTAGTTTGAAGCATCTCCATTTCTTTTTAACTGCGTAAGTTCCTGAGTAAAGGTTTCACATTGAATAAATTTTATGATGCGATTGATTGCATTGTTGAGTTCTAAACATAATAAGTAATCCTTTGTTTTATTTACTTTGGCTCGACAATTATGTATAAATCGTAAAGAGTAGGATACCATTCTTTGCAACTTTGAGAACGACGAATATATATTAAGTACGCATTCTTATGAACCGTCGCGCTTAGAGAAGTTTGACGACTTTTTCAGGAATATCATTTACTGGGGCGTATTTAAATTTAGGACGTCGGTGCAAAGATTGCCTTAAAAATTCAGGACCATGCCACCATAATATTGATTCTAATAATTTGTTAGGAGATAGCCCACGAGATATTATATCTGCTGGATTATCTTCGGTAGGAATGTGTCTCCATATCACGGATTTAGACGAATTTTGGATCTCCGAAACTCTATTAGATATAAATGTTTTTAAATCGGAAGTATATAACCATGATAAAACGATAGTTGAGTCGGACCATAAATACATTTTATTAAATGTTGTATTTGAAAGTGAAGATATTACCTTTGACAAGTGATGTGTCAGAAGTAGAACTCCGCATAATTCTAATCTTGGTACAGAAATTGTTTTTAAGATTTACAAATTTTAAATAGATGCATACACCATATGCAGAAGTTGATGCATCACAAAATCCGCGAGTCTCTATACTAATCGGACAGTCACACATGACTTGTCTTTGTATTTGGATCTATCATGCAGTTTCGGTAATTCATGAATATATTGCAGCCACTGATGGAATGAGATGGGATAGGTCCAATTGGATTTTAGTGACCAAAGCATCTGTATAATAATCTTAGACTTAATTAAATTAGGACCAATCATTCCTAATGGGATATATTTGAGAAATGGTAGACAAAATTATTCTTTTTGTTACCCGCAAATGAGGTATTTCAGTATTTAAGGAATATTTAAATGAATCTTATTTGCAATTCCACGTCAAAGTCAAAACTTTTTTGTGAAAATTATTATCTATATCAATGCTTAGTTTTGACTTTGACTTTCAATATCGAGTATTAATTGTGTGGTATTTGTAGACCATTTTCTCAATACATAACTGCCTCTAAGTAAGACTATAATCAACTGATCGCGAAGTTTATTTCATTCGTCAACTCTGTTAGCACCAGTTAAAATAAGCTAAAGCTTAATTCATTTGCTCATCAGTGGTTAATTGGTGTAAACATCGTATAGCTATAAACAGTGCTGACGATGTGCCATAAGTGACCGTGGTGAGTCTGTATGTCTCAACTGTCTGGTGCATCAACTTGTATTTGACGATACATTTTTGTTATGGCACCTACTAGAAGCTTATTATTTGAACTTACACCTGTCGTGGTTTTCGCTGAACAACCAAATACTACCCTTAACTTTGTCGTCAAACTGGACTCTGATAACCGCGTGGTGTGGTAGGTAATAGTACATTGAAATCTCAGATTCTAAACTATCATAAGAGTTTATGCGTTCTATATTTAATGTTATGTATTATTTCATGAAGGCTGCATATTGAATCTTTATATCAGGATTTATTGCAATTTTTTTCTCTAATGAATAAAGTCGCTTAAGCGCCATGTTTTACGACATGCATAATATCATCGCATCATTTTTAAATGGTAACCTCACCACAAATCTGCCGTCTTTACTTCTATGATGTGTATGTGTGAAACGATTTTCACATTCTAATTCGAATGACGATAATAATTTTGTGAAAATTTGGCATTCCTAGATTTCTCAAAATTCCGTTAATTTTGAATCAATCGACAAACGAGATTTCATGATTTTTGTTTAACTGCATGGTGCAGTGTACCTCCTAATATCCAACAAAAATTTGTTTTTATCAAATGAGGTTTGTCTGTTCCAAGTGTAATTAGACCAATATTTAGAAGTTCGTAAAACAATTCAGCCCCTATTAACATGTCCACTGTTGGGATAAATGAAATTTATGATTAGCAAGTGTTATACTGGAAGGAATTTATAGTATTTCTGGAGAAAATGATAGACACATTGGGAATTTTATCAGCATACTTAGTACTAATAAATTTAGTTTAGTTGAATACATGTTGACGCGAGACTTCATTATTATTACACCGGATTTGTTTATATGAATTTGATTTTGCGTAATGCCAATTATTGTTCCATTTTCGTTACTTGTACTGTTTAAATTTTTTAACCATTCCTTCCGTTATAAAATTGGATTGAGAGCCAACATCAAGCAACACTCTACATTCGAGGATACAATTTTTACTGTCGAATACATGGTACAGCAGTTGATAACAGAACTTGTGAATAGCTACGAATGCTTGTTAACCCAGACGTCGATGGCTGAGGGTGCAGCTCAATAGGGTTTAAATCTGGTGGACTCGTTATTACCTCTGTCGAATTATCTGTATTTATTTTATAAAAATGTAATATTGTATGACGTCTCTTGTTGCAAATGTTGCATCATGCATTGTTTATTGACGATCTCGGAATGACAGCCATTTTCATATAAGCCACTAAACTTTGGAAGTTATAATACTGATAATCTGACATGTGCACTTCTTTCACTTTTTATGTTAAGTGTTTCTTTATCACGACCCGACTCAGTAAATGAGTAATATTGTCAACAATTAATGAGTACTCATCCTCAATAATTTCGCACTATTCCAATTGATTGAGATCACTGTCAGTTAGGACCTTAATCTCTGATTGAACTTGTTTAAATCTTCTCACACATTCTCAACTTTTTGCAAGTGTACCTTTTGATATATTAACATCATCTCCGAGCACACGATCTTTGAAAAACTTCTAGTTATTTTTGCATTAATTTGACCTCGTTTAATGTTTCAATCTTTGAATTGCGTGGATTCCCTTATGTCATTAATTAATTGGACTTAACCATCTGATTGACTCCAAAAATTGGACTAGCATTGTAGGAATAGAAATAAGGACTGGAAATTCAGTCACTTTAGCTGATTAATCTGATGATGGTGGCTTAGTTCGTTTACAAGCATTGAACTTGGACACAGGACTTTTGTACTAGGTCATTTGGACTTCTTTTTGTCTTAAAGTAGACCAGAATGTTCAACTTCTTTGTAATTATTTGTTAATAATAATGCACACAGCCTCCATCAGATTGACCCCAAGAATTGGACTAGTATTCTAGGTATAGAAATAAGGACTGAATATTCAGTTACCTTAGCTGATTAATCTGATGACGGTGGCTTAGTTCGTTTACAAACGTTGAACTTGGACTCGGGGCTCTTGTACTAGGTCTCTTGGAGAGCTGCAGCTTGGATCAACTTCTTTTTGTCTTGAAGTAGACCAGAATGTTCGACTTCTTTCTATCCCGCTCGAGGGACCAACATGAGAAGGTTATTAGGTTGCGTAACCCCATGTCAAATGTATATACACTTTACTCTATTTTCGAAGGACCATGGACTGAAGTATGACATTTCTAATTTGATTCGACAATTGAACTGAAATATGACATTTCGGGTTGGAAAGTGATATGTCGGGTTGAAAAGTAATATCTCGGGTTGGAAAGTGGCCACTTTCCAACCTTAATATTAAAAACGACGGGACGTCACTTTGACATTTGTCCTTTGACATAATAATTCTAAACGGTTTATTTGGCTTTTTCTTCATTAAAGAGGATTAATTGTGAATAAAATAGTATACAAACCTTGCTGAACAAAAACAATGAAACACTTTTCACCTCGGTATGTAATATACTATTACAAATAGTAGAGTGCTCGCGTTGACAAAAGTCGCTTAGTTCTCGATCCCGTTGGCACTTTTAAAGTAAAATATATGACCTTGTCAGATATGTTACTTATGCCCTGTGGATTACGAATCCACTTGTCGTCAAAAAATCGTCACGAATATAAGGGCGCAAATAAAAATTTTCTAACTAACCACACCACGCGATAGAGTCAATCATGAAGCATATTTTATCCAAAAATCATTAAATTCTCTGTAGAATGTCTATTTTTAAAATAAATAAAGAAACGAACTTTTGCCTAGACTTATATGGCAGTAAAAATCAAAAATCCTCATTTTCTCTGTTCGACTACGGCTGAAAATTAATTATTTTTCGTCTAATTTTCCATTCCCACGACGATATCTCCCAAACTATTATATTTATCAAAAAAATATATTATTTATAAAATATTTGCCATATTTTCCAGATTACAATGATTTTTAAATCAGATTTTTTGAGAATTTAATAACCAAAATATTTAATAATGTGTAGAGTGATATCAATTTTCGAAGCTTATCAGCGGCATGGGTTCGTTACAAATTCTCGCTCTCCCACTCTTTGAATCTGTTTCAACACACCCCACTTCGCATCCGCAATGGCCTGTCGTTAGATAGATTGGCGCATAGTAACTCTTCTGGTTCATAATATTTTGAAATTTATACCTTGAAAATGATTATTACTATGAAATAAATGTAAGTAAATTTGTAGAATATTAATTCCGTGTTACATGGACTTACATAAAAATTATGGCCTGCCTAAAATGTAATAGACTAACACGTTATAAGAAACTCCCTATAGTTCACTGTTTGCAAGATACTTTCAGCTGGTATGTATTTTAAATTTTCTACCATATAGGTAACTGATGTATATGCATTTTAGAAGAAATTAAAACGAAAAGTACTACTGATAGCACAAGTTCTGAAAGTGAGATTGAGAAAAATATAATTTAATGTAAAGCAGATTCGTAACATATTAGCTTAATTAAGAAGATGATCTATATCCTAGCATTATGTCATTCAAAAAAACAAACAATTTTGACTGGTTTGGCACCGAAATTACTATTCTAATTTTACTAGCCAATGAAATATAGAACATTTAAGGAGATAAATAGAGAAAGAAATTGAAAAGAGTTCAGATGGATCCAATGCCTGTCCATCAACTTTTTCCGATGTGTATTTTCGTAAAATAATTTTTTTAAATAGAGAAATGTATTTTTGCCAAAAGTACAACAATAAAGCTTTCTCAAGTAATGACCACGGAACCACAAAGAAAAGTAAGACTACTAGCCCACCAGAATCCCATAATTTTCGAAAGAATTTGTGCTAACGATTTAATACCTATGGAAATTGAATATCATATTTCATGTTTCTAAAGTCGCTATATAAAATACAGACGTCTATTTTACAATAAAAATAAAAGTGGAAAACGGACAGACAACGAACGGAGTTCAACTAAAATATGTAAAATTCTTGAGAAACGGTTTTTAAAGCAAAAGAGGTATGGTATATCGTCAATTTATGATGAGAAGTATCTAGAATGGATAGATATAAGTCTAAAAGAGAGATCAGTAGACTACTTATAAATACATTTACCGGCAAAGGTGTCGAAATTTTTAAATCTACAAAGAGAAACGAAAAATATGTTCTAATTCCAACAGAAAACAAGGCATGAAACTTTGCATTTTCTATTGTGGCTTTAGAAACATTAAACATGATATTTAGTTTCTATAGCATTTAAATCGTTAGCACAAATTCTTTAGAAAATTATGAAATTTTGGTGGGCTATAATAGTCTGTGTTCGTGGTCAAAATTTCATTTTACGCAAGGACACGCCTGAAAAAGTTGCACATGCACTCAATCCATCTGAACTGTTTTTAATTTTTTTCTCTTTTTCGTTTTTCTCCTTCAATGTTCCATATTTCTTTTGCCAGTAAAACTAGAATAGCAATTTCGGTGCCAAACCAAACAGCCAAAATGATTTGTTTTTCGATATCGCATAGTTCTAGAATATACATCATCTTCTTTTTGGCTACTTATTTTTTCACGGAGTTTTAAACAATCAATATTGCAAACGATTTATCAAAACCTTTGTTTACTCATACAATTTAAGCATAATTTCTTACGAATCTGTTTTTCTTTAAATTTTATTTTTGTCTCAATCTCACTTTCAGAACTTGCGCTATCAGTAGTACTTTCCATTTTCATTTCTTCTTCAGTTACCTATATGGTAGAAAATTCTGTTAAAAAAATACATACCAGCTGAAAGTATCCTGCTAACATCGAACTATTGAGTTTCTTATAACGTGTTAATCTATTACACAAAAATTTTATGTAAGGTGAAATAACACTGAATTAATATTAAACAAATATACTTATATTATTTATTCCATAGTAATCATTTTCAAGATATAAATTTCATTAATATCATGAACCACGAGAGTTACCATGCGCTAATCTATCTTACGATAGTCCATTGCGGGTGCGAAGTGGAGTGTGTTGAAACAGTTTTAAAGAGTGGTAGAACGAGAATTTGTAACGAACGCATGCCGCTGATAAGCTTCGAAAATTGATATCACGCTACACATTATTAAATATCATGGTTATTAAATTCTCAAAAAATCTGATTTAAAAATCATTGTAATCTAGAAAATATGGCAAATATTTTATAAAGAATGTATTTTTTTGACAAATATAATAGTTTGGGAGATATCGTCGTGGGAATGGAAAAGTAGACGAAAAATAATTAATTTTCAGCCGTAGTCGAACAGAGAAAATGAGGATTTTTTATTTTTACTGCCATATAAGCCTATGTAAAAGTTCGTTTCTTTATTTATTTTAAAAATAGAAATTCTACAGAGAATTTAATGATTTTTGGATAAAATACGCGTCATGATTGACTCTATCGGGTGGTGTGATTAGTTAGAAAATTTTTATTTGTGCCCTTATATTCGTGACGATATTTTGACGACAAGTGGATTCATAATCTACAGGGCATAAGTAACATATCTGGTAAGGTCATATATTTTACTCTAAAAGTGCCAACGGGAGGAAAGATAGAAATTGATTTGCACTAAAATATTTGAATAAAAATAACACAATGAATTGATGCAATGAACTGATGCAGTTGGGTTACTGGCTTAATAATAAAATCTAATTTTACATTTTTGTAAGGCTAGCCCTTCCCAATTAACAATAAGGAGAAACCCAGGTTATAAATAATGGTATATCTGCAACAGGCCCTTCTTAGAATTAGGCAAATTAAATCCTAATACAATAATAAATACTGAAATTAGTTTATGCAGGAAATGGGAAATATGAATTCCAATATACGTAACACCCAACATATAAAACACATCTTTCATTACTTAAATCAAAATGATCTCAGGAGAAAACGTTCCCAGTATTAGGCACATTGTGTTATAATTTGACCGGTTTATGTCACAATTTTTTTCTGTTTTTCACTTTGGCAGGTAAAGGATGATTTTATATGGGACATTAACATTATTATTCGAATAGCTTGGCACGAAACACTTCTCAAACATTTTATTTTAGCAGATAAACACAATCCTATCCTAATCATCGGACATTTGATATAAAATCTTCACTTCATAAAATTAAAATACAATATCCGCGCATGCCCAGTTGTGCTAGTTGTTGTGACGTCATCATAGTTGGTGTTTAAAGGTCGACGCCAAATTTCAAATTTTTCATATTTTCTTCTCTATGAATTAAGGCCGCAGAAAATTTAAACAAAAGTTGGTAGTGTTATTTTAATAAACACTTTCCGATAACGTAATAAAAAATACCTACAGAAGTGACTCATTCTTACTGTATCTATTTATAAGCGTTATTACTGAGGTGCGGTATATTCGAAGTTCACAACTAGCAAATTAAAAAATGTTCTGTGAAATAAAATGTTGTTCCATTTGTTCGATTAATCCGTTGAATATTGTTTGTCATATATTTTGCAGGTATTTAAATGTCACATTATAATTTAATATATTTTATCTGTATGTTCGAAAGTTTCATTCACTGAAAACAAGAAAACGTATTTATTGGTTATCACATATTTTAATACTTTTTATTTACATTATTATTGTATCTTCTGCTTATAAATTTTGTTAAATTGTTTTGACATTCCTAAACATAATTTTAAATTCCAGTTATATCCCAGTATTAGAAAACCAATTATAATAAATAATGCTATTATTAAAAATTAGTACAATTATCATTAATCTCGAATGGTGGCAGATTCACACACCTACATATATAAATTACCTCTATATTTTTTGCATGCCTCAGTGGATTTACATGAAAGCGTTTGCGCAAAGCATTAATTTAAAGAATTCAAATTGGAGAAATTAATCTTGACTTCCTATCTGAAGTTTCTTAAGCGTTGTTTATTTATATTTAATACTTTCTCGTTGAATTTACGAGAAATAGGATTATTCTTGATTTGGTGATTGTAACGGGATTACAAGATAAAATGGTAAGATGATATATACATACACGGTGGAAAAGAGAACTAGTCGATATATTAATAATTATGGTGTTGTAGACAATAAAGTTACCTATCGACTTATTTAAATTCGACGACAAAAAAATGAAATTTAACCTCAATATTAAAGAGAAGCAAGGAAACCTTATTCTTTTAAACTAATTTTTTTTAGAAAAATAAGTAACTGAATTGAAATTGGAGCTAAAAGGGTTCTCAAGAAGGTGATCTAGATTGATTTTCAAAATATAATAATTTGTCAGATATAACCTCAAGAGGGTAAAAATCGCTATAATTTTCGAGATCGGACACAAACGTAGATGCTCAAATTGTAGGTTTTTCTCTATATTTTCAAAATCAGCGAAACAAATGCTTTCTAACATTTCCTTAATGCTTTTTTAGCTGATGATTTTCCAAACTTCTAAAACCGCTTTATAATTCATAGTCTTTCAAAATTTTATTTCTTCCCAATAGTTTATCAAACGTTGAAATAAGAAATTTAAAATCCGACCACTCTTGCAATGAGAAAAGAGGTATCTGCTGTTTACGAATCACTTTCTGAATGGGGTCTGTAAGATTCTGTAAAAACCTATTTTTTAAATGACACATAATTTCCTTGTTGATATATAACAATACCTGCTTCTATGAAAGCTTGGTTTCTTCCAACAATTGGCACTCTTACTAGAATATGTTTCCTATTGCATATTATACAAGTTACATTGGAGTAATGACATCGAAGTATAGTCAAATGCATCTTTTCCTTTTCATCACCTTTCCGATGAAGTGCTTGGCTGCTTGGTGTACAAGAGCTCGAGGAGTAAACAAACGACACAACACATACATTGGCATCGATTTTTATGTTACAGTTTTTACAACTTCAGGCAACCAAATAGCTGTGGTTAATTGCTTGTTTTAACAGGTTAGTGATATTAAGAAACACCTTTTTTTTGCCTTTTATATGACACAAAATTTAAGTTTTGTCACTTTCAAATTATGCCAAGGACAGAAGTTTCTAGAAATATGATACTGGTGGGTCTCAGTATTACTGCATCAATATTGTATTTTACTAATAAGTACTTGTAACCTAGATCTTCGGTAGTTTTGACTATTATTTAGAGGTTCTTCTTCTTCTTCTAGTGGGGCGACCAAAGGTCGCCGCACTGAGGCCTTGTGGCCCATTGTGCGACCGCTAACCAATTTATTGAAAGCCCCATACAAGCCGGATTCTAGTCCAAAGGCCAAAATCCTCCCTATGGGGGAACTTCTTATTTCCTTCAGCACTGGAAAGCCAATGCGAGGTGTTTGTGCCTCAGGTTCATCAACCTAGGGCAGGAAGTCAGGACGTGGATGGAAGTTTCTTCCTTGTCCTCGTAAAACCTGCAGTCAGGGTGGTCCATCACCCCCATGGTGTGCAGGTGTTTCCTGAAAAAGCCGTGTTCGGTCAAAAGACCTGTCAGGACTCTGACTTGTTTCCTGCTTAGTCACAGAATTTGTTTTTTTCTCTCCGGCAAGGGCCCTGAGATGAGGAGCTTCGCTTGCCGGAGTCCTGGGTGGGAAGACCATTAGTCAATGAACTGGGAGCGAGTCCAGTCTTCTATTAACCTCCTGGCGTTGGATCTAGGGTAACCTAGGGCCGGCTCCGGACCCAGTAAAGGCTTCCGAGAGCCCCCTCTGGCCAGAGCGTCTGCCCGCTCGTTACCCTCAATGTTGCTGTGTCTAGGCACCCAGAGAAGCCTGACCCAGTTAGATGAGCCAAGTTCGCAGAGAGCCTGTTTACAGTTTTCAACCAAGATAGCGAAGATCTCAGTCTGGAATACCGTGGCGAATTTGCCCAGGGCATAGGAAAGCTCAGCCCTGGGCCTTTCCCCATATATCCCCGCTCCGGTACCTTCCTCTAGCCTCCATCCGTCTGTAAACTAGACGATATCGGCAGGCCCGAGTATGTCCTTGAGTGGATTCCAGTCTTCCGTTTTGGGGATGACCACCTCAAAAGGTTGTGCGAAGGAGAAAGAAGGTACTACGTCATCACTCCTGGCCTCACATCAGATAGGGCCCTTGTGTGGCCTAATTGCCCTCCTCCGAACTTCCACTGACCTCCACATTTCAGTCTGTAGGCCGCCTTTCTGAGTCACGGCCACAATTACCAAGTGAAGGGGCACGAGGTCCAGAAGGACCTCCAGAGCTGCTGTGGGGGTCGTGCGTATTGCTCCTGTGACTCCCAAACAGGCAAGTCTTTGGAGTTGTGTTTTAGGTGTTAGAAATTTACTAAAATTTTACTTTACAGTCAGGCTAATCAAATATACGTGTCTATTATGTAACCGATCCAGGTAAAAGCGGATACAATTATGAGTAGGAAAGCGGTGGACACGGATGAATAAGAGAGGTTCCTGGTATGATCGTCAAGAAAAAAGGTTAACGGCTACCGTGTAGCCAGAAAACCTTTAAAATAGTCGGCACCGGAAAAGATAAAAATAAGCGGAAAGCTTGTGGTAGAAAACATGCCAGCATAGAGAAAATACTTGAATGATGCCCCCACACTTAACGTGGCAAGTAAAGTAAACAAGACAATAATTCTCAAATTCCAGAAACTCCCTCCGATAGGTTTTCATGGCTTGATTAGTGGCCACAAGAAACCGAATACGTTATCTTACAAAAATATTTGCAGCAACTACTTCTGGAAGCGTTTCAATAGTTTAACGACATTGTAGATCGTGGACAAATAATACTGGGCGACAGTTATTAAAGCAAGGGGTGATCGACTGCCACACGTATAGCTCCAAATCTGACAATAACCACAGCAATTTAATTAAAGGGATGCATCATGAAAATAATTGTCGAGCCAAGTAGAACCAATTAGTCATTTATCATATTCTATACTTAATATTGCCAAAATCGCATACGAAAGTTCGTTTAACTTAAAATTTTCCAGTGAAAATGAGCTAGTTAAACCAAAGTGGATGTTGTAACGCAGTACTTATTTGAAATAACCAGTATAAGGTTGACATAGGTAGAAAGTTGCTCAATTCTGATAATAGATTAGAAGTAGATACCTGACTTGTTTAACCAATACATCCCTTTACTGCCCACAGTCTAACAGAGGAACAATAGAAATATTACAAAAATTAGAAAATACATTTATTTATTAAAGAGAACAAGCAAGCCATGAAGAGGCAAGTGAATCTGCAGGTACTACATACAGAGGAGAGTGGTAATCAATATCTCTCTAACAAATAGGGATTATACACAGAATTAAGTTCGAAGATGAAGGAATACTAATAAGTGATTTACCAAAATTCAGAGTTTTCTCCATCAAAGTATAGTTTACTTGCAAGTATGTAGTGTAAAAGTTTTGACAATCCATTAAAATGAAGTTCGAAAACCACGAAAGAATACTAACAAGTGATTTACCAAAATGTAGAGTTTTCTCTGTCTAATAGTGTAGTTCTATTATTAGTGTGTAGTTCAGAAGTTTTGATGATTGTTTAGAAATGTCTAGTAATGCGGTTTTGTTCGTGTTATTTTCGATTTAAAAAAAGGAACCATGGATAATAACTATGTTAATTAAGCCACAAACAAAAATTATTGAAAGGACAAGCAAGCCATGAAGAGGCAAGTTATTTTGCCACTACTAGATAGCGGGGAGAATGATAAATCACCATATCTCAAACAAATAAGAATATCACAAGGAATCAAGTTTGAAAACGAAATAGTACTAACAAGTGATTATCAAAATTTAGTTAAGGTGATGAACGTACTGGCAGACACTAGAAGAAAACTAGTAGGTAAGAAATTGCTCTATTCTGAAAATAATTTTTAAATCAATAAAAACAAGACTTTTTAACCAATACACCCCTAACATTAAATAATCTGGCAGAGGTATAATAGCAGCGTTGCAGAATATAAGAAATATGCAGAATCATTGAAAAGAACAAGCAAGCCATGAAAAGACATCTATCTCTATTAGATGCAGGAAATGGTGGTAAATCAACATTTTTCAAAACCAGTGATTTATCAAAATTTAGTTAAATTAACCACACACAGTGGGTAGATAAATCAACATTTATCAAAGAAACAAGGATAATATACCATATAAAGTCGAAATTGACGAAGGAATACTAGCAAGTGTTTTACCAAAATCCAGGTTTTTTCTAAGAATAAAGTAGTTTACTTGCCGGTATGTAGCTTAAAAGGTTTGATAATTTATTTAAAATGTCCGCTTTTGTGTTGTTCTGCCCGTGTTGTTTGCGATTTAAACTTGGCCGAGACTAACAACAGCAAGGTTACATAAGCCAGAAATCATCATTATTACAAAATTATTAAAAAGGGAAGTTAATATGTATCTAGCCGCAGTAGAGAGTGGTAAAGCAACATTTCTCTAACAAATAAGGATAATACTTAGAATTGCGTTCGAAAATGAAAGAGTACTAACAAGCAATTTTCCAAAATTTCTCTCTATCAAATGACCATATTGGACAGCTTGGAACTAGATACAAGACGTTATAACGAATAAACCCCTTAATGTCAAGAGCCTGGCAGTGAAACATTAGCAACTTGGCAAGTCAGCAAATAGACAAAATAATTGAAAAGGACAAGGAAGGCCTGAGGACACAAATGAATCTACCTCTATTAGATGCAGGGAGGGTAGTAATCAATATTTTTTAAACCCAGTGATTTATTAAAATCGGAATTCAGAAGTTAGATAATAATGCTGTCTTAGGTAGGAAGTTGTTCTATTCTGAAAACAGTTTAGAAGTAGATGTCAGACATTTTGTACAATACAATCTTTTAGGGGTCAAGTGTCTGGTGGAGGAATAATAACAATATTAGAATAAGCAAACCATGTAAAGGCAAATGAATCTACTGCTAGTAGATACAAGGGAGAATGGTAAACCAATATTTCTTGGACAGACAAGGAGAATACACGGTATTAAGCAAAATGAGTAATTTACCAAGATATAAAGTGTTCTCTATCAAATAATGTAGTTTACTTGCCGGTATGTAGCTCAAAAGTATTGACAATTTATTAAAAATGATGACTTTAATGTGGTTCTGGGCGTGTTGTTTGCGATTTAATCTTAGCCCAAAACAACAACAGCAACGTTACATAAGCCAGGAAATAGGCATAATCATTGGAAAGGGCAAACAAACCTTGAAAAGGCAAGTTAATCTGCCGGTACTAGATGCAGTGGGGAGTGATAAATACAAATTTATCAAAGAAATACCGAATGAAGTTCGAAAATAACAAAAGAATACTAACAAGTGACTTACCAAAATTTATGTAATCTATATAATGGCCATACTGAATACAGCTTGGAACTGGATAAAAAATTTTCTAACGAATACACCGCTTCAATGTCGAGAGTCTGGCAGTGGAACCGTAACAACCTGACAAAGGCCACGAAATAAACAAAATAATTTGAAAAGACAAGCAAGCAATGAGGAGTCAAGTGAATTTACTTACCTCTATTAAATGCAGGAGAGGGTGGTAAGTTGACATTTTTGAAAACCAGTGATTTATCAAAATTTAGTTAAGGGGATGAAGATGCGACAGGGGCACAAGGAAAATCGGAATTTAGTAGGTAGGTAATAATATTGTTGTCTAAGGTAGAAAGTTGCTCTATTCTGAAAACAATTTAGAAGTAGATACCACGTTTTTTGACCAATACAACCCTTTAGGGTCAAGTGTCTGACGGAGGAACAATAGCAATATTGGGATAAGCAAACCATGTAAAGCCAAAAGAACCTACCGCTAGAAGATAGATGGGAGAGTGATAAATCGAACAGATAAGGATAATAAAAGTAGTAATTTACTAAAATATAGAGTTTTCTCTATTGAATAATGCAGCTTACTTGCAATCACGTGGTTTTGATAAATTCATTAAGAATGTCCACTTTGGTGTGGTTTTGCGCGTGTGGTCTGCGATTTAAATTTAGCCCAGAGGAACAATGGCAACGTTACATACCCCAGGACATAGACAAAATTATTGAAAAAACCAGCAAGCTATGAAATGACAAGTGCATCTGCCCCTAGTAGTTTCAAGGGAGAGTTTTAACCAATGCATCTCAAACAAATATTGATAATACAACGAATGAAGTTCGAAGACAACTAAAGATTACTAACAACGTTATACCGCTTTTCTCTATCAAATGTAGTTGCCTTACTAGTTTGTAGTTGAAAAGTTTGATAATTGACTAGAAATATCCGCTTGAATGCGATTCTGTCCATGCTGTTTGCGATTTAAATTCAGCCCAGAGGAACCACAAATAATAACATTGTCCGTTAAACCACAAAATAGAAAAAAATATTGAAAGACCAAGCAAGCTTTGAAAAGATAAGTGATTTTGCCACTGCTAGATACTAGAGAGAGTGACAAATCATCATATCAAATCAATAAGGATAAAACAAGGGATGAAGTCTTGAAATGAAATAATACTAACGAGAGATTTATCAAAATTTAATTAAAGGGATGAACGTACTGGCAGACACTACAGACAACTCCATAGTGGTGATAATAATATTGTTGACATAGGCAAGAAATTCAATTCATCCTTTACATTAAAGAATCTGGCAGAGGTACAATAGCAGCGTTACAGAATATAGGAAATAGACCGAATAATTGAAGAAAGCAAGCGAAGCCATGAAAAGACCAGTAAATCTATCTCTAACATACGCAGTGGAGTAGTAAATCAACATTTATCAAATGAATAAGTATATCGAATGAAGTTCAAAAACAATGACAAAATTTAGAGTGTTCTCTATCAAATAAGGTAGTTTACTTGTTGCTATGCAGCTTCAAAGTTTTAATAATTTATTAAAAATGTCGCTTTAGTGTTATTCTGCCCGTACTACTTACCATTCAAACTTGGCCCAAACCAACAAGAGCCAGGTTACATCCGTCAGAAGTTAATCTGCCTCTGTATGCAATGGAGAAAGGTAAAGCTACGTTTCTCTTGCAAATAAGGAAAATATACATAGAATTGCGTTCGAAAACGAAAGAATATTAACAAGTGATTTTCCAAACTGTAGAGTTTTCTCTATCAATTGGCCATACTGAAAACAGGTTGGAACTAGATGCAAAACTTTCTAACAAGTACACTTCGATAATGTCAAGAGTCTGGCAGAGGAGCAGTAGCAACCTGGCCAAAGGTAGGAAATAGACAAGATAATTGAAAACGACAAACAAGCTCTGAGGAGGCATGTGAATCTACCTCTATTAGATGTAGGGGAGGGTGGTAATCAGTATTTCTCAAAACCAGTGGGTTAACAAAATTTAGTCAAGGTGATGAAAATGGAGAGACGCAGAAGAAATGTCGGAATTGCGTGTTTAGATAATCATAATGATGTCTTAGGAAGGAATTTGCTTTATTTTGAAAACAGTTTAGAAGTAGATACCAGGCACTTTGACCAATACAATCCTTTACTGTCGTGTCTGACTTAGGAACAATAGCAACATTGGGTGGGATAAGCAAACTATGTAAAGACAAATAAATCTACCACTACTAGGGGAGACTGGTAAATAAACATTTCTCGAAGAGATAAGGAGCATACACGAAATCTAGATCGAAAACGAGTGACACCAAAATATAGTTTACTCTATCAAATAATGTAGATTACTTACCGGTATTGTAGCTCAAAGTATTGATCATTTATTAATAATGATCAATTTTATGTGGTTCTGCGCGTTTTGTTTGCGATTTAAACTTAGCCCAAAGCAACAATAGCAACGTTACATAAGCCAGGAAATAGGCAAAATCATTGAAAAGGACGAGCAAATCTTGAAAATGCAAGTTAATCTGCCGCTACTGGATGCAGTGGAGAGTGATAAATAGATATTTATTAAAGAAATAAGGATACTATACCGAATGAAGTTCGAAAACACCAAGAGAATACTAACAAATGATTTACCAAATTTTAGAGATCTCTCTATGTAATGGCCATATTGAGGACAGATTGGAACTAGATACAAAATTTTCTAACGAATACGCCGCATAAATGTCAAGAGTCTGGCAACATGAGAAAAGCCAGGAAATAAATAAAATAATTGGAAAAGACAAGCAAGCCCTACGGAGACAATTGAATTTACCTACATTAGATGCAGGGGAGGGTGGTAAATCAATATTTTCCAAAACCAGTGATTTATCAAAATTTAGTTAAGGGGATGAAGATGCGACAGACGCAGAAGAAAAATCGGAATGTAGTAGGTAGATAATAATAATGATGTCTAAGGTAGGAGGTTGCTCTAATTCTGAAAACAGTTTAGAAGTAGATACCAGGATTTTTGATCGATACAACCCTTTAGGATCATGTGACGGAGGAATAATAGCAACATTGGAATAAGCAAACCATGTAAAGGCAAATGAATCTACCGCTAGTAGATATATGGAAGAGTGGTAAATCAACATTTCTGGAACAGATAAGGATAATAATAGTAATTTACCAAAATATAATTTTCTTTACACATACATAGAATTGCGTTCGAAAACGAAAGAATACTAACAAGTGATTTTCCAAAATTTAGAGTTTTCTCTATCAAATGACCATACTGCACAGCTTGGAACTAGATACATGACTTTATAACGAATACACCCCTTAATGTCAAGAGTCTGACAGTGAAACATTAGCGACTTGACAAAAGTCAGCAAAGGACAAGGAAGCCCTGAGGAGAAAAATGAATTTACTTCTATTAGATGCAGGGAGGGTAGTAAGTAGTAGATTTGTCAAACTTCAATTAAGGGGATGAAGGTGCGACAGACGTAGAAGAAAAATCGGAATTCAGTAGTAGTCCAGTCAATGAACTGGTTGTAGAGGACATGGTCGGGAACAGAATTTTTGACTTCAGGGCTATGTTTGGAATACTTAGGAGGTAAACATACTAAAAGTCCCCGAATCTGCGAGGTGAGCGGAGTGGAGGGGGGGGCCATTGAAGGTCACTTTTTTTGGATTTTCGCTGATATCTTGAAAACAGTGCATCATAGCTAAAGTATTAATCCATTCAAAATTAAAGCTGACAAAATTTCCAACAAGATGGGTTTTGTCATTTATCATCTGATTCGATTAAGCATCGATATCTGAGCATTATCGAGATTGCAGAGGACAATTATATATTCTGAATTTAATAATCCAAAATGGCGGAGTCAAGATGGCGGTTAAGTATTGTAATTTATAGTTTAATTCACATGAAAATCGATATCTGCGGATTTTCAAGGTCGTAGATTATAAATATTTAGTCGAAATTCAAAAATTCAAAATGGTGGCTTTAGGATAACGAATAGGTTCTGTCATTTATATCTCGAAAACAGTGCATCGTCGTGAACAGGTTATTCTATTCAAAATTAAAGGTGACAAAATTTCCTACACTATTCAATATTCGTCTATTCCCAATAGCTTCCGAGATATCAGCTGGCGAAAATCGCAAGTCTTCGAAAAACGTTTTTTTGCCTCACGCTTCTCGACCAGCTTTGCCTACTAGCGCCTCAGCCTTTAGTTTTACCTCAATGTCCTCGCAGTAGAGCTTAGTTGTAGAGCATTAAATTGTCGAATTGTTCCGTAGATGTCTGTACAACTTGGTTGCCAATGTTAAAAGAAGAACTTCACAAATTTGTATAAAAACTAAAATAACTGTTAACTATATCAACAGTTCTATGTAAATAGTAAGTATATATGGATATTGAATATAACAAGCATTCTTAGAGCTTAGAGCATCATACACAGCAAAAAAGATTTTTCAAAAAAAGCCTTGAAAAAGGAAACAATAGATTTCCGAAACGTCGGCGAAATATTTAATTTCAAGTTTTTATACTTTTTTGTGTTGTTTATTTAAAAAAAGCAACCTTTAACTGATCCTTTGACGTAAAAGTGACAGACGTAGAGGTTATTTAGCAGTAACATACTGGTTAATTGTGATATTTTGTAGATTCCCCGAGCACCGCTTAAAAAGAAAACATACATGTGGCAGGAAGTCCCAAAGAATTGAAGAAGGAAAAAAATAAATTAATAATTTCAAAAACACGTATTTAAACCCCCTGAAACTGTAAAAAAATGCCATAAAAGGAAAAAAATAATGTTAATAATGAAAATAACTTATGTTAATAAATGCAAATGCGTAGGACGCCTGTTGGCTAAAATTATCTGTTCATCCAGATGCTTTAAGCTCCCCACGCCTTTACGTTTATTAACATAATTATTATTATAATTGGCATTAGTTTCTTCTTTTTGGTGCATTTTTTAACAGTTTCTGTTTAAAAGCGTGTTTTTGATTTTTTTAAATTAAATTTTATTGATGCCAAATACCCAGTGGGTTTACATAAGTCACATTACATATATTACGACAAACTAACAATAAAAAACACATAAATTATTTATTTATTATCTTCTTTTTAGTTCTGTTCCAATTAGAATAGTGTATCTATTCGATATAATTCCTTTTCTATAAATGACAAAACCTATTCATCATTCTAAAGCCGCCATTTTGAATTTATAAATTTCGACTAAATGTTTATAATCTGCGACATTGAAAATTTGCAGATACCGAAGAATCAAACTGTAAATTACAAAACTCATTCGCCATTTTGACGCCACCATTTTGAATTATTAAATTTAGACTAGATAATTGTACTCTGCAACCTCGATAATGCTCAGATATCGATTTTTAGTCGAATCAGACAATAAATGATAAAACCCATCCGCCATATTGACGCCGCCATTTTGAATTTTTGTGTCTTGATCAGGTGTCTGTAATCTGCGATATCAAGAAACCCCGGATACCAATTTTCTGTAGAATCGGATATTAAATGACAATAGACTACCCTCCATCTTCGAAACGCCATCTTGGATTTTTTATGAAAGTTGTCAAATTGTATTGTTACGTGAACCATATACACGTCCCAAATTTCAAGTCAATCCTACGTCTGGAAGTGTGTGAAAAGTGAGTTGTAAAATTTGCTTAGAATGTTACAGGTCAAGCTAATGGAGGAGTATTAATAACAACTCAATTTAAAAAAATTTGAATGCTCTACAACTAATGCTCTACTGTGAAGATATTACCGTGAAATTAAAGGCTGAGGCAAAGTTTGTCAAGAAGCGTGAGGCAACAATGCATATTTCGAAAATTGGTGATTTTCGCTAGCGGATATCTCGAAAGCCATTAGGAATAGAAGAATAATGAATAATAACAATCTTGTGGGAAATTTTATCAGCTTTAATTTTGGATAGATTACTATTTTAGCTATGATGCACTGTCTTCGAGATATCAGCGAAAGTCCAAAAAAAGTGACCTTCAATGGCCCCCCCTGCACTCCGCTCACCTCGCAGATTCGGGGACTTTTAGTATGTTTACCTCCTAAGTATTCCAAACACAGCCCTAAAGTCAAAAATTCTGTTCCCGACCATGTCCTCTACACCCCACTTTTGAGAGTTCATTGACTGGACTATAGGTAGATAATAATAATGCTGTCTTAGGTAGGAAGTTGCTCTATTCTGAAAACAGTTTAGAAGTAGATATCAGGCTTTTTGACCTTTAGAGTCAAGTGTCTAACGGAGTGCTTGTTTGCGATTTAATCTTAGCACAAGGCAACAATAGCAACGTTACATAAGCCAGGAAGTAGGCAAAAACATTTAAAAGGCAAGCAAACCTCGAAAAGGCAAGTTAATCCACCTCTACTAGATGCAGTGGAGAGTCGTAAATAAACACTTATCAAAGAAAAAAGGATAGTACACCGAATTAAGTTCGAAAACAACAAAAGGATACTAACAAGTGATTTACCAAAATTAAGAGTTTTCTCTATGTAACGGCCATACTGAAAACAGCCTGGAACTAAATATAAAATTTTCTAACGAATGCACCGCTTTAATGTCAAGTGCCTGGCAGTGGAACCGTAGTAACCTGAAAAAAGCCATTAAATAAACAAAATAATTGGAAAAGACAAGCAAGCCCTGAGGAGTCAAGTAAATCTACCTCTATTAAATGCAGGAGAGGGTGGTAAATCAATATTTTTCAGAACCAGTAATTTATCAATTTAGTTAAGGGGATGAGGATGCAACAGACGAAGAAGAAAAATCGGAATTTAGTAGGTAGATAACAGTAATGCTGTCTGAGGTAGGAAGTTGCTCTATTCTGAAAACGGTTGAGAAGTAGATACCAGGCTATTTGACCAATACAACCCTTTAAGGTCAAGTGTCTGACGGTGGAGCAATAACAATATTGGGATAAGCAAACCATGTAAAGGTATATGAATCTACCGCCAGTAGATACATGGGAGAGTGGTTAATCAACATTTCTCGAACAGATAAGGATAATAAGGATAATAAGAAAAGTATTTACCAAAATATAGAGTTTTCCCTATTATATAATGCAGCTTACTTGCAAGAACATAGTTTTGATAAATTCATTAAGAATGTTAACTTTAGTGTGATTTTGCGCGTATGGTCTGCGATTTAAATTTAGCCCAGAGGAACAATCGAAACGTTACATAAGCCAGCAAATTGACAAAATGATTGAAAAGGACAAGCAAGCCGTGAAGTGACAAGTGCATCTGCCCCTAGTAGTTGCAAGGGAGAGTATTAACCAATATATCTCAAACAAATAATGACAATACAGCGAATGAAGTTCGAAAACAATTAAGGATTACTAACAAGGGTTTACTAAAATGCAGAGTATTCTCAAATAGTGTAGTTCCCTTACTAATTTGTAGTTCAAAAGTTTTGATAATTGATTAGAAATGTCCGCTTGAATGTGGTTTTGTCCATGTAGTTTACTTGCCGCTATTGTATCTCAAAGTATTGACAATTTATAAATAATGATCACTTGTATGTGGTTCTGCGAGTGCTGTTTGCGATTTAATCTTAGACCAAAGCAAAAATAGCAACGTTACATAAGTCAGGAACTAGACGAAATCATTGAAAATTGCAAGCATATCTTGAAAAGGTAAGTTAATCTGCCGTTACTAGATGCAGTCGGGACTGATAAAAATTTATCAAAGAAATAAGGATACTATACCGAATGAAGTTCGAGAACAACAAAAGAATGCTAACAAGTGATTTACCAAATTTTAGAGTTTTCTCTATGTAATGGCCATAGCGAGAACAGATTGGAACTAGATACAAAATTTTCTCACGAATACACTCCTTAATGTCAAGAGTCTGGCAGTGGAACCGTAGCCACCTGAGAAAAGCCAAGAAATAAACAGAATAATTGGAAAAGACAAGGAAGCCCAGAGGAGACAAGTGAATCTGATATGATAGATAGAGGGGAGGGTCGTACAATATTTTTCAAAACCAGTGATTTATAAAAATTTAGTTAACTGGATGTAGATGCGACAGATGCAGAAGAAAAATCGGAATTTAGTAGGTGGATAATAATAATGCTGTCTGAGGTAGGAAGTTGCTCTATTCTGAAAACAGGCTTTTTGATCAATACAACCCTTTACGGTCAAGTGTCTGGCGGAGGAACAATAGCAATACTAGAATGAGCAATCCATGTAAAAAGAAATGAATCTACCGCCAGTAGATACAAGTGGGAATGGTAAACAACATTTCTCGGACAGACAAGGAGAATACACGGAATTAAGATCGAAAATGAGTAATGTACCAAAATATAAAGTTTTTTCCATCAAATAATGTAGTTTACTTGCCAGTATATAGCTCAAAATTATTGATAATTTATTAGTAATGACCAAAATCATAAATGGTTACTTGCGTACCTACGAATATATACGTGGGCCCTAGTGCAGTAAAGTTTTGTGATAGGAGACGAAACCGTTTTGCATAATATTCCTTCTATGTGGTGATGATGTTCTGGATCAGACTGGTACTTTTATCGAGAAACTAATTAAAAACAATAACGGTAAAGCATATGGAGACCGTGAGTCAGGCATTGACAATAAGCTAATCGTTGACTTGGTTCATGCTTTAATACAATACCAAGAGCAGGATAAACCAGAGACGAAATGACAAAATAAAAACATAAAAATGAAGAAAAACTAGAAAGAGAAAGAAGTGGAAGGGAGGAAAGATAAAAGAAAAAGGATGAACTGTAGTTAATTTAAAGAACTGAGAAACAAGTATATACAATTAACAAAAACAACTGGTCCCAACACTCACCAGATTGTAGTCCCAATATTAATTGAAACGAATGCAGCATCAGGGTCGAGGGAGCAGACTATGCATTCGTTTCACACATTAGTTCGTAGATGTTCCTTCAAGCATGACTGCTTCTTACAAGGATAACAAGTGTACCATCCAGATCCAAAGGTGCAGAAGAGAAGAGGTGCCAATTTGAAGCCGTCCATGGAACCCTGTAGTTCTGACTGTGCTAAGCTTTTGGATGTGGTAAAAGAGAAAATGGCTGCCAAAGCTTAATAGAAAGAAGAATTTAATATGGAGACCAAAGGAACAATATCTAAAGCGATTTGGAAGGTGTCTGGTATTAAACTAAATGGGATTTTAAATTTTAGGAACATATGCAAGCAGTAGAGTGCGCCATTGCAAAATAATGCTAACCAAAACCTGCCCAGAAATATACTACTATACTCAAATAGAGGCCGCTGATATACCTGCCGAGAAGACGATACGTGATTACACTCCACCACGTAAGAAGTCTCTGGTCTCTGTACTTCTGAAAGTATTAAAGGAGTCGAATAGCCACCACATGCATAACTTTACACCCTGTGATAATCCTGGACGGAACTGTGATCATATTTAAATATATATTTTATATTATATTTATTTGCCATTTTCACTGTCCTTGCATTGGCGCCCAGAACTTTTGCGAATGTAGTTCAGACTGTCAAAATAAATTTTTAGACCGCCGGAGTAAAGACCAATGCAACATGAAACAGTGTCCCTGTTTTTTGCGTATGGGACTGCGATCCAAATATCTACCTATCTTGCAATATCAATTTGATATATCCAAGATGATCTGAAAGAATGTCAGCGTCCAGTGAGCACTATATAAACATTTGTTGATAGTACCGTGTGATGTCGCCATTTAGGGTTTATTCTTGAAGAGCACCGGCCAGAGAAATGAATCTATTTTCCGAATTCCGGAGAAATTATATCACGGTGAAGCTGACAGAAGAAGGAAAAGTTCATAAAAACTATACGTGCAGCTTCAATTTTCTGTTGTGAATGTAACTTAGGAAGGGAACAACATCCACTTTTTTAATCATTCCATTAATCCACACTGCTAGGCCAAAGTTATGGCGGTGAATGGCAACCGTAGAATATTCGTCAAGTGGCGTATGCAGCCTGGTGAGGAATTATTCCTGGACTATAGCCCTAAAGTTTGTAAGAGTACAAAGAGAGACGAATATTTGGTAAGACTTTTTGCACTGCTATTTATTTCACTATATTCAATGTAATATTGTTATCTTTCTAGTGGAGTAGATCTAGCCCGAAAAAGCGAGAAATAGGATTGACAAAATTAAGGAGTAAAATTAATATGCGAAAATCAGTTTACCAATTTTCCGGGAAAACGCATTTGACAGAACACGTTTGCCTTGTGCCGTGTGCCAACTGAAACTTATATAGTGTGAGATATTTTTGTGTGACCAAATACTATTTTAGAAATTTTGCTTCATTACAGTTTATAATTTTGTACTTTAAACTTCATTATTTATTTTATTCAAAATCTGTTTTAGCTTATTACTATAATGATATTTTTCTTTCATTTTAATGGTTTTAGATAGCAAATTAAATAATTAAGTACCTAATGGAACTTGGGAATGATAGGATTGTCATATATTTAGATTTTTGATAATTTGTTTTATAATATGTACATTTTATTCATTTACATTTATAATATTGCATTACTTTGTTTACTATCTAGTTTTTGTAAGTATTCTTATTTAGTTGTTATATATCACTCTTAATAAAATCAGCTTGCTTACGTGGGGGAGATGCATCACACAGTACTTAAATTTTATATGAAACACCTAGTACATCATTTTAGTCAAGAATAGTAATTAATATTAGTTAACTAATAACATTATATTTGTATTATACCATAATAAGTAACCAAAAAAATTGCTTTAATATATTTTTATTTATTTCATTTTATTATTATTTTTTTTATTTTATTCATACACCATCTAACAGTACACGACCATTTACAAGACGGAAAATATTTACTAGCGTACATTTCAGTAAAGATATGCAACAAAAGAAAATATAAATATCAAAGAGAATAAATAGTTAAAAAGAAAGAACAAAAAATACATATATAATTTAGAAAGAATCTCCTATTTATTAAAGATGTCGATATCACGCTGGCTATGGTTATGGCTAGAGCTGTAGATTGGTGAAAACTTTAAAGTATTAGTCCGGGCTATATCAAGGTAGAAAGTTTGGTTTTGTCTAGAATTTATTCGCGGAATATGGATATTAATTCTCTAGAGTATCTCACTACAGTCAATATCATAATGAATCACCTTTTTTAAGAAATTGATGGCAAATTCGTTGCGTCTTTCAGATAGGCTACGCATTGAAAACATTTGAAGTAAATCACTTTGTGGAAAACCAGTTGGTGGATATATATCATGAGATGTTAGATGCAGAAATTTAAGAAAGTGGCGTTGCACGTTTTCCAATTTAAGACTATGAGTGTTATAACAGGGCTGCCAAACAAGAGACGCATACTCTAGTTTAGATCGCAAAAAAGAAAGATATAATAGTTTTAACATTGAGATATTTGAGAAATCACGCCCATTGCGTATAATAAAACCAAGTGTTCTATTTACGTCGCAAATTAACGTGTCTATATGATTGACAAAGCTGAGTTTTTTGTCAAAAATTACTCCAAGGTCTTTAAACGAGGACGGTCGAGTTAATGGTTTGTTTTCTAGAGAGTAGTTAAATGTAAAATTAACATACTTCATGGAAAATGTCATGACGTTACATTTTTGCACATTTAATGTGAGACTGTTCTCAACACACCAAGCGCTGATTTTAGATATATTATTCTGTAATCTACTGCAGTCATTTATGTTAGAGATTCTGATGTAGTAGTTTGAGGTTATCTGCGTACATTAAAAAATGAACATCTAGTTCATATGCTACATCATTGATGAATATATTAAACAAGAGTGGCCCAAGAACAGATCCCTGAGGTACACCAGAACAAGATAAGTAATCAGTAGATCTGAATCCATTAAACGCGACCTACTGTTTTCTATCTGACAAGTACGATTTTAAAAAGTGTGTAAGATTCGGTGACATTCCAATGTTGGACAATTTTTAATAAGAATGCTATGATTAAACCTCTCTAATGCTTTTGTGAAATCAAAATATATTACATCTGTTTGAACTTGCATCTCAATGGACTCAGATATACAGTGCGTTTCAGTTAAAAGTCCCCAGGCCATTATCTCTAAAATTAATAAAGATATTTTATTTTTGTAAATGGCAGATGATTGATACCAAAGAAAGGTTTAAATAACGGTGATTAGAATTTTTCCTCAACAGCACACAGAGATGGCGCTGCGATGCAAAACTATTTTTTGATGGCTGGAACCTTGAAACATAAGTCATGTGATTAAATAATGATTTGTGAATAATTTTGATGGTATAGAGAATTTACAAAAAACAAGCCGTTTTGGAGTTACATGAGTTTTTTCATTAATGCCAGTACACGTGAATTTTGATAAATCCCTATAATTTATTTATTATTTATTATAGAATATTGGTTACCAAACACTTTTTTTCAAGATAAGGAAAGTGATATAATACACTATCATAAAATTATGTTTACCACTTCCGGCCAAACCGGAACTAACATGATATGATGAACCAATATCCATATGTTCCTACATATTAATATTGTACTTAGAAACAATTCAAAGCAAATTAATCCAAATAAGGCAATAAAAAAAAAATGAATTTAAAAAATGGTTAGATACACCAATGAAGATAAGTTAAATATGATTTTAATATACGGTGAATGCAAAAGAAATTCGCGACAAGCAAAACGATTGTTTTGTTTACGATTTCCAAATAGACCTACACCCGATAAAAAACATTTATCATGCTGTTTAAAAATTTAAGAAACTGGGGTAGTTTTAAGGAAACTATTCGTAACAGAAATAGGCCAGTTAGAAACGATGAAAATACAGCCTTGGTGTTAAATAGTGTTGTCAACAATCCTCAATGTTCTCTCCGGAAATTGGCATCGGAAACTAATCTGTCGATATCTTCGTGCCATAGAATATTAAAATCAAATAAATACCATCCATACAAATTAAAATTGATCCATCATTTAAGGCCTGGTGATTATGAACGAAGATTATATTTTCCAGCTGAATTTTCAGTTCTTTCTGAAGAATGCCCAAATTTTTAAAAAAATGTGCTCTGGAGTTGTGAGTAAGCATAACTGCCGATACTGGTCACAAAATAATCCTAGATGGATGAGAATGACCCGAAATCAGGTAACTTTTGGAGTTAACGTGTGGTGTGGAATATTAAATTCATATATTATTGGACCATATCTATTCCATGGGACTTTAAATGGAAGAAAATATGAGATATTTTTGAGAAATGTATTGCCAGGATTATTAGAGACTATCCCTCATAACCAGGAGAATATTTGGTTTCACCAAGATGGTGCACCACCCCATAACTCAGTACTAGTCAAAGATTGTCTTAATGAAATGTACCCTCAGAGATGGATTGGTACTAATGGAGTAGTCAGATGGCCAGCACGATCACCTGACTTGACTCCATTAGATTTTTACCTATGGGGGTATTTAAAAAGTGTAGTGTACATTGAACCCATTGAGGATATGGCCGATTTGTATAATAAAATATATGCAAGTGTTGCTGCTATAAATAGACATACGTTACAAAAAATTTGCAATGAAGAGTTACTGAAACGGTACAATATGTGTATTCATGAAGAAGGGAGAAATTTTGAACATTTAATATAATAAGTACCTACTAATAAGAAAGAAATTAGTTTAATTTCATTTTTAATAATATTTAGATAGTTTTTAAATGTTTGTTTATAAAACTTTTGTTTACGTTCTTTACTGTATTGTTAATATAAATTTAGCCCATTCTAAATTAGTGTGTATTTTCTTTGTTGTCTTACTTACTTTAAGTTTTGGGAGCCGTTTTATTAGAAGCGTTATTAGAAAAAAAAATGTAATATGTAGGAACATATGGATATTGGTTCATCATGTTAGTTCCGGTTTGGCCGGAAGTGGTAAACATAATTTTATGATAGTGTATTATATCACTTTCCTTATCTTGAAAAAAAGTGTTTGGTAACCAATATTCTATAATAAATAATAAATAAATTATAGGGATTTATCAAAATTCACGTGTACTGGCATTAATGAAAGAAACTCATGTAACTCCAAAACGGCTTGTTTTTTGTAAATTCTCTATACCATCAAAATTATTCACAAATTATTGTTTAATCACATGACTTATGTTTCAAGGTTCCAGCCATCAAAAAATAGTTTTGCATCGCAGCGCCATCTCTGTGTGCTGTTGAGGAAAAATGTAATCACCGTTATTTAAACCTTTCTTTGGTATCAATCATCTGCCATTTACAAAAATAAAATATCTTTATTAGTTTTAGAGATAATGGCCTGGGGACTTTTAAGTGAAACACCCTGTATATTGAGTAGCACATATTAAATTGGTGGTTCTAGATTGACCTTTCATAAATCTATGCTGCTGAGAGGATATACTGTTTTTTAACATGCGGATATATGCAATTATGCAGCAAAATATTATATTATTCATTATTTAAATCAAACATGTTCCACTGAGGAACCAGAAATTATATAGTCAGTAGGAGGTGGCACTTTGCAGGCTACTTTGTAATGATAAGGAAATGCTGAATTGCAAAGTCCAGCGACTGGGTGAAGCGGGTTCTTTGGAATTATCTGAGTTTTCAGTTTGTTAAAAGTTCAGGTGACGTGCTGTGTGGCCTAACTCTACTAGAAAGTGGTTCCCCCAGAGGGATAAATAATAAATATCCTGTTGCATTACTTTGTCAGTGAATAAATTGTATCTCTTTGTTTTCTACCACTGTGTTTTTTATTACAAATTATTCATTTAATAACTAAAGTAAATCCTCCAGCTTGTGCTCTAATATTCATTAGGCACCCACTAATATATGGTGGAGGCTGAGAACCACGATGCGACGCACCCCACTGCACAGCAATACATTTCCAGAGGCAGTAACGTATTTACATTAAATGTCTTTTAGATAAAGAGAAAAGTTTTAATAAATCGAAGGGTAGGAAGAGGAAATGTTTCACAATTTCGTGTTATACGAAGTATGTGAAAATTCAGTTGCTCCAAAATATGAGGGTAATGAAGTATTTTATATATATAATTTTGTAAAGAAAAATTGTTCAGTGTATTATCCTTTCATTTTGTAGATTTGACATGTTAAATCTTTCCAACATGAAATTTTGTGAATTTCCAGTTAATGGATAGATACCATCTTCAATAAAACATAAATACTTAACCAAAACGGCGTTGAACAGTCTCAACATTGTTTATGTAAATAGCATATTCGGCGGACCATATGAAAGAGCAATATTCCAATGTTGATCGTACAAATGAGTAGTATAGCATCTTCATAATGTCAGTATTGCTGAACCCTTTGCCGTTTCCTAAAACACCACCTGGGGTTTTTAATGCTGATGCTGTGATGAAATTAATATTCTCCTTAAAATTAGTTGTTAACATCTCGTAGAGGTAATGTATTAGACATATATTCTGACGACGGATCAAATTTTTTTAGTGTAACTTATATGCCAGGTAAATGAAGAGAAAACATACAGAATTTTCAGATAAATTAGTAGCCGGAATGTTTTTGCAGAATGACTTTGGGAGAGGTCAAAAAAATTTCATTTGCATCATCGTCATTTATCAACGATTAGAGCAGAAAATCAGTTTTCTTAAAATACTGGAAAAACTATCGGTCGTAGAGGAACGTGAAGAACAGGTGATTGAAATCCCTACTTGCAAGAAAACCTGTATTATATCATTTCTTAATTATTAACAAAATATTTTTATGTCTTGATAAAATTTTAAAAAGTTTGCTTAAATAAGTGTATTTTATAATAGTTTATAAGTTCGCAAAAGATAAGTGCTGTCGGTGCAATAGTTTTTGCACAATCCTATTTGTTTATCCCACCGTAGGAAGAAATGAACAACTTTGACCTCCCGTGGAGCTCGCAATTTTCAACTAAAATTAATTCACCAAAAATTTTCGCTAATAAATAGAAGGCATAACTACTTTATTTTCTAAGCTGCGTTCTTGCAAATTAAACTAATGAAAACTTGGTTAAAACACGCATATTTTAAAAATAAGAAATGAAGTTGACATTATGACAGTAAGACTAATTACTACTAAACCGATTTTTCGCTCTAGTTCTTGACAAAAAACGATGATGCAAATGAAATTTTTTTACTCCCGACATGAGAAGCCTCTCCCATTACCTCTACTAAAGCCAGTCTGCAAAAACATTGCAGCTACTAATTTATATACGTCAAAACCTTGATTTGCCTGACCTACTGTCGCCCTTTAAAGTAAAGAAGATTACTATTATTATTAAACAAAGAAATTAAAATATTAAAATAAATGTTTGACTCCACCGAGGTATAGGTGGCACCCACGTAACTAATGCTCTTCTGGTTGGGAAATTTTTGTCCATGTTTGTATGGATGTTAACTCTCGTATCTCATGCCCTTCAGGTCGGAAAAATTTTGTCTAAAGATGGCCTGGCCTGATTCAGCAGTTTACACTGAGGCAGTTTATTAATGCATTTGTTTATTTATGGCCTATAGATACCTACCGTGGTCATGTAATGGTGTATTCGATATTGCAACAACTCTAACTTATTAATTTTTGTTATTGTGCCAACACAAATAAATAGTTTTGGTGTTCTATGTGTTGTGTTGTGTATACACCAAGTGTTACCCTCATAACATTGACAAGGTATATGATTGTATCAGTATTGCATATGTAAGTAAAACCGTTCTTATAAACGCATCTGAGTGTGTCCCTGATAAATTGTGAAATGGAGTACTGACATCCGATTAGGAATTCACCGGATACCTGGCCCACCTTAAACCCTGTTTCGCAAACTAGTACGCCGCCGCATAGTGGTCAATTTACCAATATTGGAAAGACAATATTATAAAAATGAAATTTATCCAACATTCACAATGAATATATACGCCAGTAACTTCATAACCAGCACATCATAAGCCATGAGAACATTTGCTTTATACCGCACATCTACAATGTTGTAACCCTAACGTACTTATAGACCAAGAGCTAGCGACACTCAAACCGTGCTGATTTCATTGTGAACAAAAAAATTACAGAATGTAGTACTAACATTGTATAATATAAGATCGCGTGTCTGCCTGCTCGGATCGATTGCGTTTATTAAAAAAAAGAAAATTGTGGCATTTTCAAAATATGTTAATAGTCTCTGCGCAATGTGGATAAAATTTTTAATACAGCTGCTAGACACACTACTAAATACGAATTCAAGTGCCTGCCAGCCAGAATCGGTTGCGAAATCTCGCCTGCCAATTAAAAAACCGGTTCCAAAAACTACAGAAGTTGGCTCATCGCAATATGCACAAAAAAATTTGACGAGATAGTTTAAAGCATTCAAAATTCATTTTCGAGTGCTTGCCTTGTCGACCATGTTGCACTAAGTGCCTGCCAGCCCCTATAAAGTCGCGCGCTCGGCGCCGTTGAAAGTTGACCGAAGAATGCACAATGCCCGACTTGCAGCTCTTCAGAGCCGCGCAGCCTTGCTCGTCCTTTCCCTCAAAATTGATACGGTCACCACTTATATAATAGATTGAATAGAAGCGTGTTCGTCTCAGTCGCGGCAAATGTTTGAGTGCGTAGGACGTGTATTTTTATATGAAAATAGAAAATGGGCGAAAACGAGAAATTCTGTATTTTTTTGCGAAGTACAAAATCAGAATCTGATCTTGTTCACATTATCGACTTTAACGAAGTGCGAGTACAGTTTTAAGTGTCGCCAAAATCATAACTTATAGTTCAATGACGTGGTTAACACAGGAAATGAGTTATGCCAGAAATTCGTCGAGGAGTGTAGGGTAGACAAAGACAGAGAAATCAATCGAGAAAGCAAAAGTTTTGACATTCCTCGATGCGCAGCAAAAAAAATTAGGGTTGCAGGGAAAGTTCAAGATGCAGAGAGAATTGTTGGGTAGGCTTTTAGGGGTCGCAGTTGATCAAATATTAGACCTGAGTGAGGTTTTCCAGTTCCCCCCGACACCGATGCCCCTGTCGCTGTGTCACGTAGACGGTTCCATACATAAAACCGACAAGTCTGCGCTTATGAAGTCATTGGAATCACAAATTGAAAGTTGTGAGCCAAGTAATGTCCATCTCGTGGTCATTGATGATTTTTTTGTTCTCCATACAATCAACGAAATTCCTGTTCAGTATGGGAAAAGCGCCAGCAAATGCCTAAATGTTTTTCTGAACCACAACGCGAAAGAAATGGCGGTAATGTTCGACTCTTACTTCAGTCCGTCCATTAAAGGCAATGTGCATTTGCTTCGAGATAATACAGAAGATCGCCAAATCCGAATCTCAGGTCCTGAGCAAAAGCACTGCACCGATTTTACAAAAGATTTGAAGAGCACAAATTTTAAAAAGGCTCTTGTTACATTATTTTGTCAGTGAATAAATTGTATCTTTTTGTTTTCTACCACTATGTTTTTGTTACAAATTATTCATTTAATAACTAAAATAAATCCTCCAGCTTGTGCTCTAATATTCATTAGGCACCCACTAATATACGGTGGAGGCTGAGAACCACGACTTCACAGCAATATATTTCCAGAGAAAGTAACGTGTTTACATTAAATATCTTTTAGATAAAAAGAAAAGTTTTGATAAACTAGATCGAGAGGTAGGAAGAGCAACTGTTTCACAATTCCGTGTTATACGAGGTATGTGAAAATTCAGTTGCTCCAAAACATGAGGGCAATGAAATATGTTATATACATAATTTTGTAAAGAAAACTTATTCAGTGTATTATCCTTCCATTTTGTAGATTTGACATGTTAAATCTTTCCAACATGAAATTTTGTGAATTTCCATGGATAGATACCATCTTCAATAAAACATAAATATTCAACCAAAATGGTGTTGAACATTCTCAACATTGTTTATGTAAATAGCATATTCATCGGACCATATGAAAGAGCAATATTTCAATGTTGATCGTACAAATGAGTAATATAGCATCTTCATAATATCAGTATTGCTGAACCCTTTGCCGTTTCGTAATACACCACCTAGGCTTTTTAATGCTGATGCTGTGATGAAATTAATATTCTCCTTAAATTTAGTTGTTAACATCTCGCAGAGGTAATGTATTAGACATATATTCTGATGACGAATCAAATTTGTTAGTGCAACTTATATGCCAGGCAAATGAAGAGAAAACAGACAGAATTTTCTGATAAATTAGTAGCCGAAATGTTTTTGCAGAATGGCTTTGGGAGAGGCTTCTCATATTGTGGGTCAAAAAAATTTCATTTGCATCATCGTTTTTTATCAACAATTAGAGCGGAAAATCAGTTTCTTAAAACACCGGAAAAACTATCGGTTGTAGAGGAAAGTGAAGAACAGGTGATTAAAATCCCTACATTATGAGACTTTCCAAATTAAGATCGCTCTAGCGGTAAAAACGTTATTGGAAGAAAATCTGTATTACATCATTTCTTAATTATTAACAAAATATTTTTATATCTTGATAAAATTTTGAAACATTTGCTTAAATAGGTGTATTTTATAATAGTTTATAAGTTCGCAAAAGATAAGTGCTGTCGGTGCAAATGTTTTTACACAATCCCATTTATTTATCCCACCGTAGGAAGAAATGAACAAGTTTGACCCCCCGTGGAGCTCGCAATTTTCAACTAAAATTAATTTACAAAAAATTTTCGCTAATAAATAGAAGGCATAACTTCTTTATTTTCTAAGCTGCGTTCTTGCAAATTAAACCAATGAAAACTTGGTTAAAACACGCATGTTTTAAAAATAAGTAATGAAGTTGACATTATGACAGTAAGACTAATTACTACTAAACCGATTTTTCGCTCTAGTTCTTGACAAAAAACGATGATGCAAATGAAATCTTTTGACTCACGACATGAGAAGTCTCTGCCATTACCTCTACTAAAGCCAGTCTGCAAAAACATTGCAGCTACTAATTTATATACGTGCGCACAAAAAAAGTTACAGACCGATAGACAGACTGACCGACCAACAGACTGACAGAAATTTTCCCATGAAAAAATAATATTCAAACCAGTAAAACGACTTCTAAACACCGCTGGCATTATATTAAATCGAAATCTACGTGAAAAATTATTTCACTAAAAATGACCAAAATATTGACTCTTTCATCTCGAGGACGACGGTCAATCGCCTTTGGGCTCCGTCGTTCGAATTTTCAAAAGTACTCTAAAAACTGACTTGTGTGTTTCAAGTTGCACAGAGCGGAAAACTGCTCCGCCCTACGAACTTTTCGAAAGTACAACGAATAAAATCACGCAGGACTGAAAACTGCTGCGTCCAACAGATTTTTTCGAAAGTACAACGAATTTGACTTTTCGAAAGTACAACGAATTTGGTTTTTTGAAAGTACAACGAATAAAATCGCATAAGACGGAAAACTGCTCCGCACAAAAAATTTTTCGGAAGTACAACGAATTTAATTTTTTGAAACTCTCAAAAAATTATTTTCATAAAAATACAACAACAAGACGTAAATAAAGCAGAAAACTGCTCCTCGAGATGAATTTTTCGAAAGTACCACGAATTTGGTTTTTTCGAAAGTACCACGAATTTGGTTGTTGAAATCCTCAGTCAGGATGTAGCGAGTAGCTATTTGAAATGTCAAGATTTAGGAAAAAATTGATGGGACGGTTTTTCCAATAAAAACATAAATCCTCATTTGATATTCCTCAAAGGGTTGGAGCATAATCCTCATACAAAACCCCGAAAACGTATAGAAAAATAGGCAAAGAATTCAAAGTCGGAGGGTCGATTCCGACGAACACAAAATACTTTTTATCCCGGCTCAGGCGGACAACGCCAACTAATCGCTCGCAGGCGAGTCGACGGAAAAAAGCATACTTGTGTTCGATGCTGTTAGTACGTTTATAAAAGCAGAAAAACCATCGAACTCACATAGATAGCTTCTTTAAGCATCCTGACAATCATTTCGATAATTTTAGTGCTAAATTCAAAGTGAATTTTCAAAAAGTTTTGCATACATTTTACAAATATTACTAATTGGGAGTCTGAATCTTTTTGTACAGTCGATTGTCATAGTTCTCTCGACGCTGGATGAGTTACACTCCTACGGGAGGTAACGGCTTGCCGAGTGGTGGTGCTCTTTGATGTATGCCTTATACACATTAGCTTAAGTATTGAATATTTATATTTTTTACATTTTATGAATTATTTCAATAAATGAAAATACAATTTGAATTCGATTTCTTATTGATCCACTAATTATAAGATTTGTGACCGACGTGCGATTCTGTGGCGTGAGTCGGACAATTACTTTCCGCGGGTCACTTCTGATCCCGCCAAGTCTGTGTACTTGTCCAAATACTTATAGAATCCATCCACGGTCTTAATTATTAAGAAGTGTTTCTGAGAAAGTGCTAATTATAAGATACATTCATTAAAAGTGCACTAACCGACATAAGATTTCGACGGAGACAGCAGACTGTAGCAATCACAGTAAGTACAATTTTGTTTATTTTCGACTTGGGAAGTCTGAAGGGTATCTTGAATCCCCCTTGTGAGTAAAGTTGATCAGTATCGTAGCGGTGACACGGCTCCGGCCTAAATTATATAAAATTCTTGTCGTGTCCTACAGACCAAACGATACTAGGTTCATCTACAATAGAACCTCGGGTCTCTTACTTTGGCGGTCTCTATCTCACTTAAAAATTATCGGAACACATTGTGCTCCTCATCATCGGATTGGTTCGAATTTCCAATCGATTAAGCACAAAAAACACGACGGGGTCAATATTGTCTGGAAGAAGTTAGAGCGGTTTATGCGAAGATATGTCGAAATCGTATACATTTTTTAATACAGGGTGTTTTTTTTTAGAGCAATAGAATTTTAGAATTAAACAAAACACATAGAAATCTTGCTTGAATTTATTGGAAACGTAATATCATGCGATTAGTACTAAAATTATGACTTCGGGGATATGGGCGCCGCGGCTGGCTCGAATGTAGCGCAATCTGGAAGTCCAATTTCGATCAATTTTTCGAGTAGCTGAGGCGAGGCTGTATGTCGTCAATAACTCGTCTAATATTGGCTTCCAAATGATCCAACGTTTCTGGATTATCAGCGTAGATTAGCGACTTCACATGTGCCCACAGAAAATAATCTATAGGTGTTCTATCACACGGCCGTAGAGGCCAATGCGCATGTTCACGACGCGAAATTTTGCGATCTTCGAATGTTTCCTGCAATAAATTGATTGTGTTAGTAGAGACATTTGAAGTCGCTAGTCTTCGCCGAGACTAGAGACGTTGGCTCATTTGAAAGCCAACATTGGACGAGTTATCGCCGACATACGGCCCCGGCTGCTCGAAACAGTGATCGAAAATTGAACTTCCAGTCAGCCGTGGCGCAAATATGCCCGAAGTCATATTTAAGCACTAATGGCATAAAATTATGTATCCACTAAATTCAATACCAGGGGCATTAGCAAGATATTTATGTGTTTTATTTCATTTTCAAGTTCTATTCCTCTAAAAAAAGCACCCTTTATGGTTTTTCCAAAAAAATTAAAGTACCCTCAGAAACCTGAAAAAATTCAAGGGTAGGTAGGTAGCAAGGCAAGACAACTCTGTATCTCGTTTCATTTTCGAGATTGAGCCATCGAAAATAGGTAAAAAGACCGATTTTTACCTTCTTCCGATGGCTCAATCAAGAAAACGACTTCCTACGTACCCCTGAATTTTCTCAGATTCTTAGGGGAACTTTCATTTTTTTTTGAAAACCGTACAATAGAATTAAAAAATGTATTCGATTTCGACATCTCTTCGCATAACCCGCTCTAACTTTATCCAGACCAAATTGACTCCATCATGTTTTGTGCTTGATCGATTTCCAATCAAATGTGGGGCATGATATGTTCCGGTAATTACTTCCACATCCACGTAGTGGATTGGAAGTATAGTAATCACAAAAAAATTTCATTTTTTTTTCTCTCTTGGAATAGGTTTAGAATGCCATGAAACATCGAGGTTTTAAATTTGAGCGGAAAAAAAAATTTCTGTCTGTCTGTCGGTCTGTCTGTAACTTTTTTTTTGTCCGCACGCTTTCTTCAGAACGGTTCAAGATATTGACTTGAAATATTGTATACGTATATACTATAACGAGATCTGGAACTGGATTGTTTTTGAAGATATCCGTTGAAGGGCTGGGGGTTAAATAGGAGTAAATAGAAAGGAATAAGTAAAGCAAGCTGGTACGAATACAAGAACTTGAAATTCGTTGTATATACTAGAAGCCTACGGAAGCGACGGATTTTTTCATATTATTTTTCAGCCCCCACCACCCTTACTCCATTATTAAAGAGGTTGATAAAATAAAATTGAAATTTAGTACACGTATGTATTATAACGACATCTGGAACTACGTTATATTTTAAGATGATTCCGTTCAAGGGTCGGGGGTTAAATAGGGGAAACTAAGTAAAGCAAGCTGTTAACAGTTCAGAAACTTGAAATTCGGTGTATGTACTAGAAGCCAAGGTCTCAGATTATTTATAATTTTTTTCAACCCCCACCACTCCTACTTCATTATTAAAGGGGGTTGATCAAATAAAATTGAAATATTCACTTGAAATTTGGTACACGTATGTATTATAATATATTTTGAAATGATTCCTTTGAAGGGTTGGGAGTTAAATGGTGGTAGATAGGGGAAAATAAGTAAAGCAAGCTAGTAAGGGTATAGAAAGGACCCCGCACTTTTTCCCATATAAAATGGTTCTTGGTTAAATTTTCTGAATTTTTAGTATATTATAGATGTCGATCTCCTGATTAAAGGTAACATGGTCCCAATCTAATCCTATGACTAGTTTTTGAGATACAGTGTGTTAAAGTTAAAAAGTGGCAATTTTTATAAAATATATTCATGGCAATTGAAGGATTGGATTAATTTGTTTTTCCGCGAATATCATTCCTGTAACGTCAGATAATATATTGTGATAATAATATGTGCTTATATACAGGTTGAGCCACCAATAACAGGACGTGAATTATTAAAATCGATGGACTTATGCTGAAACAACAAAATGTTGAGAAAATTATTTTTGCAATGAAATATACTGTTTCATAATTACCGAAATTTCCAATTTGTATATTTTATACAGGGCAATTAAAAATGTTGGAAACACGTGTGACTTATTCTAATAAGACGCCCTGTATATTTTAATATATATTGACTGTCATTGACAGCTGATTCCAAATATACATACTTTTAGAGGGGTCCACAAGATGATACAAAAGATAAAACATAAGAAAAATTCCGAAAAAAAATTTTTTTTTTAAATCGTCCTGTAATTCAGAATTTAGTCGGTTCATTTCCGTAATTCTTTCAAATTGTGTTTATTGCGCATATGTTAATAGAGTACCAAAAATTCAAAATCTTACTATGACTAGTTCTCAAGATTTAAAGCAAATTTACCATGTTGGTACGTAAGCCTAAGGAATAAAGCTTATTTAGTGGAAAATGATGTGAATATGAAATAAACTTTAACATACCGATTATAAGTAAAATGACTATAGTATTGAAGGTACTCTAACAATGCTCGGAAAATTGAGGGTACATCCGACGAGACGGCATTAAACTCGGTTTCCACTAACACTGCTATAGGTATCCTTGTGTTGCAGATTTAATAAACTACAATATGCAAGTAACTTAAAAGTAATTCAAAGCCTAATCTCGTTTCCCCATCACCACAGGGGTAGAGTTTTTTTATAGTGATATCCTCGTTAGGCCTAATTCACTGTACTATAGTAGCCAAAATATTGATTTTAAGAAATGAATGAATAACACTGAATAAGACGAAACTAGTAGAAAACCTATAATCTGTTATATAAAACTAATAGTGTCTTTTTCCAACAGAGCTGTTTAAAATATATAATTTCAAATCAATTTTTAAATTTTTTAATGATACGATATCAATAATACATGCTGTTCATTTACGTGACTTTTATTGCATTGCGGGTGCATTAGTTAATAGATTTCATCCTTTAATAAATATAGCGGGAACTTTTGAGCTAGCGACATAAATGCTGATGTCAATCGCAAGAGGTAAACATAGTGCAGGCACGTGTTGAAGCCGAAAACCTTCGGTTGAGAAATGGCAACTGGGTTCTACTCAATCAAATCCATGTCCCTGAATTTTCCTGTTTAACGTTGGAATATTTAAAAGACCTAACAGATATTTATCATGTTCAATTATCAGCGGCATATATTCAAGATAAACTTCAAAGAGAAGAATTAAACATAAATAGAAGTTGATGAATTCATTGAAGAATCCAATTTCCTACGATTTCGAATTTATTCAAAATTTCGAAATATTGCGAAGTATATGTTATGGGTAGTCTACAATGATGAAGAACCCCCCGCAGAACCTCCGATACATGGTTACTATTGTACTTGTAAGTCTGCTGCCAGGACATTAGGTACTTGTGCACACGTAGCAAGTGTTTTGTGGTTTCTTGGATACGCAAGACATGAGCCAAATATTCATTATCCATCTACAATCCTTTTCAGTTGTATTGTTGATGCACCAGAAAATATCGACCCTGGTCCTGAAATAGTGGAAAAATGAGAAACTGCACGACATGTTTTCTTTATATCAGTTATCATCTAATGCTATTTAAAATTCATACTTATTTTTCTTACACCTTCATTATAAGTTTTTGCTATCAAGAACGTTGATTATCTGTTTTAAACAGCCCCTGTTAGAAAAGAGAGATATAACAGATTATAGGTTTTCTGCTAGTTTCATCACATTCAGTATTATTCATTAATTTCTTATAATCGATATTTTGGCTACTAGAAATATAGTACAGTGGATTGGGCCTAACGAGTTTACTCTTTGAATTACTTCTAAGTTACTTGCATATTGTAGTTTATTAAATCTGCAACTGGAAACCGAGTTTAATGCCATCTCGTCCGATGTGCCCTCAATTTTTCAAGCAGTGTAAGAGTACCTTGAATATTATAGTCATTTTACTTATAATCGGTATTTACATCATTTTCTACTATTCATCACCGAAAACTCGTATTCGGTGATGATTAGATATAAACAAGCTTTGATCCTTAGGCTTACGTACCCACATGGTAAATTCGCTTTAAATCTCGAGAACTAGTCATAGTAAGATTTTGAATTCTTGGTACTCTTTTAAAATATACACGATAAACAAAATTTGAAAGAAATTAACCTACAAAATTCTGAATTACAGAAAACTCGTATTCGGTGATGACTAGATATAAACAAGCTTTGATCCTTAGGCTTACGTACCCACATGGTAAATTCGCTTTAAATCTCGAGAACTAGTCATAGTAAGATTTTCAATTTTTGGTACTCTTTTAACATATACACGATAAACAAAATTTGAAAGAAATTAACCTACAAAATTCTGAATTACAGGACGATATAAAAAAAAAGTTTTTCGGCATTTTTCTTGTGTTTTATCTTTTGTATCACCCTGAGGACCCGTATAAAATTATATATATTTGGAATCAGCTGTCAATGTACAATGAATATATATTAAAATATACAGGGCCGTCTTCTTAGAATGAGTCACACGTGTTTCCAAATTTTTGACTCGCCTGGTATAAAATATACAAATCGGGAATTTCGGTAATTATGAAACAGTGCATTTCATTTCAAAAATAATTTTCTCAAAATTTTGTTGTTTCAGCATAAACACATCGATTTTAAAAATTCACTTCGTGTTGTTGGTGGCTCACCCTCTACATAGGCGCATATTTTTATCACAGTCAGGATTTTGAGATATTGAGAATTTTTTTTCTCAAGAAACCTTGTATTGTATCTTAAAGTACAAGTCTTCACCTTTGAAATACCGTTGGGTTTGCTCAAATATCTTACAGACAATTTTAAAAATTCGATATCTCAGCGAAAAAAAAAAAAGATATTTGAGCAAACTCTGCAGCATTTCAAAGAGCAGGATTTGTACTTTAAGATCCCATACATGGTTTCTTGAGAAAATAAATCTCAAAGCTACATAACCTCAAATATGTCTAACTTTTAGGTCAGAATATCTCAAAATCCTGACGTGATAGAGCAAAACTAAAAACAGATTCGAATTCAGCGTCGAAAAATGCATAAGAAACGTATGGTCTGTCCCTAGATCTAGACAACTTTTTTTTTGTAAACCTGTGTAATTTCCACATACTAGAGTGTAAATCCGGTCAAGATGTTTCCTTTAAAGTGACTTGGAAGAATAATCTGGATGTGGAAGTAGTGATTCCTTTGGCACCGGTTCTTTTAAGTTAGATAGCGGCCTCCAAAGTAAAATGTCCGAGGATTTCACTTCTCCAGTTACACGGAAAATGAGAGCCGACTGCTCGCTGTTCTATCAGCGCGCAGGCTAACTAATATTTTTGAATAAACTAATAAATAAAAAAAACAATAAATAAATATTAGATTTTAGAAATCTTTTTCACCCTCGGTGTCGTGAGCTCTCGGGCTAACATTCATTAATTCTGAATACAAAAATATTATGGTAAAAAACTCGAACAGGTCGATTTTTATTCTCAATTGCGCAACTTTTGCTTTGGGTTTATTAGCTGCTTCGGTTATGACGCCATTTCCTTTTTTTAATGGAATGCCCTATAGATTTTTACATTTTCAGACTGTTTATGGAAATTTGAATTTAGAAACTTATACTACTTAGGGTCTAGTGTTTATAAGTTCGGAGTTACAGACATTAGAAAATATTCTCTTTTGAAGTTAAATAATTCCTGTTTTATTTTGATATTTTACAGCAAAATAGCAAATAAACAATAAATAATAACATAAGGAATTAAATAATCAAATGTTCAAATTGAAAACCTTTTTGTGCCTAGTAGTATACCAAATGATCAATGAATTCTTACTGAACTTTATTTATAGTTTCTTGAGAAATGTGCCATTCTAATCTAATTTTGTGTTTCAATTCTTGAATATTGTCAGGTTTACATGTGTACACTATATTTTTTAGGTGACCGTAAAGGAAAAAAAATAGCGGGGTAAGATCCGGTAACCTTTGTGGCCATTCAACAGTACCACATCTTCTAATTCACCTATTTGTAAATACTTGATCAAGATATCTTCGAACAGCTAATTCATAATGCGGAGGTGCACCGTCTCGCTGATATCATAAGTTTTCGTCGGGAGTTGTACAATTGTTTCCATTCGGAAATGAGGTCACTGAAGTAGGAATTAGACATTCTTGTAAAAATTTAAGATATCTTGGTCCATTTATGGAGTCATCGAAAAAGTAGGAACGTTAAGATGTTATTTTAATTCTCATCACGGGGACGGTAGCCCAGTGGTTTAGCGCGTCTAGCTTGCATACTGGCATACCTAGCGAAGAAGGTTCAATCCCTGCTCACCGCGAAATAATTTTAATTATAAAATTATCCCCAAGATGTGGTTTATGGAATAACGATGTAATTGACCACTCCCCGCTAGTTCCATAAATAGTGATAGCAGAGGCACACAATGAATTGAATTTAGTACGCCATGAACTAAGGATAGGTGCGAACGTAGGTAATAATTTCTAATACGAAACGAGACAATATCTCTTCGTCAAAAGCGAAGAAATTATTTCTCACATTTTTGACAAATAATTTCTTCTATTGAAAGCACTTCTGCAGTTTCTTTTTAGCCGTAAATGCTATGGGAATAAAATAATAATTCTTATTAAAACCGAAATGAAAATAGAACATTAAAATAAAATTAAACAACTCGGAAACTAAAATCAACTAATAATTATCAAACGATAAATTAATGAAGTAAGGATTCAAACAAACCACCTTCTTGTGCCAAACAATAGCCAAACCGATTATACAATGAACCTCTCACATCATTGAGTTAATTTGGAGTAATGCTTGCACAAAGTTGGATAAGTTTTTCCCGTAATTCAACTAAATTATTGGCTCGTTCAAACGCATGTTTGTACGAGGTTTCCTTTCAAAATCCCCACAGATAGAAATCATGGGGTGTTAGATCAGGTGACCTGGGGGGCCATTTCATTATTCCACTCGTAGCTATTAAACGATTGGGAAATGTTCTTTCCAGAAAATTAATAACAGTTAAGGTATTGTGACTTGGGCAGCGGTCTTGTTGAAACCAAATGTCATCAAAGTTGACAGGAAGATTTTGAACTGCAGGAATTATTTGGTTTTGTAAAAGCTCTAAATATTTATTGCCATTTAAATTGCCATCGATTAGCAGTGGGCCTATAATATGATTGTCTAAAATTCCCGTCCAAACGTTTAACTTTTAAGGATACTGAGTTCGCATAGCAACACTCAAATGTTTATTTTTCCGAGACCAATATCGTACTACGGATGGATTGTGTTTCCCATGTAATGAAAAGGATGGTTCATCTGTAAACAATATATTCTTTAAGAAGTTTTTATTCTCATTCACTTTATCATGATTTCACACAATGTCATCCGTTTGAAATTGTCCTCGGGAAATATTTCTTGCGTTGTTTGAACTTTAAAACAACTGTACCCATTTCTTTTCAAAATATTTCTTACAGTTCTTTACTTTATGTCAACTTCATCAGCAATATGCCTGCTAGAACAAGGTTCACTAGTTTCAACAAGTGCACCGACATTAGTTTCGCGAATTTCACGTTCTTCGCTCATTTTTGTTGATGACGGGGTTCGGATTGACAGCATTTTTTACAATAATTCACGACACATCCGAAATTCTCAAATTTTTTAATAATGTATGAAATTATGCTAGCTGAGGGGATTGGTCTGTCTTGGTATGCCACAGTAAATAAATTTACTGTGTCTTCAGTGGAATGGCCCCCGAAGTACCACTTCACAATTGGCTTTTTCTGCAGTTGTATAAACACACGGCATTTTAATAACGAAATTGAGATTAATTTACTTGATTCCCACACGTCTAAACAGCTACGTTATTAAAAGCAGAATGGGTGCTCTGTTCTCAACTCGACGCGGTCAAGCGATGGCGCTATTGTTTTATACCAATACCCTGCATTGTTCTACGACAAGGCGTGGTTTATCTGCGCAGTAACAAGTTTACGTACCTTAAACTACATTTGCTGAATCTGTATACTTGCTTCGAAAGCAAGCCCTTTCATGGCGGCTGGCCTAATCACATCTATAAAATTTTAATATTGATGATTTCATAGTAGGTAACACAATAATCTTAGGTTTTGCATAAATTACACCTATAATAAATGCCTTCATTATAAATCGGATTTATTTTTATTATTAAGGGTATTCTCCAAATTTGTTGGCCTTAGTATATTCCGCCCTTTCCATTGCTTTATAGATTTGATTACCCCAAACTATAGAATTAGAAAATATAGTAATATTGTTAGGAAAGCAACGAAAATATATTCATTCAGACTTCAGACACAACCCTGTAGACAACGTTAGTCCCTTGAACTATTTTGTAATTTTTTTTATCATATTTTCTTTGTTGTAAATGTATGTTATTGTCCTAAGTGAATGTCAGTGCTTGTGTTTTATAATAGTGCTTGTATTTTGTAATAGTACTTTATAATAATTATCCTACGTTCCCCGGAGAAGAAACTACATGTATTTATATTGCACACATATATTCAATACAATTGTCAACATGTTGGTCTTTGAGCCGGATGAAAAGAAGTTGAACCTGTAGCTATAAGAGTCCAAGTACAGGAGTTTGTGAATGAAATCTGCCGCCGCGTCGTCATCAGATTGATCAATCCTCGGGGTGAGTGAATTAATATTTTTATACATTATGAATTCAATCCTTTACGACAATCTGGTGGAAAGTGTGTGTATTATGGTTATAATTTTTGATTCACCCTAAGTTCATATTTTTACAAATGTAATCTATTTAAATAATTATTTTAAGTCCAGTTAAATAACACAATAAAGTCTGAAAAAGTAAAGAATTGAAGGAATTAAGGTCAAACTTACTAGATTTACAAATTTTTTCCAAGATCTCCCTTTCAGAAATGACATCAATGCACTAAAAATACGTTGGGGTTGAAAATGCATGGGAAAACTTTGGTGGTGTTATTAGATTGCGTAACCTCGTGTAAAATGTATAAATATACTTTACTAATATATGATTCAAATGTATTGACCCCTCACCGCGAATATCTAAGAAACAGATTAACCGAAAAAATTGAAAAAATTATGTGTTCATTATGAGTCTATTCTAAATCAATCAATGAAATTTGAATAATTTACATTGAACGCTTTTGAAGTTCTGCTAAGTTATATCGAAAAATGTCCTACTTCTTAAGGAAATTTTGACCATGCTAGTTTTAAATCTATTATATTTTGAAAAATGTGCCTCCTGTCTAAACATTTTAGACACCGATAAAACACGGCATTTTTTGTACGAGGAAATTTTTTCATAATTCTTTATTCTAAAATTCTGCAATTATTCTCAAAAACGTGACGTCGTGTTTGTTCGGTTATTTTTAAAAAAATGTTTGTTAAAATAGTTAATTATGTAAAATGTAAGAATCTTCAGAAAAAAGAATTAGTATATATCAAATATTAATTTAGTTATCAAGCGTAAAGGATATCATTCCAAGTTTGCACTAATATTATCTATTACGTTTGATAATTAAATTAATGTTTGATATATACCAATTATTTTTTCTGAAAATGCTTAAATTTTACATAATTAACTATTTTAACAAACATTTTTTAAATACATTGATAAATAACCGAATAAATATGACGTCACGTTTTTGAGAATAACTACATAATTTTAGACTAAAAAATTATGAAAAAATTTCTTTGGACAAAAAATGCCGTGCTTTATCGGTGTTTAAAATATTATTTAGATTGGAGGCATATTTTTCAAGATACAATGGATTTAAAACTGATATGGTCAAAATTTCCTTAAAACGTAGGGCATTTTTCAATATAACTTAGCTGAACTTCAAAAGTATTCAATGAACATTATTCAAATTTCAGTGATTGATTTAGAATAGATTTATAATGAACACATAATTTTAAATTTTTTTCTGGTCCTTCGTTTCTGAGATATTCACGGTTCAAGTGAGAGGTCAATACATTTGAATCGTATATTAGTTTTTAATTTATTTTGGAAGGATCATGGGATTGATGTATGTAAAACAGCAAAATTTTAACTTGAATAGAAATAACACAATGGATTGATGGAATGAACGATGCTGGCAATTAGGCTCCTGTCTTAATAAAAAAATCTAATTATGCGTTTTTGCAAGGCTAGCCCTTCCTAATTAACCATAGGGAGAAACCCAGGCTATAATACTACAATAATTTAAATTTTAAAGGAGACCCTTCTTAGAAGTAGGTAATTTAAATCCTAAGTACAATAATAAATACCGAAATTAGTTTAGCTTATGCAGGAAATGAAAAATACGAATTATTATAAAAACCGCCCTCGGAAAGAAAATTTGTGTGATTTGCACCCTAAAAATTGATCTAAAAATGTGAAAAAAATACGTAGCATAGAATTAATTGATATCTATTATTTGACGTCGGACTCATTCGACTATCTGTCATAGTTCCAGAGAAAAACAAAGTTGTCGTAAAGGGTTGTTACCACCATATCTTCCTTATATGTGAAAACAGAGGCCTGATTGTAGGAATACGTCAGGCAAAAAGCAATGATTAAAAGGTTAAAGCATAACAATAGGCGACAGTGCATTTTTCATATACTAAACCAGCTAGGCCCTTTCAAGGCATTTGAGACATATATAAATCGTTTTTTCTCAAATTTGGGGATTTCGAACTTTGGGGGGATGAGCCATCCCACTGCACAAGCCGCAAAACGCAAACAGAAGGAAAAATATTGTTTAGTTTTTTCAATATTTTGAAATTATACTTAATTTTATTGTAAATGTTAGACATATTATGGTTAGTAAATGACGTAACACGTACATATTGCTCTCACATTTTTAAACAAAATATTATTTCGCATAAATATTTTATCTGCAGTATTGAATTGACATTTTTACAGTTGACAGCCGTTGTGATTGATAATAATTGTTAAAATAAACATAAAAATATGGTAAAAAATTGGAAATATACAGGGTGTCCCTGGATGTGGTCAAATATACCACAAATTAACCTAAATTTTAATTTCTTGACTATAAAAGTCACTCTTTATAAAAAATTAGGTTTATTAAAAAAATAATATTTGTGTTAAGGAAATTAATTTCTTTGTACAGGGCTATAAAAATTTCAAAAATATGGATTTTACCTAGGAGTAAACTACTCTAATTTTCATATTTAATGAGAATTCCACTTAAAAAACTTGCATATAATTATCTTCTTGCCATAATCCAAATACATGTTATAAAACAAAAACTTCGACATGAAAACCACCAACTTCTACGCACTTTTGTAATGAATGGTCTTTTATATTCATCGCAAATGAATCATCTCTTAATTTACTTCTGCGACAGCTTCAATTATTTTTTCTTTCACACATTATGAGCTAAATCGTCTTTATATATTTTTCTTTAAAAGAAACTCGTAATTTGAGTGAATGGGACCAAAACCACCTATTCATTTTTGAGGAAAATGTTTATGAATTCAATTTCTAACCTGTAGTGATGAATGGGTAGAACATCCCTTTTGCTGAAAATAGGCCTGCATATTCTAAATTTTTTTCTTCAAATTCTAACCAAAAGTAAGTACTCAACATTTCTAAGTATAAAGTTTGATTAAGATTTTCCTCATAGCAGTATGGACCAATAATTTTATTTCTTGTAATAGGCCCGTTCAGCATTTTTTTTTTATTTTAGAAATCGAAGTAGAACAATTTTTAAGACAATTCTCAAATTTTTAAGTTTTTTTCGAACGTTTAAGCCCTTAAATAAATTGCCAAAGTTGGATCGCTCGAAAACGAGGCGGAGCTTCGCGTGATGTCACTTTACATATGCTGCTCTGGTGACAGTCGAGATTTAATAAGCGTGAGGCGCATGTTTTGTGTTTTTGTATGGAAACAGTGTTTGATTGTCAAATTATAATATTGTTGGAAAGAAACACCTTTTTACTTCAAGTGTTAGATTAACTCATGTCATGATATTATAAATTGACGAAATATAATGGACTACTGACTACTATAGCAAACTCAAAAACTTTCGCCCTAGTGTTTATGTAGAATGACGTCACGAATCGGCGAAGCGCTTTGTACAGAAACCCAATCTTTAACATTGAATATCTAAGGATTGGCTATACTTACGAAGCTGAAGTAACAGCTTATCTAGATGACCGAATACTTTTGAATACCATAAAAAAGTAACGAAAAAGAAATGATCGGTAACAAGCCCATTGCATACTATGGAGACAAAGAAGCATCTTTTGTCTCTTGGTGTTTTTTTTTTCAAAGTGCTTCTTCCGAAAAAAAATAGCAAATAAAAGATATTATTTTTTGTATTTTTTTTACGGCAAAAGTTGCTTATTTTTGTTCAAAGAACACGCCTGCCGGTTTTCAGAATTTCTTAGACCAAAAATAGTTTCGACCAAGAATTTCCCTAGATTTACATTTTTTTCCACTTCAGAAAGATCCCAAAATATTCATGCATATTCTTTAGGTAAAAATAATCAACTTATCCTCACCCAACTTTTTTAAAATTTTCCCGTAAAAAAAAATAAAAAATTTTTTTTTGTTAGTTATTTTTTCCGTGAGAAGGAAGCACTTTGAAAAAAAAACACCATAAGAAAAAAGATGCTTATTTTTCTCCAAAAATTGAGCCTGAATATTTTCAGAATTATTATAGAACATTTAAGCAGACCTTCGCAGATGTTCAGTTTCAATCGCCTCTAGATCAAAAAATCGAATTCGGTCGGACTGGTGGTCAAAGAGAATTATAACCAGGAGAACATTTTCCCCAAGTTTCAGAACAATCAACTGAAATCCACTTTTACTATAAAAACCGCGGGGTCCCTTGCTTTTTTTAATTTTCGACTGCATTTAAAGAAATATTTACTAAAAGCATGCAAAAACAAATTTCCACCCCCTCTCTTTCCTTTCACAACGTATACATTACCTATACCGCTAATAGTTTAGGCCAATTAGACGAAAATCAAAGTAAACTTGAAAAAATTTACCGAATGAATCGATTTTCACGAAAATATCTGGATTCTGTTCGCATTTATGTCTAGATCAAACTCCATAAAAAAATGAGGATATTACCCCGAAATATTTTTAAACAATGATTTTCTTGCTAATTTGTTAATTGCTAAAGATGAGGTAAATTTAAAAAAGAAAATGTATTTTGAGATAATTTGATGAAAAATATCAACTTTTCACTCGATTGCCTATTTTCTGAGATATGGCGGTTCGATTTTTTTTTCAAAGGGGTGGAGGGGGAATAAAAAGTGACGAGAAAGAATAAAAAAAAAATGTTGCTGAATGTATTTTTAAAATGCAAGTCTTTCTTCCTTTATGGCATTTTTTCTAAAGTGCATTATGTCCAAGTTTCTCCCGAAAAACACGAAAAAAGGCCCTTATCGGATAATGTTAAATTTCGTTAACGATGAAACTTAAAAATGTGGAAAAATTGAGACGTATAGGATAAGATATTCTTTAAAATTTTGATCTCTCGTAATTTTTTTGTAACGTGCATATTTTCCGAGTTTTCAACAGTTTTTCACGATCAAGAACGTGCTTTTGATAGTGAAGTACTGTTGAAAACTCGAAAAATATGAACGCTACAAAAAAATTACAAGGGACCAAAATTTTAAACTATATCTCATCCTATACGTCCCCATTTCTAAATTTCATAGCTTACGAGATATTCCATTTTCCGGTAAGGGTCTTTCTTTTCGTGTTCTTCCGGAAGAACTTGGACAGAGTGCACTTTAAGAAAAAGCCATAAAGGAAGAAAAGTCTTGTATTTTAATATGTTCAACAGAATTTCGGTGAATTTCTCCACGTCATTTTTTATTTCCCTTTTCCTCTTTTTGGAAAAATTTGAAGCGCCATGTCTCGGAAAATACAATTTTTACAGAAGTAAAAAGTTGTTATATATTTTGTTTTTTAATTTACCTCAATGTTGGTAGTTAAACAAATTAGCAACAAAATCATTGTTTAAAAAAATTGCGAAGTTAATAGTGGCATTTTTTACGAAATTTAATCTAGACATCAATTAGAATAGAATTCAGAAAGTTACGTGAAAATCCATTCATTCGGTAAACATTTTATAGTATATTCGCAGACCGCTGACACCGCCTCAAAACAAATACATGCGCTGTTCACGTGCGCCTAGTTCACCAGAGCCATTCACGCGTAAAATGATTAAAAATACACCTAAGGAATTTCCTGATCGATTTCAAAACGATTAAATATTCATTAAAATTTAGGATGTGGTTCTTTTAAAGTTGATAATACACACTACCATAAACTTCAAATGGATTCGCTAAACCGTTTATGAGTTATAATAATGCAAAATTAGTTGATATTGGGTTTTTATGAAAAATACATACCTCACCGGATACAAAATTTAAATAAAAAATCGGTAAAGTTATTTACACAGAACTCCCCTCGTTATTTGTGCATGGCGGTCACTCTAAAAAATTATTAATTACGAAATGACATTGAGAATACAGATCGGAATACAGTTATTGCTATTATTACAAAAAAACCTGATAACTTTTGGTCAAAAAAATATACAGTGCTCATCCAACAGCAAAAGTTCAATACTAAATAACAGGTGCCAAATATGGAAGGCGTGCGCAAATACCTTTACAAATGTCCAGCATGACTGAATTATTTCTTGGGATGCCATTATTCAATAAAAGTATATAATAGGTGCATATGCCAAATATTATTGCCATGTCACATTTTCAATTCCACATTCACGTAATAAAGTGGAAGTATAGTGGTGGTTAAAAAATATTAAAAATTTTCAAAACTTTTTTTTTTGAATAGAGGTTTAGAATGTCACGAAACGCGAAAATTTTAAATTCGAGCAAAAAATGTTTCCCTCTATTCTAGTGTTAAATTTTTTTCCAAAATGGTGAAAGGATGTAGCAAATTTTTTTTTCCGAAATAGGTTTTAAATGTCATGAAACGTGGAAATTTTAAATTTGAGCAAAAAAAATATTTCGTCTCTTCTATAATAGTCGAGGGGTAAACCGCTAGGCCCAATTTGTACACCTGATTTCCCTTTTTGGGCAAATCTTGTATGATTTCCCCTGATTTCCTCCTGATTTCCCCTGATTTCCTCTGATTTCCTCCTGATTTCCCCTGATTTCCTCCTGATTTCCCCTGATTTCCCCTGATTTCCCCCTGATTTCCCCCTGATTTCCCCCTGATTTCCCCCAGATTTCCCCCAGATTTCTTCTCAGTTCCTTTGATTTGTTTCTACATTAATACTAGACTTTGAAGTTATATTCTATTAATCATTTTTTTAATTCGTTAATATTTTTGAAATTATGTTTATAATAGTGGGTTTTTTGTTGTATTATGCCTCTAATTATGGTCAAAAATGTTCCTTTTAGAGGTGATTTCAAGGTAAAACGATTAGCTAGACAAGTTGTGAGTTACTAGAGACCTTAATACACATGATGATAAATTAACCTAGCTCAACACCCATGTTAAAGGTATATTTTTATGTACACTAAGACAACGCGTGTAAATAAAAAGTACATCTAAGACATTTCATTAAAAAAAAATCTGTTAGGAAAAAAAATCAGGTGTTACAATGCAGATAATATTTTACAAAACATAAGAACTTTCTTTTTAAACTTTGCATTTTTATTCGTGCTACAGAAGAAGGCCTCTGTTATCTCGAAGGTGGTTTGTAATTCCTTCGGGTATTTAAAATTGAAATTAAAATATATAGCAAACGCTATTTGAAATGCCTCTAAAAATGATGTTGTGAGTTCCTCAATTTTTATATCTTCCATATAGACGGCATATAAATTACTCGAACCTGGAAACATTTAGGACAAGTTAGATGTATATTTTAATTTCTCATATCAATATACTCACCAAATAATTTTACAATGGAAGGAGTTCTGATTTCCATTATTTCTATGTCCGTTAAGTCCTCTTTCTGCAAAATTTAATTTAGTTAAATATTATAATATTAAAAATATACCTAATATTACCTGAGATTCCATATAAAATGCATTAAAATTTTTATTAAAATACGTAGCTATAGTTCTTATAGCAATCATGAATATTTCAGTATTGGTCACATTATTAGCGGAATTGCACTGAATGCCCTCGTTTTGTCCAAACTTCAATATCTGAGCCATCGTTTTGTCGTTATTAAAAACATTAATATCAATTTTCTTTAATGCTTTAAAGTGCCAAAACAATCCTTTTTTTTAAACAAGAGAGGCCAATGTTTTTTTATTTCCTCGATACTGGGATTTTTATTAATAAATTGTCTCTGCTTTACATAACATTCTTCAGCAAATTCTTCATTAAGTACAATATCTTGTCCTTCCTTTTGATTTGGTTTTTCATTGTCTTTGGCATCGTCCAGTCCAACGTGTTCATCCTTCTCTTCATCTTCTGAACTATCTGTGCCTGTCGGGGTGTCCGTGCCGTCATCAAATTGTACTTCCTCGCTATCATCCGAGCTCTCATCGGTAGTGCTTTCCTCATATGAATATCGGTTTTTAAATGTGGTCTTGGCTATTTTTTTTAGGTTTCTTGTAAGATTCTTTATTTGTTTTTGTCTTTCTTTTCTTTGACCTCACATCTTGATATCTGCTATTAATAGCCTCTGCTATTTCTGGCGATAATTGCAAGATACATTTGTCATTTTTATAGATACATCTGGTGTTGGTAATGTAGCTTGGTAGGTGGTCAATTCGCAGGAAAAATGTTGGCTTAACTCAACGCTGTTCAAATGACCATCGCGTTTGATTGAAAACCAATTTCCTACACATTTTGTATTTGTGTGCTTTGCTATATCAATTTCTGTAATATAAAATATAAAATTCGTCCAACAATAACAGTATTACCCGAAACGTTTACATCAATGATTTTACTTCCGCTAGCCATTTGACTTGCTAGATTAATCTTACATTAGAATAAACACCAATCTCCAATTTGAACGGATCTGGTTTTCCGTACCGCTTGCGCTTTCCTTTTTCTTTCCGTCGATTCTTTGTTTTTGCCCCGAACAAAGCGTCTTAGTCTATCGATCTGTACTAACTTTTTCCGTTTTTTGATCAAGCAGCCAACATAAGGATGATTTGCGGATAACAGTAGTTTTATTATTAACTGATACACGAACATAAGGTCCGGTTTCGAGTATTGTGTCGGAACCTTTATTTGTATAGTCAAATTGTATATTCAAATTTTCCGCAAAAGAAGCTGCAGGAGGTAGCACGGCCGGTAGCATACATATTAAATCAGTAACTAACTGTTCGTCACTGTTTATTTTGCGATTTTCCTCTAGGTCCTTATTCTCCATTTCTGTCAAGAACTTGGATTTGAATGAATCATCATCGCAGTCAACGATTAACGCTAGTTCATCATCATCGGATTCGTCAATTTGGTCATTAGCGTCATCAGATGAAGTAGTCTTTAGGGGTATCGAGACTATATTCCAAGAATCTGTCCCGACGGTTATCCATAATTTCTTTGTGTCTGATAAACTATCTTTTAGCGATTCTAATACTGTATTCTAAATGTCACTCTCTAATATCTCTCTAAAGTCGAATTTTTCACTTGATTGTGAATTTAATTTAGTACTCCTGGAATTGTTTCCTCGAGTGTTTTTTTTTGTTCCCTTGGAAATATGAAACTTCCATCAAGGTCATTTATTATATTGTTAATCATCTGTATCCTGTCTAGTCGATCCAAAATATCTTTAATACTGAAATTTACAATTGTGGAGAAGGTAGACGTCAACGATCTAGTTGCTCGAAACGTTTTTTCACAGGTAAGGATTCAAGTAGGTATTAGAACATATTTATTTAGTCACTAAAATAACATCTAAAAATAATTTAAATGTTTAAAACGAATAACTGAAACGGTGTGCTTGGTTTATCTTCTATATTATATAGTTTACAAAATAAGGCTGGCGATATACTATGCGTTTTGACCGGATCCACGTTTCACCAGAAAATAGAAAATCTTATATTATCGTACTCTACAGCCACGTTAGTACGATATTATATGGTTTTCGATGTTCCGCTACAACGCGGATCCGGTTAAAACGCATGGTATGTCGCCGGCCTTATGGTGCCGAAAAATTTTTCAAAATACCCTTTATTTAAGCAAAAGCTATTATCTTAATTACCTATGCGCATAATATATTTCAACAAAATGGCAGTAGATTTCCCCCTGATTTCCCCTGATTTCCTCCTGATTTCCCATGATTTCCCATGATTTCCTCTGATTTCCCCCCGATTTCCCCTGATTTCCTCCTGATTTCCCATGATTTCCCCTGATTTCCCCCAATTTGTACACCTGATTTCCCCAGCGGTTTGCCCCTCGATAATAGTGATAAATAGATTACCTAAACATGTTTTCATTTTTTTTTTCATTTTTCAAAAACATTTTTAAATTTGTTTGAATCATTTTAGAATGCGATGGAAACGTGGAAATTTTAAATCTGAATAAAGAAAAAAAAATCCATCTATTTTAGTGGTAAAATTTTTTTCAAAATTTTTTAAAAAATTTCTATTTTTTTTTAATACATTTAAAGCGCTATGAAACGTGGAACTTTAAAATGTTAAGAAAAAAAATTCCATCTATTTCAGTGGTAAAAATTTTTTCAGAAATGTTGGTCAAAAATTTTCAAACAGTTTTTTCTTTTAAATAGTTTTAGAATACCATGAAACGTGGAAATTTTAAATTTGAACAAAGAAAAAAATTTTTTTTTTAGTGGTAAAAATTTTTTCAAAAATGTTGGTGAAAAAAATTTTCAAAAAATTTTTTTTTCAGAAATAGGTTTAACGTGTCATGAAACGTGGAAATTTTAAATTTGAGCAAAAAAAAATTTTTTTAATCTTGGTAAAATTTAAAAAAAAAAGGTGAAAAAAATGTTCCAAAATTTTTTTCCCCGAAATAGGATTAGCGCGTCATGAAACGTGGAAATTTTAAATTTGAGCGAAAAAACATTTTTTTCACTATTTATTCCGTTTAGACGGACCCTGTATATTTTCCAGTGAAATTTCTACCATTTCTGCGCTGACAGTAGTGTCAACTACCTACCAAATTTGACTGTTCTCCGTCAAGTAGTTTTTTTAGTAAATGCACCAACAGACAGACAGACAGACAGACAGACAGACAGACAGACAGACAGACAGACAGACAGACAGACAGACCGACAGACAGACAGACAGACAGACTGACGGAATTGAAAAACCTATATTTTCGTAATCTCTGTGATCTGAAACGTCAGAATCCGAAAAAATCTCGGAGGGTGATTTTTTCTCGAATACAATACTTCCCTTCGGTATGCGAGGGAAGTGAAATACAAAAAAAGATTTTCTCAGTTTCTTTGTACATGTAGTTTAAAATAATAGAAAGATTTTTCAATGTTTCGTTAACCTCCGCTGCACCGTTTTTATAGAAATAATTATAGTTTCTGAAAATTTAACACTGTCCGATAGCAACAATAAATAGAGAATAATTACATAAAATACAATTAAATCCACCTCTTTATGCTCATCTCAGCCAAAAACAAAAACTGGTAATCTTTTATAAATAATTTTAAATACATTGAATAATACGAAATCTGACACTATGTTTACAAAAATGTATAAAAATTTCAACCACCAGTTTTCCAATTGCCCAGCAAGGACCAACGGGGAGGTATAAGCATATCCCTTGCCAGGATAGGATGGTGATAGGATTGTTAATTAGGGAGTAAAAGGTTAAAAAAATAAATAAATAAACTATGTAGTTAAAAATAATTAACAATTGTATAAAATAACAACGTAATAAAATTTCTGGCTAAAATAACATAATTAAGTTTCGAAGTAAAAAATGTATAAAATAAGTAAATAAATAGCTACACTCAACAACAACACATTCTAACAAACCTTAAATTCGTAATAAAATTAATAGGATTTTCTTATAGCAAATAAATTAGAATAAAGTAAAAGCATTTCCTAAAATATTACAAATAAAACAAGTTTTAAACTCACCAGAAATTATATATTTCCAAAATAAAAGTAATGAATCTTGTCACAATTACTATAATAACACTATCAAAGAAAACCACTCACTCGCTACACTAACTGTTACTTATGACAAGCACTAACACTATCAGAGAATACCACCCACTACACTGCCACTGTCACAAATAGGCAACTATCACTATTTCAATTTTCTGGCGATAAATCACTGAAATCATCACTGCTGCTTTCACTTTCATTTAAATTTAAAATTATCGGTTCTATACTCGATTCAATAAGATTATCTAGTTCCCACATTTTTTTCTACTTTGTCTGTTACATGCAATACGCATTTTTTCCATTTTTCTGCAGTAATTCTGCCGATGGCCTCGTTACAGAGAAGCTTGATGTCCGAAAACTTGAATGTTGTAGTCCTTAATGCCACATAATTCTTTGTATTCGCCCATATCAGTTCGATAGTATTCAGTTCACAATGAAGGTGGAAGGCGAAGAACTGTTTTATTCTGCGCTTTAGCCATCTCGTCCACAACATAGATCTTATATGCTGATTTATGCTGCTTAGCTATTTGCACTAATTCCCCTTTCAGCATATCTTCATCAAAGACGATATTTTTTGTTAAAAGGCATTGCTTAATCTGGTCCATTCTCCACGATGTTGTTGGGGTTTTTTCCTTTAATCGCTAGTGGTAGGAAGCGTTATGAAGTACAAGTCCACTAAAAGTGGAAGAATATTACAGAACCATTTTTTGAAATTGTTAACATTCATTTCTTCATGGTAGTCACCAGATTTCTTGGATTCAAAAATCCATAGACCAACAAATCCTGTGTCACTTCCTATGTGAGTAATAATAAGACGTTTACCCTCGCCTGAAGGATTTTTTAATCCTGGCGATAAACCTGCAAGGAATGCCTGACGAGAAGATTTTATGGTTTCATCCTTCCATACATGCGAAGTTGTATGTCCCTGATTTACCCAAGTTTCGTCAAGATAGTAAATTTTTTGATTTGCATTCCTACACTTCTTTATAGTTCTTAAATACTCTTTTCTCCAATCAATTATTTTATTCCTATCCACTAACGCACTATCTCGACCACGTTTAACGTGTTTAAAATTTAGACATTTTAAAAGTTGAAAAAATGTGGTTCGTTTAAACGTAGGCAAATCCGGATCATCGTTGACAACTTTCAAAATTTTATTTACAGTTGGAATTTCGTTTCGAAAAAAAAATTCGTGTACTTTTCTTCTTATTGCTGACCGGTCAGACTCATCAACATTATTCAACAACTTCTTTCTAAGTTCTTGTTTCTTCGGGGACGATAATTGTTGAGTAGATTTGTACTCTCTGTTTATACGATAAACGGACGCCATAGAAATATCAGCACATAGAGCAGGTTTATTAACTATTTCCGATATTAAAACATCCGGATACTCTTTTATGTTTACTTTGTATATGTTTCTTATAACGTTTTTCTCTTCGCTAGTTAAAGGTCGTTTAAGTTTGCGTTTCTTGGGAGGGGAGTAATCGTTAATTGGCACTGATAAATTAGAATCTGACGTACTCGGCAAATCTACATCACTTTCCGTAGAACTAGACATTATTCAAAAATAAGTTTCAAACTCAAAACACAATAACAATATAATTGTAACACTACGTAATTATCACGTCCTTAATCATACCCAATCACTGAAATTAAACAATTTACAAGTCGAAAAACAAATAATGTAAATACGCTTTTACGCGAATTACATACAACAATTTTCTATTTTTAAATTTTTTCATTTTTAGTGTCTGCCTCATACTACCTTAAAAAAATATATGAGAATTCATAATATTATACCATATCGTATTCACGTACATGCTTAAATGATTTAATATATTCTTACATTAGTTATATTACAGAGATAATCAACCAACCACAGTTAATATTTCACTTTTTAGATGGCCGTTGGTCATCTGTTACCCCATTCCCTTGGGGTGACCGGGATTTGTGGTCAGGAAATGGACGTATTAAATTTCTAGTAGTTTGCATCACCTGCCTTAGATGTCCGAAAGTCCGCAAATGTGCTTAGATTAGACAAGATATATGGCCACATTTACACTTTAAGTTTCTATGCAAATTAATATTCACTAAGGCTTTGGAACTAAACTTCTTGTCAGGATAAACCTAGCTGAAATTCTTATATGGCAATTTCCTATGTAACAAAGAAAAAGTATAATTTATAGAGGTGCATATTTACGGTGTAGCATGTACTAACTGGAATTTTCTGCTGTATGTCTAGCAGTAAAAATCGTGAGATATGAATATTATATGTACAGAAATTCATTTCATAACTAGTGACGTTGTGTACTTCTCGATTTGAATTAAATATTATTCTGAGTAATATGCTCGATTTGGTAAGCTAGAACTGTACCTCTTTAATTCGAACGAGCATTACGTAGTTTAGGTCATTACCAGTCTACTTTGAGAGAGTCTCAAAAAGTATTTTTAATAGGACTAGAGTCGGGTTAAATTTAAGCTGACTTGTGTCATGGCCGCTAAAACGTCTGAACTAAGATTTTATTTGATGCATAAGAAACGCCAGTAGTTCTCAAACAGTTCTTTCCTAAAACAGCATTGATGTTGTTAAATGATTATAAAAACATAGGAAAGATGTTGTCATAAAATTTAGTAACTTCGTCATTCTAGTGGAATTCTGATTATAGTGTCCGCCATAAAGTTGGCTACATATGGGAAAGGATTGTATTATTGACATTTCTCTAAAAAACTCTATTGAGGGTTCGTTTATGCATGTCTGACAACAAAAAATTACATTTTGACACATGTTGTGTGATCACCGGTTTGGCAGGACTGTAAAAAAATAGTTGTCGGTGTACCGAAAAATGGGACAAATTGTTAAATATCGAAAAATTGTATCCAGAAAAAGTGCACAGAATACAACAAGGACCCCATATACCAATTTTGAAGCAGATATGAGGAAAATAAAAAAGTGAAAATTTTACCCCTACCATTAATTACTATGTGAGAAATTATAAATTCTTTTGTTTATTTCACAAATATTTGATTAGTTTCGACCAAAACTTTTATGTATTTTAGTTGAATAAAGGTATTTACATGTAAAGAAAGGAGCGAACCCCCAATATAGTATTTTTTAGAAATATCAATAATACAAATTTTTCCCATATGTAGCCAACTTTATGGCAGACATTGTAGGTATATAGGCTCGGGCAAAAACGAAACTGATCACAAAAAATTAATGGCCCAATTCAGTTAATAACAATGAGTTATCAGAAAAAGAAATCAAACACTAATATTGTTACAGTTCAGCACGAACCACGGGGAGGTATGGGCATTTCATAATCTGAAATTTCTATGAGAATAACGAAATTAAATTATTTTTCTTTTAGCGGTAATAAATAAATATTCTGGTTGACAAAACATATATTAAAAAAATTAACAATAATTTTAAAATAAATAAATTAAAACAATTCTGAAAGAATAACGCAGTGGCACGTTTTCATAAACAGTAAAACACTTGAAAACTACACTTGAACAATTTACGACACGTTTTCATAAACAATACAACACCACACTTGAACAATTTATCTACTGGATGCACGTGCCACCATTCTTGTATCAATACATAACGTAAGAAAGTAGATTTTATTAGAGATAAACACGCGCTAGTAGTAATAAAAGACACATTTTTGGGAAAAATAAAGTTTTAACAAAAGTCGCGGCGCAGCTTAATAAAACAAATTTTATTTTTATATTTGAGACTTTTAATTGTGTCTTTCGAGAATCACTGAGGATATTTGTTTGTACGTGGAAGAGATTTGGGAACATACAAGGATAGATTCTCATAAATAATATCATAAAATATTTGAGTTGCTTGATCAGCATTTGATACATCATATAACAAATTCCATTCAGTGTGGCAAAAACTATTATACAATGATGGAAAATTGACTTTTTAAAAATTATGGTTATGAAGTTATGCTACTTTAGATTGAGAAAATTACATAAGAGATCTAACTATATTAATTTGGGGGATTTTTCTAATGATTTCAAGCTTTCAAAATAATCTGCCATGTTAAAATCATCCATTATTAATATGTTATTTCCATAAATAGAATACATATTTGTAAGTTCTTCAAATAGGGTTTCATAAACTTCAACATTTGTATTAGGAGGGATATACACACAGAACAAAGTTAGATTTTGCGTATTGTTTATAGTAATGGTTAAGCCAATGATATCTACAGAAGAAACACTTTTACTGATTGAATTCAAGTTCATTAAGACGACAGAAAAAGTTTTATCAACTGCTAATAACACACCACCTCCTCTGCTTAAGTCCGATTCATTAAATTTTCTATCTGTACGATAAATGTTATAGTTATTACAGAATAATTCAGAAGCAAGAACATTCGAGCTCAGCCATGTCTCACTATATGCTATGATATGATAATTAAATGTAGTTGATGCATTATACAAATCTGTAGTTTTGGTATTGAGTCCTCGTACATTTTAATACAATCTATTAAGTACAGAAGTGGTTTTGCCAGGAAAGATGGCTGTGCTTAAAGTATTGATATTAACTGCATTGTTGTGGTAGTAGTGCTCAATATATTATAGGTATTGCCCTGTTTACATTTTAGTTGCTATCGGGTGCCAAAAATTGTCTGTTTTAAGGACTCTAATTTCTGTTTATATACCGTGCAGTTTATATTCCACAATGTATGATTTGCATCAACGTTTACATTGGAGTTTGATTTAATATTCAGTTTAGTTAATACAGTTAATACATTTAACAACCTCAGACTTGCAATTTTTTAGATCATGCTCTTCAGAGCATCGAAGACAGAAAACTTTATTTCCACAGTTGGACGACAACACTTAAAACAACGATTCAAGTCAGCTCCGTCAAACACCTGACAACTATCTAAACCTATAATTAAAAAGCGATGTTCACTGCACATTATGTTCTTAATATGATTCGAAATCTAGTTCAACAATAGCTTGATAGACATCAGTTCTTCTTTTGTTTTCCATAACCTAATTACTTCTCCATCCTCTTTAATTTTGGCACTATTCTGAGATTGTAGCAGCTTCGCTACTTCATTTTTCTCAAATTTTTCGGTTATTCCTACAATTTTAATCCGGGGCCTTGCATTCCTGATTTCATTAATTTTGTAGTTTCCAGATAGTTTTTCATCGACCAATTTTTTTAATTTCACGTTGTTTTCGTCGTTATCTGAGCTTAATAATAAGCCTCCTTTAATTATATGTTTTACTCTCATAATTGGGACATCAGATTCAGTTGGTTTAATACTCTAAAGAACTTCCGATTTTGTGACGTTAATGCTTTGCTGCTCATTTTTGGGCTTTATAATAAAAGCCGTTCTATTCTTATTTGCAATTTGCGAGTAAGTTGGTTTATTATTTCCTACTGAATATTCAGTAATATTCACCCTTATAATTATTAATGGATTTTAATAGTTGATTCTTCATAATCATAAACTCCGTTTCCATTTTACTCACAGCCGTTTCTATAAAGTCTTTTATATTATTTTGGTATACACCTTTACTATTTTTTATTGTAGTGCAATTCTTACAATACCATAAGCATCCAGGAGTTGTTTTTCATTTAAGTATGTCCTGCGAAACATCTAAACAGTGCAGATGGTAGTGATTATCGCAAAATCCGTCGCACGAAATGCCTGGCTTACGACCGCCGGTTATTGGAGATTGACAAATATTGCAAGTTTTATCGCCCATTTTTGGTTCATATTAGTTGATCTTTAGTCAGTTTTAGAAATGTTTGCAAATATACAAAGTTTTGTAAATTTTTGCTTGTAATTCCTGACTTCGATGAATCTTTTGCCCCAGTTTTTGTCTACATGCCAGTACATAGCAACTGATGATCAAATTTGCCCATTATATTTACTCAAGAATTATAAAATTCGGGTGCATCATCTGACATGAAAACTTTTGTTCTTATACAACCAACATCATCAGCGATTATTTTTTTAAAATGTGTCAATGACACAGTATCCTTTCTGTTCGACAACAGGAAAGCTACAGGGATACCGACACCAAAATTATCAACTATTACTATAGAAGTTAGCAGAAAGTCATAATTGTTAGTTCCATGTGTAGGATCCATAAAGATTTTACCTGTACCAAACTCAACTAATTGTGAACGTTGAAAGTTGGTCATAATAATCAAAATGAAATCATCCTCCTTAAATATTTTCAATGGATCTTGTGACCTTTGTCGTTTATAAAATAGTACAGGAGATTCAGTACCCAATTTCATCATAGATTCAGTCCATAAGTGAACACTTAACGCATCATTTTTATGGAACTGTACCTGGGTGGCTAAAGAAAATTCTTTCTTCATATTAGGCAAGTCCTGCCTGTCTAAAAGGTGACTCCTCTCAAGCGATGTTCCAGACTTTACACTATCCTGAATATCATCTAATTTTTTTTTTAAATCAAACACCTTCCACAATTTTTCCTAAAACATTATTTAAGTAATAAAAACAATTTATTTAAACAAATAATTATACAAACCTGTTATGAATGTTTTATCGCTATTTGTCAGATTTATGTATCTTAACGAACAGATATGACCAGTATGTGGTGTATACAAAATTGCCACATATTTTCCATCCTTATTTGAAAATTCCAGAGTTGACGAACATGAATACATTAATTTTGAAGAACTCTGACTCTTCGGCATCTTTTTCTTATGCTCAACAATGGAACTCGACTCTGTGAAATTACGAGCCGATCTGTGGTACACCTAATACATTTTGGACTTTTCGCTCCCACATTCATTCCTGAGTTTTTAACATATGAACATTTCATTTCTTTTTCTTTGGCTTCTCTCCAACTAAGGAACTCTGTAACATTTTTCATTTATAGACAGAATTTAAGATTATTAGTTACATTAAATTTGTTTGAAAACATTGCACTCTGCTTAATCAGCTGTTAATATTCGTAAACCATACAAAAATAATTATACTTTAGCCCTCGATATAAAAAGGCAGAGTAAAATTGTTATCATGAGTTCATTATTTCCTCATTGTAAATAGATACTGTCACTACAGTAACATGCTACACTACACTTCATGCAATGTTTTTAAATTAAGATACAATTTGCATGCCGTCTCCAGTATTAAATTCTTTAATTTCTTTGACCATTTTATAATTATGTGCACTGGTATAATGTTCTCTGAAATCCACATAACTCCTATAAAAACTATTACAGTCACTACATTTTAAATTTCCTTTCAAGGTTGGTTCACTCTTATGAATATTTCTTATATGACGGTACAAGTGTGATTTGAACAGGTTTCTATAGCTAATATAAAATTATTTTCAACTGTAGATTATTTTATTGTTTACAGTAGATAAGAAATAAGTAAACACTGTTTACGTTGGGAAACACGAGACATGACCTGTAAATGAAGACAATCTGATGCTTGACAGATACAAATTTTTTAGTTCCTCAAATGACTGCTACGCGCGCATTATCGCTATCACTCCTCCGTGCACCGACCAACACCACCTATAGTCATCTATATGTGGTTTTGCACCGACTCGTCCTTTTCTTACAACGTAAAGACCATAACCTTCTTCGTGTAATCGGTAGTCTAGAACAATATAGAAGTCTCCATCCATCTACAACTTTCTAGCTTCTATAAAATGTGCTACTAGTGTCTCAGAGATGGCGCGCACTACAGGATTTGCTGGCACTGCAGTAGCATATCACAATAGTTACTTCATTCCGGCTACTACTCATGAGCTATCAGCTTCAGCCCCTATAGGGCGTAAATGCATAACAATATTATTACGTTCAATTTGAACATCATGAATTTGCGCTTTCGAATTATGAAGTCTTGAGTAGAATTTGTTATTCTCTTCTTCTCATTTATTTATTTATTTATTTATTTATTTATTTATTTATTGCATACACTGTTCAGCAGGTAAGATACCCAATTACAGAACAGGAATAAAGGCATACAAAGCATTAATTACATAATATACAACAACATAGAAAGAAAGTAAAATGAAGAAAAAAATTACTTAAATGTACGAACTATGAATAACTAATGATACGAAGAAAGAAAAAAATAACATGGGAAATGTTTAAATATAAAAACTATATATACATATATACACATATGTGATTCAAAGCAAATTAAGAAAAACAAAGACGCTCACTGGTTATTTAATTTAGAACATTTTGTTTTATGTCACTAAGGCTGCAATTAAAAATATCGAAGTCGTTACATAATTTGTTAGAAGTACTGCAAATCGTATATAAAGGTGAATTATTTAGTACGTTGGTACGCGGCGTAGGTAAATAGAACACTTGGTGATTACGAGAGGTTAATCTGGGAACGTGAAAATTAAGCTTACTAATTATTTCGGGTGCGTCAAAATCATTGTGTAGTAATTTAAACAAAAATACTTGAGAAAAGTACGTACGCCTATCCTCAAGAGTAGTCATAGAATATCTTTCAAGCAAGTTACTGTGCGGAAAACCAATCACTGGATAGGTACCGTCGGATTTGAACCACAGTAATTTAAGAAATCTACGTTGAACTGCCTCCAAGTTATTCTTGTGAACATCATAACTGGAACTCCAAATTAGCGATGCGTACTCAAGTTTCGATCTGACGAAGGATTGATAAAGAATTTTCAGAGTATCAGTATTAATGAACTCTCGACTAGTACGAACGATGAATCCAAGGGCTTTGGAGGCTTCAGACACGATGGTATCGATATGATCAGTGAAGGATAATTTACTATCAAAAGTTACGCCGAGGTCGCGAAATGTTATAGGTCTTTGAAGTATGACATTATCTAACCTGTAATCAAAAATAAAAGGTGATGTTTTTAAAGAAAAGGACATTACGTTACATTTACTAGGATTCATGAATAATGTATTTACTATACACCAGGTGTTTATTTTGTCAAGAGAAGTCTGAAATTGAAAACAGTCATCGATTTCATCAATTACTGTGAAAATTTTTAGATCGTCGGCATATAAAAGGTGAGGCAAATTAATTTCGTTCACTATGTCGTTAATAAATATGTTAAAAAACAAGGGCCCCAGAATAGATCCCTGGGGAACTCCAGATGTGGCAGCAAATTCGATCGATTTGAACCCATTTAATGCAACGTACTGACTCCTATTCATTAAATAAGATTTATACAAAAGGAGCAAAGAATATGAGAAGCCGATTTTTTCTAATTTATTAAGTAACAACTGGTGATCAAGTCTATCAAACGCTTTGGAGAAATCGGTATATATGACATCTACCTGCCCACGTTCATCTAGGAATTCAGAAATATATTGAGTTACACAGAATAAATTTGTTGTTGTTGAACGCCCTTTCATAAATCCATGTTGATTAATAGAGATTTTGGTGTTAATCGAATGATATAAGCGTCATAACCCTATGTTGGTTTTCGCCTGCTCGACAATTATTTTCCATTCTGTTCTCTTATAGGTGGTTCTTCTCCATCCTCTCACTCTCAGTGTCCTACTAGATATTAGGACACATATCCTACCCATTCTTTACGTGGCCTTCATCTATGTCTTTTCCCCATTTGCTTCTATTGCATTGTTTTTTATGTTGTTCTTTCCTCTTTTGTGATCCATTCTTTGCACATGCCGAATCTCCTGCATTTTATGAAAACTAGAAATGGGCACTGTCCTTTTGTGAACCTAGCAATATCGGCTCCTTGGATCGAGCTATCTTCGTCTTGGATGGGGCCATATATTCCTTGTAGAATTTTGCGACATTAATTATACTTTATCCCAAACTTGTTGTCGGTATAAAAAATGTATTTGTTCTTTACCGCACTATCAAAGGCGGCGACATTTTCTATACCCAGAATAAGTCCGAGATAAACTATAACAATAATTTTAAAACGCCGCAAATTTGAGGTGTATAGTTGAGTACATATATTTAATGCACATAAAAACCTTAAAGCTTTGCCGCTTACGTATAGACAGGAGAGCGGGACATGCTGTATTTTTTATGAAAATGTAAAATTATAAATGTAATGTATAAACGGACTCTTAGAAAATTAAAATTTTATCACAATAAGTACAGAACCTTCGATGGGAACAGATCAGCCTTTAACATCTGATGCAAACACAGGAAGAGGGGTGCTGATGAACTGGTGGATCCTGATGATGGAACAGAAATATCTTCCTCTAAGAAATCAAAAATAACTCTAGACACCAACAAAAAAGTCAGTTGTCTCAAATATATATCCTATCTTTTTATGAGAAACTTTACAAATTATTACCAGCAAAAACAGATGACAACTACGAGAATATAAATATCGCTAAGCAGATAAATATTCTCAATGTTCACAGTAGCAAGGCAGAGAGCTAATGCAACCATTGGAAATGCTGGGAAGAAAGCAGCAGAAAAGAAAATATTCACAGTAACTTCTAAACGAAAAACCAGTATAATACAATACACCGCTGCAGAAAAGGCACATGCAGAAGCAGCAAAAGCTCATTGTTTGGAATTCAAAAAGATATGTCCCTAAAGACCCCAACAGTTGGTATGGGACAGCAGCACCCTATATTGATTTCTTCGTTGCTTAACGGAAGTCACCACGTACTGACAGAAGGAAGCACTTATCCACCTGAAAAGTTTGGGCCCTATGACAACTCATCCTTGCCATGTTAGGACAGGAGAAAAATACAGAAAGACATGGACAGATGCAGCTAAGAGAGCCATGGCACACATTCCCATCATTAATGAAATATTAGACGTGACAAAAGGGAAAAATCTTCTGAAATAAGAGGACTAATAGGGCTTTTTGGAGACATACTACTGATAAATACATCCAGACAGGCATATCGCATGTTCGTTCCCGTTAACATACTATACTTACAAAACTTACATACTTGAAAATAACATGGAAAAGATTCAGAGGGGAAATGTGTATGGAGGAGGTAAACTTCTTGAAGGTTTCAACGTCTCTGGTAATGATGGGTTTTCCTTGTATGGAATATGCATGGAGCTCCACTTCGAAATAGAAAGAATGTTCACACCCATTGAAGCACAGCAGGTCCTCTTTCACTCTATGTTTGAAACCTATAAAAAAGACTTCACCGTTGTAGAATAAATTACAACTCTAGGAACATGGAACACACTGGAGGAAATAGGAAACATGTTCCAGAAGCAAACAGTATGTGGGAAATCTGTTAGGATTTCACCAATTATACTCACTAGATACTCCAAGCTTGCATCCGCAAACCAAACTGGACTTTTTGCTAGCTCCTATAGTCAGGTGAGCTCAATACCAGTATTCGGTGGATACAGAGAGCAACATTTTACAGATGATTTCTTCGAACAGCTTGGTAAGAAAAGCGGAAAAGTGTTTGCTGCAAAAACAATAACACAACTAACCTTCTCTCTTACTGAACTATTATCAGAATTGAGACAAATGATAATAGGAGGTGGTAAAAAACTAGAACTGGGCACAGTCCAGTGGAGACTTAAGGCTGGTATGGACATAAAAACAGGATGACACGCAACAACTGAAGTAGTACAAGGAAAATGCAAACTTTTCTTGGGCAAGAACAAGTGAACTTTATACTCATGTACTTTGTATTGTATTATATATAATAAACATATACATGTATGACTTAATACATTGTTTTTATGCACAGTATGTTCTGACTTACCGGCTTCTTGAGATCCGAGGTGTTTGCAATGCTCTTCAATAAAATCCAGAAATTCCTGTAATGTAGGAATATCTTTAGCAATTTTGAATGACTCCCATTCTTTCCGTGCCGAATTGCATAATTTGGATGCCAAAATATAAATAATAATTAACGTGTCGGAGGTGGGCTGGTTATATACTTTTATGATTGTAAATTTTGCAATGCATTATCTAGAAATCTTTGCAATGGGAGATAAACATCTCTTTGAACATTTTCTAAATTAAAAAGTGATTTGATACCATTCTGCACGATAAGTTTTTTGTTTTCAAAGCGTTTGTACAAGAGTTTCCTAGCTGCCTCATAATTCTCTGGAGAGATTGTTATAGTTCGTATTGCTTTAGCTGCTTCTACCGTTAAAGCTGTATTTAAATAATAAATTTTCTGAAATTATTTAAATCAGGGTTATGAATTAGTGTATCAACGGCATCTCGAAAACCTACCCAACCTTCAAATTCGCCATTAAAGGTCGATGATTTTATTTTTGGTAAGGATATGGAAATATTTCCCGTATTTAATGAGCCGATGTTAGCCTTATTATCGTTTAACTTGAAATTATCATTGCTTGTAATAAATATTTTAATTTCAGCCCTAACGTTGTGAAATGTACTTTCAAAGTCTTCTAACCCCTCTTAGTGGTCTTTATCACTAGCTACCAGTATTATTTTTGAATGAGTAAGTTCAAATTGGGTTAACAGGGTTTGACTTTTGGTTAGCCGATCTTTTAAACCAACTAAGTCTTCCTCATTGATAATTTTGGTTTCTTTAATTGTATTAAAATATTTATTTAGCCTTTTTAGACTGGCCTTTAATTGACCCCTTTGGAAAATTAAACCTTTTCATTCTGCCATTGCAATAAGCAAACTGAAGTTAGTTTTTAGGAAAAAAATGGGTAAAATGATAAAATGGTAAGTATGCTTGAATGTTTTTTGTGGAAGATCTTGATTATAGATGCATTCCCCGGTTGATGCATTCCTAAATCGCACTTCCTATTGATGTTCTTCTTTGCTACACTCGTTCTTAGTTTCGTTGATGCACTATTATGTTGCACTCGTTACTCGATTTTTATCTTGCTCGAAGGACCATGGCCATGAAGTGAGGTACGCTGACAGTTACAGTGGCGAGGTCTCGATCGGCGAAGCTAAGAGACGCCGGGCGAGTTCGTCACTTGGATAGGTCACCGTATCTCATTTCGCCGTCCTGGTTAAGTGGTGGAATAGCGTTAGCTAAACTTCGGCAAGAATTTAAAATAAATAATGCGATTAATAAACAAAAATAAATAAATAAATGAATTAAGGGAAACACACCTGCTTGAATTATAATTTCAAATTATTTTGATATAGATACAGGACTGGTACCTCCTACCGATAATATTTTAGGATGTAATGGTTTACAGCAGGTACCTATGTAAACCCTACCCACGACAGAGTCGAACTTAATGTTGTCAGTGTATCATGAAATATCGAATTCGTCAATGCTCCATAAATATTTAAGATTTATGTCCTATCTTAGTACAAGCAAGACAATAAAAAATTTCTCCCTGTACCAAATAATAATTCTAATTCTCTGCTAGTAGTGTGCACAAGAATTTTAGGTACGGCTCTATGGGATATCGCTCATGTTAACAACATATATAGATTCATGGCCGGTTTTACGGCTTTTTTATATGCATTAAACATGTTGGGTCTCTAAACTTGATGGACTTTTTAATGAACTGTATACTTGGACCACTGTTTTTTGTTAACTTGAATTGATTATTATTGTACTCGGTACAGTAAAGACTTGACTTGTAAATAAAACACTTGTACTAGCTTGAACTTATTTACTGCACTTTTAACATAGCTTGTGTACCTAGCTCGACTCGCTTGAAGATAATAATTTTCTGTACTCGCTTGCTTTCGTTGTCCCACCCCTACCCTCGTCCCCCTGCACTACAGGCGGGGCGCTGCCATCTTCCTTCTTTAGAAGACCGATTTACATGCATAAACAAATATTTAACTCGTGGTGCCTCAACATGCCGGCCACCTTGAAACATGGTTGTATATACATTTTCAACTAACTAAACCAATGATTAATCTAAGATACTAAATTAATATAATTAAAGTCCACTAGAGATTATGACACTTAGTCTCATTTTAGATTGTTCCATCTCTATTTTTAAATTTATCGATTTCAAATGGAAGGATACACAATTTGGTGACTGGACGTTTCACTACCGAACTATGTAACTTCAGTGTTACCACTCTCACAACACCATCTTGACCCGGGTGAATTTCGAGAATGCGCCCAATATTCCATTTTAAAGGTGGTACATTGTCTTCCTTGACTATGACAACCATGCCAACCTTCACTCTATTACTACTCTCTTGTTGCCATTTGGCTCTAGTTTGCAATTCTGAAAGATATTCAGAATGCCACTTCTTCCAGAAATTTTGGACCATTTGCTGTAACCTCTGGTAATATTTCACTCTATTTTCGGGAACGTGAAGTACATTTTTCTCCGGGAGAGCAGTCAAACTTCTTCCCATCAAGAAATGAGCAGGAGTCAAGGGATTAACTTGTTCAGGATCGGAATATGAGGGGTATAAAGGTCGAGAATTAAGGACGGCTTCAATCTGAGTTAATACGGTGTATAACCCTTCAAAAGTCAAGTGAGAATTTCCTATAATACGTTTTAAGTGAAACTTCGCACTTTTAATTCCAGCCTCCCATATACCACCAAAATTAGGAGATCGTGCCGGGATAAAGTTCCTCTGCTAACTTACTACTAATAAGGTTTGTCTCCTTGCTCTGGAATGGGATACTTGGAGTTTCAGCAGCACTTGGCTGCGAAACATGGACTTGAGAACTATTATTATGCTGTGAACTCTCTGACGATTCAGAGATTGTACTATTATGGCGAGGTACATTTTCAAAATGCAGCAGAGTGTTGTGACGTTTGCCACATTTTCTACAACCTAATAATTTGCAAATTTCACCGGTATGATCTGGGCGCAAACAATTAATGCATAACATGCGTTGCATAACTTCATGATATCGCTCATTCGGCTTTAGTTTTATAAAATTGTGACATTGATATATTGTGTGATGTTTAGTGCAATAGAAATAACCCTAATGATTATTAACAGCTACATATGCATTGGATCTTGCCTGTGAAAAAGGTTTGTGATTTGATTGCTTGGTTTTATCATAGGTTTTTCTTTCATTGAATTTATTATAACGGGAATTACTAGGTTTCTCCCTTTTGTCCATTGAACTCTATATTAAACATAACTGGAAGGGCAGCTCCTTTGCAATGCTGTGAAGCAGGCACTTTGTTAGGCAACCCGCAACAATGTAGGTATCTTTATCTCTTTCTCTTACACATGAGCAAATTAAAAATACACAAAATATATTAAACTTCTGTTTGTTTTGTTACGATCTAAAAGTGAAGATCGTACACACTTTAAAGAATAAAAGGTCCTAGGCCTTACAAATCCTATTTTGGTGAGTGTGAGAGGATAAATAAATAGAAAGAATGCTGTAAGGTAAAAAAATATTTATTACAACGATTACTTTTTTTTTTTGGACAAATTTGAGTATTATTAAATATTAACAAAAAAATATGTACAATAGCACACTAGTAAGAAAAATATTGAGTATTATTAAATATTAACAAAAAAATATGTATAATAGCACACTAGTAAGAAAAATATTTATAATAGAGGAAAAAAAAAATTAACTGTACAATAGGTTTTAACGACTGGGGTGAATTATGCCCCGGGTGGGTGCATTCACCAGTCCCTACAAACAAACAAAAATAGCTCTAGGCCACAGATGTGATCTACACCCTACAGTATCTCTCTGAAGGAGTCACTATAACAAAATAAAGGAACGATAAGCCAAATGTTAACTACTAAATGATTAAATATAAAATATAAAAAAGATTACTAAAAACTACAGGATGAGCATACTAATTTAAAATTGTACAAAAATAACTTATCTTTTGTTAACCCACGTGAAGAATCGTAGATCTCAGGTGCTCCGGATCTGGGGTCTGGTGTTATGCCAGAACATCCTCCAGGAAAACACAGCTCGGTATACTTCGCTTCAGAAAACTTGTACCAAAGTTAAAATTATGTGGGGTTGCCCACGTGGCTATCAAACCATAGAAAAAATCTAGGGAACTACTACTTTTTGTTGCCCAAAAATGAATCCTCTCCAAAACCGTCTACGATAAAAACATGTAAATTAGTGTAAAGCTAATCTCAAAATGTACACATGGTTGTGAACTAAAAAGAAGTGAAAATACAACTTACCCAGATTATCTGGACGTTAATTACTTGTTGAAATATCTCCGATTTAAGAATCGATAAATTGAGAATATAAAATTATCAATTAACTGGTGAAATTATAGTCTTAAACTCCGATACCAAGATCGATTTGCCTCAACGTGGCCTTTGACTTAATTACACTGGAAACAAGTGTCTAATGAATTTTCGAAATAGAAAGAGGAAGATTCTCTCCGTCCTGCGGTATTTATAACTTCAGTTAATATAAAAAAAAAACTAATTCATGTGCGCACTTTACACTTAATTCAACATTTTTGGTAGGAGGTTTGATTCACGTTGTCAACCTTTAAGTTTTCTTACTGAGATCTTTATTATCGGCATTCGGACTTTGCGAAAACTGACATATGGAGTAAACATTTGTACTTTTCAGATTAATGCTGAAATCAATGCATTTTAATGTGTTTAGCACTATAAAAGAGAATCACCCATTTATTACAATGATTAATATGAAATTCTATTTTATGTTACCAGGTTCGCCATCTATTGCCTGATATGTTAACTACAAGCTTATTAGTACCGACTTGTTTAACCCATGGTCGCTCTTGTTGATTTTATCACGAATAATGACGGATGTTTTCTCTTTTAATCACATATACCGGGTGTCCACATATACTGGTTCCCCGTAAATTAACTCCCTGCTTACCCCAGATGTTAATGCCAAATAGGGCGTGACAGTTTATTAAAACAAAGAATTTCTATAGCTAGGTATAATATCTAAATAAATAGTATATTTCATGATCACTTAATTAATTGTTAATAAGTAATGAAAATATAAAATAAAATATATTTATTATGCAACAGAAAACAGTGAAAACATAGACTATTGAATACAATTATTGTTTTTATAACATTTAATAAATTAAAAGAAATATTTATGTTATATTACACTTATTTATACAAACTATCTCGAGCTATTTTAATTAGATTTATTTATAAGGCATAACAAATAATATAGAAGAAACATTACTAGTCTTAACAGATCTAATAGTAAAGTAATAGTAGTATAGAGTATTTAGTTTATGAATTCACTAGAGATTTTGATTCACAAAATAATATTAATTTGGTCAGTTTTTGACGAAGTCCTATGGATTTTACTTTAATTTCTTGATTGGTTCGAATTACATAAGAATTTATTCTGCATTTAAGGAAAAGATTTACAGTTTGGCGAATTATTTGAATTTCATGTAAATCTTCAAAAATATGTTCCTGAATTACCGGATGACTTGGTATGAATAAATCTAATTTTTGTGAAAAATGGTGAACTGCGGCACTTTGAATTACGTTTTTTAAAGACAACTTCTCTTTCTTTCCGTTTAGGTGTAACATACGAAATTGTTTTTCAGCAAAAGTTATAATGTTATTTACAACATCGGAAGCATATATTAAGCCACCAGAAGAAACGAAATTAGTGAATTTTTTGTTAAATACTGAACTTGCACAATAATTGTGTTCATCAGTATTATAAGAATTTTTATAAAAAAGTATATCTATACAGAAGCGACATGTAATAATCTTTATAAGTTTCTTGACAATAAATCCACTTATGTAATAAATAATATTGTGTTGATAATTTGATAAAGGATAATTTAAGGCCTCAAGAACTAATTCAAATAAGGCTTCATCTTTATCACTACCTTTTTCATCAAAATTAACGTTATCAGCTACTAATGCTCGTTTTTCAGATCTAAATTGAAAAGCTGGTGTACACATACTTCCGAGATCTACACAATTCGCATTGACACTTGGCTTTACTTGATTCCTGAATAATAACAGTCTCAGTGACCACTTTAACTGCAGACTCTCAGGATTGTTATTCCACCCTCCGCGAGATCTTATGCAGCTGAAACATAGTTCTAAATGATCCTGCGATTACTTGTAGGTTAACAAATACTGCAAAGGTCGCTCTGTTTTATTAAATAAATCTATAGCTAAACTTAAAGCACTTTGCATTGACATTATGAAACCTAATGCAAATGTTTTTCTTTTATGATTTAAAATAGGAATGCCATCGATTTTAAGGGACCTTAAATATTGACTAGCTTCATGAATTATCTGCTGGAAATAATGTAGAGCGTTTGTCCTAATTGGAGCCTTAAAGCCTCGACCAAAGGGATTTCTAGAGTTCAGAATATCAAATATTTTATCAATCAATCTGATAAATGCAACGGTGGCTTCTGAACCTTGAAAATCAGGATGACCCTCGGCTCGAAGATAATCGATCGCATCAGCCACACCACTGCTGAAAGCTTGAGCTGCTAGTCTAACATTCATTATTTTGCTCTTATAATTGATATGCAATGATGATAGGCCATTTGCAAACTTCAATCCTTCTGTATTTTGGATATCGTTCAGTTTCACCAAATAATCCCATTTTCTGATGATACATTTTTTTCAGCCATTGCATTTCTGGCTAATTTTAGCATGTGGCATGTATCTAATACACCGTAAATATTAAATGAAGTGGCATCACTTTCCACTGAAGGATGTTTAAAAGAAGCTGGAGTTACCCCTGTAATTGTAGCACCCAGCTTTGACAAAGTTACTGCCTGTTCCATCACAAGTGATAGAACGTACTCTTATTCCAACATCAAACAATATTTTAATGCATGAAAGTAACAGTTGGCTCTGTAGTTCTGCAGAAAGTTTATTCGTAATAAAATATGCAACTGGGCATTTAAAATGGTTTTCGTATGATACAATTTGAAATAATAGAGCCTCAGATGCCATATCCAATTCCACCATAATCGCAGTATCCTGAATAATTTCCCTCTTTTTCGCATAAAAAATAAGTGCACAATCCTTTATATATGGCTTCACCTCACACTCTTTTTTAAGAAACTCAAGAACCTCATGTAAAAATCCAGGCTTGCAATTGTAAGTCGACAACCAACATCGGAGAGTTCTTGGATTGGGCAATATAAAATGATTACGTACAAACGAATATGCTTTTGCGGAATAAAAATATAACGTTAAAGCAAATTCCTTCATTTTTTCAGAATACCTCCTATGCGAAGGGGCAGCACTTTCATTTACGTATTGATTCAACAGACATTCTAGAGGAATTCCTTCAAAATAAGTTTCCATTACTGAAGTCAGATTATCTGTAGTGCAATTGTTCTCTTTCAGTTCTTGCACAAGATCCTTTAAAGTAGAAATTTTTGTAAGTTTAATCTTTTTACGAAGCATTGTTTTTGTTGGTGATTCACTCATTTTGTCCGTTTGTGAACCCACCGATAACTGCATCTCCTGCTCCTGTATCATTGGTGTCTGCTGAAATTAATTAGTTGCATGTAAAATAACGTAAACCAATAATAAATAATATTTACCACAGATAAAAGTCTGCTTTCGTTCAAATCCTCATTCAGATTATCAACTTCACACTAGGAATGGCACTTTCTTTTAAACGTTTGTAAATTTCTTGGCCAAAATTCTCATAGTCCGATGTTAAAAAGTAGTCACTGCACAATTTGCTGAACTTCGTAGGCTGCCATTTATCGCGTCTAATTGCTTTTATCCACTCTTTCAATATTAAAGGGCGTTTAAACGGAAAACTAAAAAAATAAATTACAATTTCAAGCGAAAACTAGGGTTATGTTTAACAACTTACCCATGAAACTGTACATTACTTCGTTTATCAGCCAAATTATTACACCCAAATGCCACACAACACATAACCATGACTAATATTTTCAAAAAAGACAAGAGAAGACAACAGTTTTTGCAACAATTAAAATTTTAACGATATTCCAAAAACAATAACACTCGCACGGCATAAGAAGTATTGGGATTGAGAAGGATGGGTATACCTACATAGCAACCGTCTTTGTCACTCATGACATGCTTCAATGCCTACAGTGCTTTCTAACGGTAGCCGCCCTTCCAGTTATATAGAGTTCAATGCTTTTGTCATGCACACTCTCAAGAACTTGACATCGCTGCCCTAAAATTTTACGCATAATTTGAAACCTTGCTTTCCCTTTCCTAATTAACCCTCGTCTGACCCTTGTAAAGCCTTACACTTGTATTCTTCTCATTCTTGTAAAGAGGTAGAATCTAATTTGCGAGTTATTAAATATATTATAAAAGTATCCCATTGACCTGTAGGTGCTCCTAATAGTTCAAGCGCTCGTAAATTTTGCGTAATATTTTCATACAAATTCCGTAACCCTATGTGTGACTCTTTTTCAAGAACCGATTGTTCAAAAATAGCATTTAAATGATGCGTAATTATTTTATGCTGAATGATACTGTGAGTTCAACATACTAAAATGGTCTATACCTTTACAAGCATCTCCTTCCAAGGATGATCGCCGGTAAGAAAACTTCTCGTAATCGCTAAGAGTATTATCGTTATGTACCAAACCGACAAAGGCTACCTTGAATTGTAACCAGTGCATGTAATTACCATCAAATTTTAGCAACTTTATTGGTGCTAATTTTACCCTTGAAACATTATTTGCATAAATGGCTGCCTGATTTTCATTGTGACTAAAATTGGTTATTGAACTTGCTTGCACTGAACCTATTTCTAACTGTTCTTTTTTAGAGTAACCTGAATGCAGTGCCTTTAATTGAGCTTGTAATATAAAATACGAATTTTCAATTTCTTCTCGTTCTTTTTCCTCTAACTCTAAATTCGAGCTTTCATGTCTATCAATTTGTACTTGAATATCCGAAAATTCGTCAAAAATAGCAATAAACTTTTCTAAATGTGACTCGATTTGCTCAAACATAACTTGATCAATATTTAATTTATCAATTGACTCGTAAAACTTTTTTGCTATTGTTAATTTAGACTTGACTTGACCTCTCTGATATTTTAATTCTTTAAGATCCTGAGACATGGCGTAAACTCAGATTAAAGTATTAGGATAAAAAATATAGTAAGGAAATAATCATGGAAATTAAAGTAATGCTTTGGAACAGACTCACCGGGGGCTCTCTTGGTGTACCTGGATAAACTCGAACTCGTTCGTTTGACTTCGTCGCGTCCCACTTGCTTGACTTGTATCTTGTATAAAATTAACTTGCTGGAACTTCGCCTTTTGGCAATACTAGGTTTCTCTCTATATTCTGGATTCAATCGCGGCTCGTAGGTACCAAAATGTTTGGTCTCTAAACTTGATGGAGCTTTTAATGGACTGTATACTTGAACCACAGTTTTTTGTTAACTTGAATTGATTATTATTGTACTCGGTGCAGTAAAGACTTGACTTGTAAATAAAACACTTGTACTAGCTTGAACTTCTTTACTGCACTTTTAACACAGCTTGTATACTTAACTAGACTACATAGCTCGACTCGCTTGCAGATAATAATTGTCTGTACTTGCTTGCTTTCGTTGTCCCACCCCCTACCCTCGCCCCCTTGCACTACAGGCGGGGTGCTGCCATCTTCCTTTAGAAGACCGATTTACATTTTAAACAAAAATAATCGCTTACATATTTTAATTGTGAATCATCATATTTTTTCAAAATTATAAAATAATCGGATTCTCCAGAGTTCCTTGTTCTTCACTCTCCATTATTTTAGCACACTGACAGTCCTTATATGATGATTGTGCTTTTTTTTAACAAATATCCACAAACATATTTCAACACTTGTAGTTCTGTCAGTCTCAGTTTATTTGTAAATGTGGACGGTATTGTAGTAGTATCAATGACGTCGATTTCTTCATCATCTTCAGATAAACCCTGTGTAAGTTAACGAAATAAATATAAAACAGATTAAGGCAAGATATGAAAATTAGGTCCTAGACAGTATAGCTCCTTTTAACTCACCTGTGAAACGAATCCTTGCAGTATAATAAAAATGTCTGACTCATCATCTTCACAATTAGCTCCTATCGAGTGATTCGATGTCAGATCTTTCACCAAAAGGCTTTTGTAAAAAGGAGTAAATGACATACATGTTGAATTATTGTACCTTGCCCCTTTTGCCTGATTTTTCCAAAAAAAATTTCAATTGAATCTTGATTAAACGTCCTAGGCAAAAGTTGATCAAATCCAACATTTCTTAACATACTCGATAATGTTTTAAAATTGTTCAGCGTTTTTATAAAATTTACAACACTTGGTGGAACAACTGTGCTTACATCTTCAGCTATATATTTTACAGATGATAGCACATCAACAGCCTTGGTCCAAAATTTGAAATGTTCAGAATTTTCATGAACTGGACTTAGAAGTGGTTTAATGGTATTTACTATCATAGACTGCCCATTTACGCTGTCGAACCAGTTATCAGTGAACTATAAAAATTTTGCCGTATCAGTTGCCTGCCTCTTTTTCCATTGATAATATTTCCGTTTCAGTTTGAACATTTGTACCTGTAATTAATAATATCTAAATTAGAAAAAAAAAACATGTTGATTTTAAGGAAAATATTATTTAGTACAACAGCGATGATCAAAAGTCGGTCTCAAATCTATTTTTTATATTTCTGCAACTTGATTTTTATGAGAAGGTAGATATTTTTCATTTTCTTTAATTTAAAAAATTAGTAAGTTAAGATTATTATTTACAAAAGAAAATGAGGTTTAAAAAAAATTCAAATCAAAAAGTACAACACATAGTGAATGTCAAATTTTTCTTTTACACTCATAAAATTTCATAAAATTAAAAGGAAGGAAATAATTTCAGTTACATTTGGTATATACAATAAGCATATCTTAAACATTTATCAAACAAGAATATACCTGGAATAGCCATAAGGTTAATTGCAACTGCAACTGTTCGGCTTAGTACTTGTGTGCAATATGACACCTTAATTTTATTTCTGTGACTTGGATTAATGTGACGGTCAGTTAACTTTAGCATTGTCCTCAAGCTGCCAAGGTAGGGATCCATTTTACATGCTTTTAGGATATGGTCCCATTTTCCAACATACGTTTTTCCATCTATTGTAAATTGAACGTTATATTTAATAAAATAATTTCTCAAACCCTTTATTAAATGTAGAGCATCAAAGAGTGGAACAACTTTTCTGTCATCAATTTCAAAGAAATCATTAAAAGGTTTCTTTTTCAGCTCATATGTTCTCTTTGTCTGACCAATTAAACAATTTATAGCAGCCTCGTTGGTTCTAACTTGATCATAGACTGTGGCGACAACTTCTAAACTAATGCTTGAACATTTTCTAATAATATGTTTATTGGAGATATATGAGGGTATTTAGTGGCTTCAGTAACAAAATTGTAAAACACTGGCTGTTTCCATTTTTTTATTCCTCTTAACATATATACCTAAAAGTGAAAAATATATATATATTCAAAAGTTTGACTAAAATATGTAACAAAAACAGTACATAAATACAAGTTTTAATTTAAATGCAACTAATAATGACTACTTGCACGTGGTTGCAATACGATTTGTCCTTTTATAACCAAAATCTTCGAAACCTTCAACACTGCCGTTAAAGGAATTCCAGTATAACCCAGGTTTTACACTCATCTCATCAAACATCAGTACACAATATTTCTGAAGTGGATCCTTAAATGTTTTTACCTCTGCCTTTAGTACATCAAATATTGGTTCGTATAAGCCTGGACGCACTGGGATCCTATTAAGTAAACGCATTACAGTTTTTTTGAAGGATGTGTAATGTAAATATTTTGGATAAAAATTTATTGCCACTTCGACATTGTTTAGAGACAGCTAAAGCTAATACTTTATCCTCTAAAGAATATCTGCGACCTTTAGTTTTTTCTTTGTATTTTCTATTTGGCTTTGTAAAAAACCTTGTTCTTATTACACCCATACTTGATACACCTCTTTCAAATACTTCAGATTCTGATAGTTTTGAGACTTCATTTAATCGTTCTTTAAATGACTTTTTTGATTTTGTGGATGCCGCAGTTCTCCTTTTGAAATAACAGGCCCCTTCGTATAAATGTCTGGCTTTCGGTGTCAAATTTTCTGTCTTAATTACGTTCACTTCTGAAAGTAATCCAGATGGTCTTCGTAAAAGATTTAATTTTGTATAAAATATGACATAAATAAACAATATGTGCTTCAAGTATAGGTAATATAATATTTGACATATGTATACATAATTATAAAGAAAAATTGACAGTAGGTGGAATGCTTGGTGAAGTTTTTGAAGTTGAAGGCTGATCGACCGATGCTGGAACTATTTGAACAACTTCATCACTTCTATCAATTTCAGAAGGTTTCAACCTTGATTCCAAATCACACCGAGTTTCTCTTATATTAGAAGAGATGCTTTCTTTATTTTGCTGAGAACTACTTAAATTTAAGTAGGGTAAGGCAGTACCTCATTTGTTAACATATCGTTGTCGTCAAAATGTTTGTGGCATATTCTACAACTTCTATAAATTGTTTCAGGTGTCACAAGCTCTCGTAACAATCTCTCGTTATCACATATTGCAAGCCATTTATTAAACAAATCCAGGTTTTGAGCCAGTAGGAAACGATGTTTTTTAGCCGAATCTCCATAGGGTTCCCAACAACCATTTACACCCACCATATTATAACCTAAATTCTAACAAAAAAAACTGTAATTATGAAAATATCGCAGTTACCCACCTTGCTTTGTTAAATAGTCTTAAAAAAGACTATTTTAATTAAATAATTTTGTAAATAATTTTGAACAGAAATTAATATTGAGAATACACAAGAACACGTTATCAACAATAGAATAACTGAATCAAAATGACAGAATTGGCAGCCGACAGGATGACAGTCGTTGTTGTGTTGCGAGTTGTCATGGCAATGGCGTAGTAAGCGACCACAAGCGGATGGGAAGAAACTAAACATGGTTTGACCAGCGGCTGCTAAATGCAGGATAGCACTGATCTAAACGCACATGCTTAGCAGAATCTGCAGAATGAAAGTTGGCGGTAATACAGTAATATTCAAATTTTTGCAATTCCTTAATCCACACGGTGTTTTCAAAGTAACAAATAAAATAAATATTTGCTTGTGATCCCTATTGTGAGATTTGCTGTTAGATGGAATTGATATTCTATCTTTATATAAATCGGTCAAAAAAGGTCATGTGAATAGTGAATAAGTGATTAATTTGAAAAACATTTTGGGAATCATTTTTGCTTTGAAAGGAATGTAAAAGTTTACCTATCTTACCACATTTGTAATGAATAGCTTATTTTAAAAACTGATGATTATCGCGTGTATGCAAAAGGTGGGCGCTAATTTCTTCAAGTTAATAAACATTCACCTATAATAATATACGTGGTTGATACATTTGACTCTATTTTTATTTACTCTAGAGTGAGTTGCAATTCTGAGTGATTTGATTGTTTTTAATAAACTAGCAAATAAATAACTAAGGTACTTATATGGTTCTTACTATAGGCACACTATAGAGGGTTAATAATGAAGTTAAATTCTAATCGAACTGCCATCAAAGTACGTGACAATTTGTTACTATGGCAATAAATTGTTATATATTATATTATATGCATATCTGTGGAAGAATCAATACTCTTTCACACCAATGCGATAAATGTACACATAGTAGTACACCGTTTGTAATCGGCAGTAGAAAAATTTTATTGTCCCTATATTTGTTTCCACACAATTTGGAGAGCTTTAAAAACAGAATTTTATCTTTTTAATAATTTTACTCTATCTTTCGATATTTAAAAAATTACTCAATAGTGCCGAGGACACAACAAATATTTGAAAAATTGCTTTATGCAGTAATATTAAAATAACTTCATATTGAAATAATATAGGTTTATGTTAATATATTTTTGAACAAAATAGGAATATTTTAACGGCCCATTTCGTGCCCAAGCTAAAAAAATTAAATAGAGAACGATAAATTGTCTACCTCCGTCTTCACCTATGGGTTTCAACATAATAAAAATAAAACATTTTGCTCAATTATTTTCATTTAGGTATAATTTTGATTCTACAAATTATATATCGGGTGTCAAAAAGGACGGCCGGAAAACAAAGTGCAACATTTAAAGAATTCATGGAACATATAGGAACAAAAAAAAATGGCTTTTACTCACGCACGAATGCACAATGTTAAATTTGATGGAGTATAGTTGTTTCTAAATAGGGCAACATATGGCAACATGTAGTTTATCATCAATATTACCTTATTACCTTGTTTAATTAATAAATCTTATAACGTAACTATAACAACCATATAAAGTAATTATTAGATCAGGGATTCGATGTTGCCATATTAGGTACATCGTCCAAAAATATATTTTTTAAACGACAAATTCAAGGACGATTTTTGGTACTAAGCCGTGGTCTATGAGGCACTCGGAACCTATACTAAAACGCCCGTCCATTCTTTTTGATACACCCAATATGCTATTACTAGTAAAACTATTTTGTCACTAAATACATAATATTATAATTGTTCATATTCAAATATCAATATGCAAGTAATTTCATTTCTAACTGCTTGTTTTTGCATAAGAATGTTCATTATCGTTCTGATTTAAAATATTGTATTTTTTTTTTAACAATATGTTGGTAAATTCTTCTTTTTCACAACAACTAGGACGCATAGGGATAGATGTTGCTTTTGGCCTTCTCTTCTTTGTAGAAAAAAATGTTTGTTGTAATTTAATTTTTTTATTTCCTGGTTCTCTGGTCTCATGATCTCTAAACTCATCAATTTTCTCACACTTAACTTTCATAGTGATAAATGCTTCGAGAGTGTCCATTTTTTGTAGAGCCATTTTAACGTCATCTTTATTTTTCAATAAATTAATGCTATTAAAGACGGTAAGGGCTTTGCTTTGAAACTGTTCATATAATGATGATAAATCGTTTGTTTGCTTTTTTAGCGTGTCTAAATGAACAGCAGTTTCATCATTATTGGAATGTACTTTTTGACCATTGGCAGTAATTGTAGCATGCACATTTGTTTTTATAAATTTTGCAACTACATAGTGTATGTGTTTACAAATAACATGTTTTATTGTATAGTCCAAACATGTGCAACTAACTGAATGGATGCACACTTTGCATGCAACACATCTTAGAGGACAACATTCTTCATCACTCTCTTTTTGCACAAGATAGTCCTTTTGTGAATTTTCACTATATACTAGCCACTGACCTTCTGCTTTTACTTTAACATCAAGTTTCAAATTTATAGTACTATTATGCCTTTTTACAATATCTTGTATTTTAGACGTACATTTCCCTTTTCTTAATTTCGTCAGTCTTTCCTCCTGTTTGTCTCTTGTGTATGCCATGATAGCCGTTATACTTTTATCTAGTCTTCTTATTTTTAATCCATTTAAATAATGATACTTTATGCTTTTATGCATTAATTCCAAATGCATATTACAATTTATTCCAAGACCTTTTCGATAGCAGTATGCCCACAATTCAGGTTTTTCAGCATAGTACTCAGAAAAATAAATTCCAAAGGTCCTCGTATCAGCATCAGCAGTCATTTGCTCCACCGATTGTGTGAGTATTTCTTTAAATTTAATTTCATTTGTAGTGGACTGCAGAACTTTTAAAGTTTTATATACTTGCGACTGTTTTTCAGCTCTTCTTGCACCCGTTATTTTGTTTAAATTCGACTTCCAAGCCCTATCAATATGCCATGAACATAAAAGTCTATGAGGCACTGTACCCATAATATTTTGCCAAGCCAGGTAAAATGTGTCACATATATCCGACATAAAGACATTTGGATTTACATTACCCACTACTGACTTTATAGATGAAAACATAACCTCATATACTTTCATATCCTTTAAATTAGAAAACATAAAACAGCAAGGGAACCCCGAACCAAATTCGTCAATAACAAGTAAAGTGACTAACTCAAAATCATAAGCGTTTAATCCGTGGGTTCCATCAATACATATTATATTTTCATATTCCTTTAGCATATATTCTTGCGCTTTATTCATGATTATAATGCAGAAATCGTCACATTTTAAAACTTCATTTTCATCAGGTTCACCTAAAAAACATATAGATATTCTCTCTTACAGCTATAGTGCAGGTGCTACAAATAATAAACCCTAAACCCCTTTTGAACAGTATTATTATTACAGTTTTACTACAACTACTGGACAAATAACATTCATTTATTAATCTAGCGCCTACCTTGTTTTTTTAAATAAATAACAGGATTTTTATTCCCAAGCCTCATTTCTTCCACCCAAATAGAAACACTGGTTGCATCATCCTTATGTCTTTGGCCATCATGTGAAACCAAATCAAATTTTTGTTTTATATTATTCAAATATTTCCACGTCACAAGATCAACACGCTTCAAATCACTTCCGCCAATATTATTTCTTATATCACCTAGAATTCTATTAAATGCAACTCCTTGAGAAATCTTGGCGGCAATTTCATTTTTATTCCTAATTGGAATGTCGATGTGCTGTAAATCTGTATCATGGCCATAATGTTGTCTGTATACTGTAGCTAAACACTCTTTACTTTCATTCATCTCAGTAAGTATAATATGACTGGTACAATTACTATTTAACTTTTTTGTTCCTTGAGATTTTGTACCTCTTTTTTTAGTTTCGCCTTTCTCTCTGTAAGTTCCAGATCTGCAACAATTATAATACCATTTTATCCATTCCTCAGAAGTTTTCCTTCCTGTATTGAGTGAATAATCGGCATTACTATTTGCTTTAAAATTTTCAAACCAAACAATTAATTCTAAAAATAAAAACGAAATTATTTTCCTATCAATAATTTTATTTAAGTAGGTACCTACCAGATTTATTTTTAAATTGTATTTTTTCTTCAACAATATTCATTTCATGGATTATATTTAAATGATTTATAAGTAACAGCTTTGTTGAAAAAGTAAAACCGCATTCTATACATTTGGAATAATGTGTGACCTTTTCGTTTTCTTCTATTTTATGGATCCTTTCCATGTGTCTTTTCAAGCAAAATCGTCTGTTAAATGTGGAACCACACATTTCACAAATTAAAGCCATCGCAGACTTTAACAAGGATTCAAATTGGCAGAGAAAAATATTTATTTATATAAAATAATGTGTTATATAATTGCAAAAATGAAAATAAACAATAAAAACTCGCTTTATTTACGTTTGTGGACATTTGACAGCTCTTAGCAGAATTAGTTCTGTGCATTTTCTGTGTCAGAGATGGGCTGTCGATCTCGGTTGGAATATGTCGCGCCTGCGCATTTCGAAGGTGCTGTTCTGCATTTAGCCGCTCCTGTCTAGAACAGTATAGAAGTCTCCATCCATATACAACTTTCTAGCTTCTATAAAATGTGCTACTAGTGTCTCAGAGATGGCGAGCACTACAGGCTTTGCTGGCACTGCAGTAGCATATCACATCATAAATTTGCGCTTTCGAATTATGGTCTTTAGTAGAATTTGTTATTCTCTTCTTCTTATAGCGTCATAACCCTATGTTGGTTTTCGCCTGCTCGACAATTATTTTCCTTTCTGTTCTCTTAGAGGTGGTTCTTCTCCATCCTCTCACTCCCAGTGTCCTACTAAATATTAGGACACATATCCTACCCATTCTTTACGTGACCTTCATCTATGTCTTTTCCCCATTGGCTTCTATTGCATTGTTCTTTATGTTGTTCTTTCCTCTTTTGTGATCCATTCTTTGCACATGCCGAAGCCACTCTAATCTCCTGCCTTTTATGAAAACTAGAAATGGGCACTGTCCTTTTGTGAACCTAGCAATATCGGCTCCTTGGATCGAGCTATCTTCGTCTTGGATGGGGCCATATATTCCATGTAGAATTTTGCGACATTAATTATACTTTATCCCAAACTTGTTGTCGGTATAAAAAATGTATTTGTTCTTTACCGCACTATCAAAGGCGGCGACATTTTTTATACCCAGAATAAATCCGAGATAAACTATAACAATAGTTTTAAAACGCCGCAAATTTGAGGTGTATAGTTGACTACATATATTTAATGCACATAAAAAGCTTTGCCGCTTACGTATAGACAGGAGAGCGGGACATGCCGTATTTATTATGAAAATGTAAAATTATAAATGTAATGTATAAACGGACTCTTAGAAAATTAAAACTTTATCACATTGAGTACAGAATCTTCGATGGGAACAGATCAGCCTTTAACATCTGATGCAAACACAGGAAGAGGGGTGCTGATGAACTGGTGGATCCTGATGATGGAACAGAAATATCTTCCTCTAAGAAATCAAAAATAACTCCAGACACAAACAAAAAAGTCAGTTGTCTCAAATATATATACTATCTTTTTATGAGAAACTTTACAAATTATTACCAGCAAGAACAGATGACAACTAAGAGAATATAAATATCGTTAACCCGATAAATATTCACAATGTTCACAGTAGCAAGGCAGAGAGCTAACGGAACCATTGGAAATGCAGGGAAGAAAGCAGCAGAAAAGAAAATATTCACAACTTCTAAACGAAAAACCAGTACAATACAATACACCGCGGCAGAAAAGGCAAATGCAGAAGCAGCAAAAGCTCATTGTTTGGAATTCAAAAAGATATGACCCTAAAGACCCCAACAGTTGATATAATAATAATAATAATAATAATAATAATAATAATAATAATAATAATAATAGATTTATTGCCCAACAGAATAATCCAATTACAGGACAATGTCCGTCACACATGATAATATTGAGAACTATACTAGGAGCTGATACTGCCTATGCACTAACTAATACATACTAAAGAATAACAATAACATCATTATAGCTTAACTTATAAAGAACAATTGGGACAGCAACATCCTATATTGATTTTTTTGTTACAAATGCACTTAGACAAGCCGAGATGCGCATTGGTCACAACAATATGCCTATCCAGAAAAATGCAGATACCACCAGATCTTTCCGTGTGAAGAAATACGTCCTCAACGGAAGTCATCACGTTCTGTCGGAAGGAAACACATATCCACCTAAAAAGTTTGAGCCCTATAACAACTCATCTTTGCCATGTGAGGAGAGAAGAAAAATACAGAAAGAAACGGACAGATGCAGCTAAGGGAGCCATGGCGCACAATCCCATCATTGATGAATTATTAGACGTGACAAAGGGGGAAAAAGTTTCTGAAATAAGATGGCTAATAGGAGACATACTACTGATTACTACATCCACACAGGCCCATCGCATGCACTTTCTCATAAACATACTATACAAAGCTTACATACTTGAAACTGATGAAAATGACATGGTAAAAGATTCAGATGGGAAATCAACTTATGTGTGTGGAGGAGATAAACTTCTTGAAGGTTTCAGCGTATCTGGTAATGATGGGTTTTACTTGTATGGAATATGAATGGAGCTCCACTTCGAAATAGAAAGAATGTTCACACCCATTGAACTACAGCAGGTCCTATTTCACTCTATGTTTGAATACTATAAAGAAGACCTCACCGTTCTAGAATAAATTACAACGCTAGGAACATTTAACACACGGGAGGAAATAGGAAACATGTTCCAGAAGCAAAAACATATGGGAAATCTGTTAGGATATCACCAATTAGACTCACTACATATTCCAAGTTTACACCCGCAAAACAAACTGGACTTTTTGCTAGCCCTTATAGTCAGGTGAGCTCAATACCAGTATTCAGTGGATACAGAAAGCAACATTTTACAGATGATTTCTTCGAACAGTTTAGTAAGAAAACTGGAAAAGCGTCTGCTGCAAAAACAATACCACAACTAACCTCCTCTCTTATTGAACTATTATCAGAATTGAGACAAAAGTAATAGAAGGTGGTAAAAAACTAGAAATGGGCACAGTCCAGTGGAGATTTAAGGCTGGTATGGACATAAAAACAGGAGGACACGCAACAACTGAAGTAGTAACAGGAAAATGCAAATTTTTCTTGGGCAAGAATAAGGGAACTTTATACTCATGTACTTTGTATTGTATCCAATTATATATAATAAACATATATGTGTATGACTTAATACATGGAACAACATTGTTTTTATGCAAAGTATGTTCTGGCTTACCGGCTTCTAGAGACCCGAGGTGTTTGCAATGCTTTTCAATAAAATCCAGAAATTTCTGTAATGTAGGAATATCTTTAGCAATTTTGAATGACTCCCATTCTTTTCGTGCCAAATTGCATAATTTGTATGCCAAAATATAAAAAATTAACGTGCCAGAGGTGGGCTGGTTATATACTTTTAATAATTGTAAATTTTGCAACGCATTATCTAGAAATCTTTGCAATGAGAGATAAACGTCTCCTTGAAGATTTTCTAAATTAAAGAGTGATTTGATACCATTCTGCACGATAAGTTTTTTATTTTCAAAGCGTTTGTACAAGAGTTTCCTAGCTGCCTCATAATTCTCTGGAGAGATTGTTATAGTTCGTATTGCTTTAGCTGCTTCTACCGTTAAAGCTGTATTTAAATAATAAATTTTCTGAAATTATTTAAATCAGGGTTATAAATTAGTGTATCAACGACATCTCGAAAACCTACCCAACCTTCAAATTCGCCATTAAAGGTCGCTGATTTTATTTTTGGTAAGGATGTGGAAATATTTCCCATATTTAATAAGCCGACGTTAGCCTTATTATAATTTAACTTGGAATTATCATTGTTTGTAATAAATATATTAATTTTAGCCCTAACATTGTGAAATGTGCTTTCAAAGTCTTCCAACCCTTCTTAGTGGTCTTTATCACTAGCTAACAGTATTATTTTTGAATGAGTAAGTTCAAATTGGGTTAACAGGGTTTCACTTTTGGTTAGCCGATCTTTTAAACCAACTAAGTCTTCCTCATTGATAATTTTGGTTTCTTTAATTGTATTAAAATATTTATTTAGCCTTTTTAGACTGGCCTTTAATTGACCCCTTTGGAAAATTAAACCTTTTCATTCTGCCATTGTAATAAGCAAACTGAAGTTAGTTTTTGGGAAAGAAAAGTGGGTAAAATGGTAAAATGGTAAGCATACTTGAATGTTCTTTGTGGAAGATCTTGATTATAGATGCTTTCCCCGATTGATGCATTCTTAAATCGCACTTCCTATTGATGTTCTTCTATGTTACACTCGTTCTTAGTTTCCTTGATGCACTATTATGTTGCACTCGTTACTCGATTTTTATCTTGCTCGAAGGACCATGGCCATGAAGTGAGGTACGCTGACAGTTACAGTGGCGAGGTCTTGATCGGCGAAGCTAAGCCACGCCGGGTGAGTCCGTCACTTGGATAGGCCACCGTATCTCATTTCGCCGTCCTGGTTAAGTGGTGGAATAGCGTTAGCTAAACTTCGCCAGGAATTTAAAATGAATAATGCGATTAAATAAAAATAATAATAAATAAATGAATTAAAGGAAACACACCTGCTTGAATTATAATTTCAAATTATTTTGATATAGATACCCGACTGGTAGCTCCTACTGAGAATATTTTAGGATGTAACGGTTTACAGCAGGTATGTAAACCCTACCCACGACAGAGTCGAACTAAATGTTGTCAGTGTATCATGGAATATCGAATTCGTCAGTGCTCCATAAATATTTAAGATTTATGTCCTATCTTGGTACAAGCAAGACAGTAAAAAATTTTAATTTCTCTCTGTATCAAATAATACTTCTAATTCTCTGCTAGTAGTATGCACAAAAATTTTAGCTACGGCTCTGTTGGATATCACTCATGTTAACAACATGCATAGATTCGTGGTCGGTTTTATGGCTTTTTTATGTGCATTAAACATGTTGGGTCTCTAAACTTGATGGACTTTTTAATGGACTGTATACTTGAACCACTGTTTTTTGTTAACTTGAATTGAGTATTATTGTACTCGGTACAGTAAAGACTTGACTTGTAAATAAAACACTTGTACTAGCTTGAACTTCTTTACTGCACTTTTAACACAGCTTGTCTACTTAACTAGACTACCTAGCTCGACTCGCTTGCAGATAATAATTTTCTGTACTCGCTTGCTTTCGTTGTCCCACCCCCTGACCTCGCCCCTTGCACTACAGGCGGGGTGCTGCCATCTTCCTTCTTTAGAAGATCGATTTACATGCATAAACAAATATTTAACTCGTGGTGCTTCAACATGCCGGCCACCTTGAAACATGGATGTATATACATTTTCAACTAATTAAACTAATGATTAATCTAAGATACTAAATTAATATAATTAAAGTCCACTAGAGATTATGGCACATAGTCTCATTTTAGTTTCTTCCATCTCTGTTTTTAAATTTATCGATTTCAAATGGAAGGATACGCAATTTGGTGACTGGACGTTTCACTACCGAACTATGCAACTTCAGTGTTGCCACTCTCACAACACCATCTTGATCCGGATGAATTTCGAGAATGCGCCCAATATTCCATTTTAAAGGTGGTACATTGTCTTCCTTGACTATGACAACCATGCCAACCTTCACTCTATTACTACTCTCTTGTTGCCATTTAGCTCTAGTTTGCAATTCTGAAAGATATTCAGAATGCCACTTCTTCCAGAAATTTTGGACCATTTGCTGTAACCTCTGGTAATATTTCAGCCTATTTTCGGAAACGTGAAGTACATTTTTCTCCGGGAGAGCAGTCAAACTTCTTCTCACCAAGAAATGAGCAGGAGTCAAGGGATTCACTTGTTCAGGATCGGAATATGAGGGGCATAAAGGTTGAGAATTAAGGACGGCTTCAATCTGAGTTAATACGGTGTATAAGTCAAGTGAGAGTTTCCTTTAATACGTTTTAAGTGAAACTTCGCACTTTTAATTCCAGCCTCCCATATACCACCAACATTAGGAGATCGTGCCAGGATAAAGTTCCACGTTATATTATCCTCTGCTAACTTACTACTAATAAGGTTTGTCTCCTTGCTCTGGAATTGCGATACTTGGAGTGTCAGCAGCACTTGGCTGCGAAACATGGACTTGAGAACTATTATTATGCTGTGAACTCTATGACGATTCAGAGATTGTACTATTATGGCGAGGTACATTTTCAAAATGCAACAGAGTGTTGTGACGTTTGCCACATTTTCTACAACCTGATAAATTGCAAATTTCAGCGGCATGATCTGGGCGCAAACAATTAATAATAATAATAATAATACATTTATTATTCATCATATATATACCAACAATACATAACATTACAAAGTAATTTACATTATAATATGGCAAATAAAAGGCAGTCTGTTAGGTTAAATAACCGATTCTTCCACAGCTGCCTGATTAATGCATAACATGCGTTGCTTAGCTTCGTGATATCGCTCATTCGGCTTTAGTTTTATTAAATTGTGACATTGATATATTGTGTGATGTTTAGTGCAATAGAAACAACCCGAATGATTATTAACATCTACATATGCATTGGACCATGACTGTGAAAAAGATTTGTGATTTTATTGCTTGGTTTTATCATAGGTTTTTCTTTCATTGAATTTATTATAACGGGAATTACTCGGTTTCTTCCTTTTGTCATGCACACTCTCAAGAACTTAAAATTAAAAATTAAAAATTTATTAATTAATTAAAATTTTACTCATAATTTGAAACGTTGCTTTCCCTTTCCTAAATGACCCGCTGTTTGCCGAAAGCCCCTCGTCTGACCCTTGTAAAGCCATTCACTTTTATTCTTCCCATTCTTGTAAAGAGGTAGAATCTAAGTTGCGTGTTATTAAATATATTGTAAAAGTATCCCATTGACTTGTAGGTTCTCCTAGTAGTTCAAGCGCTCGTAAATTTTGCGTAATATTTTCATACAAATTCCGTAACCCTATGTGTGACTCTTTTTCAAGAACCGATTGTTCAAAAATAGCATTTAAATGATGCATAATTATTTTATCGTCATTATGATAACGATCTATAAGCCGCTGCCATGCCGAATGATACTGTGAGTTCGACGTACTAAAATGATCTACACCTTTACAAACATCTCCTTCCAAGGAGGATCGCAGGTAAGAAAACTTCTCATAAACGCTAAGGGTATTATCGTTATGTACCAAACCGACAAAGGCTTCCTTGAATTGTAACCACTGCATGTAATTACCATCAAATTTCGGCAACTTTGTTGGTGGTAATTTTACCCTTGAAACACTATTTGCATAAATGGCTGCCTGATTTTCATTGTGACTAAAATCGGTTATTGAACTTGCGTAACCTGAATGCAGTGCATTTAATTGAGCTTGTAATAGAAAATACGAATTTTCAAATTGTTCTCGTTCTTTTGCCTCTAACTCTAAGTTCGAGCTTTCATGTCTATCAATTTGTACTTTAATATCCGAAAATTCGTCAAAAATAGCAATAAACTTTTCTAAATGTGACTCGATTTGCTCAAACATAACTTGATCAATATTTAATTTATCAATTGATTCGTAAAACTTTTTTGCTCTTGTTAATTTAGACTTGACTTGACCTCTCTGATACTTTAATTCTTTAAGATCCTGAGACATGGCGTACACTCAGATTAAAGTAATAGGATAAAAAACATAGTAAGGAAATATTTATGGAAATTAAAGTAATGCTTTGGAACAGACTCACCGGAGGCTCTCTTGGTGTACCTGGATAAACTCGAACTCGTTCGTTTGACTTCGTCGCGTCCCACTTGCTTGACTTGTATCTTGTATAAAATTAACTTGCTGGGACTTCGCCTTTTGGCAATACTAGGTTTCTCTCTATATTCTGGATTCAATCGCGGCTCGTAGGTACCAAAATGTTTGGTCTCTAAACTTGATGGAGCTTTTAATGGACTGTATACTTGAACCACTGTTTTTTGTTAACTTGAATTGATTATTATTGTACTCCGTACAGTAAAGACTTGACTTGTAAATAAAACACTTGTACTAGCTTGAACTTCTTTACTGCACTTTTAACATAGCTTGTGTACTTAACTAGACTACCTAGCTCGACTCGCTGTCTGTACTTGCTTGCTTTCGTTGTCCCACCCCCTACCCTCGTCCCCTTGCATTACAGGCGGGGTGCTGCCATCTTCCTTCTTTAGAAGACCGATTTACATTTTAAACAAAAATAATCGCTTACATATTTTAATTGTGAATTATCATATTTTTTCAAAATTATAAAATAATCGGATTCTCCAGAGTTCCTTGTTCTTCACTCTCCGTTATTTTAGCACACTGACAGTCCTTATATGATGTTTGTGCTTTTTTTAACAAATATCCACAAACATATTTCAACACTTGTAGTTCTGTCAGTCTCAGTTTATTGGTGAATGTGGACGGTATTGTAGTAGTATCAATGACGTCGATTTCTTCATCATCTTCAGATAAACCCTGTAAGTTAACGAAATAAATTTAAAACAGATTAAGGCAAGATATGAAAATTAGGTCCTAGACAGTATAGCTCCTTTTAACTCACCTGTGAAACGAATCCTTGCAGTATAGTAAAAATTTCTGACTCATCATCTTCACAATTAGCTCCTATCGAGTGATTCGATGTCAGATCTTTCACCAAAAGGCTGTTGTAAAAAGGAGTAAATGACATACATGTTGAATTACTGTACCTTGCCCCTTTTGCCTGATTTTTCCAAACAAAATTTCAATTGAATCTTGATTAAAAGTCCTAGGCAAAAGCTGATCAAATCCAACATTTCTTAACATACTAGATAATGTTTTAAAATTGTTCAGCGTTTTTATAAAATTTACAACACTTGGTGGAACAACTGTACTTACATCTTCAGCTATATATTTTACAGATGATAGCACATCAACAGCCTTGGTCCAAAATTTGAAATGTTCAGAATTTTCATGCACTGGACTTAGAAGTGGTTTAATGGTATTTACTATAATAGACTGCCCATTTACACTGTCGAACAAGTTGAACTATAAAAATTTTGCCGTATCAGTTTCCTGCCTCTTCTTCCATTGATAATATTTCCGTTTCAGTTTGAACATTTGTACCTGTAATTAATAATATCTAAATTAGAAAAAAATAAAACATGTTAATTTTAAGGAAAATATTATTTAGTACACCAGCGATGATCAAAAGTTGGTCTCACATCTATTTTTTATTTACCTGCAACTTGATTTTTATGAGAAGGTAGATATTTTTCATTTTCTTTAATTAAAAAAATAGTAAGCTAAGATTATTATTTACAAAAGAAAATGAGGTTTAAAAAAATTCAAATCAAAAAGTACAACACATACTGAATGTCAAATTTTTCTTTTACACTCATAAAATTTCAGAAAATTAAAAGGAAGGAAATAATTTCAGTTACATTTAGTATATACAATAGGCATATCTTAAAAATGTATCAAACAAGAATATACCTGAAATAGCCATAAGGTTAATTGCAACTGCAACTGTACGGCTTAGTACTTGTGTGCAATATGACACCTTCTTTTTATTTCTGTGACTTGGATTAATGTGACGGTCAGTTAACTTTGGCACTGTCCTCAAGATGCCCAAGTAGGGATCCATTTTATATGTTTTTAGGATATGGTCCCATTTTCCAACATACGTTTTTTCATCTATTGTAAATTGAACGTTATATTTAATAAAATTATTTCCCAAACTCTTTATTAAATGTGAGGCGTCAAAGAGTGGAACAACTTTTGTGTCATCAATTTCAAAGAAATCACCATTAAAAGGTTCCTTTTTCAGCTCATATGTTCTCTTTGTCTCAACAATTAGAGAATTTATAGCAGCCTCGTTGGTTCTAACTTGATCACAGACTGTGGCGACAACTTCTAAACTAATTCTTGAACATTTTCTAATAATATGTTTTATTATTCGAGCCATATGATGGTAGTTAGTGGCTCCGCTAACAAAATTGTAAAACACTGGCTGTTTCCATTTTTTTTATTCCTCTTAACATATATACCTAAAAGTAAAAAATATACATAGGTATTCAAACGTTTAACTAAAATATGTAACAAAAACAGTACATAGATACAATATTTTAATGTAAATGAAACTAATAATGACTACTTGCACGTGGTTTGCGATACGATTTGTCCTTTTATAACCAAAATCTTCGAAACCTTCAACACTGCCATTAAAGGAATTCCAGTATAACCCAGGTTTTACACTCATCTCATCAAACATCAGTACACAATATTTCTGAAGTGGATCCTTAAATGTTTTTACCTCTGCCTTTAGTACATCAAATATTGGTTCGTATAAGTCTGGACGCACTGGAATTCTATTAAGTAAACGCATTACAGTTTTTCTGAAGGGTGGGTAATGCAAATATTTTAGATAAAAATTTATAGCCACTTCCACATTGTTTAGAGATAGCTAAAGCTAATACTTTATCCTCTAAAGAATATCTGCGACCCTTGTATTTTCTATTTGGCTTTGAAAAAACCTTGTTCATATTACACCCATACTTGATACACCACTTTCAAATACTTCAGAATCTGATAGTTTTGAGACTTCATTTAATCTTTCTTTAAATGACTTTTTTGATTTTGTGGATGCCTCAGGTCTCCTTTTGAAATAACAGGCCCCTTCGTATAAATGTCGGTGTCAAATCTTCTGTCTTAATTACGTTCACTTCTGAAAGTAATCCAGATGGTTTTCCTAAAAGATTTCATTTTGTATTAAATATGACATAAATAAACAATATATGCTTCAAATATAGGTAATATAATATTTGACATATGTATACATAATTATAAAGAAAAATTGACTTACTAGGTGGAGTGCTTGGTGAAGTCTTTGAAGTTGAAGGCTGATCGACCGATGCTGGAACTATTTGAACAACTTCATCACTTCTATCAATTTCAGAAGGTTTCAACCTTGATTCCAAATCACACCGACTTTTTCTTATATTAGAAGAGATGCTTTCTTTATTTTCCTGAGAACTACTTAAATTTAAGTGGGGTAAGGCAGTACTCTTAAGTACCTCATTTGTTAACATATTATTGTCGTCAAAATGTTTGTAACATATTCTACAACTTCTATAAATTGTTTCAGGTGTCACAAGCTCTCTTAACAATCTTTCGTTATTACATGTTGCAAGCCATTTATTAAACAAATCCAGATTTTTGCCGGATTAGGGAAATAATGTTTTTTCGCCGAACCTCCATAGGGTTCCTAATAACCATTTACAGCACAATATGTGTGCATGAAGTATGTAATGCTCTAAATGAACCAGCAGTATTTAATAATTGGTTTCGTTTCCCTAGAACCACTGAAGAATTACAAGCTCTTAGATCTAGGTATATACATATTTCTTGTGCAATTAACACAACGCTCATACCGATTATTTTTCAGTTTATTTGAAAAATATCAATTTCCTGGAATTATTGGTTGTGTGGATTGTGCACCCATGTTGGCATAGTTGCGCCGCCTATAGTTGAGTTTCCCGAACATGTTTATGTTAACAGACAAAATTACCACTCAATTAACGTGCAACTTGTAAGTTATTCTTCTGTTAAGCTTGCCTCTAAGAAACAACAGACTTGTGATTTAAAACATTCTACCTAAAAGTGCATGCTGCTATGCTGAAAACCTATATCTAAATAAAATGGGAACGTTCTATTTAGACACCTTTTAATGTGGACTACTGGTAGTAATAGCGATCATCTGTTGAACGAATTCTAAGCCATTGAAAAAGATTTTTTTCAATAGAAATGTTTAGAATCTATTTGGAATTCCCCAAAATTTAAGATGTAATAATTAAGATATAAAATAATTATAAATATGCCTATACCTACAAAAGATTAAATAAATTATATTAGGGCTAATGGGTTTAACTTAAGCAAGTAGGTATATATACAGGATTTTCTAAATACTGTGTGTAAATATAGATATATACGTTGATTTAGGTACGACAAATTTGTATTACTACATAATACGAAAATATACAGAACAACAAGTGGTATGTTGCGTGGCTGGTTAAACGCCTTCTTAATACTTTATTTATATGTTAATCTTTCATCTAAATTTAACTTACATAATTATGTGTGACTTCCCCATCTTCCAAAACAGTCTCAATTTCATTTTGGTCTTCAATCTCGTTGAAGTTTTCAATATCATCATCGAATTCAATCATAACTTCAGATTCTGCGATATTGGCATTGCCGCTAATTGCCACAGGAGATATTATGTACAGTAATTTAGTATCCATATCCATATCCAATGGTGGCCCTCCTCCGGTACCAGCAATATATTTCTTGTCTTTGATGCATTTTGCCTTAAATTTTTTTTTTGGTCCACCCAAGTCTAAAATAGAGTAAGATGCATTTTGTTAGACTCTGAATACAAGCTCACATAACACATGGGGGAACAGGTTTTAAATCTAGTAATCGATTTGTCTCTGATTAATTTATACCTAGGTACTTATTTTGTTATATTATGAATAGATACTGGCAAAGGTTTACATAAATGAAGTAATTAGGTTAAATTGAATTTTTGTTAGTAGTGTAAATTTAAACTTACATAATAGACTACTTTGAGTACCCAGAAGGTACCACATCTTGTGAACAATACATCACAATATAATATAATATGTAATACTATGTAAATGTTTATGACAAAATAAAATTCATTACCTTTCGCCACTGCTTCCAATCTTTGGCTGGTCCTTCAGGTATACTGTTTAAAATATTTGTTCAGGTCCATCCAATTTCCTTTCATCTTCTCCCCAGTGTAGCATGGTGATAATTTGCCGGTGTACATTTCTTTTCTCGCAGATGTATATTCCACCAGTATGTCTTTTTGTTTGGACGGCATTGGATTCGTTTTAATTTTTTTCACTATTTCCATTATATTTTTTTAAATCACCCAAAATCTTATACAACACCAAAACTTTAAATTAACCTTACTAAGTACTAAGTACACTAAACAAGCTTTGCCGCCTCAATCATAATTTGTTGTCGTCTATTGTCAAAAAATACTTGTTTACGATTGGTTAATACTTCAGGCAACGCCGCGGTTCGTTCCCTAATATTTTCTTCCCTCCTTTCCGTTCAAGAATACGGTTTATTGCTTGCAATAGAGAGGCAGTATAAGAACTCGAGAGAGCGCTCCCTGGGGAGCGTTCTACTCTATCGCCGTCAAGAATCGGGGTCCTGTTCAACACTTCACCGCTTGGCGGAAATGATCCAGTGCTGCCACCTGATCGGTATGGCAGACACAGGAGCAAAGGTTGAGCCTGCTTCAGAATAGAAAATTAATAAAGGGTTCGGCACAAACATAATTAGCACTAATATTCACGAGAAGAACTGTTTATTATAAGTAATGTTACGGCTACACAATTGCAGCAAAACGGTAAATGTGTAACCACTACATTAGATTATAGAAAGAGAAATAAAACTAAAGTACAAAACTTGCAACTCGAAATTGATAGTCAAGAGAGATACAACAACACTGACTATTTTGTAGTATGATGAGATGTAGAAAAGAACAGACTTAGTGAAAGTCTTCCTCCTAATGGAATAGAAGTCTTGGAGTGGGAAAGACATGAAGGTGAACGAAACACATTTTGCCACAGAAGATGATGAAATAAACATGTACAAATAGTATGCAAACATACTAAATCGTACTACAGTGATGCTCTTTCCAGAAAGAGACATTGGGTGACTTGACACACATAGTTGGTGGGTTTTGTATTACACCGTCAACTCTAGAGACATCGATATGTTATATTTTGCCATAGTCCATTTTGGTGAAGAATTAAGCATACACTATAGCGATTTATTATCGTTGTATTCCATTACTTATTGCCGCTAGTAACAGAAACATCGAGATGGTGAAGCGGATGTAAATCTAAATGTTATAGGAGGGAGGCAACGCCAAAGCATTTTTCATATTACTACTGGGACAGGCCATTTACCATGTGCATATAAATGCAGCGAATGTTGAAGAAAAATCAATACTCGTTAAATAGTAAGGCAACATAATGAAGAGGCCATTCGATATATAGCGAAGGCTGATGAACGTGTTGGAGAAACCCGGTTCTGATAGATGCTTGAGTATGGGTATGGGATTTCTATTACTAATACATACAGCTGAAAGATGTAATAATTTAGAAGTTGTAGAATTGTCGATTAAACTAGGGGCCAGGTAAAATATAAGGACTGATCAAGGATACACACATTTCATGATAGCTTGGCCTAGGAAATATTAACTAGGTACTTGATTGTTCATGGAGCAATCGTAAACATGCCCAGCCATATAGATGACAAGACTGTATTCCACATCTACACCCAAGAGTAAGGGAATTAAAATGTGATCACCTACTAATGGAATTATTAATTTGTCAAACATAAATGCATCAAGTTGCCATTTTAGTTAATGCTATATTGTTTAGAAATAAAAGTTCCGCAACAGCTTTAATTGAACACAGAGCTGATGTTAACATACGATACGATCGAGTACATGTTTTTCAGTTTCACGGTGACTTAGATCTAGCAAGACTTATGGTATGTGCGGGCTTCAGTGTGATTTCTTTATTTATTTAAAAGTGAATTATTATTTGTTTGCATATAATTCTAATGAAACATAATCTTTACAGGATTTTTCAAACAGCGGAAAAAACTATCTATGAGAACTAGAAGAAAGACTTTATGTAAAAATATTAATATTTTGACACATAGTCTTTCTGTTAGTTCTTATAGATAGTTTTTTTCGCTGTTTGCAAAATCCTATAAAGAATATGTTCCTTATTTGTATTAAAACTAATCCGTAGAATTTAGGAGAGACAGGTAAGGATCATTATAAGGAGACTCCATCCTGGGCCCTCTCCTATATATTATCTTTGCTAATGATCTAGTCCATTTTTTAAAGCCAACTGAGAACTTACAAATATAATGTTATGTTGACGATACAAATGTTTTAATCATGGAAGGCGTCGGGACTGAAGCAATAAATTCGGCAGGAAATATATATAAGAAATGCATTCTCTGGTCTGAGAAATTTCATTAATTTAAACAGGCAAAAGACCATATTGATACTCTTTAAGTAACAAGTTTCACAAGATGATTTCAATTCTGAGCTGTTCAATATTTACAACTCAGGTAAAATTCTGACTTTTGACTCTGGATTAAAATGGAATTTTGACATATATAACGCACTTGTTGCTATGCGTTACGATCACTAGTAAACCACTGCAGTCAAAACATTGTAACTAGCCAATATTATGCAAACTTCCACTCTCAGATGCGATATGGTATTATTAACTATGGAATAATTAGTTACTCCCAACGCGTGTTTATTCTACAAAAGTGCGTTGCATATATTAACAAGGAGGTCAAAAAGAGAGTCTTGCAGAGTATTATTCAAAGACTTAAAAATTCAATCAGTAACCGGCACCTATATTTATGAACTAGGTTGCTTTGTTTACAAAAACTTGCCCACTTTTAAAAAATACCTGGCCAATCACAATTATTCCACAAGATTTAAAAACAGTCTTGTACCCAATCAACATTCAAGAGCACGTTATCAAAAAAGTATATACTTTAATGGTTGCAAAATATTTAATGCTTTACCAATTGAGATAAAAAAATTCTCAAAACATTTTTATTTTTAAAAAAGACTTAAGCCCTTAGTCATCGATAAAACCTGTTACTCTCTTGAATAATTTTCTCCAATTAATTGTATTTGTTTGTCTTTATATGTGTATACGCAATATACCTTAGTTTGTTTGTACCACTTTATGTCAGGACATTATATACACCCATTGTTATGTTAGTAGTATTTGTAGTTACATTATATAATTCATGGTTTGTATTTGACGCTGTCTTGAATTATTTATATAATTCTCGTACAATTAATTGCGAAATAAAGAAATTATTATTATTATTCTTAATAAATAGGTCCAAAGAACTGGTTTCTCGGATTTACCCACTGCTTTTACCCCAATGTGCAATAGTTAGTATGTGTTTAGCGTCAGAGATGTTAGTCGCATATTAGATATATAAGTTGAACTCAATTCATTATAGGTATTATTTTGTGTTTTACCAATAGCTTTGGTTAGTATTTATTAAAATGACTTTATATTGTAAGTTGTGAGATAATGCCATTGTTTTTATTAATTAACAAACGGTCCATTCTAGAAATAACAAAATTTCTGCAAAGTTTCAGAAATAATTTCTCAATATTTTCTAAATGCCCTCAAAGACTGTGACGACAAATCTGAACATCTTGCCAGCTGTTCTTAGGAACACAGTCCCACTAATGAAAGCTGTGATTCGCCCATTATTTTGTTGGCGGAGTAACTATTACTTTAAGGAATTGTAGCTACTCTCAGCAAAACAGTAAAGTTCGTAGGGTTATGGCTGCGTGCAAAAATTGACTTTCGCTGAGACATCAGCGGAAACATCTAGAGAGGGTAAAAATTATATAACACCAAACATTGCGTAATTCAAAGCATCCAAAAGAAGAGTATTTTCAAGTGTGGTCTATTCGCATCCGCTTGGTACATATTGACAAAAGAAAAGAAACACACACTACAACGTTACAGTATTCAGCTGACGATGTCTGCCAGAGTGGGTAATGCATCAACGGAAACGGTTGCAGGGAACATAGAAGTGCAAATTAAATGCAAGAGGTATAGGGAAGAGAAGAGATAAAGACGGCTAGAGCGCTTGGGAGAGAAGAGTATATTGCCCCTAGAGAAAGGTATTGTAGCTACTCTCAGCAAAACAGTAAAGTTCGTAGAGTTATGGCTGCGTACAGAAATTAACTTTCTCCGAGACGTCAGCAGGGCCATTTGAAGAGAGTAAAAATTATACCACACACATTGTGGAATCCAGAGCATTCAGAAGAAGAATATTTTCAAGTATGGTCTATTAAGGATCCAACTCGCATTACACAAGATACATTCTCACTAATTGACTGAATTCTAAACTTTAATAATTGTAATATTTTAAGAGCCTCCAATATATCTGACAATTGTGAAATATCGTGTAATATCGAAATTAGTTATAAACATCAAGAGTCAATAATTAGACCTTACATGCAATTTTTCAAATTCGATGTGAATACACTGTAAGTGTGCTACGGCAATCAGTTTATGATACTGAAAATGTAAAATATATATTCAATTCATAGATATAAAAATTTGAACAAATATAAGCGAACAAAAAATATAAATTACTGGAATTACTATAAACAGCTCAGAAACTATAAAATCTGTGCAATAGAAACAGATAAGACACATACAGAAATTAGATCTCAAAATTCAGATAAACAAATGTGAAAAACTTCGAGAAAACTAGACATAAATAATCAAAATAAAGCACTTGATGAAGTTAACCCTTTGTTGAAGTTAACAACTGTTTTTCAAACATTTGCTCACAAAAATTGCCACTTAATATCAATAAATATGCTTAATTTTTATCTGACAAGCATGTCCCATGTCCAACCCAGCATATGCAGCCGGTCCGGCGGTATATAAAACATCCGAGATTTGGTTCCGGCACGCGGCCATCCTTTGGGCGGCCATCCTTTGGGCGTGTTCGGCGGACGACCAAGCTGCGTGTTGGAGCGAGCCTCCATGGATGCCCGGAATCGGCAGCAATGCTCACCTTACGCCGGCAAATCAATCAATCAATCAACCAAGACTACTTAAAAACAAATTCAAACGAGAAATTCAATTTAGTCTCAGAAGAAGACATTCTTAAAGTCATCATGAAGATGAAGTCCAAAGTCCTGGGGCTATATGGCATTACCTTAACTATAATTCAGCTTCCTTTTCTAGTTTCTTATAAAACATATTTAATATTGCACAAATAAATGAAGAAAACACACCACTATGCTTTCTACCACTAAGTATTTATAAAAATTGCGACTGCAGTTTCGACTTACAAAGTCATTGTCAGGCGGTGAATAAAAACAATTATTAACAAAGTATTGCCTAGAAAATTCTGTCTTCCCGAACAAGTGGAAGGAAGGACGTATTATACCTGTACCAAAGACAAACCTTTCGAATGAGCTGAAAGATTTACGCCCTATAACAATTCTGCCATGTTTATCTAAGGCTCTAGAAATTATGAGAGTTTTGAATAGAAAAGACATTTTGTCCGAGACTCAGTCAGTTTTCGTCCTGGAAACAGCTGTGGTGCTTCAGTCACGTTGTAACCTTATTTTCTGTGTAACTGACGCTTGACGTTCGATTTAAGTATCTTTATTTAGGTTATGTTATTTCATTTAACCAAGAAGTGTTTTAGTGAAATATTTTAATATGTAATAAGTACTGATAGTTTGGTTTACGCGATAAAATAGTAAAATCGTAGTCTCTCCATATGAAAGACGTCACGATAATATGGGGATATAATGTACACTAATAAGGTGTAATCCGGGGAAGTATCTCATGAAGAAAGTAGTACAGCTGCAATAATGACAACTTCATTGAAAATGGACGGAGTATCTGCAAAAAAATGAAATCGCTGCTAAAGAGACCAGATCACCCAAAGCTGGTGGATTCAACCAATAAGAGACCAAAAATATGGTATAGACCATCATGAAAGTTACTATAGACAAAAGTAGTGAAAAGACGGTCAAGGAATTACAGCAACAAAGGAAAACCGTTACAGTGTTTAATCAAGAAATACATAACTCAACTTCTAGTCATGTTTATACTACTGCATACAAAAGTTTAAGTACATCTGCTACATCTATGTTACAAGCAGCCAATACACAATTCCAGTTAATGAATGATAATTTAAAAGAAAAAATACTGAACATCTTTCCGGGAGATTGAAACAATATCTCTGTTGTTTCTAGTGCATAAGATGTAGAAGAGTCATACAAAGATATTCCACATATTTTGACGCATCCATCTGATACCTTCAAAATATGAATAAATATAAAATGCACCATTCGTCCTTAACAAAATAAATTATATGACGCGTATGGGCTTTATCAACTTGTTGTTGAAGGTTGGGTTATTCATTATCTAACGCACTACGGAAATGTGGTGGTCTTAACTAGATTATGAAAGACTCTACAAAATCGAATAAAGTTCTGCAGTTCTCCAGTGCAAAGCTCTTGAAACAATACTTTACACCAGAAAATCGAGCACATGCTGTGAAGCATAGCTTAAATAAAGCAGTAACCGTTCCTTACGCTTGAATCGAAAAATCTAACTCATTTGCAGAGTCCAGAGTGGAAATTGGAATTCTAGAGCTATCTTTTTGAACACAGTGATGAAACTAGCAGTGATGTCGCTCATTTTGGTGCGCTAGATGTGCCACTACTTGTATGCAGAAAAGTAATACAAAAACACTAAGGAATTGTGTAGACCTCTTGCAAATCTCAGTTTGTATGATAGAAGCACCGAGCAAAAATAACAATCCTTACGTAGCATATCTTCAGTGACCTAACAATACCTTCTAACACTTCGCTTTCAATGCAAATAATGTGTTCATCATGTTTCTATTCTAAATAATTCACTGGAATATTATGCATTGGATAGTTATGAAGTATAACCGAATTAATATGAGGTCACGTTTTTGAGAATAACTGCAAAATTTTAGAATAAATAATGATGCAAAAATTGCCTCGTACAAAAAAATGCCGTGCTTTATCGGTATCTAAAATATTATTTACATAGTAGGCATGTTTTCCAAGACATAATGCATTTAAAACAGGTATGGTCAAAATTTCCTTAAAAAGTACAACATTTTTCAATATAGTAAAACTTCAAAACCATCCAATGTACATTATTCGAATTTCAGTGATTGATTTAGAATAAAGACATATGAACACATCATTTTTCATTTTTTCCGATCCTCTGTTTCTGAGATATTTTGGGTGAACATGAGGGGACCACTCATTTGAATCGAATACCAGTTAGGAGGTATTTTCAGGTCTGAGTGATCTCACATTTCAGCAGACCGTATGCGCGACAATATCAACTTTCACATATAAACACAGTGAGGAAAGGAAAGGGTGAAGCCTATAGTGAACAAAATCGTATTTAGAGTGAAAATGAGAGGGGTTTGAGCAAAGGCGGGTACAGAAAAAAACCATCCAATAGTTGTCGGATACAATAGAAATGGCATACATGAACAGGAACTAAGGTCAAACAGACTACCAGTCAAGAATAGTGACCAAACTATGGGTAATGCAGTTCTAATGCTTGGGCATCGACTTGTGAACTGTGCAGTGATTTATTTGTATTATTTATAGTTTAAAATATAGTTTATAATGCAAGGGATATAGGACTTTTTCCAAAATGTTTAAGTTTATACAAGCTGCATCAATCTACAGAAAGCCAAAAATTATTAAAACAACTGTTTCCACATAGAAGGACTCTCTAGCATGGTCTCTCTTGTAAACTCACATAACTGGAATGGAATCCGTTCCTAGGATTCATATGTAACTGTACGGCCATCGCTGCTATCCAGGTATTTGTGTGATCTGGTAAGGAATATGTCCAACGCAATGCCAGAATGCTATACTGGTAGCGAAAGTTATTTTTCTTCCAAAACACTTTGTAACTTTGTCGTTGTAGTTTTACGAATTGAACACAAGTTCCCTACTGAAAGTTGAGTTGCAGGATTAGTGGGAATGTTGAAGAGAATATGTACTATGTGCTTAGAATCAGTCGTCAAACACGTGTTGCTCAGGTCGGAAGGCAATATTTATTTACTGAATCTGAGTACTTACCATCACGCCGACACTTGATATTACTTACCAGGAGTTATAATGCAAAATGTACACCAAGACTAAAAGCTAAATTCAGGAGCTATGAAGTTGATTTTAGAAAAAACAGAATAACCAAACAATATCTTTGTTATAACAGAGGATTAATCGTACTTTGGAACAGGGTAGAGAACATTGCCGTTAAAACTTTCACTTGCAATCACTTTGTTGGAAAAAGGATGAAAAACATTTTAGTAATTAGTACAATGATGTCATATGGAGTAGTATATTGACTAAATCGATAAACCTTGCGGCGATCCGGTAACGACATATGGGCCTTATCCTTGCAGAACAATAACTAAGCCTCTCATTGTTTTTTTGGTGCGCTACCACAGGCGAACTACTGCAATATATATTCGGTAAGTATAGTAAATGAAAAAATATGTTGTCTTTGATGTTATGAGCAAGAAATTTATTTCGATTTTAACAAGGACACAGCCACATGAAGAAAAAGAGGATGAAAATAGGAACAATGAAAAGACGAGCGTGGTCAATGGTAACTGAACGATGGGCGAACTAGAGGCTCTTTTAATGTTAGGAGATGAAGAGTTCGTGGCTATGTACTTACAAGACGAAAATTGGAAAATAACAATCTTGCCACAACCTAGAACCTTTTTACGCTTCTGCCGTTGCTAGTAGCCAATACACATCAGGAGTGCCAGAATTGTGGGAACGTCTAAATGATGCTGGAAAAGTAGAAAGTGGCCACTTGTGCTCCAATCGATCTTAGCCTGTCGATGAAGGAAAATTATTTTGTTCTAAAGGGGCCTTGTCAAAACGAGAACTTCTAGGTTATGAAGATGGTATCGTTAGGTTTTGGGATGATGGAGGCGTTACGCTCATTGCGATATGTATTTGAATTTATAAATTTGGCACAGCGTAGCTTTTTTAGAGCATAATTAAGAAGAGGTTTATCCAGATCTAGAGAATAACCACCTTTCCGAAAAAGAGGCATCTTTTATCCTTACTCAAAAGATACTGTTGCGTACTTTAAGCCAATCAGCTCAAATCTGGACTCCAATCGGAGTTTAGCAGTTACAGGAATCGCCCATGGACTTTCCGTTCTAGATTAGGTTAAGGGCAAAACTCATCGCTGTTAATTCACACTAAATCCAAATTATTTAACTGGTGTCAGTGATATGTCAATTTTCAGTCGAAAATCATCCAAGCGGGAAGAAAACTACCAATCGCGGAGGAACCATTTAATCCCTTGGACCTTAAACTGAATGAATGATAAATAGTAAACCGCCCAGCTAACACTCCATGGGCTGTTTTGTCAGAGTCCTTTATTTCGCTAGAATTTTTCTCGTTAGTGTACAAAATACGGTTTTAACACTGTAGACCGGTGCCAATAACGGCAAATTGCATGCTTTCACAATAATGGCACCTTCTGCTTCTAATCGAAAGACAGAAGTTGTAATTTGTCACTTAGCCACAGAAATTCAGCTTGAATACTGAATACGGATAGCCACAGAAATTCATCTTGAATACTGAGCTCCCGTCACAGCAATAGCAATAGCTGTACTCTATAGATCAAATAGACCTCTTCTCAAGCCATTAGAAGTAGAGAAGTGAGTGGTACCTCTTCCATACGCGTACACAGGCCGATCATTGCTTCTGGAAGACAGTTCAAAATATTTGTTTTGACTCCCTTGAAATCCCACTATCAATATAAGATTATACATAAATGTGCAGGAATAAGGCCTTGCAACTTTCCCTGCACGATAAGCACTACGGCACATTCCGAGATGGATTTACTGCTTGACGATGTTTGATTGAATTTGAAGTATTTTTTACACTAATTGATTGTTCAGGACTCTCTTTACTTTCCTATGCCCAATTCAATTATTAATTATATATTGAAAACAATCCCTTTTAAGGTAAAATCTTTTAATATTCATTTTAATTTCTTGTAATTTATGTGAATCTCGAAGACGTCATTTTTTTTATTGAAGGGGGGAAGCAAGATTGGGGTTGGACTATTGAAATATAAAATATACATTAAGTATAACACATATTATATATTTCATGTCTCTAGAGTCCCTCTCACCCCTTCTCATCCACCTATGCTACTGGTGAGAAGTGTTGGAAGTCTTAGAAGTGTTGTCAGCTACATTGGTTTTCAAGAAACATATTGTCTACCATAAAAACATGCTAACCATTATATTCTTCGCCCATTTACTGACTGACCAAATTTCGATACAATCGGACTTTTCGTTCTTAAGTTATCGCGCTTACAAGACAGAAAGACGGGCGGACAGACGGGCGGACGGTAATTTTGAAAATTGTTCAGAATTCGATCACCAACACAGACATATGAAATTCTTTTCTCTACGAGCAATACTACCAGTTTCTAATACACTGCGCTCGATTCCCTTGACGCTATTTTGTTCATAAGCCATATTATTATACATTTTCCTACACAATTTATAGCTTATCACCACGCCAATTTGGAATCTATGTTTCTTGACGAAGAGTGTGGTACCAGTCCCATAGCTGTATCGACAGACTAGTAGGTTTGTTGTGTACTCTCAATACAAAGTAATCGAAGAAATGCAGTTTGCGAATATTGAACTAATATAGCCTTAACTTTACTGCAGTCTTCTTATTAGCATAATAATTCGTCCATACATTTACATTGGTATTACATATCCATTATTACATTACATGTATCTGTTCTACAGATAATACCAAATGGAATTCAGATATCTACGTTTTTATATCTGTAAATATTTATTTAATATGTAGATATTTCAATTAGATACAGTTCTTCACATGAGTAACTTATTTTATGAATATATCTTTAAATTACCAAAAGCCCAAAAGAGGATTACGGCTGCGGGAATGATAATACCCGAGGTACGTAGGAGTAGTTCAGCGACCTAGCCACTTATGAAACATTTTGAGATAGACACTTGGAAATACTTACGTTTTTCTTTGTTAAACAATCAGCTCAACTAATATGACTGACCATTTTGGCTTAATATGGAACCCCAAAACCGTGGAAACACGTCCCATGTCGGCGGAGAAAACGTTCGAACCCTTGGTTTTGTAAGTAAGATAGACTATTGGCCAAAATGACAATAAACTGATGAACGAGGCAAATAAATGACAACAGCAATTAAAAGATTCCCAACTTCAGGATGACTTAGCAGCTGCCCGTGCTGTACTGAAAAAACACTCTATCATGCTACTAACATTCTTCAAAGTATACTTACGTCATCCTGAGTTGTCAACTCCTAAAACTAATAGAGACTATTTATTGAATCAAGTTTATGTTGCTGTTAATACTATAAATGATGCTGCTCACGGTCGAGCACTACAACTCGCCTCGAGCTCATACGATGGATCTGGAAAATTGGCAGCTGCTTTAAGTGATTTTGATGATCACATGGTAATGGAACCATTAGTCTACAATGAGGTGCATACTAACATAACTGCATACTAACGTTCGGGTTTCTTGTGTTCTACCCAATGTCATTTAGGGTTCCCCTTGTAATGGAACAATTTTCAAGGGCAAATGTAACCATAACAACGGTAGTGAAGGAAGGATTTAGTGCAGAAAAATAGAGTGAGTAATCTGCAGAAATAAGGAAATTACAAGTCGGGGAACTATCTTATGAAGAAAATTGTACAGCTACCGTATCTGCAAAAAAAAAAAAAACAAGTCACTGTCAAAGAAGCCATATCGTCCAAAGCTGGGGGAATAAGCCAGCAAGAGTCGAAAAATATGACACAGACCAACATTAAAGTTACTACAGACCAAAGTAGTGAATAAACGGCCAAGGAGTTACAACAACAAATGCAAACTGTTACTGCTAGTAGGACATTTAATCAGAAATGCATAGCTCAACTTCTAGTCATGTTTATAGCATTTCGTGCAAGAGTTAAGTACATCTGCTACATCTATGTTACAAGCTGCCAGCCGATAATTTCGGTTGATGAATGGTTGTTTAAAAGAGAAAATCCTAAACACCTTTCTAGGAGATTGAAACAATCGATCTCTTGTTCCCATTACATAGATAAGTGAGAGTCATACAAATATATTCCACACATCTTGACACATCCATGAGATACATCCAAAATATGAATCATTACAAAAATGCACCATTTATCTTTTACAAAATAAATGATGTGATGCGTATCGGTTTTATCAGCTTGTGGTTGGAAGTTGGGTTATTCATTATCCAACGCACAACTGAAATTCAAGACTGTACAGAATAGGATAAAGATCTGTAATTCTCCAGTGCGAACCTATTAAACATTACACATCACCACATATAGTAGACAACCTCCAATTCCAAAGCCTCTCATTGGCTGTTCGAAAGGGGGGGGGTTACACATTTGAAAACACGCAAACAATATCCATTACCCACCAACGTTTCCAGTGCCGAAGCTGGGGATCGATCCCAGTACACGTTGGGCAGTCTCACCAAGCGAGCTCGCCACCAAGACGCTTAACGACTGAACTAGTGTTCCAGTATTGGAACATTGGTATACACCAGAAATTCGAGAACATACTGCGAAGTATGGCTTGGATAAAGTAGTAAACTTTCCCTACATTTGAGTCAAAGAATCTAACTCAGTTGACTATTCCAGAGTAGAAACTGGATTTCTAGAGCATCTTCTTGAACACAGTGAAACAATTTGCAGTGATGTCGTTCATCTTGATGCGTTAGATGCGCTATTATTTGGATACAGAAAGGTAACATAGAAACACTAAGGAATAGAGCTAGTAGAGCTCTTGCAAATCTGTTTATATGATGCACCGGGCAAAAATAAAAGGTGACCTAATAGAATGATCTTACATTGCAGCAGACCCTACACGTGACAATATCAACTTTGATATAAGGACCACAAACAAACACAGTGAGGAGTGATAAATGGTGAAGCTCATAATGAACGAAATAGCATCTAGAGCGAAAGTGAGAGGGGTTGAGGCAAAGACGGGCACAGAAGGAAACCGCTGAATAGTTGTCGGACACAATAAAAATGGCATACATGAACAGCAACTAAGGTCAAACAGACTACCAGTCAAGTATAGTGGCCAAACTCCGTGTAATGCAGTTCTAATACTTGGATATCGACTTGTGAACTTTGTATTATTTATAGTTTAAAATATATTTTTTAATGCAAGGGATATAGCTCTGTTTCCAAAATGTTTAAGTACACAGCTACACCAATTTGCCAAAAGGCAATAATTAAGAAAATAAATATTTCCACATAGAAGGACCCTCCAGCATGGTCTCCCTCACCAGCTCGCATCACGAATGGAATCCGTTCCTACTATTAATATGTATCGGTACGGTCATCGCTGCCGTAAGGGTTGTGCGCGACCCGGTATCGAATTATATGGCCAATTCCAGAACGCTACACCGGTAACGAAAGTTATTTTTCCTTCAAAACAACGCCACTTTGTGACTTTGTGTGACCATAACTCATTACAGTTTTACAAATTGAACATAAATTCTCTATTGAAAGTTAAATCGCAGAACTAGAGGGAAAGTTGAAAAGAATATCCACGATGTGCTTAGAATCAGGCGTCAAACACAGGTTTCTCAGCGCGGAAGGCAATATTTATTTACTGAATCTGAGTACTTGTCATCACGCTGGCACCTGATATAATGCAAAATGTTCACCAAGACACTATAAGCTAAATTCAGGAGCAGTAGAGGTGATTTTAGAAAAAACAGAATAACCATACAATATTTTTTTGGTTACAACAGAGGATTAATCGTACTTTGGAACAGGGTAGAGAAAACTGCCATTAAAACTTTCACTTGCAGTCATTTTGTTGGAAAAAGGATTGAAAGCATTTTGATAATTCGTATAATGATGGAAGTCATATGGAGTGGTATATTGAATAAATCGCCTTGCAGCGATCCCGTAACGACATCCGGGCCTTATTTTTGGCTCTCTACTTGTAAGATGAGTATTGGAAAATGATAACCTTACTATACTCTAGTATCTCCTTACGCTTCTGCCGTTGCTAGTAGGCAATACGCATCAGGAGTGCCAGCAGAATTGTGGGAACGTCTGAATGATGTTGGAAAAGCAGAAAGGAGTCACTTGTACTCCAATCGGTCTTAGCCTGTCGATGAAGGAAAATTATTTTGTTCTAAAGGAGCCTTGTCAAAACGAGAACTTCTGCTTACAGGTCTCTAGCATGACATCGCTAAGTTTTGAGATGCGGTGTGTGTTACTTTCACTGCGACTTATATTTGAATTTATATATTTTGCACAACGCAGCTCTTTGTAGAGGACGACTTAGAAGAGGTTTATCCGGATCTAGAGAATATGGAAGAAAAATATTACTTAGAAAGAATAATTTCTGAAAAAGAGACATCCTTGACACTTACTCAAATGATACTGTTAGTAGTTGTACGAACCGCCCATGGACTTGCCGTTCTAGATTAGGTAAAAGACAAAATTCATCATCGTTAAATTCACACTTAATCCAAATTATTCTACTGTTGGCACTGATATATCAATTTCCATTAGAAAGTCATTCAGTCGGGAAGAAAACTACCAACCGCTGAGGAACCATTTAATCCTTTGGATCCTACACCGGCTAAACGACAAATAGAGACTCGCCCAGCCAACGATTCGATAGGCTCTTTATATCACAGTCCTTTATTCCGCTAGAACTTTTCTCTTTGGTGTACAAAATACGATTTCAACACTATGAAGGGCGGTACAAATAACGGCACATTGCATGCTTTCACAATAATGACACCTTCCTGATGCATCCATTAGATATATTCAAAATACGGATAAATAGAAAAATGCACCATTCATCCTTAACAAAATAAATGATGTGATGCACACCGACTCTACCAACTTGTGGTTGGAAGTTGAGTTATTTGTTATGTAACATACTACGGAAATGTGGTGGTCTTGACCTAATTACGCAAGACTGTACAAAATCAATGCAATTCTCCAGTGCAAAACTCTTGGAACAATACTTTACACCAGAAAATCGACCACATGCCGTGAAGCATGACTTGGATAAAGTGGTAAACGTTTACGTTTGAATCGAAAAAACCTAACCCAGTTGACCATTCCAGAGTAGGCATTGGAATTATAAGGCATCTTTTTGAGCACAGTGAAGAAACTTTCAGTGATGTCGTTCATCTTGGTGCATTAGATGCGCTATTGTTTGGACGCAGAAAAGTGACATAGAAACACTAAGAAATTATGCTAGAGCTCTTGCCTATCTCAGTTTGTTAGATGGAGGTACAGGGCAAAAAAACCCTACGTAGGATATGGTGCAAGCGCCGGGGTTTACTTTCTTTCTAGATGCCCTAACGGAACGATCATACATTTCGCAGACCGTACGGCTGACAATATCAACTTTGACATAAGGAACACAAACAAATACAGTGGGGAGAGGAAAAGGGTGAAGTCCATAATGAACGAAATAGCATTTGGAGCAAAAATGACAGGGGTTGAAGCAAAGGCGGGTACAGAAAATAACCACTGAATAACCAATACAAATGGCATACATGAACAGCAACTAGGGTCAAACGGACTACCAGTCATGTATACTGACCAATTTACTTGTAATGCAGTTCTAATGTATGGGTATGTACTTGTGAACTGTACATTGATTTATTTGTGTTATTTATAGTTTGAAACAAAGTTAATAATGTTAGGGATACAGGACTTTTCCATGTTTAAGTTTATACAATCTGCCGAAATGCAAAAATTACAAAAAGAACTATTTCCACAAGAAGGACCCTCTAGCGTGGTCTCCCTCGCTAACTCGCATCACTAGAATGGAATCCGTTCCTGTGGTTGGTATGTATCGGCAAGGCTAGCGCTGCCGTAAAGATATTTGTGAGACCCGACGTCGAATTATATGGCCGACGCCAGAACGCTATACGGGTAACGAAAGTTATCTTTCTTCCAAACCAAGGCCACTTTGTGATTTTGTGTGACGATAACTCATTGCAGTTTTATGAATTGAACAGAAGTTCCCTACTGAAAGTTAAGTTGCAAAACTAGAGGGAAAGTTGAAGAGAATATCTACGATGTACTTAGAGTCAGAAGTCAAACACATGCTGCTCAGCTCGAGACGCAATATTTATTTACTGAATCTGAGTACTACCATCACGCTGACACTTGATGTTATTTACTAGGAGGTTATAATGCAAAATGTTAACCAAGGCTATGTATGAGCTCAATTCTGGAGCTGTAGAATTGATTTTAGAAGTAACAGAATAAACAAATAATAATTTTGTTGGTTATAACAGGAGATTAATCGAATTTTGGAATAGGATAGAGAGTACTGCCGTTAGAACTTTCACTTGTTGAGAAGAGGATGGAAAACATTTTAATAATTCGTCAATGATGGAAGTCATATGGAGTGGTATACAGACTAAATCGATAAAACTTGCGGTGATCCGGTAACGATATATGTGCCTTATCCTTACAGAACAATAACTAAAATCCTTTCAAAACATTTAGAGAGGAAGCCTCTCATTAGTTTTTCTGGTTGGATACCACAGGCGAACTACTGCAATACATATTTGGTAAGTGTAGTGAATGCGAAAGTATGTTGCCTTTTATTTTATGTGCAAAGAATATATTTCGATTGTAGCAAAGACACAGCCACATGAGAAAAACGAGAATGAAAATTAGAACAACGAATAGATCAGTGTGGTCAATGATAATTGAAAGAGCAACGAATTGGAAGCCCTTTTAGTGTTAGGAGATGAAGAGTTCGAGGCTATCGACTTAAAACATGAGAATCAGAGAATGGCAACCTTACCATACCATCTTTTTACGTTTCTGCCATTGCTGGTAGTCAATACGCGTCAGAATTGTGAGAACCTCAAAATGATGGTGGAAAAATAGAAAGTAGCGACTTGTACTCCAATCAATCTTAGCCTGTCGATGAGGGAAAATTATTTTGATCTAAAGGAGCTTTGTCGAAATGAGAACTTCTAAGTCATGAGGATGGTATCGTGAGGTTTTGAGATGCTGGAGGTGTTACGCTCACTGCAATATATCTTTGAATTCATAAATTTGGCATAGCGTAACTCTTTGCAGAGGATGACTTAGAACAGGTTTATTCGGATCTAGAGAATATGGAAGAAAAATAGCCACATTTCCGAAAAAAACGCATCTTTCACCCTTACTCAAGTTGCGTACTTTAAGCAAATCAGCTTAAAGCTGCAATCGGAGTTTAGTAGTTGCAGGAACCGCTCATGGATTTGCCGTTCTAGATTGGGTAAAGGGCAAAACCCATCGTTGTTAAATTCACACCTAATCCAAATTGTTCAACTGGTGTTGGTGATGTGTCAATTTCCAGTCGAAAATCGAAAACTACTGACCGACCGACTACTAAACTGGTTGAGCGACAAACAGTAATCCGCCCAGCCAACGATTACATGGGCTCTTTTGTCAGAGTGCTTTATTTCGCTAGAACTTTTCTCATTAGTCTACAAAATGCCATTTCAACACTATGGTCCGGTAGAAATAACGGCACATGGCATGCTTTCACAATAATGGCACCACCTGCTTCTAAACGAAAAACAGAAGTTGCAATCTGTCACTAAACCACAGAAATTCAGCTTAAATAGTGAGCTCCCGTCATAGCAATAGCTGTACTTTATGGATCAAATAAACCTCTTCTCAAGCCATTTGAAGTAGAGAGTGGTACCTCTTCCACACGCGTATACAGGCTGATCATTGCTTTTGCCTCTATTAAAACCCTACCATAAGTATAAGTCTACACATGAAGGTGCTGGAGTAAGGCGAATGGACTTTCCTACGACACATTCCGAAATGGATTTACTGTTTGACAATGTTTGGTTGAATTGGAAGTATTTTTTTTGTCCCAATTGATTGTTCAGGACTCTCATGTCTACATTTCATATTTCCAGATTCAATTCAATTATTAATTACACAGCTCCACAAAAAATAGAAAAGTTCAGACCCAGAAAGTAAACCTACCAATTTTTATGTATTTTGACCTCGTGAATTCGATGCCGTCATCAGAATTTAATTTTATCGTTGAGTTTTTTATATGATAGATTTAAAATTATTAAAAATGCTATTTCAAAGATAAAATCTAAGATAAAAAACCTAACGATAAAATTAAATTCTGACGGCGGAATCGAATTGATGAGGTCAAAATACATAAAGATTGGTAGGTTTAGTTTCTGGGTCTGAACTTTCTTTTGTACCTATGGCTGTGGCTACAACCACACACACACACACACAAAAAAGTTCAAACAGAGCCAGAAACTAAACCTACCAATCTTTATGTATTTTGACCTCCTGAATTTGATTCAGCATTTAGAATTTCATTTTATCGTTGGGTTTTCTCTTTATCTTAGGTGTTATCTTTGAAATAGCATTTTTATATTTTAAAATTTTAGATAAAAAAAAACAACTGCAAAATTATGGCGGAATCGAATTCAGGAGGTCAAAATACATAAAGACTGGTAAGTTGAGTTTTCGGTCTGAACTTTTTGTGGGGCTGTGTTATATATTAAGTACAATCTCTTTTAAGGCAAAATCTTTAAACATTTATTTTTATTTCGATATTGGGGTTGGAGTATTGAAATACAAAATATGTATTAAGTATAACACATATTAAGTGCTTCATGTTTCTAGAGGCTCTCCACCCGTCTCCCTCCACCTACGCCACTGGCGAGAAGTATTGGAAATCCTGGAAGTGTTGTCAGTTACACTGGTGTTTAAGAAACATATTGTTTCTACCATAAAAATAATTCCAATACGCTGCACTCAAATTCCTTGAAGCAATTTTGTTTATAAGCCATATACAGGGTGATTCACGTAGGCCATTCATTAGAAGTTTTTCAACTTGCAGTTGGATTAGAAACTTGAAATTTGGTATGCAGCCATAATCGATCATGCTCGTTCTATCTAAAATATTTTCAGTCCTCCAACTATACAGGGTGTGCCAAAAATTGGTACCAACTTTCTTATTTTAAATGGAAACCTATATTTTTCTTTACATGGTTCGATTGGTCTTCTAATTCTGAGTTTAGAGAACCTAACTTATGTTAACTTATCTATTACAATTTTTGACATATGTCCAATTTTTTGAAAAAAATTGCCGCTGTAGTAGTTTACGAACAAATTTGTATTTCGCAAACCTTTCAAAATTATTAAACCAAATTTGTAAAGCAGTTAGCTGGAAGTCCAGGCTAACTTTTGATGTCCCATCGGTGGTCCCATTTTGTACCATATGGGCGCAGTCGATTTTCAAATGTCGCAATCAAAAATTGTCAAAAAGTCAATTTTTTCAAATAGCACCTACTATTTTTTTTCACATCATTCGAAAGAAAATTGAATTTTAGGGTGAGTTACTTAAACATTCCCTATACCTAACTTTACTCCATATCGAGTTATTCAATAAAAATAAAGAAATACCTTATCTTGCCGAGAGATTCCTTACTTCATCAAGTATGCCATGGAAACAAAAGACAGTTGTAATAATTTTTAAAGAAAAATATGGATTTTCTTATTTAATTACACACAACACCAACAAATTATTATTAACGAACAAAAACAATGTTAACGAAATTCTGTCAGTGAAAACGGTGCACACATTGAGCATTTGTATTGAAATAATTATTTTGTTAATCTGTTTATTTGTTATTATATTGTTGTTATTATTTATTATTGCAATACGATTTTTGAATAAAAATTAAAATGAAATGATTGTTTCCAAAGCCTACTACCCTTGAGAAAAAAAAAACATATTTTTTTCAAAAAATGCCAATAACTCAAAAACGACTGTAGATAGACATACACAATGTTAATAAAAGTGGCCCTAAAATTCAATTTTGCATTTATTTCTGGCGTCAGACATGGTAGGCGCAAAGATGAGCTACGCAATCTGTTGAAAGTAGAATAATAGAATATTTGAACAAAAATATGGTGGTCACATTGAACATTTACGTCAGAATTTCGTCAACATTGTTCTTGTTCGTTAATAATAATTTGTTGGTGTTGTGTGTAATTAAATATAATATAAGTTTCTAATCCAACTGCAAGTTGAAAAACTTCTAATGAATGGCCTACGTGAATCACCCTGTATATTTTCCTATACAATTTACAGCTTATCACCATGTCAATTTGTAATCTACGTTTCTTGATGAAGAGTTTGGTACTAGTACATAGCTGTTTTATTAAAAATTCTACGGATATACATTTGTTGACAGACTAGTAGGTTTGTTGTGTATTCTAAATACAAAGTAATCGAATGAATGCAGTCTGCGAATATTGAACTAATATAGCCTTAGCTTTACTGCTGTCTTCTTTAGCACAATGATTCGCCCATGGCTTTACATTGGTATTACATATCCATTACTACATTACATGTATCTGTTCTACAGATAATAATAAATAGAATGCTGTTATCTATGTTTTTATACTTATAAGTATTTACAAAACAAGTAGATATTTTAATTAGATATACCTATTTCTTTACAAATTTTCATATGAGTAACTTCCTTTATGAATATGTCTTTAAATTAACAAAAGCTCAAAAGTTGACTTCGGCCGCGGGAATAATAATGCCCGACGTACGTAGGGGTGGTTGAGCCACCTCCTGCCTATCACACCTAGGCAGCTATGAATCATTTTGAGATAGACTCCCAGAAATGCTTACGTTTTTCATTGTTAAACAATTAACAATCGGTTCAACCAATTTAACTGACCATTTTGGCTTAAAACGGAACCCCAATACCTTGGAAATACGTTCCTTCTCGATGGAGAAAACGCCCGAACCATTGGTCTTGTATGTTACAACACTTGTAAACACAGAAGGGCCCAGCAAAAAGAATAAAGGCAAGTTAAAAGGTGCCACTGCTCTTGTTAGTACTATAGAAAAGCCGCAGGTTCTATGAAGAAAGGTAAACACCTAGGATATGCCAACGACAACAGGAATTAAAAGATCTCCAACTTCGGGATGACCTACCACCTGCCCGTGCTGAACTGAAAAAATACTCTATCAGCAGCCTCCAAAGTATATTTACGTCATCCTGAATTGTCAGCTAGGAGAGTATGTATTAAATTTGTGAAGCTGTTAATACTCTAAATGATGTTGGTCTAGGTTGTATACTACAACCCACCTCGAGCCCATACTATGGATCTGGAGAATTGGCAGCTGCTTTAAGTGATTTGATCATTACATTGGTAATGCCACCGATAGTCTACAAAGAAGTACACACTAGATCTCCGGAGGAAAGACTGGAAAGCATAATAAGCAGTGCTGCCCTCATGGCTGACTCAAGTTGTACCAAAGAAAAAGTAATTGATTCAGAATGCAATGCTGTTCGGCAAGTACTCCAAGATTTACCGACGGAATATATGAATTGCATTGGTAACAAAGACAAAAGCGAGAGTTTAGGGAGAGCTATTGGTAATATGGGTGAAAAACTAGAGATTTAAGAAGGTAGTTACGCAAGGCTGTGGTGGACCACGTCTCAGACAGCTTCTTGGAAACCAGCATTATATTGTTAGTTCTCATTAAAGCTACCAAAATGGCAATGAAAAGGACGCGGAGAAGCATGCTGTAGTTTTTGTCGAACACTAACAAAATAGTGGAAATTACCAATTTAGTATGTAGCATGTCTAATGAAGATGGTGTCAAAATGGTGCGTTATGCCGCTGCCCAAATAGATAATCTTTGCCCTGAAGTGCTTTTATCCTAGCAGCGAGACCACGAATTAGTGACCCAAGAAAATATGTACGCATTTAACAGCCGTGGGAGAACCTAGTCCATATTCTTACAGAAGCTGTTATAGATGACTTCTTGGCAGTTTCTGAACATCATATATTAGATGTGAAAAAATATATTCTCGCCCTTAAAGAAGGAGATGGTGATACGCTAGATCGTACAACTAGTGGTATTCGAGTTCGCTGAAACACGGTTTGTAATGTGATAATGGCTGAAATGGATAATTGTGAACTGTGTATTTACATCAAACGTAAGTTCGGAGTCTGTTGAACGACGAGGTCATGCCAAAATCTCCGCAGCGGGTTCAAGCTGCCGTCCAAGCTTTACGCAGTAATCCTGCAAAGGAAGTGAATATAAATGGCTTCATTGACGCTTCGAGATTAGTTTGTGGTGGAGTTAGAGAAAGCAGAAGAGCCATGAACGGGGTAGATGAAGATCGGGAAGATGTAGAGCTTGATGAAAGCTACACTCTGGAGACCAGAAGCAAATCAAGCACAGAAATAGGCGAGTGTGGTGTTGATGAATATTCCGATATTAGCGAAATTACTACAGCCAGTGTGGTCATTGGTAAATTGCCAGAAAAAGATAAACAGAAGATTCTACAAGTCGAATTCTATCGCAGCGATAAATCTAAATTTGAAGTAGCGAAATGGTATGACACTTGTAACGATATAACTATTATTACCAAGCACATGTGCATGATTATGATGGAAATGAAAAACTTCACGAGAGGTCGAGGTCCACTGAAATGTACAATGGGTGTTATTTATGCAGCAAAAAAATATATCCGAAGCTGGTACGAAACTGGATAAACTGATGAGGCAAAATTGGAGAGCAGTACCCTGAGAGTTCTACCAAGAAAGGTTTGTTAGCCTACTTGCAACATATCGCTCTTTACTGCCATCAAATGAACATTGCCTCTGAAGTGAAAACGGATGTATAGAACATTAGTGGAGAATACATCGTCTCAGGTTTGGACAGTGCTACATCTCTTACTCAAGTCGCCAAGAATTTAATGAATGCTGTTGTCCTCACTTTGTCAAAGCTTCTTACGTAGCATCTGCTAAATATCTCAGACAGTATACTGTTGCTTCAATTGTGGTGTGGAAAATGAAGGCCGCAGAGAAGAAACCACTAATAAGGCTGGAAAAGTTCCAGGAAGTACGTACCAAAGACTGAAAGGGATCATAGAAAAAAAGTTCTCATTCCGAATTCCATAGCCCTACGGAGTCTACATAAAAGTAGATATTTTAATTAGATATACCTATTTCTTTATAAATTTTTAAATGAGTAAAAGCCGCAGGTTTTATGGAGAAAGGTGAACACCTAGGATATGAAAATTCAGATATAGCAGAAGAAATGCTTACAACGGTAGATGAGATTAAGAAAGCAGGTACTGTTATGGGGAGAGCTGCGAGAGAATTTTCTGATGCCCCTTGTTCCTTATTAGAACATGGTACGAGCAGCTAGAAACTTACCGTGAGCTGTAACAGAACTGTTAATTTTTGCTGATATGGTTGAAGTATATTTATTACTCAAAGTATACGTTGCGCTGTAGAGAGAGACTGTAGAGGAAAACTGAAGAATGCGTTATTACGGAGAACCCTTGGGTAATATTACAAATTTTGGCCAAAATGCCAACGACAGTAGGAATTCAAAGATCTCCAACTTCGGGATGACTTACCACCTGCCCGTGCGGAACTGAAAAAACATTCTATCATGCTATTATGCAGCCTCCACTGTATATTTACGTCATCCTGATTTGTCAGCTGCTAAAGGTAATAAAGACTGTGTATTGAATTTGTGAAGCTATTAATACTCTAAATGATGTTGGTCAAGGTTGTATACTACAACCCACCTCGAGCACATACTATGGATCTGGAGAATTGGCAGCTGCTTTAGGTGACTTGATTATTACATGGTAATGGAACCGATAGTCTACAATGAGGTGCATACTAGATCTCCGGAGGAAAGACTGGAAAGCATAATAAGCTGTGCTGCTCTAATGGTTGACTCAAGTTGTACCAGAGAAAAAAGAATTGATTCAGAATGCAATGCTATTCGGCAAGTACTCCAAGATTTACTGATGGAATATATGAATAGCATTGGTAACAAAGACAAAAGCGAGAGTTTAGGGAGAGCTATTGATAATATGGGTGAAAAACTAGAGATTTAAGAAGGTAGTTACGCAAGGCTGTGGTGGACCACGTCTCAGACAGCTTCTTGGAAACCAGCATTCTATTGTTAGTTCTCATTAAAGCTACCAAAATGGCAATGAAAAACACGTGGAGGGGTATGCTGTAGTTTTTGTTGAGCACTAAAAAACTAGTGGAAATTACCAGTGTTCAGTATGTCTAATGAAGATGGTGTCAAAATAGTGCATTATGCCGCTGACCAAATACATAATATTTGCCCTGAAGTGCTTTTATCCTAGTAGCGAGACCACGAATCAGTGACCCAAGAAAATATGTATGCTCTTAAATAGTCGTGGGAGAATCTAGCCCATATTCTTACACAAGCTGTTATGGATGACTTCTTGGCAGTTTCTGAAAATCATATATTAGAAGATGTGAATAAATTTATTCTCGTTCTTAAAGAAGGCGATGGTGATACGCTAGATCGTACAGCTAGTGGTATTTGAGTTCGCTCAAACACGGTGTGTAATGTGATAATGGCTGAAATTAATAATTATGAACTGAGTATTTACATCAAACGTAAATTTGAAGTCTGTTGAACGACCAGGTCATGCCCAAATCTACGCAGCGGGTTCAAGTTGCCGTCCAAGCTTTACGCATTACCTGCAAAGGAAGTGGATATAAATTACTTCACTGACGCTTCGAGATTAGTTTGTGGTGGCGTAGATAAAAAAGTAGAGCCATGAACAGAGCAGATGAAGCTTTAGATCGGGACGATGTAGAGCTTGATAAAAGCTACACTCTGGAGACCAGAAGCAAATCAAGCACAGAAATAGGCGAGTGTAGTGTTGATGAATATTCCGATATTAGCGAAATTACTCCAGCCAGGGTGGTCATGGGCAAATTGCCAGAAGAAGATAAACAGAAGATAAGTCGAATTCTATCGCAGCGAAAAATCTAAATTTGAAGGAGCGAAATGGTATGACACTTGTATCGATATAACTGTTCTTACCAAGCACATGTGCATGATTATGATGGAAATGGCAAACTTCACGAGAGGTCGAGGTCCACTGAAACGTACAATGGGTGTTATTAATGCAGAAAAAAATATATCCGAAGCTGGTACGAAACTGGATAAACTGATGATACAAAATTGGAGAGCAGTGCCCTGAAAGTTCTGCCAAGAAAGATTTGTTAGCGTACTTGCAACGTATCGTTCTTTACTGCCATCAAATTAACATTGCCTCTGAAGTGGAAACGGATGTATAGAACATTAGTGTAGAATTTATCGTCTCAGCTTTGGACAGTACTACATCTCTTATTCAAGTCGCCAAGGATTTAATGAATGCTGTTGTCCTCACTTTGTCAAAGCTTCTTACGTAGCATCTACTAAATATCTCAAAAAATGAACTGTTGCTTCAATGGTGGTGTGGAAAATGAAGGCTCCAGAGAAGAAACCACTAATAAGGCTAGAAAAGTTCCAGGAAGTACGTACCAAAGACTGAAAGGGATCGGAGAAAAAAAGTTCTCTTTCCGAATTCCAGAGCCTTACGGAGTCTGCATAAAAGGGTTATTTAATAGCTTCCAAATATATGTAATTGGTATCTCATAAACATAGAGTACATGACTATTTTCCATAATACAAATCTATGTATGTTGATATGTTGTTTTAGATAGATTGAAACATTCTAGATTATTTATTAGTTTTATTTATGCAGCACTATATTATAAGTTACTAGAATATTGGGTTTTATACAATAAGGCTTAAAAGTATATTTGCAATAATTTCTGTGGATTTTTTATGACATTATTTTATTCTCTTTACCAAATAAAAACTGTATCCTTTAGTAAAAGAAGTCTGCTAGACTCGGTGCCCTGAATGCAGCACCGGTATAATGTAAAGTGCTCGAAATGACCATCCGCATGGTGACCAGCTGAATTCTGTTATTTATGTTTTTATAGTTATGAGTGAAACATGTTCTTTATAGGATTTTGCAAACAGCGAAAAGAAAAACTGTCTATGAGAACTAAGGAAAAAGCTATATATAAAAATATTAATGAAATCTTTGCATTCTTTCGATAACCTTACTTCTGGTTATGCTAACAAGTAAAAATTCTTATTTGCCATTCTCATTTTAACACTAGCATCCAACATATTCCTCTACGGCTAGACAGGCTAAACTAGTATCTACATGATACTTATGAGTATTTATTTAACATGGAAATATTTTAATTAGATGTATGTTCTATAAGTTTTCATGCAAGTAATTTGTTTTATGAATATCTTTAAATTACTAAGAGCCTAGAAGATGACTACGGCTGCGGAGTGATGATGCCCGGCGTGCGTAGGAGCGATTCAGCGACCTTCTGCCCTGTCACACCTAGAGAGTTATGAATAGTTTTGAGATAAACAATTAGATATTCTCAAGCCTTTCTTTGTTAGTGAACAATCGGTTCAACTAATATGACTTACAGTTTTTACTTAAAATAATATCCCAAAAACTCCACCATGCTATGCTAGTGGAGAAAACACTCAAACCATTGTTTTAGCAAGTTATAACACTTGTAAATACAAACGGGTCCCGCAAAAGGAAGAATGGCAAGTTAAAACATGCCACTGCTTTTGTTAGTACTGTCGAAAAAGCGGAAAAAAATTTCATGAAAGGTGAACAGATAGCATATGAAAACCCAGATATAACAACAGAAATGCTTGCAACGGTAGAAGAAGTTAAGAAAACAGGTAGTGCTGTGAGTGTAGATGTGAGAGAATTTTCTGAGGGCCCTTGTTCCTCCTTAAAACGTAGTGAACATGGTGCGAGCAGCTAGAAATTTATTATCAGCTGTAATAGGACTGTTAATTCTTGCTGATATGGTTGATGTACATTTATTGCTCAAATTTTTACATGTTGTAGAGAGAGACTTAGAAAAACTGAAAAATGGGTCGTTACGGAGAGCACTTGGATAATATTATGAGTTTTGACCAAAGTACTAACGAACTGATAAATCAAGCAGTTAAACGACAACAGGAATTAAAAGATACCAACTTACATGTTTGATTTGAACGGGATGACTTAACAGCTGCCCGTAGTGTAATGAAAAAACACTCCATCATGTTATCAACAGCCTCCGAAGTATGTTTGCGTCGTCCTGAGTTGTCAGCTGCTAAAGCTAAAAGAGACTATGTATTGAAACACATTTGTGAAGCTGTTAATACTATAAACGATGTTTTGCTCACGATCGTACACTACAACTCGCCTCGAGCCCATACAATGGATCTGCTTTAAATGATTTTGATGATTATATGGTACTGGAACCGTTAGTCTACAATGAAGTACATACTAGATCTTCCCTGGAGGAAAGGTTGGAAAGCATAATGAGCATTGCTGCTGTTATGGCTTACTCAAGTTGTACCTGAAATATAAGGTGCGACAGAATTGATGCAGAATGCAATTCGCTTCGCCAAGTACTCCAAGATTTACTGTCGAAATATATGAATAGTATTGGTAGTAAAGTCAAATGGCGGATTCTAGTTAGAACTATTGATAACATGGGTAGAAAAACTAGAGACTTAAGATGGCAGTTGTGCACGGCCCAGGCAGCTTCTTGGAAACAAACATTCTGCTGTTATTGCTCATTAACGCTGCCCAAAGTGACAATGAAAAAGAGGTGGAGGAATATGCTGTAGTTCTTATAGAACACTAAAACAAACTAGTGAACTTTGCCAATTTAGTGTCTAATAATGAAGACGGTGTCAAAATAGTTCGTTATGCCGCTACTAAAATGATAATCTTGGCCATGAAATGACAAACGCTGCTCGTGTCCTATGAGCGAAACCACAAATCAAAGTGGCTAAACATATATATGCTTTTAAACTGTCGTATTCTTATGGAAGCTCTTCATGATATCACAACTATAGATGACTTCTAGACAGTTTCTGAAAATCATACATTAGATGTGAATAAATGTGTTCTAGCTCTTCAAGAAACAGCGGTGCAACGGAAAATTGCAGTGCAAATGGTCAGCCTCTAGAGAGGCGACGCTAATTTCTGCGAGCTCCCAATAGAGCTATTCGTACCTGAACTTAAGGAGACGTATGAGGTAAAGGAAACAGAATTGAAGAAAGGGCTAAAGACAGCAGATTGGAGGAGTGGGAGAAACATTGGGCATATCACACGATAAGGCAGTTAATTTTAGATTTCCAGATTTCATGTAAAATTCAATGTTGGCAAATGTTACTTTATATAAAGGACAACGTTAAATATCAGCATTTGAATTTTATCATTGTTTTAAATCCTTACGAAGATAGTGATTGTCAAATGCCACATGTAACAAAGCAAAATTGATGATAATAACCTTTTTTAAATTTATTTCGACTTACATCCGCTTTAAATTCAATTGACAACTGAATTCATTGCATGTGCTGATTACGTGTATATCATCCTATGGTACAGTGCCGATTAGACATGTGCATTGCTTTTTTACGGATCCTCTTATTTTCAAATTAAGGAGCCATCTTATGCACAGAGTTATTCATGAATAGTAAAATAATGCATACAACTAAAATGCAATATATAATTTCTAGAGGCAACCTTGAAACAGCCAATGAAATATCCCAAATACTGCTCTTTCCGCAAGATTATAAAGAAAGCTTATATGCAGGTTTTATTTTTTCTGCATTTCGCAAATGGAATATGGAATAACCTACGTATTGTAACTGAACTGATACTGCGCATTAAATAATTTGTGCTAGCAATCATAGAACATTATGTTCTAAATTTGTCAGCATCATCAGCGTTTTCTATCTCGGTTCTATGTGTCCACGTCGTCAATTGTGCTTTTATACACACTTGGGTTGATAATAATAAAATACAAAGGTATAGATGTTCTAATATTTAATTTGATTACATTGGATATTAACGGAAACTTTAAGAAACAGAATAATTAAAGAAATTAAACATCATAAGAATTCTATTGAAAAAAAAGTCCAAAAGTTAAAAAATTAAAATGAATTGCTACATAAATCTCAAGAAGATGGAAAAATTATACGAAGATAAATAATTTTAAGAGTTTACAAAGGAAGAAGAAACGTCGCCATTATAATGAAAGAAAAAGGCTATTTCGAATTAATTTTGAGGTAGATTTTCTTTAAATTAGTTTATTAATATGTGGCATATTAAGTAGAATGTACAAATTGGAAGAATCAAAGCATGTTGTATAAGTTTGTTGAACGAGTATCACTTTTGTTTAGCACTTAGTAGGCTCGATAGTTTTTAGGAAGAACTCCACTACGGCAATTATGTGTCTTTGTATATGAAAATCACTTTTTCTTTTACTTACGTCCACTACGTAAGCAATTAGTAGCAGATGGAGAGTATTTAGCTGGTTCTGATAGAAAATTCAAATTCGATAAAATATGGAGCTCATAACGGTACCTTTGCTAGCAGCTTGTATTGTTCCAACACTTTTTGGCTGTTTGATAATACCTACTATTTATCGTTTATTGTTAGAAATATGTCTAACGCAGTTTACGTCTTTAATCGCAGTTTTATTATTTTTACTCGATAATGCATCATTAACACAGAGTAGGTTAATAATGTTGGAGTCAGACGGCAACAGTCCTTATATGCAGAAGATTGGGAAGAACACTCAAATTGCCAAGTACTTTTTTAGAGAAATCGTTGAACCATCACCGACATCAACTATAACATATATACCACAAATAAGTACAATGCGGAAAGGAAAAGTGTGAAGCCCATAATAAACAAAGTAGGATTTGGAGCAAAATGAGGAAGGACTTGGAGCAACGGCGGGAATCGAAAAAGGCAGCCGAGTGGCTGTCTGACATAGTGAAAATAACGAGCAATCCTATGTAGAAAAATCAAACTAAAGACTATCGGTCAAGTAGACTGACTAAACTAGTATCGGAGCAGTTTGAAAGCATGACATGTCGTTGTGAAGTGTGTAGCCACTCATATCTAGTATTTATAGCTTAGTATATTGCATTGGATAGGATTTTTCCAAAATGTTTTTTATAAAAGTTAAAGGGCCCAAACAGAACTGTTCTCATATAGAAAGACACTTCATCATGGCTTCCTTCATAAACCGACATTCCTAGCATGGGATTCGTCCATGCGATTGACATCGGTACAGTCACCAAAAAAGTATTTGAGTGATTCAGCGTTGAATTCTATAGCCAACACTAGAACGATATACAGGCAACGAATGTTATTTTTCTTCCAAGCCGAGGCCGTAGTGTGATTTTGTGTGACGATAAATCTTTATACTAGTAAGAGGTGAGAAGATGTTCCCTGGAGGAGGCACTGAAAGGAATAGAATAATAGAAGAAAATAACCTCGATGTGCTTAGAATCGACCGACAAACACTAGTTGCTTCGACACTGAAGTTGGCAATCTTCATTCATTGGATCTTCTCTGATACCTGACATTATCCATAAGGAAGTTATAAATGTAAATGTTCCCCAACAATATAAGCGAAATCCAGGACTTGTAGATTTTCGAACAACCGGGCGAACCAAATAATATTCTTATTAGTTATAGTAGACGATTAATCGTACTTTGGAGCAAAATTGAGAACAATGCCATTAAAACTTTCATTTGCAGTCAACAGCTTGAATCAATTGGTTAGAAAGAGGGTGAAAAATATTTTATTGCTTCGCATGTTACGGTAGCAATATGAAGTGAAATATTGGCCAAATCTACAAATCTTACATTTGGTAACCATATATGGACCTAGATCTTGTGGAGCAATACCTAATATTCTATCCAGACATATAAATGGAGAAACTTCCATTGTTTTCTCTGGCAGTTTACCACAGGCGAACTATAGCGATACATATTTGGTGTCTGTGATCTACGGGCAGAACATGTTGCCTTTGATTTTAGATAATAGACATTATTTTGATTGAATCAAGTACACATGACGAAAATGAAGATGGAATTAAGAAGAATGAAGTGGCCAGCGTGGCCAATGGTGTTTATGCAAACGATCAATCAGGTACCCTTTTCATGCTAGCAGATGAAGAGATGCATGCTAGCAGTTGGTAGCCATCGACATAAAGATGAAAACTGTAAAATTATGACCATATCATACCTAGTGGCACTTCGCCACGCTTCTGCCATTATTTGCAGTCAACACGTATCAGGTGTGCCAGAATAGTTATGGGAACATTTAAAAGGCGGTTGAAATGTACAAAGAAGCAACTTGTACTTCAATCGATCTTGGTTGTCGATGAAGGAAAATTATTATGTTCTAAAGAAGCCTTAACCAAAAACAGAGTTTCAACTTACATGCTACAATAATATCGTAAGATATTTTTATATTACTCACTCCGATATATACACTTGTTACAGAGCAGTCCTTTGCTGGGTATGACTTTAAGTTGAACCATATCTATAGAAAGTGGTGCCTCTTTACGTAAATCATTGATCCTTACTCAGACGACTCCCACTATAAAAAGTGATTATTTGTCCACTCTAGTGTACTTTGGTAGGTAGCTCATACTGCTAGTGAAATCGTTTCCGAAAAACTCGGCACAGAAGCTCTCGATTGGCCTATTAAAGTTATCGCTATGCATATTGTTATTGGCTAAACTGGTGGTATTGTATGGAAAGGGCATAGTCAGCTAACTCCTAAACTGGATAATGTCTGATTCCATCTCCTTACGGCAGTGATATGTTGCGTTCTTCAAGCTGATTGGTGTAAAGAAGCTGCAGGAATCGCCCATAGGGTAGGGCTTCTATATTATGTAAAGGACATACCCATTGTGGTTAAATGTACACTTAATTCAAATGACCTTACTGTTTTCGGTGACAGGTCAACTGCTAACCGAAAATCATTCAAGATGTCCTTCGTGTAATATTGCACAACGCTGAGCAAAGGTGGTTCAGCTAGAAGAAAGCCAATTAAGAAGAGAGTGAACAGCTTCCTGCCACTTCACCACCGGGAAGAAAATCGCAAATCGGATGAAGAACCATTTAATCCTTTGGATCCTAAAACCAGTTGAACGTCAGATAGAAGCTCGCCCAGCTGATGATTCCATGGGCTCTTTTGTCAAATGCTTTTATTTCGCTGAAACTTTTCTCATTGGTGCTCAAAATACAGATGCAACACTATTAACTGGTAGAAATAACGTCACTGCACATGATTTCACCATAATGGTGCCTTCTACTTCAAAACGAAAAACAGATTATGTAAGCTATCACTTAGCTAAAGAGATTCAACTTAAACACAGCACTCCACCATAGCAGTAGCTGTCCTCGATTGATCAAATAAAACTATTTCCGAGCCATTAGGCGTAAAAAGGTGAGGGGCTTACCTCTTCGTGGCACAACACAGTCACAAAAGGTGATCATTGCTTCCGGAACACAGTTACATATTTACCCTGCCTTCTCTGAATCCCTACGATAAATGTAAGTCTGTTGCATATGACTTGCTACTTCTCCTGCGCGATAAACACTACGACATATTCCGAGATAGATATGTTGTGCCGAACAAATATATTAGACATAAAAGAGTGGTCACCGTGTTCTCTTTAGCGAATGCTAGTGCTGAAAGCAAAGAAAGCAGCATAACTTACAAGTCTGAAGATGTGAGGTCAAATGGGGAGAGAACATTGGACAATGTTGTTATACCAATGCTTATGCGTAACAAAGTCTATCAAGAACATAGCCAGTAATAGTCAGTTAGGGGTAGACTAACACACCACTTCGCGTCAGAAGGACACGACAAAAATGTATTAGCAACTGCGACAGTCTGCAATGGTAAATGCTTTATGACCCGTAAATGCTTTATGACTAGAAAAGAATAATTTACTTACCTTCGATTGATACTGTGTACCTTCAGAGACACTTCTTAAAGCTGACGTGACAGGATCGTATCAGATACGATTAGTTGTCGATTTGTACCGCAGAATCACATGAAGGTCCTCAAACTTAATTTAAGAAATGAATGAATTGTAAAATATGCAATAAGTAAATATAGAAAAAATTAAACATTCAAGTTTCTAGCTAAACAACCCTTTGAATAGTGGAAAAGTTTCCCATGTCTGAGAAAATCCAAAGAGTTTATTAAAGAACGATACCATAGAAAAGTAATTCGAAAGAATGTGGTATACTTGACACATTTAGCTTTTTATAATCGATACATTATAAAAACGTATACGAAAAAACAATTTTTAAGTTAAACGTTAAAGCTCTTTGTATGATTTTTGTGTATTTAAAATCGTCATAATGAACTGTAGCACCATCTTAGAGGAACCCACTCTGCAACATGTTCAAAATGAAAATCAACTTTAATCAAAACATTAATACTATATCTCAAAGAAATTATTCTGGATCCAGATTGATTGAGAGTACTTAAAATTCTCCAACTCTCTGATGACGAGTAAGAAGGATACAGACGACCACTTCGTGGTAAAAAGAGTTAATGTCTTATCGGAGCGCATCAACACTTTTTAGAAATGTCCACGTAGGTGCTAATTTGGACTTGGACAATCCAAACTAAGAAACCGGTGCGTGAAGAGACCAAAAGATCGCTTTAACAAGACGTCAACAAAGTGCTGAAAACTAGCTCAAGAATACCATATTAATAATTATTGCCAAATTATTAAAGTGAAGGTAGAGAATTAACCAAGTAAAAAATACTTTTATAAGAAATTTTGTGGATATAAAATTGATAAGAGGATGAGGAAATTGACTTACTGGAATATATTTTATCAAGAATGTATACATTGTAGAAAATTATTTAGAAAAGATGTTGTATATTTAATATACTTAGCTTGCAGTAGCAGATAAATTATAATAGTATGTTAAGTATGAAGGAATTATCTTTAAATTAAACGTAGAGGAATTTTATCTCTTTATATGATTGCTGTATATCATAACGAACTGTAGCACCTCGTTGGAAGAACCCACTCTGCAACTAGTTTAAAATGGAACAATCAACATTAATCAATATATTATTCATAGTACAATGTCGCCAAACGTAAGTTCGTCTACATCTGAAACTCTTCTGAATCCACATTGAAATGTGATAATATTATAAGTAATTGAGACAATGAGTAGATCGAAGATAAGCTGCACTAGAGAAGAGAGAACTTCAAAATCTCCAGCTCCTTGATGCCAAGTAAAAAAAATACAGACGACTACTTCGTGGGTAATAGAGTTGATAGTCAGATCAGCAACCTTTTTTAGAAATGTCAACGTAGATGCCAATTTAGACAATCTAAACTAAGAAATAAATGCGTTAAGAGACCAACAGATAGCTGGCTTTAATAAGACATTAAAGACCGAAAACTACCTTAAGGATACTATATTAATAATTGATGCAAAATCATTGTAAAGTAAAGGTGGAGAATTAATACAAGAAAATCAGTTTTATAAGAAATTTTGTGTATATAAATTGATAAGATGAGGAAATCTACTTACTGATGAGGAAATCTACCAAAAATTTATACACTGCACGAAAGGAAGTTAATTCGAAAAGATGCAGTTTATTTAATATTCTTAGCTTGTGGTAATAGATAAATTACAAAAAGCCGTCTGTATGTTATACGCAGAGGAATCCTGATCTTTAAATCATTTCTGTGTATTTGAAAATCGACACTGGCTTTCAAAAGCCATGATAAACTGTGGCACCACATTAGAAGAACGCACTATGCAACTAGTTTAAAACGAAACAATCAACATTAATCAAAATATATATAGTAAAATGTCGGTAAATGTAAGTTCGTTTACATCTCGAAGACCCACACTGAAATGTGATAATGCTACGAAGTATCCAGACAAGAATCGCAGTTAAGATAAGTTGCATCAGATAAGACAAATCTTAAGAATCACCAATTTTACGATGACGAGTAAGAAGAATGTAGACGAGCAGTTCGTGGTAAATAGGCTAGAAATGTGATAATACTACGAAGTTTCCATACAAGAAACGCAGTGAAGATAAGTTGCATCAGATAGGACAATACATAAGAATCACCAACTTTACGATGACGAGTAAGAAGAATGCAGACGAGCAGTTCGTGGGAAATAGAGTTGATAGCTTGTCAGAGCACAGCAATCGTTTTTAGAAATATCCACGAAGATGTCACTATGGATAATCCCACCTAAGAATCAGTTCCATTGACCAACAGATAGCTTTAACGAGACCTCAACAAGAACATGAAAACAAACCCAAGGATACCATAATAATTGTCTTTAAGGTATTGGAAAGTAAAGGTGAGGAATTAAGCCTAAAAGTCAATTTTATAAGAAAATTTATCATTAGATACTACCCGGCAAATCTACAATACGACGTGGAGAAATTAATGAAACGTTGCGAAGACTGCCAAGCCAAGAAGGAACAGAGAGACAAAAAGAACTGTCGGACTTTTGCAACCAATATCCATTAGCACACCATTTCAGAAGGTAGGAATCAACATTCTGGGACCCTTTACACGAAGTAGGAATGGAAAGCCCGCTATCATTGTGACAACAGACTACGCTACCAGATGGACCGAAACAGAAGCATTATCATCGGGCAAATCCGGGCCAGTTGCTAAGTTCATCTAGGTAAAAATAATTACTAGTCATATGTTGCATCACCCATCCTGCAATGGATTAACGGAACGCTTAAACAAGACACTAGTAGATATACTATCAATCTACATTAACACTACGCAAACTGATTTGGATGAATATCTACCGCAAGCGACGTTTGTCTATAATACTGCTCAACAGGACATAACAAAACGAGTTCGGTGTTCGACAAACTCGAGAAAGTAGAAGAGATAAAAGATATCAAAACAAACCACGAACGTTCTCGTAAAACCCGGAATTTGATGAAATTGCAACAATTAGCAAACTATTGGAGGGTAATCTGGGTAATAACGAACATTTAAAATATTTGGCCATGAGGTATGGGCCGCTGTTAACACTAAAAAGTTTCAACCATTGGTTATAACCTAGCAAGGAAATTAATTTAAAAAATTGTGTGCGAATTTCAAAATTTTGTTTCAGAATTATACACACAAATACATTGTATTGATGTACCTATGTTGAAAATATAAAATAGCTAGATGGCCAAAGCAAAGGCCAGTGCGCATTGAAAGGAAAGAGTGAAACAAGAACATATGCGTTTATAGCAAGAGAACACCTACAAATGAGCTGTTGATGTTAAGTTGGTTTGGAGCGAAATCCGTAACGAGATGATATTTGTTCGCAGAACAGAAAACATGAATCGAGAGTAGTCTTCAGCATATTAATACAGGAATTTTCCACGTATGTGACATATATGTAAAATGTCATTTTTGGTAACGAAGGCGAGATATAAGTAGCAACAGAAATCATTCATATGATTACTCCCATATCTGTGATGTACACTATGTACACGTAGGCTACAATTCCACAAAACGCAGTCGTCTTGCATAACATTCCTTATATAAGCGATGAAAACTGGTTCAGGATGGTATTTTTATTTAGGAATTGGTAAAAGCTATGCCGGTAAAGTACATGGAGACCACAAATGGCTTTAGTGATGACGGGTTTTTTTATTGAGTTGATTCACGCCTTCATGAGGAACAGGAAGATACATTGGAGAAGGCAACAAGTTGAAAAAAAATAAGATGGGGGCATGAAAGACAATCAGGTGGAGGCAGAGGAAATAGAAAAGTTCGAAGAACTGGAAATGATACATACATTATTTTGTAGACGGTGCGCTTATACCGTTTACTGCTTACACCGTTATACCGTTCACAAGTGTGCCTTCCAGGTCCAAACTTGCAGAAGAGAAGAGGTACCGACTTGAAACCGTTTACAAAACCCTGTGGCTCTAATTGTTATGTACTTTTGGATGTAGTAAAAGAGAAGATGCTGTCAAAGTCGAACAAGTGGGGTAATGCAAAGATGAGAGCAAAGGAAATGTAACTAAAGCGACTGGAAAAACATATCATGTTAAAATAAACGGAGTTTCAAATTTTAGGAAAGTATGCAAGCAGCAGAGTGTCGATTTTCGAAAAGAGGCTAGCTCGAAGATGGTCACGACAGCAACAAGTATAATGATAGTGCTAGGTTAGATCCTGTGTCAAAAAATACACCGTTCAGTTCGCTAGGACTTATGGAAGCCAACGATCATAATGAGGGGACTGGATTGGACTAAAGTATTTCATAAGGACTGAAATAATTATTGCCCATTGTTCAAATTACACTAAACAAAGTACCAACAAATTTATTACTTTTTCCGAAAACAGGCTACCGATATACCTGCCGAGGAGGCAATACATGACTATAATCCACCATGTAGAAAGAAGAAGAAAGAGCATTACCTGTAGTCCATGCACTGCCGAGAGATACAATTAAGGCAGGAGTGAAATAACAATGGTGAATAAAATTATGCACCCGGTGATCATCATGGACAGATCTGTAATCATAATTGTCATGACAATCCCACAAAAAAGTAGGAAGTTTGCGTGACGTAATCAATAGATACCTAATTTGCTGTGGACGTAACTCTGAAAGAAACCAAGTTCCATTTTGTTAATCATTCCACCAACCCAAATTGTTATGGCGAAGTCGTGATGGTGAACAGAAACCATAGAATTGGAATATTCGCCAAGAGTTCTATACAGCCAGGAGAGAAATCATTCTTAGACTGTAGATATGGATCTACAGAATGACGGAAGTATGTAGGGATGAAAAGAGAGATGGAATGTATGTAAGACTTTTTACACTGCTTTTCTTTTATTATGTTCAATATAATTATGTCCTATCTGTGTTTACATATTGTCGAAATACATTTTATTAAGAAATAGTTTTCATTGATCAATTCGGAGTTGAAGTGAAGGCATTTAGACCAACGCGTCCTTTAGACATGGTAATCGCTATCGGGAAAGGTGATGCGGGATATCTTAAAGCGGCTCTCCGAACAAGGTTAGCAATGCAGCAGTCAGAACGACAGGTATGGCTAACGTTAAGATACTCCACGTAAAAGGGATCCACATTATCAGGATAGAGCAGTTAAGATAGGCTAAATGGAGAAGCTGGGGAGATAATATTGAAGAAATCCCACTTGGATCTAGCTGTGGGAATATCTGACATGGTAGGAGTAATTTGTGCCAAAGAGGAGGAGGAGATCAGTACATTATTGCTGACACCATATGATGTATGATATATAGAAAGGCAAAGACTGTAGTCAGAGAAACCCCCAATATGATAAGGATTAGAATGTCACATCATTAACGTAAAGAGATGCTACGCAGCAAACTATCTGGTGTATGCAATTGTAGTGAGAGATAAAATCGTCAGATAATATTTTAAATATATGACTTATAAAAACAGTTTTGTTAAAAATAGTAACGACATCATAAAGTGTGTCGACAAGGGTTGCAATACTATATTTTCGTTGTCTGTGGAACCTTTCGCACACCCATTGGCGTCTTTCTTTAGAGGCTGAGTCAGAAAGAACGCGAATAGATGTTGATGGAAGAAATTAAAATATGTCATATATGTCAGCTCCGAAAGGAGAGAGCTCCCAAAAATAGCTAGAATTATTGAGTATTATTACCAGATGATTCTCAGATTGGCTTCTGAAGAATGCCTAATAAGGAAACGCAAAGTGTGTGCTCTCCACTATTTTCATGCCAAGATGAAGTTTAGCCGCCGCTCAGACATGACAGTTTCATTACTTGCTACCAAGATTTTACTAGCGAAACTTTCAGACCTTGAATTGCGAACGAAAAGATGGCAGTTATACCGCTCTTCCCTTAGCTGTCCTGAATAACATATGCTATAATGAATTCGTATTTGTATCTCATATTTTCAATTCGTAGAATTATCATAATAAGTAATGTATTTTTTATATTATAGTGAGACTGAACAAATGATAATTCCATTACATTTTTGTTGGAATATTAATGGGGGGTTGTCAAAAAATTACGTTTCACTGTATGAACATATAACCCAATGTGGTCTAACAAATGCTGAGAAAACATGTCAGCTCGACCCATGCCATGAACCTTCGGTACAAAGTAACTCTAATAGTTTCTTTACTTGTAATAGTCAGCGTTGTATACCAAACTCTCGGGTATGTGACGGGGATGATAATTGCCAGGATAATAGTGATGAGGAACAAAATTCTACAAGCGTGTATAAATGATTATATATTTTCACAATGCTATTTATCAAACTATTCTTATTTCTGTAGAACCAACGTGTAATGCAAATTAATTCTAATAACAATCAGGTAACTGTATTCCTATGATATATAATTGTGATGCAGAACATAATTCTGGTGATTTTTGTAGTGAAACGAGTTGTGTAAATGTGATCTGTAGTGCAACCCAATTTCATTGTGATCGTTATATTCAAAATAGTTGGAAATACGATTCAGATAATGATTTCGGAGATAGTTCAGATGAAGGGGATCCTTGTGCCAGAGAAAATATGTGCCTACTATCAATTTACTTATGCCAAAGCGAGACACTTTATAGCACAAAACTGGGTTTGTGATGGAGATGACGACTGTTTCGATAAACAGAATGAACAAGATTGCGCTCCTTTTACTTGTCCACCGAACCAGCACAAATGTTCTGATTTAAGGCAGTGTGTGTGTTCAAGAAAGTTATAAATATGAGGGAATCTCTGACTGCAATGATGGACATTGTGAATTGGGATGTAAGTGTCCGATATAATAATTGTGAATTTTCTATTATCTGTTTATAATAATTTTTAGCTTTAATCAGACAAATCAGTGTAATTCTGACAAACTATTTTAGTGTTCATATGCCAGATGGCAGTCTCCTGGCATAAGTATACCAAGAAACTTGGTACTGTTATGGTACTCCTGATTGTGACCATAGATCAGATGAACCTGAATTTTGTGAAAATATTGACTACCCAATTGACTTTTATAAATGTAACATTATCCAATAAATTTTTAAGATTTGTCAAAACTTTGTTATCAAAATATCCAACATAAATGATAAACGTATAGCTGTGAAATCTTTTTATGCATTTATATAAGCAAAGATGTTCAGACGAGAGCTACATTCCTGCCCGCGGTAAACCTCCATAGGGGTGTCCTCTGGGGCATTGGTAATGCTTAGGTGTAAAAGAATGATATCTAAACTTGACAAATGTTTGTAATGATAAATCTGATAACCTCGTGAAGCAGTTGTGGGTTCAAATTGTGAATTTAAATAGTGTCAACACCAAGCAGCATTATGTTGTTGATGTAAACAAACTCCACAGAAGAAAATTTTTCCATGATAGCCAAACCCCTATATACAATCACAAAAATTTGAGGATAAAGCACAATAAGAAAAATTGTTATCAGTACCAGATGTGTAGAACAACGAAACAAAGGCTGCGAACTCAGAGTAGATGTTAGCACAGTAGGAATTGGCGAAATACTTCTGCAAAAAGATGAAGATGGATGATCCTACCCCATCGCCTACATCAGCAGAAGTCTTTCTACCGAGAAGAATTATGCCATTATGGAAATAGAAGAATTAGCAGCCATGGATTAGGTGGTTAAAAGACCTAACAGGTAGGAGTTCGACTACACCATTGTGCAGAAAAATGTTGCTGCACAAGCAGATGCCGACTCGTTGTCATGGAATAGTTTTTAAAACTAGTTGTAAGTTTCCACAAAGTAATTATATGTGAAAGTGGCAGCGTGATGGCGTAAGTGAAGTATTAAGAAATGAATAAACTGAATTGGACCAAGCTAGCAGCGAAGAAGTGCAATGTCCCCAATACGGGTCGTTCCTTTTAGAAGAAAAGAAAAACCTATAGCAAAAATGAGAAGAATTGGAGGGAGTATATCAAATATGAACTCAATATAACACAAGCATGAACTGAATATAACACAAGAGGTTCTCGCTAAGTTCCGATCTAGTCATAAAGTATCTACCAAAACATGTATAAAAATGGAAGAATCATTGCTCAACGAATGAGCTAGAGAAACATCCCTACATTTGTAAATATTTAAATTAGAATATGAGGTTAAATAGTACCGCCACGAACTGAAATGCGTTACCACTGAAAAAGAGCGCATGGTACAGGAAAATAACGGCATTGGCAAGTATGAAGTTAAATTCCGATAAATGTGTTCCCGCTCTTTAAGAGGGCGATGGTGATACGTTAGAACGTACAGCTAATGGTATTCAAGGTCGCCTAAACAGGGTCTGTAATGTAGTAAAAGCTGAAATGAATAATAAACTGTGTATTTACACGAAGCGTGTGTTGAACGACCAGGTCATGCCCAAAACGCAACGGGTGTAAGTTGCTCTCCAAGCTTCAGGGAGTAATCTTGCAAAGAAACTGGTTGAGAATGACATCTGGAGATTAGTATATGGTGGGGCTAGAGAGATAAGAATAGTAGTGCTTATGAAGAGAACAAATGAAGATTTAGATCCGGAAGATTGGGAACTTGATGAGAACTATACTCTGCAGACCACAAGTAAATCAAGCAGCAAACTGGCGAGCATGTTGTTGATGGATATCTCGATATTAGCGAAATTACTAGGGGCCAGGGATGCCACGAGTAGAATGTCTGAAGAAGATAAGCAGAAGATTCTACAGGTCGAATTGTATCGCAGCAAGAAACCTAAATTTGATCGTTAAATAGAGAAATGGGAGTTATAACAATATAATCGTTGTTGCCAAGCACATGTGCCCTGAGCCTTCTACCAAGAAAGATTTGTTAGTGTACTTGCAACGTGTCGGTCTTTATTACCATCAAATAGAGACTACCTTTAGAGGTATTAGTCTATGGTGGGGTTAGAGAGATAAGAATAGTAGTGCTTATGAAGAGAACAAATGAAGATTTAGATCCGGAAGATTGGGAACTTGACGAGAATATACTCTGCAGACCACAAGTAAATCATGCACGCAAACAGGCGAGCATGTTGTTGATGAATATCTCGACATTAGCGAAATTACTACAGCCAGGGATGCCACGAGTAGAATGTCTGAAGAAGATAAGCGAAGATTCTACAAGACGAATTTTGTCCCAGCAAGAAACTTAAATTTGATCGTGAAGTAAAGAAATCTACAACATTAGTGGAGAATTTATCATCTCACGTTCGGAGAGTGTTACATCTCTCATTCAAGCGGCCAAGAATTTAATGAATGCTCTTTTTCTCACTCTGTTAAAGCTTCTTACGGCCAGGAAAAATTGAGGAAGTACGTACCATAGACTGACAAGAATCACAAAAGAAAGTTTCAAAACCCAATTCATGCTCTTTCCGTATTCCAGAGCACTAACGAGTCTGCATAGAAAGACTATTTAATAGCTTTCAAATATATGTAATCGGTTTCTCTTAAACATAAGGTACTTGACTATTTTCCATGGTACACATTTACACATACGTATGTATGTTGTTATGTTGTTTTGGGTAGATTGAACCATTCTAGATTATCTAGTAGTTTTATTTATGCAGCACAATATTATATTATTAGAATTTTGGGTTTTATGGAATATAACTTATATTTGCAATAATATCTGTAATCTTTGTTGTATTCTTTGCATCAAGTAAAAGCAGTATCATGGCCATTTTTTTTAGTAAGAGCAGTTTACTAGACTCGGTGGCTTTCTTCGTCGCCTTGAATGCCGTCACAAGAGAGGCGATAATTTTTGCGAGCCTCCATCCAAATAGAGCTCTTCGCACGTGAACTTAAGGAGAATTATGAGGCAAAGGACATAGAGTTGACAAAAAGAGATAAAGAGAGCATATTGGAGTGATACAAACATTCAGCATATCGCAGAAGTTACCTTATGTAGAGGACCGTGTTAATATCACCGATTAAATTTTATCACTATATCAAATCCTTGCGAAGATAGTGATTGTCAAGTGGTACATGTAATAAAGCAAAATTTATTTAATAAGCTTTTGTAAATTTATTTCGAATTAAACTTCCTTTCAAATTCAAATGCCACCTGATTTCGTTGCATGAGCTGAGTATGTGCATCAGCATCCTCCTGTCGTACATTGCCGATTAGAAATATGCATCGCATTTTATTCCAAATACTGCTGTTTCCTCAAGATTATAAAAAATGCTTATGTGCAGGTTTTATTCTTTCTGCATTTGGCAACGAGCTGTATACTAAATTGAGCACTGGTCACCTTCGACCGTAAAATATGGATAACCTCCACATTGTGGCTGAACCGACAGTGCCTCTTAATATCTAAAGCGTCGTCAGCGTTTTTTAATTCGGTTCTATGCGTCCACTTCGTCATTTGTGCTTTTATGTTGATAAAAGTAAAACGCAATGGTACAGATATTTTAATATTTAATTTGACTACATTAGATATAAATGGAAACTTTAAGAAACAGAAAAATGAAGAATAAAATTAACCATAAGAAATTCATTGAAAAAAGTACAAACGTTGCAAGAAGAAAGTGAATTGCTACATAAATCTCATGAAGATGGAAACTTTATATGAAGATAAATAATTTTAAACAGCTCACCAAGGAAGAAGACACGTCACCATTGCAATGAAAGAAAAAGGCTATCTCGCATTAATTTTCAAGTAGATTTTTTTAAAGATTTGTTTATTGATGTGTGGCATATTAAGTAGAATGTACAAATTGGAAGAATCAAAGAATATTATGTGTATTTGTTGAACGAGTTTCTCTTTTGTTCAGCACTTAGTAGGCTCGATAATTTTTAGGAAAAACTCCACTACGGCAAGTATGTGTCATTGTATATGAGAAATTTGTTTTCTTTTTCTTACGTCCACCACTACGTAAGCAATAAGTAGCTGATGTAGTGTATTTAGCCAATTTTGATGGAAAATTCAAATTCGATAAAATATGGTGGTCAAATATTGCACGGTCGGTACCTTTGTACTTCGTATTGTTCCAGATTTTATTATTTAATGTTAGAAATGGGTCTAACGCAGAGGACATATTTACTCGCCGTTTTATTATTTTTATGCATTTTTAACACAGAGTAGATTTATATTATTGTAGTCAGACGGCAACAATCTCTCTACATAAAAGATTGGGAAGAACAGTCAAATTGCCAAGTACTTTTTTAGAGAAATCGTTGAACCACCACCGACATCAACTATAACATATAGAACACAAATAGGGAATGCAACGAAAGGAAAAGTGGGAAGCCCATGATAAGCAAAGTAGGATTTAGAGCAAAATGAGGAAGGAGTCGGAGCAACGGCGGGAACTGGAAAAGACGGCCGAATAGCTGTCCAACACAGTGAAAATGACGAAGGAAAACCTAACTAAAGACTAACTGACATCAAGTAGACTGACTAAACTACTATTTGTGCAGTTTGAGTGCTTTAGCATGCCGTTGTAAAGTGTGTAGTCACTTATCTCCAGTATTTATAGTTTAAAGTGAAGTTCATAGTGCAATGGATAGGATTCTTTCAAAATGTTTTTTATGAAAGATAAAGGGCTCCATCGAGGTTGCAAACAGAACTGTTCACATACGGAAGGACACTTATCATAGCTTCCCTCACAAACTCACATTCCTAGCACGGGATTCGTCCATACGATTGATATCGGTACAGTCACCGAGCTGTCAAAGTATCTGGGGAACTCAGCGTTGAATTTTATAGCCAAAACTAGAACGCTATACCGGCAACGAATGTTACTTTTCTTCCAGGCCAAGGCCGCATTGTGATTTTGAGCGACGGTAACTCGTTATACTCATGAGAGGTGAGCAGAAGTTTCCTGGAGGAAGCACTGAAATCGACCTACAAACACTTGTTGCTTCGGCACAGAAGGTGTCAGTATTTATTTATTGGATCTGGGCAGAGATGTGCAGGGTAAAGATTTACTCTGACATCTGATATTATTTATAAGGAAATTATAAATGAAAATGTTCACCAACAATATAAGCTAAATCCAGGAAATTGTAGAGTCGATTTTCGAACAACCAGGCCAACCAAATAATATTCTTGTTGGTTATAATAGATGATTAATCGTACTTTGGAACAAAGTAGAGAACACTGCCGTTAAAACTTTCATTTTCAGTCAACAGCTTGAATCGCTTTGTTAGAAAGAGGGCGGAAAATATTTTATTACTTTGCATATTATGGTAGCAATATGGATTGAAATATTGACTAAACCTATAAATCTTACAGCGATCTGGTAACGACTCGCCCTTCTAGAGCAATACCTAATATCCTATCAAGACATGTATAAGGAGAACCTCCCATTGTTTTCTCTGACGGTCTACCATCAGCGAAATACAGCAATACATATTCGATGTACGGACAGAACAAGTTGTCTTTGACTTTACGAAGGAAATAATAGACTTTCTTTTGATTGCATCAAGTACACAGGCAAGTTAAGAAAATGAAGATGGAATTGAGAAGAATGAAGAGGTCGGTGTGGCCAATGGTGTTAATGCAAACAACGAATCACGAACGAATCATGCTAGCAGAGAAGGAGCCATGCATGCATGGTAGCCGTTAGTAGCCATCGACATAAAATATGAAAATTGGAAAATGATGGCCCTATCATACCTAGTGGCACTTGATGCTTCTGCCATTATTTTTAGTCAATACGTATCAGGTATGCCAGAATAATTATACAAACATTTAAAAGATGGTGGAAAAGTAGTCACTTGTACTTCAATCGATCTTGGCTTGTCGATGAAGAAAAATTGTTATGTTCTAAAGAAGCCTTAACCAAAAAGAGAGCTTCTACTTACATGCTACAATTATACCGTAACACTTTTCAAAATTGATCACCCAGAGCAGTTTCCTTTCAACCAAATCTAGAGGATATCTTTGTCCGTAAAAGAAGCATCTTTGGCCCTTACTTAGATGATTTCCACTATACAAAGTGATTATCTGCTCACTGTAGGGTACTCTGGCAGTTAGCTCATACCGCTAGTAAAATCGTTATCGTAAAATTCGGCACAAAAGCTCTTGACAGGCCTATTAAAGTTACTTCTGTGCACATTATTAATGGCTAAACTGGTATTGTATGGAAATGACATAGACAGCTAACTTCTAAACAAGATGATGCCTGACTGTATCCCCTTGCGGCAGTGATATGTTGCGTTCTTCAAGCTGATTGGTATAAAGCAGCTACAGGAACCGCCCATGGAGTTGCGTTTCTATATTTACTCTGCCTTCTCTGAATCCCTACTGTAAAAGTCGACTGCATATGAGAGAATGAGACGAATGGCACTTGCTATTTTCTCCTGTCCGATAGACAGTACGACATATTCCGAGATAGATACGTTGCTCCTAACAAATATGAATGAGTGCCTTGTTCTAAGTATTCTAGACTTAAGAAAGTAACTAAATGCAACTGCTATTAAACTCTTTCACTTAAACATGGCATTGCATTCACTAGTTTTACACTGTCTCAGAAGTGTCACAAAACTGAGGTTCCACACGTGCCGGGAATAAAAAATTTATCGATACTTTACACAAAACGGCCAGTATCTCGCTGATGTGATTGTTTTTTTTTATTGTTTTCTTTGTTTTGTTTTTATGCCAAATATTTTCATGCTAGTTAGAACAAAAACGTAGGCAACAACATTTATCAGTCCATAAGAAAGTGGAACATTACTCGTGAATTTGCGAAAGGTAAGCTATTTTTATATAAAATGTTATTTTTCCAAAAGAATGGCTCAAGTAATATCATTTGTTTTTATATTACCAGAAAGCTAAAGGAATATACCACCAAAAGCAGTAAACAAAAATGTCTGTTTCAATTAAAAAAAAAATAAGATGACGTCATAACTCAAAAACCAATGATGTCATAAATTTTGGTATAGTGACAGAATGTAGCATTTACAAAACTAAAATCGATCGCATTTTTTTGACAAATGACACATACCAAAGATATGAATTTTGTGCGTTTCAATAGGTTCACACTGCATGTAATTGGTTTCTCTAAAAAATCCAAAACTTGCAAGAAGAAAGTGAATTGCTACATGAATCACATGAAGATGGAAAAATTATATGAAGATAAATAATTTTAAACAGTTTACCAAAGAAGAAGAAACGTCACCATTACAATGAAAGAAAAAGGGTATCTCTAATTAATTTTGAAGTAGATTTTTAAGATTTGTTTATTGATATGTAGCATATTAACTAGAATGTACAAATTGGAAGAATCAAAGAATATTATGTATGTTTGTTTCACGAGTTTCACTTTTGTTCGACACTTAGTAGGCTCGATAGATTTTAGTAAGGAGTCCATTACGGCAAGTATGTGTCATTGTATATGAGAAACACTTTTTTCTTTTACTTACGTCCACCACTACGTAAGCAATTAGTAGCTGATGTAGTGTATTTAGCCAGTTTTGATGGAAAAACAAATTCGATAAAATATGGAGATCATATGATGCACGATGCCGGTTCCAGTTTATATCATTTAATGTTAGAAATGGATCTAACGCAGACGACATATTTACTCGCAGTTTTATTGTTTTTATGCGTTCTTAACACAGAGTAGATTTATATTATTCAGACAGCAACAATCCCTCTACATAGAAGATTGGGAAGAACAGTCAAATTGCCAAGTACTTTTTTAGAGAAATCATTAGACCACCACTGACATCAACTATAACATATAGAACACAAATCAGTGTGCAGCGAAAGGAAAAGTGTAAAGCCCATAATAAACAAAGTAGGATTTAGAGCAAAATGAGGAAGGAGTGGGAGCAACGGCGGGAACTGGAAAAGATGGCCGAATAGCTGTCCGACACAGTGAAAATGACGAAGGAAAACCAAACTAAAGACTGACTGATATCAAGCAGACTGACTAAAGGACTATTTGAGCAGTTTGAAAGCTTTAGCATGCCGTTGTAAAGTGTGTAGTAACTTATCTCCAGTATTTATAGTTTAAAGTGAAGTTCATAGCTAGCTCATACTGCTAGTAAAATCGTTATCGTAAAACTCGGCACAAAAGCTCTCGACAGGCCTATTAAAGTTATTTCTAGGCACATTGTTAATGGCTGAACTGGTATTGTATGGAAATGACATAGACAGTCAACTTCTAAACAAGATGATGCCTGCTTGTATCCCCTTGCGGCAGTGATATGTTGCGTTCTTGAAGCTGATTGGTATAAAGCAGCTACAGGAACCGCCATGGAGTTGCGTTTCTATATTATGTAAAGAACATACCCATCATGGTTACATGCACACTTAATCCAAATGATCTCATTGTTGCCGGTGACAGATCAACTTTTTACCGAAAATCATTTAGGAGGAAAATCACTAATCACTGGAAAACCATTTATTCCTTTGGATCCTAAAACCAGTTGAACGGCAGATAGAAACTCGCCTAGCTGATGATTCCATGGGCTCTTTTGTCAGATGCTTTTAATTTGCTGAAACTTTTCTCGCTGGTGCTCAAAATACAAATCCAATATTATTAACCGGTAGGAATAACGGCATTGTACATGCTTTCACAATAATGGTGCCTTCTACTTTAATACGAAAAACAGATTATGTAAGCTATCACTCAGCTAAAGCGATTCAACTTAAACACAGGACTCCACCAAAGCAGTAGCTGTCCTCGACTGATCAAATAAAACTGTTTCCGAGCCATTAAGCGTAAATAGGTGAGCGGTGCACCTCTTCCCGGCACAACACAGGCACAAAAGGTGATCATTGCGTCCGGAATACAGTTAAAAATATTTACCCTGCCTTCTCTGAATCCCTACTGTAAATGTAAGTCGACTGCATATGAGAGAATGAGGCGAATGGCACTTGCTATTTTCTCCTGCCTGGTAAACACTACGACATATTCCGAGATAGATATGTTGATCCTGACAAATATGAACGAGAGTAATATCCTCAATAATGTTTACAAAAGAAACTTGAGCATTACTTACCTCTACCAATAGGGGCTAGAGAAGATTCTGCTTCCGAAAGAGCGTATGTCAATTAGGTACAAGAGAGTGATCACTGTGACCTCTTAGGGAACGTCAGTGCTGAAAGCAAAGAAGGCAGCATAACTGACAAGTCTGAAGATGTGAGGTCATATGGGGAGAAAACACTGCAGAATGTTGCTAAACCAATGCTTATACGTAACAAAGTCTATCAAGAACATAGTCAGGGCGGAATCTTACAACTCGCAAATACTTTATTGAGTAGAAAAAAACAACCTTCGATTGATACTGTGTACCTTCAGAGACACTTCTTAAAGCAGACGTGACAGGATCGTATCAGATACGATTAGTGGTCGATTTGTACCGCAGAATCGCATGAAGGTCGTGGAGCTTAATTCAAGAAGTCAATAAATAATTTAAGTTGGATAATATTTATATTCATACATTGTAAAACATGCAATAAGTAAATATACAAAAAATAAAGCATTCGTGTCTAGCTAAATGTATGGTGGAAAAGTATCCGACATCTGAGATAAGCCAAAGAGTTCATTAAAGAACGATCGGCTAAGTTTACAGAGAGATCAATTGGTCTGTTTGCATTTATTGCTTAAATGAATTTAGTTCCATATTTATCATACTTTCGTATTTATATATAAATTTTAGTGATAACAATGGAAAAAATATTAATAATTGTTAAATTATTGGAAAGTAAAGGTGAAAAATTAACTTGTAGATATAAAATTGATCACAAAAGTGAGAATATGTACTTACTAAAGGTTCTTCTTCCAAAAATGCATAAATTGTATCATATAAAAGTAATTCGAAAGGATGTGGTATACTTACATATTTAGCCTATGATAATATAGATACATTATGAGAGCGTGCTAAGTACGAAAAAACAGTATTTAAATTAAACGTAGAGGAATTCTAGCTCTTTGTATGATTTTTGTGTATTTAAAATCGTAACTTTTCTAAAGTTATAATGAACTGTGGCACCACCTTGGAAGAACCCACTCTGCAACCTGTTCAAAATGAAACCATAAACTTAATTCAAAACATTAATACTACAGTGTCTCCAAATACGTTCATCTACATCTCAAGAAAATTCTTCTGGATCCACATTGAAATGTCATAATGTTACAAAATATCCAGACAAGGAGCATCAGAGAACAGAGTTCTTAAAAATCTCCAACTCTCCGATGGCGAGTAAGAAGAATAGAGACGACTACTTCGTGGGAAAAAGAGTATGACTTGTCGGAGCACATCAACCCTTTTAGAAATGTCGACTTAGATGTTAATTTGGACTTGGACAATCCAAACTAAGAAACAGATGCGTTAAGAGACCAAAAGATGGCTTTAATACGACGCCAACGAAGTGCTGAAAACTACCTCAAGGATACTTACTGAAATATATTTTATCAAGAATGTATACATTGTAGAAAATTAATTCGAAAAGATGTGGTATATTTAATGCACTTAGCTTGCGGTAACAGATAAATTACAATAGTGTGTTAAGTATGAAGAAATCATCTTTAAGTTAAACGTAGAGGAATTCTATCTCTTTATATGATTGCTGTATATATAATAAATGCCATTAGCTTCCTAAAGTCATAACGAACTGTAGCACCACGTTGGAAGAACCCACTCTGCAACTAGTTTAAAATGAAACAATCAACATTAATCAATATATTCATAGTACAACGTAAGTTCGTCTACATCTTAAACTCTTCTGAAATGTGAAATAGTATAAATAATCCAGACAATGAGTAGATCGAAGATAAGCTGCACTAGAGAAGAGAGAACTTTAAAATCTCCAGCTCCTTGATGACAAGTAAGAAAAATACAGACGGCTATTTCGTGAGAAATGGAGTTGATAGTTTGTCAGATCACAGCAACCTCTTTTTGAAATGTCAACGTAGATGCCAATTTAGACAATCTAAACTAAGAAATAAATGCGTTAAGGGACTAACAGATAGATGGCTTTAATAAAACTTCAACTAAAGGCCGAAAATTACCTCAAGGATACTATATTAATAATTGATGCCAAATCATTGGAAAATAATGGTGGTGAATTAATCCAAGAAAATCAGTTTCATAAGAAATTTTGTGTATATAATATTGAAATCTACTTTCTGGAATATCTTTTACCAAACATTTATACATTGCACCATAGAAAGTTAATTCGAAAAGATGTAGTTTCTTTAACATTCTTAGCTTGTGATAAATTACAAAAAACCGTCTGTAAGTTATACGTAGAGACATCCTAGATCTTTATATCATTTCTGTGTATTTGAAACCGGCTTTGAAAAGCCATGACAAACTGTGGCACCACGTTAAGAGAACGCACTCTGTTTCATTTTAAACTAGTTGCAGAGTGCGTTCTTCATTGTTTCATTTTAAACTAGTTGCAATCAACAATAATCAAAATATTCTTAGTACAATGTCGCCAAATGTAAGTTCATCTACATCTCGAAGAAACCCTTGTGGATCCACATTGAAATGTGCTAATGCTACGAAGTATCCAGGACAAGAAACGCAGTGAAGATAATTTGCATCAGATAGGAGAATACTTAAGAATCACCAACTTTCCGATGACGAGTAAGAAGAATGTAGACGAGCAGTTCGTGGGAAATAGAGTTGATAGCTTGTCAGAGCACAGCAATCGTTTTTAGAAATATCCACGAAGATGTCACTATGGATAATCCAAACTAAGAAACGGCTGCGTTGACCAACAGATAGCTTTAACGAGACCTCAACAAGAATCTGAAAACAATCCCAAGGATACCATAATAATTGTCGTTAAGTTATTGGAAAATGAAGGTAAGGAATTAACCCTTAAAGTCAGTTTTATAAGAAAATTTATTATTAGATACTATTGAGAAAATATACAATACGACGTAGAGAAATTTATAAAACGTTGTGAAGAATGCCAAGCCAGGAAGGGACAGAAAGACAAAAAACTCTCGGCCTTTTGCAAACAATAACCATTGGCACACCATTTGAGAAGGTAGAAATCAACATTCTGGGACCATTTAGACGAAGTAGGAATGGAAAGACCGCTATCATTGTGACAGACTACGCTACCAGATGAACCAAAACAGAAGCGTTATCATCGGGCAAATCCGGGCCAGCTGCTAAGTTCATTTTGGTAAAAGTAATTACTAGACATGTTGCATCATCCATCCTGCAGTAGATTAACGAAACGCTTAAACAAGACACTAGTAGATATGCTATCAATCTACACCAACACTACGCAAACTGATTGGGATGAATATCTACCGCACATGACGTTTGTCTATAATACTGCTCGACAAAACGCAGCAATATTTTCTCCCCTCGTGCCGGTTTATGGAAGAGAACCTGTCTTTACAACAGAAGCCAGCCTTGTGCAGCCAACAGAAAATCAGATGAATAAATGATCAGGTTAAGGGCATTAGCAAGCAGTCCGCAACTTAGCTGTTCAGAATATCCAAAACCGACAAGGTAAAGACAAGACAAGATACGATGGTAAGCATAGACACATGGAGTATAGGAAGGGTAAAAGTAATCACTCCAGTTCGGAAAGTAGAGCGGTCAGAGAAACTGTTATTACTATGATTTGGTCCATATTACATAAAGAAAATAATTGTAAATTATGAAATACACAAAGGCCAAGGTCAAAATGCGGACTACACTGAAGGCACAAACATTTTGTTAGGGCAAACGAAATAGATCAAGCATATGAAGGAAAGATTGCCTGCAAACAAGCATCTCATCAAGATGAGCGCGTAGCACTTCTAGATGCTGGGGCAGTGTTTGTTGATGGACGTTACCACAGTTTAGTTCCGATTGCTCAAGCAGTATTAGAGGATGGATTTAATTACTACTATGCGGTTGGCGTGATTAAGAAAGGAACACTTGATGATGTTTCTCTGCATCTACTTCGAGGTAAAAAGGCTTGCTCCGTACAAACTTTTGCAGAATTGGTTCTTGCGATTAATACGTTCATGAAAGAGGGAGAACTGATTGACTGCAACAAGCATGTTAAATCAACAACTCATTATTTTGGTCTACGATCAGCTGGTGAAATAGCGTTTTTTAAACACACTACTGTACTAGAGCAGTTAGCTGCGTTGACTTTTGCGTCTCTGTCAGTGGATAATTACCAACTGCTGTGTAAAGACGGATCCCGTTGACCACTCAATGAACATCTCGCATGTTATTGGTGGAAGGTGCCATTATAGATGAACTTAGTATCGCGTGTCTGATGGACACGACAAGAATATTATATTAAATAGGCCGTAGCCGTACCGTCGCAACGATATCCAGCAACTCTACTCACAAGGGGGATTCCAGTTACCCTTGAGACTCCCCAAGATGAAAATAAACAAAATTATACTTACTGTCATTGCTACAGTCTGCTCTCTTCGTCGTAATCTGATGTCGAACGGTGAACTTCTAATGAATATATCTTATAACTAGCACTTTCTCAGAAACGCTTCTTAATAATTAAGACCTTCGGTGGATTCCATGTGTACTCGGACCGCTACACAAACTTGACAGGATCAGAGGTGACTCGTAGTAAGTAGTTATCCGACTCACGCCACAGAATCGCACACAGGTCATCAATCTTATAATTAGTGGATCAATAAGAAATCGAATTCAAAATATATTTTCAATTATTGAAATAAATTTCATAAAATATACTCAATATTTAACTAGTGTATATAAGACAAACATCAGAGAGCACTACAAATTGGCAAGACGTTATATCACGTAGGATTGCAACTTATCTAGCGTCGAGAGAACTATAACTATAGACTGTACAAAAAGATTCAGACTCCCAGTTAATCATGATTGTAAGATGTATGTCGAACTTTTTTGAAAATTGTTCTCTTTTAATTTTGCACTGAAATTTTGGAATTGCTTGAGCGACTACTATGGCGATTTCCGCCTGCAGCGCTATTCTTGACTGCACTCATTTTTTAAGGTTACTCGCACTTCACTAAAATTCGAATAAAAATTCATCCTCGACATTCTTGACCGTTTGCAAAGTATTCGAGTGCTAGCATTAAACAACGAGCGCTTTTAGACAGTCGGACGATCTGCAGTATATTGTCAACATTGAAAATCTATAGAATGCAGAAAATCTCATACAGAGGCAAAAGAAGTTTAATAATGTAGATCAGTTTGAAGTTTCAAGTGAAAAAGAGTTCATAGGTACAAATATTTAGAATGTCTAAGGTCTTATACAGATTTCTCATTGAAACTGTAGAACTATTTATGAAACCACAGATTTGAGCGTAACCACAACAGTAAGGTTTTACTATGAATTTGTAGCAATCAGGTGTTTTTTTCAAATTTAATAGTAAGTTCTTGCAACATACACTGAGCATCTTTTTGCGTAAATTTAATAGAAAATCTCTCAGAACTGAGTTTTGAAAGTTCTTTTATTAATTCTAGAATTATCCGCTTTTGTTCAGTCGAGGCATTGCCATTTCAGCGAGGAGTCTCTATTACATAATTTGTCGTGGTTATACAGGCTACTGTCCCAAAGCCATTTCCATGGGGAAAATAATCTCTATTCTTTTATTTCCTTTTCTTTAAAATAATAAAATCAACTACAAATTACATTAGTTAAGATACGTCATCTGCTATTTCAGGCACAGTGGAAGTTAGGTATGTTTTGAAAATTGCAGTGCATTTTAACGAGTGATTGCTATCGTTCGTGTACATAAACGAAATGCAGTCAAGAATACCGTATATAAAAAGTGTTCGCAAATATGCCGTTCGCATCAATACGTATACGTGCACTGCGAAGCATGTCAAGACTAAGGCTGCTGGGCTTGGATTAAGTATATTTTGGTTCCATCGGAATCGAATCTTCGACTTTGAATATTTGAGTTATTTTTGATCGACGTTCTTGTGGTTCGGATATGCAGAATAATTAAATGTGGATTTTGGTTTTTATTGGAAAACCGTCCCATTGATTTTTTCTTAAATATTGACATTTAAAATAGTTACTCGCTACATCCTGACTGAGAATTCCGCATTGCGCAATTCTCCTCGTGGTATTTTCGAAAAACCAATGTCGCGGTTTTCCACCCTGTGCATTTTCAAATTTTTTCCAAGTCAATTTTTGGTACTTTCGAAAAATACTTATTTTTCGAACGACGGCGCCCAAATGCGATTGACCGTCGACCTCGAGCTGAAAAAGTCATTTTTAGGACATTTTTAGTTAAATAATTTTGTATGCAGATTTCAATGAAAGACGATGCCAGAGGCGGTTATCAATTTTCCGTGAAGTGATAACGTTTCATAGTCGATTTTTTCATGGGAATTTTGGTCCAAATTTAATTTTTTTAATAATTTTATATTTTTAAAATGCTTCATTTTACAGGGTTCAATAACACCATCGGATGCCATCGTTACTTCGTCTGTAGTGTCCTCTGAAGAGCAAGAGGAATTTCAAAAAATCATTAAGACATTTGCTAAGAGATATCCTAAAATTTCGAGCAATTCTACTTTTCAGAGATTTAAGATTTATGAAAAAAGTCAACCCGAGTTAGATTAATATGGTAGTAAGGCGCAATATGACCAGTTTAGATATAAAATTACACCTCAGTACGATGATTTGGGGAATAAAATTCAGTATGAAAAGGATCCGTTTGGAAACAGAAATAGATATGAGACAAAGTTTTGGAAATCTTAGAACCCAAGAGAATAAAAATGATTTCGACAAAAGATATGGAAACAACAGGCAAGTTGACAATTATAATCGAAATAACTAGATATATAATAGAGCACTAGCAGTGACGTCACAGTTATGCCAGCTGTCACGTGATTGGTGGACAAACTTCGAAATTTGACATAAGGGTAGGTGTCAGTTTTCGCTTGATAAAAATTAAAGTGGAGGATTTCTGAATATCAGCTATGTGTAGTGATGTTTGTTAATGTTTTTTTAAAAGCCTAGTGTGAGAAAGAACTTTATATATACTTTATTAGTGTTGTTTTTCCAAGTGTAAAATTTGATGTCAAATACATTGACATCTTTGTGAACCCATAATATAGTGAAAATAAAGACTATATTGGATTTTTGAACTTTTTTGTACATATATATAATATCACGACATATTTCAATAAATGTTTAATTAACACAGGCTCAGTTACAGCTGAGCATAGGTTAAAAGTTGTCACAACATTCGTTGATTCATGCCAATATATCAATCATATATTAATGATTTTATAAATCTTTTGTGAAATTAACGTTTTTAGACAATTCAAACCATTTCCCATCAACTTTTTATTGATTATATCTTACTTTCATTTGACTCAACAGTTTCTAATAAGTTTAATAGTTTAACACATTAATAACAATAATCAGAGGTTCGTATAGTGAAATGCAGGAGTAATAGTAAATCTAATATAAAGATAGGACTGTGAGACCGTTTCAGTTTCCATTTAATTAAAATTATAAACAAATAGGTATGCAACGTAATATGCTCGAAATACTTTATATGTAACTATAAGCATACTTACCTAGTTTGGTATTTGTTTTCATTCTTACAATTATAATCACAGATGTTTAAAATATTGATAATGCTTACAAATAAAATATAAATGAAGGTAAGTGACCTAGAACGCGACAGAAACTTATAACACACTTTTATCGGGAGTAAAATAAAGTTCCTCAAAATAATGCTTATAAACATAACAACCATAATAGGATGTTTAAGATCGTACACATTATAGATAATAATAAAGGTAAGTATGAATAATAACAGTCTTATAGTTTAGACAGCATTTTTATTTCCAAGAACGGTCACACTGGTTCATTAATTCAACACTAAGTTGGAAGCAGTATGAATCTTCCACTTTTAAATCCTATAGGTTAACTCCATTAATATATTTCAACTTAGAAATGTTACGAGGGGACTCCTAAAATGTTGAATATAAATAAAATTATAATAAATTCACTAAAATTCACTTACAATATGGAAAAGAAATAACTTTTGACATGTGAACAAGATGACATGCCTATTCGAATATATAAATAAAGCATTAGATAAGTCAGTTCAGCAAATCACGAAATGTGTAATAGATAAAGAACACTAACAATACATTTTACACAAGAAAAACGTTTAAAAAAGCACAAAAAACTCTTTAAAAACTTAAATTATCTTATATGGTCACAAATGCAAAACTGGGTTATTTTCCACCAAACAGCTGTGGCGGCCATGTTGTGACGTCAGCTGCTACTGCTCTATTATTGCACATTCTATACGATACTTGTGGATATGTTAACCACAGATTTAATAAAATAAAATTAAATATCTTGAATTATCATATATTGCAAATGTATAATACGATAATATAATATTGTTTCGAGTTAAAACAAACAGTAAATTAAATCTTATTAATTTTTTTGTCAGAATATTATTTTTGAAGTATTTCTTATTTTCTTTCTTGGTTACCGCTTTTCATTTCTTTTTTGGGGAGCTCTATATGAAATGTACATGTAGCTTCTATCTTAAAATGAGTACGCTACATATACCCCTCTGCCAAAAGAAAAATTACCGCAAGCAATCAATAACAAAATGAACACGTTTAGGTAAAGAAGTAAAAGTTTGATCCACCGCATCAGTTAACAAATAAGCGGGTTTAACTCTGTCAAGACTGACAGTGACAGCTTTACCCCGTTTAAGGATAGTCATAATCTTATCCGTTCGAGAAACTACCTCAAAAGGCCCATCAAATAAAGGTGAAAACTTAGATTTCAATCGAGCTTCTCGAAGGAAAACGTATGTACAATTGTTAATATCAGAGCTGATAAAAGATTTTTGACAAAATTGACGTTTTGAGGCAGTAAATTGTAAATTATCAAAATATTCACGTAATTTAACAATAAAATTAGAAACTTGTGGGTCAAAATTTGATTTAATGAAATATTCTCCGGGGAGGCGTAACGTTTGACCGTAAACTAGTTCTGCTGATGAGTAACGCAAATCAGTTTTAGGCATAGCCCTCAAACCCAACAAAATGATAGGGAGTTCTTCGTACCAATGTGATGTATTTGCTCTCGCTAATAATGTGGTTTTTAGGGTTCGATGGAATCGTTCAACCATACCATTACTCTGAGGGTGGTAACTAGTTGTGCGAATCCGGTGAAAACCTAAAAACTTTGAAAATTCCGAAAATAGAGTTGACTCAAATTGCACTCCTTGGTCTGTTGTTATGTCTAGTGGAACACCGAAACGACATACGTAGTTTTCAAAAAGAGTCCTAGCGACTGTTTCTGCTGTAATGTCTACGAGCGGATATGCTTCTGGCCAGCGGGTGTATCTTTCAACAACTGTCAATATATAAGAATTACCGTGCGAAGGAGGTAAAGGTCCTACAATATCGACATGAATGTGTTCAAAACGGCCTTTGGGTATCTCAAAATCACCTATAGGTGTCTCAGTATGACGGTTGACTTTTGAAGTTTGACAGTTGATACAGGTTTTTGTCCATAAATTACAATCAGAATTCATCCTGGGCCAGAAATACTTAGTGGTTATCAATTTTTTAGTAGCTTTAATGCCAGCATGAGTTAAATTATGAAAAATATTGAAAACTACTCGACGTAAACATTTTGGTACGTAAGGACGACATCCATTACGTGAAACATCGCACCAAATTAAAAAATGCGAATCCGAAAAGGCAATGTGTTTTAACAAATAGCTTATTTTACTGTTTTTATTATTCACCTTTTGATTGTTTAATAAAGAAATAAGTTGATCATCATCATCTTGGGTAGTTTTTAATATTGCTAAATTAAAACTGGAAGAGTTTAACGAGTGTAAAATAAATTCCAAATGTCTGATCTGTCGAGGTGAACGGTCTGCTTTTGACGATAAAGCGTAAACCAACGGTTTATGATCGGTATAACAAGTAAAAACGCGGCCTTCCAATATATGTCTAAAATGTTTAATTGAAGTGAAAAGTGACAGTAACTCTCTGTCAAAAACAGAATATCGTTTTTGCGCATCTGTCAGTTTTCGAGAAAAGAAACCTAACGGAGAAGTAGAATTATGAAATGTCTGTTCTAACACCGAACCCATTGATACACTAGAACAATCCACAGTTAATGAAAGTGTCACTCCTTCCAAACAACTAGGGTGAGCTAAAACTGTGGCATTTATTAAAGCTTGCTTAGCTTCCTCAAAACTAACAGAACAATCCAATGGCCAGAAATTAATAACTTTACTTTTATCACGCAACATTCTAGCATTCAACAAATGTAAAGGATTCAAAATTTCTGAAAAATTAGGGACAAATCTATTATTAACCATAACTTTCTTCAACCCTACACTGTATCTTTCAAATCTTTTCTGTTCTATCTCTCTCCTCTCTTTTCACTTGTTTTCGTTTTTGTCTTTTTGTCTTTTTTGTTCTTTTGTCATTTTTTGTTATAAATTCCATTTAGGCCGAAAAATTTAAGAAATCTAAATCTCTAAAAATAATAAACTTCTCCTAGCGGCAGGCAGACCGCTGGAAAGCCAATTATCTCGAACGGGTTTTTTCGTTGAGTTTTTTCCCGCATCAACAGATCAAAATTCAGTGAAGTGCAAATGATAATTTTAAATATTTTTAATTTTAATTATTTTAATGTTTTATAAAACAATGGTAATTTTAATATTAATTTTAAGCCGCTAAAAGTGGCAGGAGTTTTAATTTTGTTACAAATTTTATTAAGCCGAACCGGCCACGACCCGCCCAACCTCGCGTCCGCCACGGCGTCATGTGCCGTGGTTGTCTGGTTGGCTCCGGATCGCGGTCCGGGGAGGCAATGTATCTTTTAATGTTAAATAAATATGTTTTGATTGATTGATTGGGACAAATCTATGATAAAAATTAATCATACCGATGAAACGTTGAAGTTGTTTAATAGTAGATGGTTGAGGAAAATTAATAATAACTTCAACTCTCTCCTTAGATGGCACAATACCTTCTGGACTAATATAGTGTCCCAAAAAGGTCAAACCACTAGTGCCAAAAACACATTTAGTTGGTTTGATATTGATTCCATAGTCATTAAGGCGTTCAAAGATTAAGCGTAAATGTTCCAAATGTTGTGTATGATCCGAGCTCGCTACAAGAATATCATCAAGATACACGAAAACAAATTTCAAGTTATAAAAAATTTCATTCATAAATCTTTGTAATGTCTGACCAGCATTTCTCAAACCAAAGGGCATTCGCATAAATTCGAATAAGCCGAAAGGGGTTGTGATTGCTGTCTTATAAATGTCACATTCGGCGACAGGTATCTGATGATAAGCACGAATCAAATCGATTTTCGAAAATACTTTACAACCAAATAAATGAGCATTAAAATCTTGTATGTGTGGTAAGGGGTACCTATCAGGAACTGTTATAGCGTTTAACTGTCGGTAGTCACCACACGGACGCCAGTCATTGGGTTCCTTTTTTGCAACCATATGTAGTGGAGTAGCGACAGATGAAGAAGATGCTCTACAAATCCCTAATTCTACCATATGGGCGAATTCCTCCTTAGCAATATCAAATTTCACTGCATCCAATCTACGTGGACTGCTAAAAGGTAAATGACCCTCAGTGACAATAAAATGTTGAACAGTATGTTTTACAGGTAAAAAATAATCTGGTGTTCCCACCAATTGCGGAAAATCATGCAATAATGCCGTATATTGGTCTTCAAAAGAAAATAACCTCGTGGAAATGACAGAACTAGTTTCGGCGTAACAATTCACTGACAAACTTGTCTTGTTATCGATCAAAATATTGTTCTTCAAGTCCACAATTAAACTAAAATGTGCCAAAAAATCTGCACCAATAATCGGGATCTGTATGTCAGCTATATTAAATATGAAAGTAAACACACGACGTAATCCCAAATTAACTTTCAAAAGTTTCTTACCGTAGGTGTAAACAATTCCACCGTTAGCCGTGGTAAGAACTAAATCCTTGTTTACCTTTAAATCTGTAAAAGCATTTCTCGCTATAACCGACAAATCTGCTCCGGTATCAATCAAAAAGCGAAAATTATTTGATACATCAAAAATAAAAAGGCGACGTCTGCTGTCAAGCTCTCTAGTGTCAGCAGACATGACAACAGAACTGTCTAGTTTTTTGAATTATTCGATTTATTTGATTTATTATCAAATAATGGAACGTTATAAAAAGTACACCAAGGACCGCCGCACATATATGCTCGGTCTTTATATACTTGATGATAATAGCAAATTGTGTTGCATGAAGGATCAAAATTATTTCGATTATTAGAAAATCATGAATGTGAACGACGTCGGTTATGACAATTAGTACAACGTGTCTCATTTAGAGACGTGGAAGGACGAATCGTATCATTCGAAGATTGTAAAGTAGACAATTGTGATTCAAGTGATTGTTGTCTTTGTAAAACTTGATTTAAAGTCAATTGGAAACTTGTAGAAAAGTTATTAAAAGTAGTTAAAAGATCTGATAATGTTGTGGGCGGAAACGTGTCAGGGATTGAAACAGGTAAAGCAGAAAAATTAGATTGAACTGGAGTCTGACAAGATTCCCAAACTTTATCAGCTATGTCGAGAACTACTTGCAAATCTGACTTTCCCGAAGCAGTCAAGGCAATATAAACTGTTTTCGGTAAACGTCGTTTCCACAAATTCATTAGCAAATCCTGACTCACCATGTGCGAACCGCCAACAACACCTAACATAGAACGATAAGTCTGAAGGTTTCCTGGTTCCAATTTCTGAACCGGTTAATAAATCTTCAAGCCTTTTCTCTTCACTGGAGGAAAGGCGTGAAATTACAATAGTTTTCAAATTACCATACAAATCTCGTTCTGGAGTATTAATGATAACATCGTAAATATTATTGATTATCTCCAAGGGTAAATGGGCAACAATTAGGTCGTATTTTTTACGATCAGAGGTTATTCTCGAAACATTAAATTGTGCCTCAACTTGCATGAACCATATCAATGGATTTGACATCCAAAAAGGGGGTAATTTGACAGACGTTACACATTGTTGATTAACAGGCAGGGATTCGATTAACTCGACAGTTGTCTGAGGTGGATCAACCATTATTAATATCACAAATCGACAGACGTAGGAAAAAAATAAAAATAAAAAATATTGATTGCTTAGCAAATCTTTAAGTAATGGTGAGTAATATATGCAACGTAATCACTTGGCCTCGCAAATAACACTTAGCATCAATGCTAATAAAAACAACTCTCAGACTGCCAATTCGGAGGGATCCAAAACCATAAATTCAGCTATAAATTTCAGACGAGACTTCCTCTGCGCCGGGCACCAAAATGCTCCAACTGGTCAATGGTCTAGACGAAACCACGCCAATTGTATCACGTCGGGGTCACCAATTGTGGATAAGTTAACCACAGATTTAATAAAATAAAATTAAATATCTTGAATTATCATATATTGCAAATGTATAATACGATAATATAATATTGTTTCGAGTTAAAACAAACAGTAAATTAAATCTTATTAATTTTTTTGTCAGAATATTATTCTTGAAGTATTTCTTATTTTCTTTCTTGGTTACCGCTTTTCATTTCTTTTTTGGGGAGCTCTATATGAAATGTACATGTAGCTTCTATCTTAAAATGAGTACGCTACGCAGTTTTTTTTGCAAATATTAGTTTTAGACATTTCTTATTTAATTACAAAATATTACAATTTTTTTTTCAAATTTAAATAATTAATAACTTCTTTATTTATTGATCGATATTGTTGAAAAGTAATAGGGTTCTTCCTCTACCTAACACTAACACTAACGTACTGTCCAAGGTTCAATACAATCTGACTTTTAATTCCTAAGTTATCGTGCTTAAAAGAAACCCGACGAAAGGACAGACGGACCTACAGACGAACTGACAGACGGGCGGATAGGCGGACAGACATACGGATGGACAGACGGACGGAAATCTTCAAAGTTGTTCAGAATTCGATCACCAACACTGTGATATGAACATTTTTTCTCTACGAGCAATATTACCGGTTTTAGAAATGTGCCAACCGAATGCAATATACTCTTCGTTTTGTATTTGCGAAGTGTATAATAACAACCCTTACACTCAGAACAGTGGGTCAAGTTATTATGGCAATGATGATAATAAAGCTAGAGATCGATTCAATGATCAAAACGAATATAACCGAGATCGCTATATTAAGATCCATATCGAACAACAGAGCGGTATAACCCGAATAATAATAAGCCTGATATTTATGGTATCAATATTGACCCTTAAGAAATCGACATTAATATAGTCGACCTACAGATACCTTGAATGAAAACCCCGACGTCGATGATAACCTAATATTTAATGCAACCAATGATATGTTGTATGGGGTGTTTAGCTTGTTTGTCTCCCCTCCAAAATATAGAGAGAAAGCAAACGTGTTGTTCCAGGATACTGGTAGAAGTATTGTTGCCGTGCCAGAAACCCGACAAACTTACACAAGCTTTTTGGGTATTCTCTTCATTATGGGCATACGTGAGTGTACTGTTAATAGTATGACTATGTGTGTTACATCCAATGCTAAAAAGAGCCAATGTGCCAAAATGCGAACTGCATTTAAGGCACAACCAGAAATGGACTTTTATAAAGGATATTCCCAGATTCATTGCATGCAAGCAATCAGAAACAGAGCAGCAGATGTAGCTATTTTGGATACCAGCGATGTTAATACTGAAGGACTTAATTTCGATTTAATACCTTTCATTAGTGAGGTTTATAACTTAGACGAACCTAATATTATGTAGTTGCTGTTGGAGAAGAATCTAATCCCAGCACCGAAATTACTTATCTGAAAAATTAAAATACTTGTCGTGGTGGTATACGGTTTATACATTTAAGCTATTTAAGTTAAAGAAACAGAGCGCGTAAACAATGCACACCTGCAACACGTAGCCGACACGCCAAACATTATTTACTACTTCGCCTTTAAATTAAATGACGCAGCACAGGACCTAGTTTATAATTGTGTTTACTGAAAGAACGACTTATTGTTAATATGCCGTGTTTTAGTCCGAGGAAAAGTACTGTCGAAAATGGCTTAATCCTTATAAAGAACAACATATTGATGACAAAAAAAAATTGTAATATTTGTGATGTCACACTTTCCTTGGAAGAAACATTTAACAAAGCTGACACTGTTAAAAAAACAATTAATGGATCTCGGGTGCAACTGGTGAGGTTATATAAAAGAGTGGGTTGCTGTTTTACAAGGGAATTCTTGGCGGTCGTATTTGCCAATTTTTTATTAGCAAAAAAATTGTAACAGAACCAAATGCCTTCCTTGATCAGGTTCCTATCTTTAGATGGCTTTCCTCACTTCTGTGAAATGCGAAGGATCGTTTTCGATCTTACGGTGGATATTTGTTGTCAAAAGAAATCGTCTCTCACATGAAAATTTAGAAAAAATAATTACTGTATACTTTGAAACTATGAACACTCAGTAGAAGTACAAAATTTGAAACATGAAAGTGCTGGGCGGATTTATGACAACTTATGTGTGAAATATGGGTACATTGTGTACATCCATTTATAATACCAAAATACATCATAAACTTATAAGGTAGGTTTGTATTACATTTAATTTTGTAAGAGAGAACAAACTTACATTTCATATTTTATTGTAAAATTTCATATATGTGCGGCTGGTATTAAACCCAAACTGCGATCACTAAGTGCAGTAGTAGGACAGCCGCCGAAAATCATTTGATCTTTTAGTAATGGTGGCAGTGACCTTGACATTTACATTGGAGTTGTAAAGCAGTTGCCACAATATGTCAATCACACGAAAAAGTTACAATCAGAGAGTGAAAAATCTACAACACTGTCCTCATAGAACAACAGAACTCTGCTAATTGTCAGAATCTAGGATTACTAGAGAAACAGGTTGCTTCGTAACATACCTGATATGAAGCCTCCAGTAATTATTCATTAACAGAATAATTTTAAAACTTTTTTTTCCACAATTTATTTTATAAAATGGAAGAAAAAAACAACCACACGAAGGTGTTATCGAGGGTTGACATTATTTGTTTTTAGTAAACTTCTATTGTAAAGTAATGTTTTTGTGTTTGAAATTATATTTATATTGTAGATATCATGCATTTGAAAGATAAGGTCTATCTTATCTTATTTTCGTTATGTATTTTTGATTTTATGTCAGTAAGTTACACCCCAAATATGTTGGAAAATCACATAAACTGACAGTGAAAAACCAAGAGCTAAAAGAGATACCATCATATAGTGCACAATTAGCAGAGAGAGAATAAATATTTCTTGCAAACAAGCATCTATTAAAGATAAATGTATGGCACTCCTGCATGAAGAAAAAGGTACGGTGACTAATTAGATACTGGGGCAGTGTCTGCTGGTGGATGTTACCACAATATAGTTCCGATTGCTCAAGAAGTATTAGAGGGTAGATATAATTACTACCATGATGTTGCCGTGATTAAGAAAGGAACTCTTGATGATGTTGTTTCTCTGCCTCAACTTCGAGACAAAAAGGCTTGCTTCGCTGGTGTACATACTTTTGCAGGATCGGTTTTTCCAGTTAACACGTTGATTAAACAGGGATAAATGGAGATAATTGATTGAAATAATCATGTTAAATCGGCCAATCATTATTTTGGTCCTTCATGTGCTGTAAATTGTCTAACAGATAACTATAATCCTAAGTTATGCATTGGTAAAATTCCTGCACGACGTTACACTGACTCAGATCCATATGCCGGATATGACGGTGTATTTGATTGTCTACGATCAGCTTGTGTGTGCATTTTTAAAACACCGTATTATACACGAGTAATTAGCTGCGAGGACTTTTGCGTCTCTCTCAGTAGATAATTACCAACTGTTGTGTAAAGACGGAATCCGTAGACCACTCAATGAATATTTCGCACGTAATTGGGGGAAGGTGCCATCAGATGCCATTGTTACTTCGTCTGTAGTGCCCTTTGAACAACGAGAGAAATTTCAAAAATTCTTCAAAAAATTTTAACGAGAGATATCCTAAAATATTGGGGTCAGTCAACATGCCCCCCCCCAGTTGTTTTTTCTTCTCCAATTTGCTGGCACACAATGTGTAGACCTGGCACACCCTAGCACAACCATTTTTAAAGCTAGCACACCACCGTGCAAATAAGTTGACGCTAGTATACTTAGTACTTCTCTTGGAACAAGATAAGGCGTGAAAAAAAATGTTTACGTGACAGTCGTCACCTGTCAAATTTTACATTTATGCGAAAAAAACAATAAAAGTCACCTTGCAATTCGTGTTTCTTCGTACTTCAGTTTAAAAGATTACAGCTACGTTGCTACGTTTTAATAATTTAAATTTAAAGTTTTATTTTAAATATCTTGTTTATTATGTACAGTATGTGTCCATTAACCATTTTATCACGAATAGAGAAACAAAATGGATTTTATAGCGGCTGAAGGTGAAGCTACTTAAGGTCTCTTTAACAGATCGTCATAACAAACCCATTTACAGTTATGTCTTTATCCATAGGCTATAAAAAGGCCTAATGTATTTGAATCTGGTGACCCCTTATATGCAACAACTCCCCTTAATACAAAAGCAACATTGTTATATTTCACATATTTTGGAATATTGTCCAAGTTAGTTGCAACATCCAAAGAAATTGATTTTGTATTAACTGGCTCTATTAAAATGAATGTATTATTTAACAGATACTCATTTCTAAAATTTTTATTTGAACATTTGTAACATCGTTCACATTTGCCTTTTAAATTTAAGTGATTATATAATTGGGTATTTAATTGTGCGATGTCATTTATCTCTACTGAGATGTAATTCAGTTAAGAGGTTGTCGTATTTTACATGACGTACAAGTCTATTGCTGGATGCCCATATTTAAGTTACCAAATACTTTCGACACAATATTAAAAATTTGAGAATCTCCTTTAACATGTGTAATTTCTTCTGGCAATTGTACCTTAGGAAAATATGTGAAAAAAATGTTAGCTCTTACATTATACGCCACTGACACGCCGCTTTTGCTAACTTTGTTAACTAAACAACGTACTAAATTATTTGCTTCTAGTGAATTTATATAATCTTGCATATTTTACTGTCACAGTAGCACACGCACAGAAGTTGCTCTAGACAATCTACCCCACAAGTGTTTTCCATGGTAATATTTGTATTTTTTAATTTGATGGGTTTTCCATGAACCAAATGTCCGTTTCTTAATAAACCAACTGGTGTTGTTCTATGCTTTGATGAGAAATCAAAATTCAAAATTTCACTGTCTAGTTCCAAGTAGGATATTCTTGGTCTTTCCTTAGGTGGTACATTTTTACCCGTCCAATTCTCTTCTGCGTGATTTTCCAAATAAGATTTATCTGTCAATCCTTTTTTGAAACAAATCTTATACAGATTCAAATTTCGGTATTGTACTACACAAATATTATTGATATGTAAGGCTATGTTGCAAACTGAACAGCATATCATTGGTGAGACAGGTTTCATACCTATTTGACATGATGAACATATATTGTCTGGTAGATCTGTTCCTAAAAATATGTAATATTACAACTTATTACAATTTTGGACTACCGGGTGTAAACGAAATAAGGATCACCTGTAGAATTATGTTTTTTTAATTAATTTGGAATTTCACTCACCAACTTCGGAGTCAACATGAACAACTTTATGAACTGATTGGAGAATCTGTAATTGGAAAAGATAAAAGATATTGTATCATGAAGCATTTGATTGATTAAAAATAAAACAAGGTAATCATTACACTCTTCGACGATTTACTGTTTTTTATATAATTGTTGCACATTCTATTATACTTTTCGCAATATCTTTTGTAAAATATTAGTTTTAGACAGTTTTCGCTTAATTGCAAAACATTGTTAAACAAACAATGTTTTGCAATTCTCCCTGTAGCTAACAATCGGACTTTTCTTTCTCAAGTTCTCGTGCTCACAAAAAAAGTGACGGGCGGACAAACTGACAGACGGTCGGAAAGACACACGGATGGACAGATACACAGACGGATAGATACACGGGCGGACATTTTGATAGTTGTTCAAAATTCGAGATCGCCAACAATGTTATATGAAAATTATTTCTCTACGGGCAATATTACCGGCTTTAGAAATCTGTCGATCGAATGCAATATACCAGTTTTGCATTTGGAAGAGTATAATAATTAACTTCAGTATATACTTACATTGTCTACACCTTCACTTTTCTTGCTTAACTGATTCAATTGTTCATTAATTTCATTTCCTTTATTTTCGTCCATATCTTGAGTAACGAACACTTCCTTGACATATTCTAGGTCCCTGTCAGTTTTTATTTGAGCTCTTTTTTCTATCGCCCTCTAAGCCATTTGTGCCTAAAGAATAAGGAAGGTGTTAAATCAATATGATAATTCAGTTATTTCTCTTTTGCCTCTTTCATAAAATGTGATGACTAGAATTTTCATATAACCATTCATATTTTTTATATATTCAGAAACAAATACATCTGCCCTTAGTGGAAGTTCTTTATCACTAAATAGTCTATGTTTCATTTGGTTGAAATTACACTCCTCAGGAGCCGATGACGCAATTCGTTGTGACTGAGGGTAATACTTAAGCCGGTCCACAAGGGCATGGCGTTAGCTAACTTTAAAATAATCTCTTACAAAATTGGGTAAAACCTGCTGATTACCCCTACCTCCTTCATCACTAGTATTTACTGCGTTTCGAGCAGAGATTTACCAATATTTTTCACCCACCTTAGAAAACGGTTGTCCGATATATTTGTTTTTCCGGATCATCGAGAAATTGGCCGCTATCATCCATTGTATCGTGGATCAAATTGTCCATATTGCTATTACGTACCTGTTGCTAATCTTCTTACGAGCCATTGTTTTTTAATCTCACAATTTGTCTCAAGTCGTTTGCCATTGTTGCCTTCCGTATCAGAGAAAGCAATGACAAAAATTGCTTCCAACAGATCCTTAAGTTGTGATATATTATCACTCTGAATAACTCGCCCCACAGATCGTAAATAAAATTTCCTCGTTAACTCATGCTGACTTTTTAATGATGGCCAATGGGAGACAAGTTTTAGTACATGAACTACGTCATTTCTCAAAAACGTTTTGGGTACTTTATCATTATCACAAAATAGTACTTCATAACATTGGTGTAAATAATCATCTAAGGTTTCATAATCAGTAAAGGCATTTACGCATGCATACATCAGCGCCAATGACATCTCTGAAACAACTTCTGTAGGAATCGTTATTGCAGAACGTAGCCCCGCATTTAATCAATTTCCAATTGAAAGAGCCGAGTGACTGTCAGATACCATTGAACCTACAGAGCATTGCTCCTCACGTTTAATAACAATGTCGTATAAAAATATATATTTAGATTTTAAGTTGTTTGGACAATTTTTTTTTGCAAGTCCACCTGTACTGTCAATATATACTCTCTTATTGTTTTGTTCACAGTATTTTTTGTAGACAGCAATTTGACTGTTGGACCAAATGTAAACGAAAACGGTGAATACCTTATGTTATTAATAATACCAGAATATTCCTGGACTGATTTTAATTTGTATAACGCCACAATGGGATCATCGTCCACTCTTTCTTTCTGCAGTGACTGGTATTTCGCTATTCGTAATGTGACAATTTAGGGACCGATGGTAGTGCTTTATTATCAGATTCATTTAAATCTCTTGCTATTTTATTTCGTACCTTACTTGCAGATATATTTTCTTGAACCATTTTTTTAACCCTTTGTCGTTCTCTGCCGGAAAAAGGTAACCTATTATTTCCAATGTGGTTTATCTCAAAGGGTCCTTCTAACTCAAACTCTGTAATAATATCATGGTCGGGTAATGGAGGCTCCAGTATTTTTCGTTTTAACTTGAATTTGCATTCCTTACATTCTGCGGGCATTTGTGCATAAATTGGACCGCCCTTAGTGGAAGTTGTTTATCACTAAATAGCCTATGTTTCATTTGGTTGAAATTACACTCCTCAGGAGCCGATGACGCAATTCGTGGTGACTGAGGGTAATACTTAAGCATGACACCGGCCCACAAGGGCATGGCGTTAGCTAACTTTAAAAAAATTTCTTACAAAATTGGGTAAAACCTGCTGATTACCCCTACCTCCTTCTTCATCACTAGTATTTACTGCGTTTCGAGCCGATTTAGCAATATTTTTCACCCACCTTGGAAAACGGTTGTCCGATATATTTGTTTTTTCCGGATCGTCGAGAAATTGGCCGCTATCATCCATTGTATCGTAGATCAAATTGTCCATATTGCTATTACATTCAATGGTACTTGTTGCTAATCTTCTTACGAGCCATTGTTTTTTAATCTTACAATTTGTCTCAAGTCCTTTGCCATTCTTGCCTTCCGTATCAGAGAAAGCAATGACAAAAATTGCTTCCAACAGATCCTTAAGTTGTGATATATTGTCATTCTGAATAACTCACCCCACAGATCGTAAATAAAATTTCCTCGTTAACTTATGCTGACTTTTTAATAATGGCCATTAGGAGACAAGTTTTAGTACATGAGCTACGTCATTTCTCAAAAACGTTTTGGGTACTTTATCATTATCACGAAATAGTACTTCATAACATTGGTCTAAATAATCATCTAAGGTTTCATAATCAGTAAAGGCATTTACGCATGCATACATCAGCGCCAATGACATCTCTGAAACAACTTCTGTAGGAATCGTTATTGCAGAACGTAGCACCGCATTAAATCAATTTCCAATTGAAAGGGCCGAGTGACTTTCAGATACCATTGAACCTACAGAGCATTGCTCCTCACGTTTAATAACAATGTCGTATAAAAATACATATTTAGATTTTAAGTTGTTTGGACAATTTTTTTTTGCAAGTCCGCCTGCACTGTCAATATATACTGTCTTATTGTTTTGTTCACAGTGTTTTTGTTGACAGCAATTTGACTATTGGACCAAATGTAAACGAAAAACGGTGAATACCCGTTATGAATAACACCAGAATATTCCTGGACTGATTTTAATTTGTATAACGCCACAATGGGATCATCATCTACTCTTTCTTTCTGCGGTGATTGGTATTTCGCTATTCGTAATGTGAACAATTTAGGGACCGATGGTAGTGTTTTATTATCAGACTCATTTAGATCTCTTGCTATTTTATTTCGTACCTTACTTGCAGATATATTTTCTTAAACCATTTTTTTAACCCTTTGTCGTTCTCTGCCGGAAAAAGGTAACTTATTATTTCCAATGTAGTTTATCTCAAAGGGTCCTTCTAACTCAAACTCTATAATAAATAATATCATGGTCGGGTAATGGAGGTTCCAGTATTTTTCTTTTTAACTTGAATTTGCATTCCTTACATTCTGCGGGCATTTGTGCATAAATTGGACCGCCCTTAGTGGAAGTTGTTTATCACTAAATGGTCCATGTTATATTTGGTTGAAATTACATTCCGCAGGAGCCGATGCGGCAATTCGTGGTGACTGAGGGTAATACTTAAGCATGACACCTGTCCACATGGTGTTAGCTAACTTTAAAAAAATCTCTTACAAAATTGGGTAAAACCTGCTGATTACCCCTATCTCCTTCTTCATCACTAGTATTTACTGCGTTTCGAGTAGATTTAGCAATATTTTCCACCTACCTTTGAAAGCGGTTGCCCGATATATTTGTTTTTTTCAGATCATCGAGAAATTGGCCGTTATCATCCATTATATCGTGGATCAAATTGTTTCTTGAACCATTTTTTTAACCCTTTGTCGTTCTCTGCCGGAAAAGGGTAACTTATTATTTCCAATGTGGTTTATCTCAAAGGGTCCTTCTAACTGAATCTCTATAATAATATCATGGTCGGGTAATGGAGGTTCCAGTATCTGAATAACTTGCCTCACAGATCGTAAATAAAATTTCCTCGTTAACTTATGCTGACTTTTTAATGATGACCCCTGGGAGGCAAGTTTTAGTACATGAGCTACGTCATTTCTCAAAAACGTTTTGGGTTCTTTATTATTATCACAAAATACTATTTCATAACATTGGTCTAAATAATCATCTAAGGTTTTATATTCATTAAAGGCATTTACGCATGCATACATCAGCGCCAATGACATCTCTGAAACAACTTCTGTAGGAATCGTTATTGCAGAACGTAGCCACGCATTCAATCAATTTTCAATTGAAAGAGCCGAGTGATTGTCAGATACCATTGAACCTGCAGAGTATTTCCTCTTAAATTTAATGACAATGTAGTATAAAAATATATATTTAGATTTTAAGTTGTTTGGATAATTTTTTTTTTGCAAGTTCGCCTGTACTGTCAATATATACTCTCTTATTGTTTTGTTCACAGCATTTTCTGTATACAGCAATTTGACTATTGGACCAAATGTAAACGAAAAACTATGAATACCCTATGTTATGAATAATACCAGAATATTCCTGGACTGATTTTAATTAGTATAACGCCACAATGGGATCATCGTCTACTCTTTCTTTCTGCAGTGACTGGCATTTCGCTATTTGTAATGTGGACCATTTAGGAATCGATTTATCTGTCCTATTATAACAAGTCACCTCCTCATTCAGATCTACGTATTCTTGGTAACCTACTGTGCATGAAAATGATAAACAGTCGGTCTCTGATCTGATGCTGTTAGTTGTAGAATATGTGCTTGAAGATGCTATACTTGAAGAACTATATATATGTATATCACATTCTTTCTCGTATACGTTATTAGTGTTTAATTCGTGCCATAAATTGTAATATTTTTTTGAAACAGCTGTAGAGACCCGCTGCAGATATTTGACAATTTTTACTGAATAACTCATTAGATAATATTTCCCATAATGGATCACTCCGAGTTAAAAACTTATTCTCTTTTGGATCATAGAGAGGCAAGTCACTGTTTCCTTTAAAAAATTCATTTATAACGGTTATATCTTCAGTCTTCCTCTATTTTTTCATGTTGTTAAGAAAGTTCACTTTAAAACAAATTTGAAATAATAATGTGACATTTAAAATATGTTGGTTCAATAAAAACATGTTCGTTTTGTCTCATTTACATGCAATTTGTTCGATAGTGAAAAGTTGGACAAATATTGCAGAAGTTTTTAATTTGGAGACAACGTTGGAGGAGGTAAAAAAAAAATAATAAAACCACGACGCTTTTCCAAGATTGGAAAGTTTTTTGCAAAATTTACCAAAATCTTGTTAAATAAGCATTTTTATTAAAAATTTTACAGAACGAAAAGTATTTTAAATGTCATTTTACTTAAAAAATTATCAAATGGAATGGAAGAACGGAGTTTAAAAAATATATTATAAATGGCATCACTGTATAGAAAATGCAATTTTAAACGCTTTTTGCTATAATAAATTGTTTGAAAAACGCATAGATAGCAAGATAATCAAAGAAAACTATAAATACATGTATTTCCATTTTCCGGAAAACTAAAGGTAAAACAGCAAATCTAATAGCACGGCTGTATGGAAAATTCAGCTGTAAACACTTTTAGTACTCATTTTTTTTTTTAAATGCATAGATAAGATAGTGAGATAATCAAACAAACTATATACATATTGTTCTGTTTTATATATGCCTAATTGATAAAGATGCCCCGCGTTGGAGCCAAAATGTACTGTTATATGCCACGCGTTGGCGACAAATATAATGAAATTTTGAATTGATAATAATGCCCGACGCCAGACACGAAATTCGTATCAATATTTGTGATTTGCTAGCTCAGTAAACCTTTACAGAAACATGAAACGCTCTCAACTCAGGAGCAAGTTCCTACTATTTATGGTCCTAAAATAAAATGGTTAATTAAGAGAGAAAGGCCCGTTTTAAAACAATAAACAATTTTAATGAAAATAGCAAATTGAGAAATTACAGAATTATATATTAAATTGAATGTTGATTTGACTACGTTAAATTTATTTAATTGGCCATTAATTTGTTGATTTGAATTGCAATTCTTTATACCTTGAGTTTATTAAATAGATCTGCCTTCCAAACATGCGCGTGGATTCTGTTCTAGAATATTCGAAGATGGCGGCTTCCGCTCTCAGACTGCTTTCAAATGATGCTTCTGGATGTTGCACGTTAATTATTCGAAATCACTACCGCACTTTTTGATAATATCAAAGGTAGGTATTCGTACCTTGATAATTTGTATTGAGAAACTGCTCAATTATAAAACTTTTACTAAAATCTTGCTTACAAAGTTAGGCCATGATTTTACAACATACGAAAACTTATGTAATTTAATCTGTGGGTCTTCTATCTAACTGCTACTATTTAATTTAGGTCTAAATACCTTTTAACTTCTCTCGTATATACAATTTCACTGACTTTGCTTAATTTTTACAAAACATTTTTAGCAAATTTATCAAAGTTTTCAGAAGTTCTCACATAGCGTCCCTATTCTTAAACCCATGCTTAATTCTCCTTTTTTCCTATTGGTTGAAATTTTGACTGATCACCAAAGCATGGCAATTTGATTTTGGGAATTTAATTTTTGAATTTGAAATACTTCAATATTTGGCAAATTTGATTAATTTTGTTGAAAGTTGTTATATTTAATGAATGCTGACTGACATTTTTCTGAATATTTCTATACCCCGTATGTGCCCTTTGATACGTTATTTAATATTTCCATATGATTTCATTGTCGTTCCATTTTACGACTTTAAACCACTATTACTACCAATTTTTTTTCAATTTGCATTTATTCTAAGCATCTAATAAACTTATCTAACCTAAATAAACACCAGTTAACACTTTACAACATTAATACTATACAACTCTTTCAGGTAGTGCCTGTCTTCATGTACCAACAAGGTACTTGCACATGATTTGATTGTTAGCTGTCAATATAGTTTCTCTAACACTAAGACTATCAAATATCATTGCTACTTAACTGTGAACAAGTACAAAGTATGTCCAATACATTTTTTTATGTACTATTTGCAAATTTGCATTACACGCAACAGTGTCTTTACAAAATCTATAAATCAATTGCTCTAAGTATCTCATTGCCTAATTTATTTTATACCTTCAGTATTTATTAGTTTATAACATCATTCATTAACTTTAGCCACTTTGAGTTATTTCTATTTGTACTTTGAGCCTCTTTCTTTCTGTTTTAGGTTGTGTAAAAGTCTTAGGAAACTTGATGTATTTTCAAATGGTTCAAATTCTGCCAAAAATCTCCGGCCCAGCCAAATTTGTTTTCGTTGATTTGTAGGTTCCCAAAAATGATGTGTGGCCGTTTTCTGCCATTTCGCACAATCTCCAAATTTCATTTAAATTTTATAAACTGACATGCTCTAGCGCCCTTAGAGTCCACGGCGTACCCTTGGTACTTTTATGGAATTCGTGGAGGAGGTCCACCGCTTTTCGAAAAACCGAGTTTCGATAATTACAGAAACTCAAGTATCAAGGTACATGCGAATGTTAAGTCAATTAGGTGCCTATCTCCAATTTAAAAATAAATCTATAAATCTATTGTTTATCATCATTGTATTAAATGTGCATATACTAATTTGAATAAATTTGAATTTGAATGGCTCTGATCTCTCTAACTAGTGGAGGAAAGGTATAGTCTGTCTCAGCCTTTGTGACGTGTACGTTGCAAGAAGCGTACGGTCTAAAATGATTGGAAACGAGGAACGAACGTTGTCGGATCAACCAATCAAAACGCGTCGCATGGCTATGCTAATTGAGTGGGCACAAACGTTGGGCCATTATGAAGTTTAACCTCATGAAAGAATGAGAGAGATGAACGTATAAATGTAGAAGTTTTATTAGTGAAAAGTCGTAGGTTTAGAATAGCTTACCGCTAGATATGAGTATACGTGAGAACAAATCTTAAAGCAAGGCGTAGCTCGAAGCGTACACATGCCATAAACGCTGAGAGAGACTTTATTTACCTGATAAAATAAAGCTTGCAAATATATTTGGTTTAGAGAAGAAGTATCACTCAATGGTAAATACGAACAAGAAAAAAATTGGAGATTAACTGTCCTAAGTCAGATGAGAGTAATGTTGAAACCGAAGATTACTTAATCCAATCCCCAACAATACGCATGAAGTAATAATGATTTCTATTAGTTGAAAATTGCACGCTGCCCCTCTGCAAAGACTCATACCATGATGCGTTCATATATTGCAGCTTTTATACTGTTTCTTGTAGAAAATCCAGTAGAAATTAACAAACCTCATCGGGTATCTATGTATATAATATACATCCAATCTGGCACTGTTTAATTTTCATAATTTCAAGTACAGCAACTACTATACACATGGTCGTTTCATTCAAACTTTAATCTTTCATTTTGCTATTGTGTGAAGATCTTGAAATGACCAGAAAGTAATCGCTTAGCTATAAAATTAAATTAAAGTTGTTGCCAGACCATGAGACTTTGAGATAGGCTACTAGAAACAGTTCAGGGAGTAAGTGCCCTAATATAAGTACGCTATAGATTGTGCTTATAATAGCCGACAGTACCAACGCTATTTCTTCTTTTACCAAAATTTAATATGCTGAAAGAAAATGTCAAACATATACATTCTCGATTTAGGGAAGCCTAACATAAAGAATATGTTTGACACTAGTTCTTTAGGTCTTCGGAAATTAAGTGCCTAATACCACCAGAACAGAAGCGAGCGTAGAGACATCTGCATATATTCGTATTTCGATTCGCAACTGCAGCAACTTCGGGCGCGGTTAGTACTTGGATGGGTACACCTCTCCAGGGAAACACAGCGTTCTCGCTCCATCTTCTAATGGCTTGTATATCAGCGCATGCGTAGAAGGTATGTAACTTTAGGCGGGGGTTACATAGCGGATATACCATCCTTCGGAGGGCATGTAAAGCAGTCGGTCCCTTGTCTATTAAATGTTAGGCAAGTAAAAGATCCCTACTCTTCGATAGAGAAGTGGTTCGGCAAAATTTCCAGGTTGGGGATAGCTCGTCTCCTGGCGTCGATGATTGGCCTTAGTAGCGGAAATAGGCCGACGTTAAATAAGTGATTAAAGAAAAAAAAACACCCGAAAATTAAACAACGAAAATGGACACCCACTCACTACCTACCCAAATTCAAAGGTTAAATTTAGACAGCTACATAAGAGACCTAAACCATACCTTGAGGACTCTTGCAAACTTAGGCTGACTATTCATTAATTTGAACGAGCTCTCAGATTTGGAGGAGCAAGTAAGTCTCGATGCCCTGAATCTACATACCCTACAATAGGATTGAAAAATGCCACAATAACTGAAGATATGTACAATGTTGGGGTCCCTGCTTTTTCAGGTCAACAGGTTGAGGCCACTGGACGGCGCCTTACCCAATCTGAGGAATGTGTTGCGGGCAATTTTAGACCATAACCAAATTAATAGAATTAACGAGGATGACTGTTGAACTAGATATATTGAAGTCCCTGCTTCTAAGCCTCATTGAGCTAACAACCCTAGACAACTCGCTGCTGAATCTCAAGAACTTTACCTTCCTGAACATGACTTACATATTATTGATGGAATTTTCAGTGAAAACTTCGTAACATAGACCTGTCCTACAAATAGATAGCGACTTACATATAGGATCCCCGACTAATTTAGTAGAATGAAACATTAAGTTAACTAAATTGCAGTTACACCACGACTGTCTGGAGACATTAATCGGCATTTTATCTGTAGTACCAGAATTACTGAGAGTGAATTTGAGTTTTTACAGACTGAAGAGAATATTGTTAGATGATTTGATCAGGCTGAAGCAATTTGGAAATCTCATAAAACCACTTGATAAATATAAAGGGAAACCAATGGAAGAGTTCTTCCAAGATTGTTTGAGTTGAGAGCTATCTGCAGCTATTTAACAATATTGGAAAGGGACTTTCATAACTTACTCGTTTTTTGTTATGTCGATCTATCCAACAGCCAAATCGTCGCCCTTGGCAGGAATTCAGTAACAAAAATTATCTGCAAAATTGAATATGAAGTGCACACAGGAACGTCGGACATGTTGAAAATGTATCTTCAAGACAATCTTATACTCTGCGATGCTACTCTATCTGAAATTATGTCAGCAATAGAAATTAAGCACACAAGAATATACAGAATGTCAACCGCTGAGTGAACAGCTGCCAACAACCAAGCCAAGGCTTTCCTGCGATCGTACTCGAAACTACTCAATTGCCAACAAATATTTGTACAAATCAAGACTGAGCGGTGCAGATCCAAACAAAACTTGATGCTAAGTTGAGTTTGGATGATACCAATAATATCCAACACCGCAATCAATTACTTTATCCAGAAAAGAATCGTCAACTGATCGTACGAATAATGAGTAATGATCAGTAAACAATAGAAAATGGTCAGCACAGCCACGGCCGCCAGCTCGAAAGGAATTGGGGGAGAGAGAACGACACTTATGGATTATGCAGTTTATTGCATTAAGAAATGGAAAAGGCAAGATAACACCAAACTAGTGGAGCCACTGATAGTGCATATGAAAACCGTATTCAATTCGGCACCCTGGAAAAACTACAACCTAGTACAAAATATCAGAGATTATTTTATGGACAGAAGAATAACAGTGACGGAAAAAGATGCCATTGACATAAATGTGGGGATACCACAGGGTTCGGTTCCAGGACTAACCCCATGGAACATATTCTGTGAAGAGATGACCGGTGACATTTATAATTTGTTGGTAACTGATTGCAATATAGAAGAGCTTGAATCTACATGTATTCTATTATGGCAAGTTTGCTTTAATAATTTCTCTGGCTCTGGCTCTAATTGTTATGCACTTTTGGTAAAAGAAAATATGCGGTCAAACTCCTAGAAGAACATACAGTACCAGTAGGCTTCGAGATTTTCGATAAATTTCTGATAAAATTTTAATAGAATATACGCAAGTAACAACAGAGGAAACAGGGACTACATTATTCCGTCAACATAAAAATGTCGATGAAAACAAAAACAGGAATTTGTGCTATCACCATAACGACGGTGGTTTCCATATTTGTGTTGATTTCTTTCTGCATTTCCAATTAGCTGGTAAATGACTGCAAAATAGATGAGCTTGAATTTATACGTAATGTATTATGACAAGTTTGCTTTAGTAATTTCTCTGGCTCTAGCTCTAATTGTTATGTAAAAGAGAAGATGCTATCAAACGATGGAAAAATGCAAAAAGGTGAGTAAAGGAAAGGAACTGAAATGACTGTGAAAACGAAGTAAATGGAGTTCAAATCTTAGAAAAGTAGGCAAGCAGCAAAGTGTTGATTTTAATAATGAGGCTAACACGAAGATAGTAACGATAGCAACAAGTGTAAAGATAGTGCTATATTAGATACTATGTCAACAACTACACCGTTCACTTTGTTAGGACATATGGAGCCAACGACCATAAGGATGGGACTGAATTGTATTAAAGTATTATTAGAGCCTTACATAAGAACTTAAGTTGATTGATTGCGCCATTGCTCAAATTACACTAAACAAAGCGTTAACAAATATATTACTCTGTCCTAAAACAGGCCGTCGATATATCTGCCTAGGACGCGATACACAAGTAAACTCCACCATGTAAAAGAAGAAGAAGGAGCATCACCTGAGGTCCATGCACCGCCAAAAGATACAATTAAGGAAAGAGTCGAACAGCAACCACGCGTAAAACTTTACATCTTGTGGTCAGTCTGGATAGATCTGTAATCATAATTGTCACGGCTATTCCACAAAAAGAAAACAGAAAATTATCATGACCTAATTAATAGATGATTCCTAATCTCGCCTAATATTCGCCAAGAGTTCTATACAGCTAGGGGAATAATCATTTTTCGACTATAGATACGAACCTACAGAACAACGAAAGTTTGTATGTTGTTCAATATAATTATGTCCTTTCTGCGTTTACATCTTCTTGAAATAGGTTTTAATAAAACATAATTTTTATTGATTAACTGGGAGTTGAAGTGAAGGTATTCACACAAACGCGTCCTTTAGACGCGGTAGTGGCTATTGGTAAAGGTGATGCGAGATAGCTTAAAGAGCTCGAAATGCCCAAAGCAAACGTCAGGTGCGGATTAAGAGGAAACAGTGAAACAAACATATGCGTTTATAGCAACAGAACAGCTACAAATGAGCTGATGATGTTAAGTTGGTTTGGAGCCAATACCGCAACGAGATGACACCTGATCGCAGAGCAGAAGGATGGACCGAGAATAAAGCTCTCAGTAGGAATTTTTCAGGCATGTGAGATGTATGGAAAAGGCCGCTTAAGTAGCGCCAAAAATCATAAATATGGTTACTCCCATTCCTATGATATACACATAGGTCCCGTTTCAATAAAATTTATAAAAATTGATAAAAAACTATGTCGTTAAATTACATGAGACCACAAATGGCTTTAGCGATGACGGACTTTTTATTAAGTTGATTCTGGCCTTGATGTAGTAGCAAGAGGAGGATAAATCAGAGAAGAAACGACAAGATGGAAACAAGAAATAAGACAGGGCATGATAGACAATCAACTTGAGGCAGAGAGAATAGAAGAACTGGAAACTCCAGTGTTGGTTATGTGTCAAGCTATATCTTTCCAAATTCCCGATAAACGTTGACTTGAAATACTACGATAAAATTTTATCGAATTAATAGAAGAAACTGATTCCAATGCTTCAGGAGAATGTGCTCTTAATGTTGATGAGCTGAGCACAGGATAAGTACCGAGGGAGGAGACTATGCATTCTTTCATATATTATTTTGTAGACACTGCTTCGAGTATAATTACTTCTTATATCGTTTACAAGTGTGCCTTTCAGGTCCGAACTTGCAGAAGAGAAAATGTGCCGACTTGGAACCGTTCACAAAACTCTGGTTCTAACTGTTATGTACTTTTGGATGTAGTAAAAGAGAGGATGCTGTCAAAGCTGACCAGGTGGAAGAGTGCAAAAACGGGACCAAATGAAAGGTAACTGAAACGACTGGGAAAACATTTGATGTTAAAGTAAACGGAGTTTCAAATCCTAGAAAAGTATGCAAGTTGCAGAGTGTCGAGTCTGGAAAAGAGGGAGCCCGAAGATGATAACGACGGCAACAAATATAAAGATAATACTAGGTTAGATCCTGTGTCAACAACTACACCAAGATCATTAGGCCCTATGAGAGCCAACGGCTGGAAGGGACTGTATTAGACGAATCTATTTTTAGAGCCTTATATCAGACTTGTTGCGCCATTACTCAAATTATACTAAGCAAAGCGCCAACAAATACACTACTTTATTCGAAAAGAGGCCTCCGATATACCTGCCGAGAAGGCGATACATGACTATGCTCCACCATGTAAAAAGAAGATGAAGGATTATTACCTGTGGTCCATGCACCGTCAAAAGATACAATTAAAGAAGTGTAATAACAACCACGAATAAAACTTTACGCTCTGTAATTAGCCTGGACCGATCTGTAATCATAATTATTGTCATGATAATCCCACAAAAAAGCAGGGAACTTGCGTGGGGTAATTAACAGATGGTTCCTAATCTCAATAATGATTTTGTTGTGGACGCAACTCTGAAAGCAAATACAATCCGTTTTGTTAATTATTCTGGCAACCCAAGTTATTATGCCAAAGTCGTGTGATGGTGGACGGCAACCATAGAATTGCAAAATTCGCCAATAGTTTTATACACTCAGGAGAAGAACCATTTTTCGTCTGTAGATATGGACCTACAGTACAACGGAAATTTGTAGGAATGGAAAGAGAGATGGAATGTATGTAAGACTTTTTACACGGCTTTTCCTATATTATGTTCAATATAATTATACCATTTCTGTGTTTAAATAGATTTAAAAAAAAATATTGGTCAACTGGGTGGGAGTTGAAGTGAAGGCATTCAGACAAACGCGTCCTTTAGACCTGATACTTGCTGTCGGGAAAGGTGATGCCAGATAGCTTAAAAACGCTGTTTTAACAAGGTTAGCAATGTAGCAGTCGGAACGACAAGTATGGTTAGCGTTAAGATACTCCACCTAAAAGTGGTCGACGTGGTGACCAGGACAGGGAAGTTAAGAGAGGCTATAAAGAAGAAGCTGGGGAAATGACATTTAAGAAATCCATCTTGGATCTAGTTTTGGTAGCAACAAGTTACTGGAAGCAGCTGTAATGGCACTGAATATTTTACATTTTAATAAAACAACTTTTTAAAGAGCTAAAATTTAGAGTTGTAAAAAACTGACAATTGTAACATGCCTTATTTATATCGTGATATAAACAAAATAGTGGCTGAAAAGTTTAGCTATAATCGTCACTACTGCCAAATATTCAGTGTGTTGTTAGGTGAGGTTTACGAATATGGTTATCAGCCAGCAAGGAAATTAATTCGAAATATTGTTTCAGAATTATACACTATAAACACAAATACAGCAATTTTATTGATGTACCTATGTTGAAAAGCAACGCCTAGTGCGCATTGAAAAAAGAGAGTGAAACAGGAATATATGCGGCTATGGCTACAGAACAGCTACAAATGGGCGGATGAAGTTGTTTTGGAGTCAAAACCGTAACTGGATATCTGATCGCAGAGCAGAAAAGGTGGATCGAGAGTAAAGCCCCTTCAGCATGTTAATACAAGAATTTTCCACGTATATGACATGCATGGAAAATGGAAAAGATCGTTTCTGAGAACTACGTTGAGATATAAGTAGCGCCAAATGTCATAAATATGGTTTCTCCCATTACTGTGATGTAGACGCAGACCCCAATTCAACAAAACGAAAGCATTTTGTATAATATTCCTCATATCAGCGATGAAATTCTGGATCAGGATGGTATTTTTATCGAGAAATTGATAAATAACTGATTTACTGATACGAAGATCACAAATGGCTTTAGTGATGACAGGATTTTTATTGAGTTTGCTCACACCTTGATGTAGTGCCAAGAGGAAGATACATGGGAGCAGAGGCAACAAGATGTAAACAAAAAATAAGAAGAGGGCATTAAAGACAATCAACTGGAGGCAGAGGAAACAGAAAAAAAGAAGAACTGGAAATTCCAGTGTTGGTTATATTTCAAGCTATACCTTTCCAAACTCCCGATAAACGTAGACCTGAGGTACTACGATATTAGTATATCGAATTCTTAGAAAGAACTGATCCCAATGCTCCACCACAATGTGCTCTTAATATTGGTGAGCTCAACGCAGGAATAGTGCCGAGGGAGGAGACTATGCCTTCTTTCATATATTATTTTGTGGACGCTGCTTTGAGTACGATTACTTCTTATACCGTTTACAAGTGTGCCTTTCAGGTCCGCAGAAGAGGAGAAGTATCGACTTGAAACTGTTCACAAAACTCTGTGGCTCTAATTGTTATGTGCTTTTGGATGTAGTAAAAGAAAAGATGCTGCCAAAGCTAAACAGGTGGAAGAATGCAAAAACGAGAGCAAAGGAAAGGTATCTGAGATGATTGGGAAAACATACGATGCAATATTAAACGCAGTTTCAAATCTTAGAAAGTATGCCGATTTTAGAAAAGAGGCTAGCTCGAAAATGGTAACGACAGCAACAAGTATAAATATAGTGCTAGGTTAGATCCTATGTCAACAGCACCGTTCAGTTTGTTGGGATATATAGGAGCCAACGACCATAAGGAGAGGACTGGATTGGATTAAAGTATTTTTAGAGCCTTAAATAAGGACTTAAGTAATTACTGCGCCATTGCTCAAATTACACTAAACAAATAACAACAACAGATCCGTAATTATAATTGTCATGTCTATCCCACAAAAGGCAGGAAATCATCGTGTGGTTATTACTAGATGGTTCTTAGTCTCAATAATGATTTTGTTCTGGACACAACAAAATCCGTTTTGTTAATCATTCCATCAACCCAAAGTGTTATACCAAAGTCGTGATGATGAACGGCAACCATAGAATTGGAGTATTCGCCAGGAGTTCTATAAGACAGGAGAGGAATCATTTTTCGACTGTAGATACGGACCTACAGAACGACGGAAGCATGGGGATGGGGGATGGAAAGAGAGATGAAATGTATGTAAGACTTTTTACATTGCTTTTCTTTTATTTTGTCTAATATAATTATGTCCGTTCTGTGTTGCCATATTGTCAAAATAGATTTTATTAAGAAATAGTCTTCATTGATCAATTCGGAGTTGAAGTGAAGGCATTTAGACAAACGCGTCCTTTAGGCCTGGTCGCCGCTATCGGGAAAGGTGATGCGGGATATCTTAAAGCGGCTTCTCCAACAGGGTTACCAATGCAGTGGTCAGAACGACAGGTATGGCTAGCATTAAGATACTCCACGTAAAAGCGATCCACGTGATGATAATAATATTTGACATGATAGGAGTAATTTGTGCCTAAGAGGAGGGTGGAATGAATACACCACATGATGTACAGTATTTAGAAAGGCAAAGACTGTAATCAGAGAAACCCCCATGTGGCTTGGATTAGAATGTCACAGATTAACGTAGAGAGATGCTGCGGCGAACTATCTGGTGTTTGCTATCTTAGTCAGGGATAATGTAACAAAAGTCAAATTAAGGGAGACAAGTCCGGCCCTGTGCAACAGAATAACTGTATTCCGAGCTTGGTAACATTTTAAGGGTCGGTACTTTAGTAAACTATCGTAAAATACCAGTCATAGATACATCTGTTTTATGTTATTTTAGAATCCAGGAAACGTGCTTTGTTAACTGTACTCTTTATTAGGTAGTCGACGTTAGCCACTTGGAAACAATAAATAACCATCCAAATTATTTTATGTCCAATTCTCTTTTATTAGTCGAGCTTGTTAAATAAGGCCTCGCCGGGTGGTCTAGTGAGATTTTCAGGACTAAAGCAGTTGATAGAGGCTTCCAGGAACCTATGTAATAGACCATAAGATAGATAGACCACTTAAGGCAGATTTTTTCCCCCATACAAAAGCAAAGTAAGGAACAAAAGGGGTTTTTTTCATCTGTTTTAGTGGTAATAAACATGTTCAAGTTAGGCCATATGATAAATACCATGGTCCGTTAGGTAATTTCAAATGCGTACGGTTTAAAGTAAAGAAGATCCTAATTGGTCGAGGATTTAAAGTTTACTGCCCACTTTGGAAACGTATTATTTCGATGTAGAGATTATCTCCACTTTTGGTTTAACTTCGGTTCGGTCATCATCTATCTACGGGGTATAGTGAATTCTCATTTTGCGAACCTTTTTCAATTTTAAAGTTTAAGTACATTTGTTTCGTATTTTGCCGGTTTTAATAAGTAGAAAATTAATGTGTTGTAATTATTGATCTAGTATTCGGTCGCGATTTAGCTAAAAGATTTGAAATTGCCGCGGACCATTTTATTTCTTGATATAGAGTAATTATCGTTTGTTCATTTATTTAATCGTCTTTAAGTGGTGGTGATTGTCAATTTCATTTGTTTTCATTTTCTTATGTAAATATAGTGGTTTAAGTGTTTTGAGAAATCACGTGTTTTATTTGCTTGTCAGGAAATTAAGTTCATTTTACATTCAGTAAAGTTTGTTGGTGAAGTAACCTGGTTGATGGACACCAAAAAGGATAAAAACACCTAGAAGGAAAAGGGTAAGCACAGTTTTGATTTCGATGGATATACTATAATATCGACGGAGTCCCCAAAAGTAATTGGGCCACTCCGTACTCTGCCAATGGTAATGTCTGATTAAATCATATAATTAGGGGAATAAAACCCCAGTTATTACAGTGGCGCAGTCTAAAAAGGATGTTTTAAGGAAAAAATTTGCATAGCCAATTAATATTCAAGTTAATTAATTGAGTCACTGCATTTTTTAGAATTTTCAAAATTCGTCTTTTAAAATGAACCTACGTATTAACATGTCAGCTTTCGTTGTTGATCTTGTATTAAAATTACCTAAGAGAGTTTAAATTAGTGATTTCAAAAGTAAAAGTTTTCTTTTAACTCGTAAAATTATACCAGTACGTCGAGAATTTCTTAGAATTAATTTATTTTGCTAGAGTAATGATTCGTGAATGTGTCAAGTAAAGTAAATTAAAATTAGTAAAGAAAGTAGAGATGAAGAATAAGATATTATCATTGGTGCAGCATATTGTAGTATATGTAAGAACGGCTTGTGTTTAATTCATAGAAAGCAAAGGGTAAGCACAGTTTTGTTTTCGATGGATATACTATAATATCGACGGAGTTTGCAAAGTGATTGGGCCACTCCGTACTCTGCCAATGGTAATGTCTAATTAAATCATGTAATTAGGGGAGTAAAACCCCAGTTATTACAATAATATTGTCAGAAAATATTTAAAACTATATGATTTATAAATACAGTTTTGTTGAAAATAATAGTAACAACATCATAAAGTGTGCTGACAACAGTTGCAATACTGTATTTCCATTGTCTGTGGAACCTTTCGCACACCTATTGGCGTCTCTCTTTAGAGGCATTGTCCCAGCAATGAACACAGCGTAATGCTGAGAAAGAACGTAAATAGATGTTGATGGAAGAAATTAAAACGTGTCATTCTAAGCCCAGCTCTGAAAGGAGGAAGCTCCCGAAAACAGCTAGAATTATTGACTTTTATTGTTACCTGGAAATTAAGTTGATTCTCAGACTGGCCTCTGAAGGAGAATGCCTAATAAGAAAAGGAAAGAATTTTATAAAGTGTGTGGTTGGTGCTCTCCACTATTTTCATGCCAAGTAGAAGTTTAGCCGTCGCTCAGACATGAGAATTTTACTAGCGAAGCTTTTAGAGGTTGGATTGCGAACGAAAAAATGGCAGTTATGCAGCTCTTCACTTAGGGGTCCTGAATAAGCATGTCGAAGTCGCGATACAACCTGCTCTACATGGAAGAGCTAATATCGGACTGCAGAATGTAAACTTACAAACTGCTCTTCATTTCATTGCTGAACGGCAGCATATTCAGATATTTAGGCTTCATATAGAGAGAATGCAAACCTAGACATCGAAGACAAAGATGAAGACACACCCCTCCCAAAGTAAGTACTTCTTCTTTGTTTGTAAAATTTAGTTAAATAGAGCTAATAGTAATAATTAATTAGGGATTTCTTTGTGTGTCGTTTATAGCCTTTTTACAATGGTAGGCAGATAGATCTCGCATAAAAGTTGGGTCGAGCGACTAAGCGAATTAGGGAAGTGGGCTCTACACGTTGTTGAGGCGCCGGGAACAAATCGAACTGTGCTATAGGTCTGGGTATTATTTCTGAAGTTGAAGCAGACATAGAGAAGAAAATCAAGTCATCTAGGAGTGAACTTAACATTCTACAAGAACCAATAATTAATAATTGTGACAGAGATACCTCCAACGATATTCATAACTTGCCGCAGCTGCAGGACATTAAAGGCAGACTATGTGCCCAGTTCGTCTCATAATCTGAAGAATAAGATTTCTTATGTGAACATGGCCTGTGCCAGAAATGCGGAGATCAAATGACCGAGTATGAAATGCAGAAAAGTTGTTGAGAAGAGGATTTTACTATACTAAACAAGAATTTTACATACTTGACGATTCTAATGGAATTTACAGTTTCTACTCTGAATTATTGTTAACTTATTATTTATTATGTATTGTTAATTGTGCAAGTAATGATAAAAGATAAACGCAAAGAGAAATTGCCGACAGTCTCTCCTAAGAAATATAAAACGAGATTGTGCTCTTCCACAGGTGCATAAAATATCTCTTGAATAACTAATAATAAAAAATATAGTATGATTAGCATAATGATAATAATTAAGGAAATAAATGACCAATAACGACTGTCAATATACGTATAAACTTACCACAAGTATGGGGAAAGGCACTTTGCACAATATAGGAGAAAAAAATTTTGTTTTTTGGTAAAAATACACTTTTTATAACCAAGGATCGGAATCTTTCAGCGATAGCAGGGTCTCACCCAGGAGCAATAAATACAGTTCAATGAGTTAAATTAAAAATACATTGAAAAATAAGATCACATAAAACGTAAAATAATTTTCGGTCGACGATAATGGAGAATATTTGTTAACCAAATTACGAAACCAACAAATCCATAAAACATGTAAATATAAAGTGAAATTAGCTGTCGCGCCGCATTACTGACTAGCTAATAAAATGAATTTAACTAAAAGAAATATAAGGTATTAGAACCCGTATTTACATTTGAAAAATAAACTACTAATTAATTATTAAATGACAAAACACGGTTAATATAGAAAACAAACTATTAAGAAACATATAGCAAAATACCAAAATAACATTTATGTTGTGACCGTGTGTTTACTGCTTAGTGATAGTTTCAATAACGTCATCGATCTGCGTGTAAAGTCATACGGGGCAACCGGTGTTGTCTATTAATCGTGGGCTGGAGTTTAGTATTCCGCGTAATTCGTTAGCGAAACTATTCTTTTAGTAATTTTCTGGGAAAATCACTAGACGAATTTCTTCGTAGTTTTTATTGTGTTTAGACGTAACGACGTGTTAGCTCGCGAAAGAATACAAAACTACCCCGAATTGCATTTTGATGGTGTCAACCGTACACTGTGATGTTTGTAAAACAATAGCTGATTTTAAGAGAAAGTGCAACTTTGATTATCACGTCAATTCGATGAAACATGTATCGAATATTAAGGACTTACGTGCGGATGAATTCAAGTTGTACTTAATGAATTTCATGATTTCGTCCGAAACTCCATGGTACCACCTCAACCGTTCGCATTTTACTCAATTCTTAGACAATTACACGAATTTCAAGCTTCCAGATGAATCATATCTTCGGTAATGCTATCTTAAAGAAGAAAGAGGCTGGAGAAAATTCGAGATCTTCAAAATAAATACATATATCTGAACATTGACGAAGCGAAAGGTGCAACTGGCCGCCAAATAATTAATAGCCTTTTATGGGGTTTAGACGAAGAAGAAGCTATGAAACCACGTTTAGTGTCGTGCAAATTTGTGAAAAAAACTGGTCACGTCACGATTGTTACCTCAGTAAAAGACACGCTAAAGTGGTTGTGGCGGGAATCGAAGCAATGTAATAAGAACATGTTTATTTTATTAGTCGTAGACAGCGTGGAATATATGCTTAAGGCGGGGAAGGTGCTGCAAGAGAAATATCCGGATTTAGTTCATTTTGCATGTGCAGCGCATGGATAGCATCGAGTGTCAAAAAAAATCAGAGATTTATTTCTCGTTGTGAATGATTTAATTTCAGAAGTAAAAAAAAATTATTAAAGGTACCGAGCCGAATCGCATACTTCTATGAACATTGCGCGGGGATACCGTTGCCACCAAAACCTATTGTTACGAGGTGGAGCACTTGGCTGCAGGTGGCATTTTATTATGCCGAAAATTTCGAAAATATTAAAAGTTTAATTCCTGCGAAACTATTGCAGTATATAAAGCGCAAAAGATTTCTGAAGAAGCAAGGTTAAAGACAGAACTTGAATATATAAAAACTAATTCTAATGTTATAATAAATGTCAAGGATTATCTACAATACCCTGATCTCTCAAATCATAAATCTCTGTAAAAAAACTAGTTCGGTGTTCGACAAACTCCAGGAAGCAGAGGTGATAAAAGATATCAAAACAAACCACAAATTGAATCGAATGTTCTCGAAAAACTCTGAATTTGAAGGAATTGTCACAATTGGCGAACTATTGGAGGGTAATCTCGGTAATAACGAACATTCAAAATATTTGGCCATGAAGTATCCGCCGCTGTTAATGCTGAAAAATCCGACCCTTGGTTATAACCTAGCAAGGAAATTAAGTTAAAACATTGCGTGCGAATTTCAAAATCTTGTTTCAGGATTATACACATAAATACAGCTATTGTATTGATGTTCCGATGTTGGAAATATAAAATAACTAAATGGCCAAAGCAAAGGCCAGTGCGGATTGAAAAAAAAGAGTGAAACAAGAATATACGCGTCTATAGCAACAGAACAGCTACAAATGAGCTGATGATGTCAAGTTGGAGCTAAATCAGTAACGAGATGATAAACGAGATGACACCTGCTGTCAGAACAAAAAACATATACCGAGAGTAAAGCCTTCAGTATATTAATACAGGAATTTTCCACGTATGTGTCATATATGGAAAATGCCGTTCCTGGGAACGAAGTTGAGATATAAGTAGAAACAGAAATCATACACGTAGGCTACTATTCAACAAAACTAAGTCGTCTGGTTAATATTCCTTATATAAGCGATAAAATTCTGGATCAGGATGGTACTTTTATCGAGGAATTGAAAAAAAACTGTGACACTAAGATACATGGAGACCAGATATGGCTTTTGTGATTACGGGATTTTTATTGAGTTGATTCACGCCTTGATCCAGTGTCAAGAGAAAGATAAATTGGAGAAGAAACGACACGATGAAAAAAAAATAAGATGAGGGCATGAAAGACAATCAACTGGAGGCAGAGGAAATATAATAGTATGAAGAGCTGGAAATGAGTTGATTAGGTACATCTTTCCAAACTCCCGATAAACGTGGACCTGAGATACTACGACATAAATGTATCGAAAGGAAGAGATTACACATTCTTTCATACATTATTTTGTAAATGCTGTTTAAACCGTTTATTGCTTATACCGTTATACCGTTTGCAAGTGTGCCTTCCAGGTCCAAACTTACAGAAGAGAAGAGGCACCGACTTGAAATCGTTCACAAAATCCTGTGGCTCTAATTGTTATGTACTTTTGAATTTAGTAAAGGAGAAGATGCTGTTAAAGCTAAACAAGTGGAGGAATGCAAAGATGAGAGCAAAGGAAATGTAACTAAAACGACTGGGATATGATGTTAAAGTAAACGGAGTTTCAAATTTTAGAAAAGCATGCAAGCAGCAAATTGTCGATTTTTGAAAAGAGGCTGGCTCGAAGATAGTAACGACAGCAAAAAATATAAAAATAGTGCTAGGTTAGATCCTGTGTCAAAAACTACACCGTTCAGTTTGCTAGGACTTATAGGAGCCAACGACCATACTGAGGGGACTGGATTGGACTAAAGTATTTCTAGTGCCTTTCATAAGGATTTAAATAATTATAGCGCAATTGCTCAAATTACACTAATCAAAGCACCAAAAAATATATTACTTTGTTCGAAAACAGGCCACCGATATACCTGCCGAGGAGGCGATACGTGACTATAATCCACCATGTAAAAAGAAGAAGAAGGAGCATTACCTGTGGCACCGCCGAAACATAAAACGGGTGGAGGAGGAAGGAAGGAGTGGAATAACAATGCATAAAAATATGGACCCTGTAATCAGCATGGACAGACCTGTAATCATAATTGTCATGACTATCCCAAAAAAGAACAGGAAGTAATTAATATATGGTTTCTACTCTGAATCATGATTTTGTTGTGGACGCAACTCTGAAAGGAAACAAGATCCGTTTTGTTAATCATTCCGTTAACCCAAATTTTTATGCCGTTTAAGTCGTGATGGTGAACGGAAACCATAGAATTGGAATATTCGCCAAGAGTTCTATACAGCCAGGAGAGGAATAATTTTTCGACTGTAGATACGGACCTACAGAACGACGGAAGTACGTAAGGATGGAAAAAGAGACGGAATGTATGCAAGAATATTTACACTGCTTTTCTTTTATTATATTCAATATAATTATGTCCTCTTTGTGTTTACATATTGAAGAAATTATTAAGAAATAGTTTTCATTGATCAATTGGAGTTGAAGGGAAGGCATTTAGACAAACGCGTCCATTAGACATGGTAGTCGCTATCGAGAAATATGATGCTGGATATCTTAAAGCGACTATTCCAACAAGGTTAGCAATGCAGCAGTCAGAACGACAAGTATAGCTAGCGTTAAGATACTCCATGAAAAATGGATCCACGTGATGATTAGGGCAGAGCAGTTAAGAGAGGCTAACTGGAGAGCCTGGGGAGATAACATTGAAGAAATCCCGCTTGGATCTAGGTATGGGGGCAACAATTTACTGGAAGCAACTGTAATAGTACTGAATGAAATATCAAAGAAGACAATAAAGAAGGATAGATCAAGGTGGGATAGTTCAGATGCCTTATACTGAGAGTATTTACAGAAATAGATGCCACAAATGCTGCGAATATGGACAATGATGATAATATTTGGCATAATAGGGGCAATTTGTGCCAAAGAGGAGGAGGAGATGAGTACATTATTGCTAACACCATATGATGTACGGTATTTAGAAAGGCAAAGACTATATTCAGAGAAACCCCCATAGAGAGATGCTGCGCGGCGAGCTATCTGGTGTATGCAATCGTAGTCAGGGATAATATTGTTAGAAAATATTTGAAACTATATGATTTATAAAAATGGTTTTGTTAAAAATAATAGTAACGACATCATAAAGTGTACTGACGGCGGTTGCAATACTATATTTCCATTGTCTGTGGAACCTTTCGCACACCTATTGGCGTCTCTCTTTAGAGGCATTGTCCCAGTAATGAACACAGCATAATGCTCTGCCAGAAAGAACTCGAATAGATGTTGATGGCAGAAATTAAAGCATGACATTCTGAGCTCAGCTCCGAAAGGAGGAAGCTGCCGAAAATAGCTAGAATTATTGAATTTTATTGTCGCCTAGAAGTTAAGTTGATTCTCAGACTGGCTTCTGAAGGAGAATGCCTAATGAGAAATTGTAAATTGTGTGGTTGGTGCCCTCCACTATTTTCATACCAAGTTGAAGTTTAGCCGCCGCTCAAACATGAGAGTTTTATTAATTGCCACGAAGATTTTACTAGTGAAACTTTCAGACCTTGGATTGGGAAAGAAGATGGCACTCCATTAGCTGTTCTGAATAATCATGTCGAAGTCGCGAAACAACCTGCTCTACATGGAAGAGCTAATATCGGTCCGCAGAACGTAAACTTATAAACAGCTCTTCACTTCGTTTTTGAATGGCAGCATATTCAAATAGTTAGGTTTCTTGAAGAGATAATGCAAATCTAAACATCGACGACAAAGATGGAGACGCACCTCTCCCAAAGTAAGTACTTCTCTTTCTTTATTTGTAAAATTTAATTCCACAGAGCTATTCATAATAATGAATCAAGGACTTCCTTGTGTGTAGTGTGTAGCCCTAGAACTCTCTCTTTATGATTGTAGGCACATAGACCTCGCATTAAACTTGGGTCGATTGACTTAAATTAAGGAAGGGGGCCGCCCTGGTGCTCTACACATAGTGAAGGTACCGGGAATAAATTGAGCTTATAGTACCAATAACGGTATGTGCTATAGGACTGGGTACTATTTCTAATGTTAAAGCAGACATAGAAGATATCAAGTCATCTAGAACTGAAGCTCCTACTCCACAAGAGCCGATAATGAATAATGGTGGTAGAGACCTCCAATTCCAATGATATCCTTAAGATGAAACAGTAGATTGTAAAATCTTCAGGTCACTATTGTGCCTAAAGCACAATAAAACTAATTTTGTTTGGCAGTTTCACAGGCTCAAATAAACAAATGCGATAACCTACCACCAAACAGAATTAGGCTCCGGCTAGCCAGTTTTATAGGAGGCAAGGGCCTGGGTAAGCGTCAACGACAACTTAAATAATAAGGCCAAGAGCGATTAAATTATAAAAAGTTTAAGTTAGAAAATTTAATTTAAGTGTTTAAAACGTAAGTTTTGTATTAAAAAAATATATATTCAAAAGTACCTTGGGCGCCAAAACCTAAAGGAGGTTTATTAAAAGGGAAGATACGTCACAGACAACACACAGAAAAATGACAGGTAAAATTGAAATTGATTTAATATCAATTAATAAACATAGCTCACGGATAAATAAATAATGAGATTACAATACGTGACATCAAAAAAATAATTTGAACAACAGACACGTATAAATTACTAATACAAGAAATATGGGTTAGTCAAATTTAGAAGTAGGGTTAAAATGTTACGATAAAAAAATAAGTTACAGATAACGGTACGGTACGGTAACGGTTATCACCAAATTAGATAAGAAAAAGTTCTAGCGATAAACAAACAAGATAATACCTTAAGCAGTTTCGCATTAAGCTACCAAATATATTCACTAAAATTTTAACTAGGTACTCGTAATTACATAAAGTTAATTCGGGGTAAAGGTACGAGACTATGAATTTCTCATAACTGGCAACCTAGATTGACATATAAGACAAACTATCGAAATAGGGAGCAGTTCTCTTTTTGCTAGAGATTTTTGAATGTGTTGCTAAACCTGATGACAATTTAATAATTATCAGATGACATATCCCAACCGCCAAGAAAAATAAGGTACAATTTACCGGGCTATATAAAATGATAGCAAGTGGGAATTATTAAATCAACACGAGAGATGACATCTAATTAAATTTGTACTTAAACACATTCATTAACTGCTCGACAACAATATTAAGAAAAGGTAGCCACGCCTTGCTAGAGTGAGAGAAATTTATATAAGGTTAGTAAAAAAGTAACACACAAGGCTAAAATAATGGCGCTTAGCAACTAAATTATAAAACAATTTTGTTTATCACTAGAAACTTCACTTATAGACACTTCTAGAACTCTAGAAACTTATCGCTAACAATACCCGAAACTAACCTAAAATTTACAAAATCTCATAAAAAATACATGCCTCTCGGCTACAGATAATACGACCCACGGCCAAAATATCACGATACGATACGATAAGGTATAAACTAACGATACACTGGTAGGTATAAACCAAATAAACCAGAAGATAAGAAAATATTTACGGGGTTAAATAGCGTAAGGCTATAGAACTGACCGGCGATTTTATGGCAGCACTGAAACACAAAGTCGTCTCACGGACTAAAAATTAATGAAAACTTCATTAACAGTGCTGTTTCTTACGGTCTAAAACCTTATCCGACACTACCATGAAGTTAAAAAAATAGCAAAACTACACAAATTTACGTATAGGCTCATTACTGTTATATTTGTGGTTGGTAACATGTAATTTTATTTAATTTAATATCCCGTCTAGCGGCAGTTAATTACATGAAGATTAAAGAAATTTTGTTGGAAAGAAGTAATAACAGTGTACTTAGCTTATGAAAAGTTTCCTGTTGGTCTTAGCATGTAGCTGGTGATATTGTAGTAGGTAATGTTGTCTCTCTCATACACATGACATCAGTGAACGGTAACTTCTAGGATTCTCCAAGTGCGATATTCATAAAAACAGCAAAAAAATTCAACAAAAACTTCCTCGTGGTGGTTGATCAAGCCATTCGAAGAATATTCACATCGTTGGATAATGACCTTGGCGGAATATGTTACGATATGTTGTTAAAACTTCTAAGATGTGTCCATCAAGCAGGAAAACTTCAAAGGTATTAAAATACGTAAATCGGTAAATCGATAAACTTTAAGAAACTTGAAACGAATTTAAGTAGGTTTAAATTTTGAAAAACTTCATTTTAATCTTGAAAAATATAATAATTAGGAATAGTTATAAAATAGCTATATAATAAATCGGAATATATCAGAAAAGGTATATCAGATATATCAGAAAATAGTATATCAGATAAATCAGAATATATCAGAAAATATCGGAAAATGTCAGAAAAGGTACATCAGATAATATCAGAAAAAATTGCAGGAAAAAATCATAACATATCGGAAAAAATCGTAAAAAAACATCGGAAAAATCAGAAAAAATATCGGAAAAGGTCATAAAAGAATTCAATCCATAATCTAAAAGAAAATAGGAACGTATTAATATCAATTTAGATTAAAATTTGAGACAAACTACTTACATTCAAATATCCATTTTAAGCGACTGAATAATAAAATTTAAGCCGGTAGGTTAAAAGACATGTTAACCGCTCAACAAGCAAAACAGTAAGAGAGCGTATTCGATATCACTCAATACAATATTTTAAATCGTTCGATGGTGCTGAGATCTCGTGCCTAGGCCTATAACTTATTTCAACACGGAAACGGTTTCTACAATCCATTAGAGATGGAACATTAACGGAGTATTGTTACAAGATGTAGGACATTAAAAAGCAGACTGTGCCCAGTCTGTATCGATAGTCTGAAAAATAAGATTTTCTGTATGAACATGGCCTCGGCCAGATATGCGGAGATCAAATGACCGAGTGCAGAATGCAGGGAAGTCGTTAAGAAGGATTCTACTATCCTAAACAAGAATTTTACATGCTTAATTATTCTAATGGAGTTTGCAACTATTTTAGGTATATTAGGATAATTAATATTGGTACGTTTTTCGATGTAAAAGCACTATTTCTATATTAAATTAGTGTAAATTTATTGTTGTATTGTTAATTGTGCAATTAACGATAAAAGAGAAAAGTAGAGGGAAATTACCGACAGTCTCTTCTAAGACACATACAACGAGATTGTGCTCTTCCACAGGCGCATTAAGTACCACCTTAATAACTAATAACAGAAAATATAGTATAAATACCATAATGATGATAATTAAAGAAGATAAATGAACAATAACTACTGTCAATATACGTGTAGACTTACCACAAGTATGGAGAAAGGCACTTTGCACAAAATAGCGGAGAAAATAAAGTGCTGCTTTTTAGTAAACATACATTTCTTTGGAGAACGAAGCTGATCGTATGCATTATAACTTATAAGCGTTTTATCATATAACGTCGTGCAGATGAAAGGCAAATTTCGAGGAAAATTGACAGCATTTCGCTTTTGCCAAACAATTTCAAATTGAAAATACTTATACTCAATCAATCTAAAATAACAAAAGTAAAACTAATTACCTCTATTCCACTTTATTTCTTGGGATTCGCCCATCTCCTAATGTAGCACCTACGCATAGTGGCGGATTTACAGTTTATGCACCAAATCTAATCTAATTTGTTATATTATAGCAAATATATGTAGCATTTGGTACGGTTTTGAAAATATCAATATTTGATGAAAACTCAATTAACAAACCGAGTTTTGATGTCATAAATTAATAGTACTTTATTCGTTGTTTTATAAATATCGGTAGCTTGTTTATATTTCTTAAGGACCATATCAAAATTTCCCTCTTCTCAACACTCAGCATCCTTGGCTAGGGCCTACATTGATAAATCCGCCACTGGTTACACAGACAAAAGAAACTAGAATATCCACAATCTGAAATGATCGAACTCTAGCTGCTACAGTTTGCAAAAATCCAGTATTAACACAAATCACTTAATTTACGTAGGTACGTACTAGTATTCCAAGGTACGGTAATTGTAGCTAAACAAATGTGTGGCTTTGTTATACGACCGCATGATTGAATCAGATATACATCTGAAAATATTCCGAGAACAATTTTTAATGAAAAGTTTGAGAAAAAGCATCTGCGAGATATAGATGTTTTAGTAAGGGGTGTTCAGGCTTTAAAGGATATCGATAAGGATTGGCTTTTGACGAAGCAAATTTGATATATTTTACAAATTTATTTAGAAGTGGTTTGAATAGCAAATTCAAGATGGCTGTCGGAGGGTATCTATTCAATTTGATTTCATAAATTGAAGCAAATAAGTGGAACATTGTGAAAAAATGTTAAATAACCATCATTATTATTGTGCGGAACAAATTAAAAGACATGCCGACATGTGTGACGACGTTTGTGTGACCAATATAATGAACATAAGTAATTTATTGACTTCCAGCGGCAAAGAAATTAATGGCGCTATGAAAAACATGGACTTGTCACTCAATTATAATAATCTAGAACTTATGAGTTCGGAATTTTTTGATTCCATCCTGTTCTTGGAAAATAACATGGAGGATGGATTTTTTCCAACTTTGAGGACGACATAAACCTGTCAATTGATTCTAGTTCTCATATCAATGAAGTCCTCTCCCCACAAAACTTTTACTCAGAGACCGACAATAACTCCTCTTGTACTGAAAACGTAGATGAATCGGCTTCTGTTTCTAGTAGTATTGATGGTTTTGATGATCTGACTTCAATGTTCTTTCTGGAACCTGTCACAAATGTTCAAATTGAAACGCATAATGTACCTGTCGTTATAAAACCGATACAGAAACAACCAACAAAAATATTAATTCAATATCCTAATAATAATCAATTTATCGCGAAACCTATGATAAGCGCAAGCCAGCTTAAGAAGTCATCATTGAAAGAAAAACCGCAAATTTTGAAAGAGTCAGTGTCAAATGGAAGACCGGTGCTACTTCCACTGACTGTGAAGAGTATTAAAATTCTTAACACTTCGGCAGATGTTGCCAAGTTAACTGGAAATACCAAGAAATGTAAAATTGAGACTACAAAAACGATTTCACCAGCAGAACATGACGATAATGTCATGTCTTCTACAAACCAGTACCTAACCCACCATTAGCCTTAAAATCTGGAGAGAAAAGAAGGGATTCAGCTTCCTACCCATCAACCCGTCATCCATTAAAGAAAAATGAGGAACGTGAATTGAAATGCATAAGGAGAATTTAAAACAAAGTATCAGCCCAAGAATCTCGGAAACGTAATGAGGAGTATGTCGATTGTCTAGAAGAAAGGGTAAAACGTGATTCTGAAGAAAATAAAAACCTGTTGCAAAGATTTCGGGAGCTTCAAAGGCAAAACAAAACATTAATCGCGCACGTTGCAAGTTTGATATGTAATTCCACCACTCCAAAGGCTAGTCTATCGACGTGTTTGATGGTTGTATTGCATTTTGCTCTCTTAGTATCGATGCCTAATATGAGAAAATTTGAAATTAAGCAAATATACACAGACCAGTTATAGATTGCAGATCGCAGATCATTGATGACAACCGAAGATGATAGTTTGAACATGGAGGAGTACCTAGTTTTCAATGATGAGAAGATACAGAATTTGAAAACAAGTTTGCAGAATACGCTCTTGATATAGAGAATACTGCCGATAAAGAGTTTTCAAAAAGAGATGGGTTAGAAGTACGATGGCCTTCTTTCTGAGAAAAATAGCTCGAATATGAGATATTTATTAAGGTTGTTGACACAGTAAAAGGTTTTCTGGAAAAAGATAAGCTAGAGTTGTTCGGGAAAAGTGACTATGGAGGGTTTCCTAATAAAAAAAACTTATTGAACCGGATATAGATGATTATATACCGGTTGATAAGGATCCTCCTTTAAAACGAATGAAACTTTAATAGGAGGAATATTATGAGTCGGATGCTGTGACATTAAACAACGAGCAAGTTATATCGACACGTTTTGGTATAAATTCAAAAATTAAGTAATTGATGCAATTTTGGTTAAATAGACTTTCCTGCCTGATAATAATTTTTTTATAATATTTTCTAAAGAAATTGTTGGGTAGTATAAATAGTTTGTTTTCTAAATAAATTTTTCTAGTGAAAGTGTTCCTCATATTTATATTTTTAATTTTTTATCTTGTAACTGTATGTTTACATTCCATTTATTTTGAGAAATATGTAGGTTTTTTAATGACTTTACTGTTGCATAAATATCAATGTTTAAAATGCCAGACTTTTTAACTTCGTTTTAAAAATTCTGCATAGCTATGGTACTATGAGATACTTTTTGCAAAATAGTTGTTATTAGGATACTGTAAGGAATGAGATTTTAAAAGTATTTGTTATCTAAACTCCTTTTATCTCATAACAGTCTAATATACACGTACATTTGAGAAATGTTTAAAGCATTATAATGGCAAAGTTTGTAGATATTATATATTACATAACTTTGTATTGTTTATCATATCTAATATACTACTGTAATGAAATATATTCTTTATGGGATTTTGCAAACAGCAGAAAAAACTATATATGAAACCTAAAAGAAAACCTGTCTAAAAATATTAATGAAATTTTTGCATTCTTTCCATAACCTGAATTCTGGTTATGCTAGCAAACTAAAATCCTAAAATGAATTTGTCTAATTTCTTATTTGACAATTTTCATTCTAATACTAACATCCACCTAGTACCCTACGGCCATGCAGATTAAACTAGTATCTACATGATCCCCTACAATGATGAAGATTCAGTTAAAAATGAAAACAAAGGCCTAAAATTAATTAATTTACCTACCCTGTCTTAAAATTTTTCGTTCTAATGGATTACATTTTCATGAAATCTATCAATCTGTTTCCTTTGAAACGTTTTCCGTCCTTATTCTGGACTTCACGAGAGAGACATAAAGCCACCAATAAAGATGTTTCATGCAAAACCAAGACAATTTCCAAGAATAGGGATGAAATAATTATACTTGACATTGACTGATGAAAACTACAGATCATTACCTATCTATTAGCTAACTAGTATTGGAGTCTATATACTCTATACATGTTTAAAAGTGAATTATTATTTGTTGGCTTATAATTGTAACGAAACCTATTCTTTATGGAACTTTGCAAACAGCAGAGAAAACTATTTATGAGAACTAAAAGGAAAACTATTTGTAAAAATATTAATGAAATCTTTGCATTCTTTCGATAACCTGAATTCTGGTTATGCTAACAAACTAAAATCCCAAAATTAATTTGTCTAATTACTTATTTGACACTTCTCATTCTAACACTAGCATTTAAATAGTCCCCTACGGCCATGCAGATTAAACTAGTATCTACATAACCCCCTACGGTTATGAAGCTTCACTTAATAATACATTATTGATCATTGATTATTGAGAATAGCTCATCAAATAGTGAACATAGTCGACATTGGTTTTTCAAGGGAGGGAAAAATAATTGTATATAATATGAAGTCTTCGATTGAACGATAAGGTATTCTTAAAAATATACTAATTCAAATAACGTTAATTTTAAGAGACTATATACGCAGGAGTTACTGCAAGATTTGTTTGTGAACTCAAACGTATATCCATTGAATCTCACTTAATATTCACTGCCGAGACTGACAACTACTGATGTCGCCCTATTTAGTGGAGCTACTGGTACTGGAATTCAAGACGTACAAAGTAGAGTAGAGGGAGATCCTACATAGAAGGAACTGTTGGAATTATACATATACATTCAAACCATCTCAGCCCTAGTTCGCCTTTATCGAGCGTGTCAAGTCCAGGAAGTGTATCGTCAAATAATCCACAGTCACCTTATGCAAATCTAGCAGAAACACCACCCCCCGCGTACAGCCCAACAGATGAAAATAACTCAAATACAAATAATCCAAGTCCAGAACCAGCGCTGAGTGCTGACGTTCAACCTGTGCCTTATCAGGAGCAGCCATTCTGGGCATCAATAGCTTATTATGAATTGAACTGTCGGGTTGGTGAAGTGTTCCACTGTCATTCAACGTCAGTTATTGTAGATGGCTTTACAAACCCCAGCAATAACAGTGATCGGTTTTGTTTGGGGCAATTAAGCAACGTCAACAGAAATTCTACTATCGAAAACACCAGAAGACACATCGGAAAAGGAGTGCATCTCTATTATGTAAATGGTGAAGTTTTTGCCGAATGTTTATCAGATTCCGCAATTTTCGTACAGTCTCGAAATTGTAATCACCATCACAATTTCCATCCGTCAACAGTTTGTAAAATACCAGCAGGTTGTTCGCTCAGAATTTTTAACAATGCGGAATTTGCGCAGTTACTGTCTCAGTGTGTTAATCATGGCTTTGAAGCTGTATATGAACTTACAAAAATGTGTACAATTCGAATGAGTTTTGTTAAATGTTGGGGTGCAGAATACCACCGGCAGGATGTTACAAGCACCCCTTGTTGGATAGAAGTTCACTTACATGGTCCACTCCAATGGTTGGACAAAGTTTTATTATATATATATTTCTGGAAATCCTAATTGAACTTAGTCACAGAACATCTTATTATGGACATAAATTTGGTAAACTATTGATATGTAGATTTGTAAGATACTTTGGATTAATGGATTCTGGTGGAGAAAGAAGAGAATGGATAAAATCATTTACGTTTAGTGGAGGCATCAGAAGGGGGTCATCAAATTATTAATATTAGTCGGCCATTTTATAGAACTGACATTCATGGTGGGTCCGCCAGATCATTAAGGTTCAAGTGAGAAATAAATTTGATTACCTAGTCTTTAAGATATAAAAAGCAGATGCCAAAATGGAACAAAAATAATACGGGGTCATCAGAGCTTATCTAGAACTAGCCAGGAGAAAAAATTATTGTTATACATGATCAAGGAGCAAGAAGGAATGGAAATGTCCTAGAAAAATTATTGCTGAAGCCGTTGGTGACATAATTTATGTAAATAGGTTTGAGCCGGGTGGTTCATTGTCTATAAGAAAGGGTAAAATGTGATTCTGAAGAAAATAAAAACCTGTTGCAAAGATTTCGGAAGCTTCAAATGCAAAACAAAACATTAATCGCGCACGTTAGCAAATTGCAAGTTTGATATGTAATTCCACCACTCCAAAGGCGTGTTTGATGGTTGTATTGCATTTTGCTCTTTTAGCATCGATGCCTAATGTGAGAAAATTTGAAAATATGCAAATATCCACAGACCAGTTATAGATTACAGATCGCAGATCATTGATGACAACCGAAGATGATAGTTTGAACATGGAAGAGTACCTAGTTTTCAAAGATAAGAAGATACAGAGTTTGAAAACAAGTTTGCACAAGACGCTCTTGATATAGAGAATACTGCCGATAAAGAATTTTGGAAAATTTTGGAAGAGATGAGTTAGCAGTATGATGGCCTTCTTTCTAAGAAAAATAGCTCGAAGATGAGCATATTTAGTAGGGTTGTTGAGACAGTAAAAGGTTTTCTGGGAAATGATAAGCTCGAGTTGTTCGGGAAAACTGACTATGGAGGGAACTTATTGAACCGGATATTGATGATTATATACCGGTTCATAAGCATCCTCCTTTAAAACGAGTTTGTTTAAAATGCCTGACTTTTTAACTTCGTTTTAAAATTCCTGCATAGCTATGGTACTATGAGTTACTTTTTGCAATAATAGCTCTTATTAGGATACTGCAAAGGAATGAGATTTTATTTCATAACAGTCTAATATGCACGCACATTTGAGAAATGTTTAAAGCATTATAATGGCAAAGTTTGTAGATATTATATTTTACATAACTTTTTATTGTTTATCATATCTAATATGCTACTGTAATGAAACATATTCTTTTTAGGATTTTGTAAACAGCAGAAAAAACTATATATGAGACCTAAAAGAAAACCTGTGTGAAAATAGTAATGAAATTTTTGCATTCTCTCGATAACCTGAATTTTTTTTTTGCTAGCTAACTAAAATACTAAAATGAATTTGTGTAATTTCTTATTTGACAATTTTCATTCTAATGCTAACATCCACATAGTCTCCTACGGTCATGCAGATTAAACTAGTATCTACATAACCCCTACGGTCATGAAGATTCAGTTAAAATGAGAACAAAGGCCAAAAATATTTACCTACCTTTTCTTAAAATTTTTCGTTCTAATGGATTACATTTTTATGAAATCTATCATTCTGTTTCTTGGAAATGCTTAGCCTTTGAAACGTTTTCCGCCCTTATTCTGGAGCTCATGAGAGAGACATAAAGCCTCTCATAAAGATGTTTCATGCAAAACCAAGACAATTTCCAAGAATAGGGATGAAATAATTATACTTGACATTGACTGATAAAACAACAGATCTTCACCTATCTATTGGCTAACTAGTATTGGAGTCTATATACTCTATACACGTTTAAAAGTAAATCATTATTTGTTAGCTTATAGTTGTAATGAAACATATTCTCTATGGAACTATGCAAACAGCAGAGAAAACTATTTATGTCATCTAAAAGGAAAACTATGTGTAAAAATATTAATGAAATCTTTGCATTCTTTCGATAACCTGAATTCTGGTTATGCTAGCAAACTAAAATCCCAAAACAAATTTGTCTAATTTCTTATTTGACAATTCTAATTTTAACACTAGCATTTACATAGAGTCCCCTACGGCCATGCAGATTAAATCAGTATCTACATAACCCCCTACGGTTATGAAGCTTCACTTAATAATACATTATTGATTATTAATTACTGAGAATAGATTATCAAATAGTGAACATAGTTGACATTGGTTTTTCAAGGGAAGGAAAAATAATTGTATAGGTATAATATGAAGTCTTCGATTGAATGATAAGGTATACCTAAAAATATACTAATTTAAATAACGTTAAGTTTAAGAGACTATATACGCAGGAGCTACTGCAAGATTTGTTAGTGAACTCAAACATGTATCCACTGACTCTCACTTAATATTCACTGCCGAGACCGACAACTTCACTATCGAAGTCACCCCATTTAGTGGCGCTACTGGTACTGAAATTCAAGACATACAGAGTATTGGAAGAGGTAAATACTACATAGCAGGAACTGTTGGAAATATACATATACCAGGATAAAACTTGCTCTAAGAGGATAAATCTTTTTAATGTCCACTGAATTTCACAATATTTCTGGAAATCCTAATTGAACTTAGTCACAGAGCATCTTATTATGGAAATAAATTTGGTAAACTGTTGATATGTAGATTTGTAAGATACCTTGGATTAATGGATTCTGGTGGAGAAAGAAGAGAATGGATAAAATCAATCACGTTTAGTGGAGGCATCAGAAGGGGGCCATCAAATTATTAATATTAGTCGATCATTTTATAGAACTGACATTGATGGTGGGTCCACCAGGTCATTAAACTTCAAGGGAGAAATAAATTTGATTACCTAGACATTAAGGTATAAGAAGGAGAAGCCAAAATGGAACAAAAATTTAACGGGGTCATCGGAGCTTGTCAAGAACTAGGCAGAAAAAATTAAATTACATGACCAAGGAGCAAGAAGGAATGGAAATGTCCTAGAAAAATTGCTGAACCCGTTGGTGACATAATTTATCTTAATAGGGTTGAGTCGGGTGGTTCAACTGTTAATGCTCTTGAATTATCAGGTGCGAAATATCAAGGAAATAGTGCGCCTTTTTGTAAGTAAGAACACTAAGGACTGCTGCGGGACAAAGGGAGACGTGCTCAATTAATATAGTTGGAGAAATTCCAGGGATTGGGTATGTAATTTTGGTTTTGGACGAAAGAACAAACCCCAGTCAGTTTGAACTTGTTTAAGAGGTCACGTAAAGTACAGACTCTGGAAATTTTAAAGGAGTGGAGATTAATTGGAGCTTTATTCCCTTCAGCCCTGTCGATATTCCAGAGTCTGGAAAGAGTGTTATGGTTACCAACTATTGCTAGCGAAAGGTACCTCACAAATAAAGTAGATCGATGCGTTACTGGTTTAATAGCACAAAAGTGTTGGGCCCCTGCGCACCTCTTTGGCGGATGATGCTATTATAGCGATCTCTCATTTTAATTAAAAAGGTAATGTCTCATCCATTGGAGAGCAACCGATTAAAGATTTAGTGAACACTGAATTCTTTTGCTGGTGCCAGAATGACAGTGGCAGAAGGTATCACTAATTTAGTTTTGCCGAAGTATCTTACATCAGTATCACTATAGGTAAGAGCTTCCTCAACATGGCAGCTATAGTAGAAGATACTATTAAGTCTTCTGGTACGTTGGTAGTGCCTACATATGTATCTCTCCCTGGTAGAAATAATGTCGTAACCTCAGATTTAAAAGTTACATCGAAGCGGATTACTGGAATTTTCATCTTAGGATATAGTCAACTTGGAAGTTAGGCATAAGCCTTTAACCAACTTAGTCAGGAATCTCCTGATATTTATTGTGCAGATGATTTGAAAAATCCTTTTGCGGCAATTCAATGTCAATGGACATGGTGTGAGTGATAGAGATCTTAATATTTACTTGTTGGAGATGTTGTTCGCTGGAATATCCGGAATGGATGTAAGTGTAAGACACAAACTAGACAAGTATTTTTTTCTCCGAAGAAATTGGCTGGGCGTAGGAGGATTTAAATAGCGATGTTGCACAAAATTTCAATTTTAAGAAACACAGAGGTCCAGTACATAAAATACGTAGAGATATCGACTACGGTATCAATTAAAAGATTAGTATCATAGTTAATAACGCTTGCTTAGATAGGACTGTACTTCTCCTTCTGGAAATGTCGAAAGAAGCAATTTATTGGCTAGAGTTATAGTAAACCTTCGAAACATGTTCCGATTCTGAATATAATTCCCTATCAAATAGAGTAGAATCTATATAAGATGGATTTATTTTAGCAAGACATGATGTGAGTGAGAGATATCTTAATATTTGCTTGTTGGCGATGTTGTTCGCTGGGATGTCTGGAATGGACGTAAGTGTAAAACACAAACTGGACAAGTCTCTTCCTATTTTTTCTCTGAAGAAATTAGCAGGATGTAGGAGGATTTAAATAGCGATGTTGCACATAAATTCAATTTTAAAAAACACAGAGGTCCAGTACATAAATACGTAGAAACATCGACTATGGTATAAATTCAAAGATTAGCATCATAGTAACGATTGTTTAAAAAGCATTATGCTTCTCCGTATGGAAATGTCGAAAGAAGCAAGTTATTGGCTAGAGTTATAGTAAACCTTCGAAACACGTTCCGATTCTGAATATAATTTTTTATCAAATAGAACAGGATTTTAATAAGGAAGATTTATATTGACAAGACATGATGTGAGTGAGGTGTAGGAGGATCTCAATAGCGATGTTGCACATAATTTCAACTTTCAGAAACACAGAGGTCCAGTATATAAAATACGTAGAAACATCGACTATAGTATCAATTCAAAGATTAGTATGATAGTCACTAACGCTTGTTTAGAAAGTACTGTGCCTCACCTTATGGAAATGTCGAAAGAAGCAAGTTATTGGCTAGAATTATAGTATACCTTTGAGACACGTTCCGATCCTGAATATAATTCCTTATCAAATAGAATAGGATCTGAATAAGACGGATTTATTTTAGCAACACATGATGTGAGTGCTTGTTGGAGATGTTGTTCACTGGGATGTCTGGAATGGATGTACAGGATTTTAATAAGGAAGATTTATATTAACAAGACATGATGTGAGTGAGGTGTAGGAGGATTTCAATAGCGATGTTGCACATAATTTCAACTTTCAGAAACACAGAGGTCCAGTATATAAAATACGTAGAAACATCGACTATAGTATTAATTCAAAGATTAGTATGATAGTCAATAACGCTTGTTTAGAAAGTACTGTGCCTCGCCTTATGGAAATGTCGAAAGAAGCAAGTTATTGGCTAGAATTATAGTATACCTTTGAGACACGTTCCGATCTTGAATATAATTCCTTATCAAATAGAATAGGATCTGAATAAGACGGATTTATTTTAGCAACACATGATGTGAGTGATAGAGATCTTAATATTTACTTGTTGGAGATGTTGTTCACTGGGATGTCTGGAATGGATGTACGTGTAAAACACAAACTAGTCTCTTCCTATTTTTTTCTCTGAACAAATTGGCTGGGTCTAGGAGGATTCAAATAGCGATGTGGCACATAACTTCAGTTTTAAGAAACACAGAGGTCCAGTACATAACATATGTAGAAACATCGACTATGGTATCAATTCAAAGATTAGTATCATAGTCAGTAACGCCTGTTTAGAAAGTACTATACTTCTTATGTAAATGTGGAAAGAAGCAAGTTATTGGCTAGAGTTATAGTAAACTTTCGAAACATGTTCTGATTCTGAATTTACAAATAGAATAGGATCTAAATACGTTTTGACTTTTGATCCTGATAAAAACATAAATCAAATAAGGAAGGAATTAGGGAGGAAGATAAAAATGGGGACAGAGCAAACCTTGCTGCTGTAGTTAGGATCAATTTCAAGGTTTAGGATATAACATTGCAGGATTTGCTCAATGTAGTCGCCAACCGAGACAGGTTTCGTGGTGTTATCTATTCAGGGGGTTTAACTTATGGAGATGTTTTGGGTTTGGCTGAAGCTTGGACTGCTATCAAATTATTCAATCAGTTAGTTAAAGAACAGTCCACCAATTTTTTGCAAGGCCTGACACATTCAGTTTGGGTGAATAACATCAATTGGGTTGGTTGGTACTCCTGTTACTGGAAAACCTAAGCCATGTGTAATGTTGGAGCAAACTTAGCCGAAGGGTTCGAATGTAGACCGAGTATCGTTAACATAGAACAATTGCCATTTTGCCATCACGTTGATGAGCATGGAGGGTTCCACTTTTGATGTTTGGATGCTTCCTAAAAAAAGAGCCGACATAAAGGGGAGGGAAATTAGTAATTGATATCAGTGACATCATAGGTCTGACAGGGCAAACTAGAGCTTTGCTTCTTTCGACGACAACAAAGGAAGGGCTGCAACTATTAGAGCAGGTGTTACCACTGATTGAGCAAGCGGGCTTTAAGTTAAATTTGGCGAAGTGTTCGTCCCTCAAGGCCGCTCTTGAGTACTAGGTGCTGGTGACATTCCAGGTGAAAGGAAAGTCAGGGCTGTGGCCAGGTTCCCACCCTTAACCAATGTACATTCGGTGAGACAGTTTATTGCTCTAACTACTTATTTCAAGAACTTTGTGAAAAACTGTACTTTTGGCGCAACCACTATCCGAACTAATGCCGAAGAGATTTAGGTGACATTGGGGAGAAGAGCAGCAGAATTCTTTTGAGATTTTGAAGTAACGATTGACGGAGAGACCGATTTTGGCGTTGAACGATAGTAAGGTGAGTACGGAACTTCATACCGTTGCGAGTAAGCTGAGTATGGCTGGTATTCTCTTTCAGAAACAGGTGAATGGTGAATTGCAAGTTGTTTCCTATTTTACCAGAACTGCTACAGTGGCCGAATCTACCCATGATAGTTATTAGCTTCAGACGTTGGCGCTCGAGGAATCAGTCAGGCAGTTCCAAGTGTTCTTATTGGCATACATTTTAAGATGTTAACAGATTGTTCGACTATCAGATGGAACTTGTTAAAATGAGATGGTGCCTGGTATAGCAAGATGGTGGCTTACGATACAGGAGTTTGATATGGAGATCGAACACAGGCCGTTCGATAAGATGAAGCATGTAGATGCATCGACTAGGAATCCGGTGAGGGTGATTGTCGTCAATGTGACTAAAACAGACTGGCTCATGACTGTCCAGTTGCAGGATGAAAAGGCGCAGGCGATTGTTAAGGCATTGAGATAGCCGATACCAGGCAAGGAAATTAAAAAGAACTTTAGAGTGAAAGATGGGCATTTGTGGAGTAAAATAGAACAAGGTTATATGTACCATCAATGTCGAGATTCAATTTGATGCGGTGATACTGGAAAACTTAGCCAAAGTCTCCAGACTGATGAAGGCGAGATATGAAAGCGCGTAAGGTTGCAATCGACTATAGAGTAGATGAATTGGTTTTGTGGCGATAAGCAGCTACCGCTGCAAATGAGGTATCAATCGAACGCTTTCAAACAAATACGATGATCCGTATCGTATTGCTAAGGTGTTAGGCAACGACAGGTATGATATTGCTTCTCTCATGGGGGTACCAGGGTATAAGTGATTTAAAGCAATGGTGGCAGTTGATGCTTTGAGACGATATCGAAGCGGCGCATGCGTGGCATGCTAAGAGTTGAGTAGTGATTCTGATCACAGTGAAACTGACAGATCTGGGCATCAGGATCGAATTGACCTGTTTGAAAGTTAGGCGCGATTAATCAGGACAATAATTTTTTTTTGCATGGCCGGCTATTACCAGCATAAATAATTTCAAATGACGTGGCGGGCGACATCTATTATTCAGGAGGCATCACTTCTTATTCAACGGGGACATCAAGTGGCGAAAGTGTGATGCACTCTACCTTATCGGTATAGTATGTATAGTGGCGCTACATGCAGACAGTCCGGTGAGTGGTGAGGAGGGAATTAACTATAATGTCGTGAGTCAGGCGCAGGCGGCCACATTGCATCTGTAAGAATGTATTTCACAAATGTATTTCCACACGAAGTTTGTTGGCTAGATGATATCAATCAGAAAATCGGTTTCAGAGCAACAACCGATGCTACAAGAGAATTAGCTGCAAATTCAATTTAACTTATACTTTATTGAATCGACTTTATGCAACATCTGAGAATTGGCAAATCAAATCTCGATGTGTCTAATTGAGTACCAACTGCTACATCAGGTACAAATAATCCGAGAAAGATTTAATGAAAGATATGAACATTCATGATATTGGGTAGATTCACGTCTAGATATTACGATCCAAGAAATATCATATAATGGTAGCAACTGACAGGTTAACACAAGAAATTTGCCAAATCCTAGGAGAATTGCGGTTTAAGAATCTAATACTGTGTCGATCATCATCTAAACGTAGTATTAAAAGCATCAGCATTACCTAGAAATGTTTCTTTACTTACCAGCGTTCGAACTAACGTGGAGAAATGAAGAAATGTAGCCATATTAGATGTGACAAATCAACCAACTGACAGTACAAATTTCTGTAGAAAGCATGGAAATGAAGGATGTGAACAATTGCGTTCCTCTTTCCCAGTGGATTTACGGACAGGACAACACAATCTTAAATGTGACTTTGTTAACGAATATCTAGTTTTGCCCAGAAGAAATGAAGTGAGAGCTGGATTCACATTCAGCTAATATACAATTTAGTATTGGAGACCGCACAAATGTTATTGATACTGTCATCGATTACAAACATTAAACTTTATTCTATATTCAAATTCTCCCTTGGATACGTATAGCCAAAATACTCGTAACTTTCTGACACAGCAAATCCGTGGTTAATAATAAAAATATAGGCATTAATCTCGAAAGTATTGCTTATGATTGACAAATTGGATAGATTATTCAAATCATAGTATTTGCGCCATCAACTCAGATGAAACAGATTTAGTAATGATTGGAAGAGTCGAAAGAACAAGAGCTATTGTAATCGATCCATACTTTGTTTTACACTGATTGTGGTAAGTGTGGAACTTCTGGAAGCAATTTAAGGACAACTGTATGAATGCTTAAAGATGTGCTCTTTTTGGAAGAAACAGAGAAGCTTTAGTTTCAGCTACAATGTATCCATGTTCAATAGCCATCTTTGAAAATTATATAAACTTGACAGACTTACAGCTAAAAGGTGTTCCCTGAACTGAAAAACATAAAACTGAATTGTTGAGTTAATGGCGTTAGAGTAAGCACGCTGCTATACCTGCTGCTGTATAATTTTAATCAAGTTTGGGTATAACCAGGTTTAAATATAACTGTTCAACACAATTTTAACAACAGTGATTTTAAGTGGCCTGTGCCGTTGTGCGTTAAAGTATTATTATTCTTGTTACTACTTTGTTAAGAAAGTTTATTGAAAGAAGCGAAGTAAACATACAAAATGGGACTTACCAATGCCGACTTAGAAAAGATTCGTAATATTATCACTACAACATTTTCTGATCAGTTTCTGCAAGAAATAATCGATAAGGTAGGAAAAATTATTAACGAAAAATATGAAAAGAAAATGAATGACCTAGAAGATAAATTAAATAATATCAACAAAGAATTATGCGATCTAAGAGATAAGAACCAGGCAATGGAGAAACTTATTGATAATTATGAGCAATCTTCTAGAAGCCTCAATGTGAGAATTTTTGGGGTACCATATCAGGATGGTGAAAACTTGCATAATATTGTTCTCCATATATTCAAAACTAAAATGAAAGTTAATATAAAAGAAAGCGACATCAAAAAATGCCATCGTGTTTATGCAAAAAACCACAGAGACGATAGTGATAAGCCGCCGGCAGTCCTAGTACGTTTTTGCAGTGATAGAACCCGTTTAGCGGTGTTGAAGAATCGCAAGCACCTAAAGTCATCAGGAATTGTAATTAAGGAGGACCTTACGAAAATGAGACTCTCACTCATGGTAAATGCTATGGATAAGTTCGGTAATAAAAATGTGTGGTGTCTCTATGGTAACATATACGTGAAACATAATGGGGTTGTGCATCGTATAGATGATCTGGAAAACTTTAATGTGTAACAATAAGTAGGTACTCTTTGTTTACTACCTTTTTGCTTATTTGCTACTTGCATGATGTGCTTCTTGTCCATTTTACGTCATATTCATACAAGTAATTTTGTAGTGTATAAAGATAAATTGGTACACCTTGTTTATTATTAATTTAGCTTTCTTGCTGTTGCTACCTATATGCATAATGTGCGTCTTTGCTTATTTGCTACTTGCATGACATGCTTCTTGTCCATTTTAAGTCATATTCATACAAGTAATTTTGTTGTGTATAAAGATAAATAGGTACACCTTGTTTATTATTAATCTAGCTTTCTTGCTGTTGCTGCCTATATGCATAACGTGCGTCTTTGCCACTACATGTATATTTGAACAAGTAATTTTGCTAAACAGTTTACGATTTGGTTAATAGAGTTTAACATATAAATATATATATGTATTTTTTTTTTTATGTTTATTAGCAGTAGGTATATTCTACTTGTGCGTATTGTACACGTGCAAGGTATCATTCTTTATTTTATATTTTTATAGTTTACATTAGTTCTGTCTCTCTTTCTCTCACTATTTTCCCTTCTCTCTCTCTCTCTCTCTCTCTTATTTATATCGCTGATCTGTGTTTACGTGTTCACTATCCGTACCTGTTGATTAAAAACTCATATAGGCTAGCTGCACTATTTATCTAAAATCATATAATTACGCTTTGTTTTTGTTAGTTGACATATTTTTCGTACGAATTATATGAACCTGAACGTTGCACACATAAATGTGAGATCTCTTACTGCAAATTTTAATCAGTTTCAAGATTGCATTTTAAATTCAAACTATCATGTGATCGGGGTCACTGAGACTTGGTTACATTCAGGTATTGGCAGCAATGTTGTAAGTATGAATGACTATGTTCTTGTCAGGCGAGACCGGCTGGTTCGAGGAGGTGGTGTAGGTCTGTATTTAAAGAACACTTTAAATTATACTATTTTATTAAGTGAAACCAGTGATTATATAGAGATTATTATAATCAAAATATTAATAGAAAATCAGGCACTTGTTATCGCTAATGTATATAGGCCACCAAATTCCGATTATGATTCCTTTCTAAACTATTTCGAGGACACGTTTTCCAATATTTTTGCAAATTATGACAATATAGTGTGTTTAGGTGACTTTAATATTAATATGCTTGCTAACTACTCTGCGCAATTTAAAAATATATATCAAACTTTTAATTTTGTGCAAGTAATCAACGAACCCACGCGAATAACTGATACAACCATGTCATTGCTAGATTTAATTCTGGTAAATTTTGAAAATGTTTGTGACGTTGGGGTAGTCGATGCACAAATATCCGATCACTTCTTAGTTCACTGCACTATAACGTTTAATGTTATGGAAGAACCGGAGAGAATATTTAATTACAGAGCTTTAAAGCATATAAATTTTGAACATTTTCAAATGGATTTAGAAAACATACTTTGGAATGATATTTTCTATGTGAATAATATTGACGATAAAATTGAATTTGTTACTGATAATATTTTGCAGTTATTCAATACGCATGCACCTATCAAATCTATAAAATGCTCCAAAAGAAAATATGCTCCGTGGTTAACAGATAACATTAAATTTATGCAGAAACTACGTGATAAAGCCTTGGTAAAATTCAAACAAACAGGGCAAAATGGCCACTGGGTGTACTATAAACAACTTAGAAATATAACTAATGCAGCTATTAAGGCTGAAAAGAAGGCTTATTTAAGATATAAATTTAATAATTGTAATATTAAAGAGAAATGGGGTGAATTAAAAAAATTAAATATTACTAAAAATCAAAAGGCTAATATACCTGAACAGTTAAGTAATGTGGACACTATTAATGATTATTTTATCAATTCCTCTAATAATAATGATAGACCTAAAGACGAGTTAATAAATTTTTATAATACCAATATTAAAGAAGGCATAGATGGTTTATTTTCTTTTAAACTTATTTCTGATATAGATGTAATTAAAATCATTCAAAACATAAAATCTAAAGCTTATGGATATGATAAATTAAATATAACTTTAATACATTTATGCTGTCCTTATATAGTTCCATTCTTAACTCACATATATAATGTATGTATAAATGCACACTACTTTCCTAAAGCTTGGAAAATAGCTTTAATATTTCCATTACCTAAAATCAGTCAACCTAGCCAATTGAGTCACCTAAGGTCCATCAGTGTTTTACCTGTCTTATCAAAGATTTTTGAAAAAATCTTAGAATTGCAAATTAGAGAATTTGTGAATCTCAACAATGTTCTACCATTAAAGCAGTCGGGATTTAGATCTGGATTCTCTTGTGCTACGGCTCTTGCAGACGTAACTGATGACATCATTGGAGCTACTGACAATAACAAAATAAGTGTATTAATATTATTAGATTATACAAAAGCTTTTGATATGATAAATCACCAATTACTTTTTTCAATTCTACACTTTTGTGGCTTTGAACGAAATTCCTCCAGTCTAATTTTGTCATTCTTGTCGGATAGAATTCAACAAACAGTACTTAATAATAATATTTCACAACCACTAACTGTAGTTTCAGGTGTACCGCAAGGAAGTATACTTGGACCGTTATTGTTTACAATTTTTACATCGAACTTTCACACGTCCTTGCAACACTGCAATTACCATTTATATGCTGATGATACACAGCTTTATTGTTCATTTCATGTTGAAGATCTACAGGAATATAGGAATTTAATTAACAGCGATATAAAGAATTTGGTGTCAGTTTCTACTGATCATCTACTTAAAATTAACCCTAGTAAATCATCTGCTATAATATTTTGCAATGACAATGTCCGTGAATTTGTGTCGAGAGAAATTAATATACAGATTGGAAATGATACAATTGCCTTCAATAACAGCTCTAAAAGTCTTGGTCTTATTATTGATTATAAATTGAGATTTAAACAGCATATTACGAGTAAATTAAGATCAGCATACGCTGCACTAAAAATGATATATTCCCAGAGACGATTTTTAAGCTTGGAAGTAAAAAAAATGTTATGCGATTCTCTAGTTTTGTCCCATTTTAATCATTGCGATGTGGTTTATGGCCCCTGTATTGACAGCATCGAGACCCGGCGCATACAAAAAGTACAAAATGCTTGTCTTCGCTTAATTTTTGGAATTCAACGCCGTCAAAGAATATCTCATAAATTGAAAACTGCAGGATGGCTGAATATGTACAATCGCCGCAAACTTCACATGGCTTGTTTTTTTCATAAAATTTTAAAGTTTAGATCGCCACCTTATCTCCTCAACAAGCTCTCTTTTAGAAATGATATTCATAACATTAATATTAGACGAAGAAATATTCTCACCATACCACAACACCGTAAGGAAATATTCAAAAGGTCATTCTCTTATAACATTGCTACTTCTATAAATACGCTACCCTTTAATGGACTCACCCTTTCGTGTGTAAGTTTTAAAAAAACATTTAAAACATATTTAATGCGAAATCAGTAATAATAAAATCTTACCTTTTCCCGTAATTTCTCTGTTTTTAAACTTTGTTCCTTCTTTAATTTTCTTTGTTTCATTTTTTTTCTAATTTCTTTTCTTTCTCTTCCTCTCATTTCCTACTCTCCTCCCTCCTTCAGCTCTAGTTTGCCTCTTTTTAATTCTACTTTGACGTATTTTTTTTAAATTTTTTTTTATGATTGTTTCGATATGAGTACCTATATTTATTTAATTTATCTACCTCTGATATTATTTATAGGCAATAGTGGAAGAACAGTTTACTGGCTTGTCAGTAAACTGAACTACTCGCCTTTTATTTACCTGTTGTAAACATGTATAATTTGCTATTGTTAAATTTGTCAAATTGGGTAAATAATAAATGCTTTATTATTATTATTATTATTATACTGGCTAAAAGTTAGTCCAACAGTTTGTTCAAGTAGGCCCCAAATATGCTCTGTACCACATTAATGATGGTAGCTGTAAACAAAGCTGTCATCCTGGACCGAATAACACAGTGTAATGTATGTGTGATGATAATACTAAATTGGCTAATGAAAGAAGAAGGTGCACCGCTAAATATTTTCCTAAATATTCTTCTAAATATTATTATCTGAACGAAAAATGTATTTCAAGAATATTTATTTGTGAGGAAGAAAAGATTGCGATGGTAATGATGATGAAGAGACAAATTACCACTTTGTTTTCTTTTAGCATTCCATATCTGTCCTATAAATGGATTCTGTTGTTCTGTTGCATATGTAAATCTTGGAAGCATGGTCAATCATGAAATGATTGTAAAGGTAGTATCCTCCATGTGCCCATGAAGAATTTACATGTGCTAATTTTAGATGTATACTAATGGTAGTTCAGCTAATTTATTGTTAACCAGCTGTTATTAAATATTTGAAACATATTATGTACACAGTGGTGTAATGAAAGAAGGGCTTGGTTGCAAAATCCTTTAAAGATTTAACATTTTCCGAAATATGGAAATTGCAAATGCCGTAGGGACCACAGCAGAAGTTCCTTGAAACCCCAGAATGATGCAAGGTGTACAGGCTAGAATAATTAAAACATTTGGCAACAAGGAAAACACGATGCTGGAGAAGGTCATGTTATTATTATCAGAAATTTTGAATCCCCCGATGAAATTGTCGTAATTTGGAATAACAGTAAAACTGCTAACTTCCGTTGGCCAGGGCAAAACTATTTGAGAATATTAGATAGTACTCCCACAGGGATTACTCATGTGGGTCCAAGGTGTGCGACATGTAGGCAGCAGCCATTATTTGGAATTCAATGCAAATGTGCAAAATGTAGAAACTATGACATGCTGTGTTTGGTATCATGGCGACAAGCACCAGCTACACCACAGCTTCTACCCTATCACTACACCAGGTAGTGAACATGTGTACTTACTCGCAGCAAAACTAAGAAAATCGCTATTCGTGGTATTCTTCGTATGCTCGACTTGTGCGTGGTATCGAGGATCAAGGCGAAGGTAACAGTGATCGTGGAAGAGTACAAGAAGTTCAGAACTAATCTACTGGTAGTCCCAAATCTGCTGCATATATTATCTGGGAGAGTGACTCCGAAATCTTATATTGTCTTGTATTTGAGAAAATCGCGGATATTAAAGTTGTAAATGATGCTAAAGCTCTTAATGCTTATAGATATTAGTTGCCTTGCTTGGATGAACAGGGTCCTGGAAGGTCTATTCCACGAGGTTTGAAAATGGGTGTCCAGGTTAATGTTGATTTAGAACTTGAAATAGATCAGTCCTTGAACATGGAGATGGTGGCTAAACCGACGAAATATTTGAAAGTTTGAATACCATTTGTACAATAGTTGGTTGGAATAGACGAATATCATGATATAGTCGTAGCTTATAAGAGAGGAAATAGGTAAATCTTCAATTCTGCAGTTTTGACTAAAGTTGCTATGCTTACAAGTTCTGCAGGTTTCAATGCAATTTAAAATGTCGTACAGATTTGTGCTGATATGTGAAGCACTAAATCTCTAAAGAGAGGACACCATGATTGGGCAGATGGAATGGCACCAACTCTTAGGATGGTTGGTCATGTAAAACAACTATACATCGACACTGATCATATGGCTGAGATTTGCAACACCACCTGGACCTAGAACCAGTTGTGTCTAATGAAATTAGCCAACAAAGACGAAACCATCCACTTCGGGTGAACATCTAAGTGCTTTGCTTGCTGACAATATTTGAAACATATCATGCGCTGTTAACGAGAAATTAATAAATGTAGATCAAAGATAAGGACGGTGACTGTCACGTTCACCTTATTGCGTTTGGTGATAAACCTGATGTGTGCTGGCATCTGAATGTGCTGATTAGAATGCTAGAAACAAACGTAGCCGAACTGCACTAGATATTGGAGTGTACAATAAACATATTGGTATGATTATAATGTTGCTGGATCTTCAGTGCTATCCCAGCTTATAAAATCTGGAAGACGATACTCCTTTGCGAGATGCTATTTCGAAAAAAATGTGACGATACGCTAACCTTCTTACTGGACCACAATGTGGACATCACTCACAACCTCAATGACCTGAAGGCGTGTGTGTCTTTGTTGACATAATAAATAATTATCATATAAATTACACGATGATTTTTAGAACATGCTTTACTTGTGTAAAGTTTATCGTAAGAGCAGTAAACGTGTTAAATGAAATGGAGATAAATTTGCTCGATAACGTTTGCAGAGAATTAGATCCCCATCAACAACTAATTATGTTGTTTTATGAAAATTATGTTCCTGTAAATTGTCGTTTTTCCTTAGGTGTGTGGAACTTTGCATATCATAATGGTTTCAAATTCGCTACTAAATATAGAAATCCAAATAATCAAACTCCTGATACATAGTTTTTGATTAAACACCCAAATTTAACATAACTTACAATCAATGTGAAGGAATGACTGGAACTTCTGACGGAGTTGTCGAATAGTTGTTTATGGGACTGGCATGTCGATAAATATTACTAATTTGCTGTTGCTAATGCGAAGTAATCAAGAAAAGATGAGAAGTACTATTATTTCCCGGAAACAGAGATGACAGTTAATATAGTTAATATATTGTAGTTTCCATAACTTCTGAAGGCAATACTATGAAGACTGCTGAAAGAAGCTCGGAGAGGCTATACATTAAGAGATGAAAGAACAAGGTTGTCAACTGCTACATAATATATCTAGAAATTGGATTGATATTGCGAACATACTTTCATTAATGAAATATATATCAGTAAAACTTTGCATCCAGATGAAGGTAGATACCGCAGAATAATTTACGTTTGCAGGGAAGAAAGAGATTCATTTTCCACCAAGAATAAGTGTAAATAATAAAAGAATAACTAATGCATTTGATATGAATTATGTCAGAATGGAGCTGAGTGTACTAAATTGGTTACATGAAGGAATAATATGTGCAGCCAAAAAATTAAGCTGTGAAGTTTTAATATGCCAATGGAAGATGTATTTCAAGAATGTTGACGTGTGATGGGGAAGACGATTGTCAAGATAACGATGATGCAGATTCAAATTATTATTTTCTTTTCTTTTAGCGCCTCACTTCTTTTGGGGATTTAAAATATTCCGAAATGTGGAAATTGCAGATACAGTGGGGACCACACCAGGAGTTCCTCGATAAACCAGAAGGATCTAGAAGTATTAGAGGACCTCATTAAAAATGAGGAAAATAGTATGGTGGAGAAGACAAAGTTGTCGTAGCAGCTAGCAACGGTTGTTCTAGACAGTATAATTCCAGAATATTAGATACTGCTCGCACGGGAGTTAAATGTGTGGGCACAATGTGGCAATGTGGCTGAAAATGTGCAGAATGTGTGAACTACGACTTATATTCTGTTTATTGTGATGAGGACAAAGACGAACTACGCCGCTGCTTCTGCAGTGTCACTGCACTATGCAGTCAAGGTGAATCCTCAAAAACTTGTACGGAAATCGCTATTCGTGGCATTTCTGCGAGTGTTTGGGTTGTGCGTGGTATCGATTGGTAGTAGGGCAATCAAGGCGGAGGAAACGGTCGCCGATAAAAACAACAATAAATTCAGGACTGGTCCGCTACCGGTCATACCCGGTCTGGGATAACGAATTCAAACACTAATATCATGTTAACTTTGCGGAAATAGCGTACCTTAAAATTGTGAACGATGCTAAAGGTTACATTGTTTATAGGGATTATTTACCTTGCCATGATGAATAGGGTCCTGGAAGGTCTGCTCCACTAAGTTTGAAAATTGTCGATCAAGGTAATATTGATTTACAACTAGAAATAGTTCAGTCTTTGCAACATGGTCATGGTGGCAGAACTGGCAAAATGTTTGAATAGCATTGGTACTGTAGCTGCTATAGACGAAGATCATGATATAGTTGTAGCTTATATGAGCGAAAATAGGTGGTTCTTCAGTTCAGCATTTTGACTAAAGTTGCTACGCGTACAAGTTTGGCGGGTTTCAACGAAACTTGTCAACAACAATTTGCGATTGGAGATGTACAGATTTGCGCCGATATGGAAAGAGTTAAAATGCTATAGAGAGAACACAGAGATTGGGAATCGCTGCAGCTCTTGTCAAGGTTGCACATATCCAACAAACATACAATTATAATGATATGAAGATCGAGTTTTGCAACACCACCTGAACCTACAATCCTTTGGCTGTAATTAAGTTAGCCAGCAAGGATGGAACCAGGCATTGTGCAATACCTCGGGTGAATGCTGAAGTGCTTTGCTTAAGACATTATTTCAAACTCATATATCAGGCGATGTTAAAGAAAAATTAGTAAAATCAACTGCCAATGGAGATGCACAAACATGTGAAGCGGTGTTAGAGCAAAGGTACGCCGCTGAATCAGACATAGTACTCGATGTTAACGAAGTATGTACTGACCACACCTAACTACAAGCTGCAAGTCAAAATGGTCATTAAGAAGTAATTACAGTCCTCCCATGTTTTCATGCTGATGTAAAGATCGAAAATAAAGTTGATGATCGCGCGATTCGACATGCTGCGTTTGGTGATGTGCATGCTGTGATGAAGCAGATTTAAGCGAATAAAGGACATATTGGTGCGGTTAAATTACTGCTGGATTTTCAGTATCATCTTAGATTACAGGATCTGGAAGGGAACTTAAACTTTAAAATTTCACATGTAAATAAAGCTTACTTAAGATTTTCCTGATATAACCGAAGTTTACATAGTTTTTCCAAAAACTAGAAGAATATTGCTGCACAAACGTCAAAAAGATTACTCGAAACGCAGGCTGAACATATGGAACATAGATGCAGTAGCCACACATGAAGAGATTAAAAGTACTATCAAAAATATTCTGAACATTATGAAAGGTATCATTAAAGTAAACTCTCTTAGACCAGCATACGAGCATAGAACTAGCCAAAAAATTACAAGAAAAACAAGGACCCAAATTGGGTCGTGCCTGGCGAGGGAGGGCGTAGAAATAAACAATTCTACGTATGTTGGTAAATATGCCATCGCTGAATCTTCTTCGGGGAACGCTATGTCTTAGATGTGGTCAGGAATGACGTAAGGTCAACGATTGTAAGAAATACATATTTTGACCGATATATGAGACAGAGGAACATCTGATGACTCTGCAAATTACTCAAGATACAGAAAAGTGTTGATGGAGGCAATGCGAGGCATAACAGACAGCGACATTCAAAATTCTACAGATAAGATACCGTGCCGCCCACGACCTGTTAAATGTAACGGCTGCAGAAAGCAAAGTAGGTGACCTTGCGGTAAGTGAGCGGAAACAAAACTGGATGAATACTGAGTAGTACGGACTAGATCACGGATGAGAATAAGGATGTAACTATAAAGACACTTAATGGATATAGTGGTGTTGAAAATCAGAGTGAATTTTGAGACTTGTGTTATATTCAACTTCAACTTTTCCCCAAATACTAGCATCGAAGTGTTCACTAAAGTACTCACCACGTTCCGTGATAAAGCGCACATTCATCATGGAGGGCATTACGTGAAAAATAAGTGAGTGTGAGGTCCTGTACACAGAAAGACGATGAGCGGCCATCGTGGTATCATATGAATCAGTCAAGGTGAAAAGAGAAACGTGGACCACCTGTCGTACAGATCAAGAGAATGAGTGGTGAAAGATCCAAACGAGGAGATTCTACTTCAGAAAATGGAAGAGAAGTTTTTCAATGTAAAAACCTTGACAGTCAGCGGAAGGTTGTCAATAACCATCAATAGAACATGTGACTCCGCAGTGCCAGAGAAGAACATATTTGGTAGACGATTCTAAGTTTGCGGGTGAATCTGAGATGTGACATCCACAGATTAGATTGCATCGTAGCAAGAATGACGTACCTGCGCACAAGGTAGGGGGCAAGAATTGGACCGGACGACCAAAAAGAACGAGCAAAGCAGGTACTGGAAGTCATTATGAATCGAGACATACAGTCAACTACCACATAATTCAGGAAATGTCGCGGCATGCCTACATACATAAAATACAGAAAAGGAGAACAGCAATTGCTTTTACGGTGAACGGAAGAGCTTACTGAAGCATACCACCTTTAAATGTCTAAGATGGGAACAAGTTTAACCTTTGCAAATATTATATTATCTCTATACTGTATAGAGATAATACTAGAAGACCTCGCTGAAATGCGGCGTGCCATTTCCAAATGCTAAAAGAAATTATGAAACTCAAATTAAAGGAAAAATACAGGAGGCAAAAAGCGTGTATGACACTTAACACTAAACAGAAACGAGATTCACAAAAGATTAAAAGGTCGATGTAAGGAAGGGCTGTTCAAAGTCGAGCGACCCCTTAAATAATCTACAAACAGGAACGAGAGTAATGCCCATCCTGAAGTAATGCCCAAAAGTGGTTTCCAGGATGGTGCATGAAGAAAAGAGGAAAGAGTTTTAGTGGATACAACATTCGGATAATCCCAGGAAACTGCGCGCTATTACCACCGGGTGCCTCAGAAAAATAACTATCAGTCTCTTGTGAGACTTTGTCATTGGTGGACATAAGTGGAGAGAATGGTAGCAACTCCCCAGTATGTTATGTGCTTAAAATATGTTAATATAAATACCAAAAAACGACTACCGTAGTATACAAAAATCAATAGACGTATGCAATATAGACGATTCTCCTGCAGTAGTTCAAATATTTATTTTTTTTTATTTTTTATTTTGATTTTAATGCCAGTAGAATTCTTGGATGAAAATTGTTTGTACCTAAAGTGGGTGTGTCATGTATGCTGAAGAAGATAATATTTTGACAAGTATGGAACTAATTTTAGACAAATTGAGTTATTTGGAATGTCACTAAAAACAATAAATCGAATAACGAAGAATTGGATATTAACGTCGCGTCGGCGCCGCTATCAATTCAGAATACGTTGATAATAAATAAACTGAAGTAGTTAGATCTTTCATTTCACAACTTGATAATACAGTTCGCCTGCTGCCAGCGCTAGGGAATAAACAGGATATAAATATAGGGATAGGTTATAAAGATCGTAAACCTAATTCTGTGTCTAAACTAGGCCTAAGGTCAATCTTATGCCTTCCTTCTCCATGTTACCAAAAGATGATCAAATGATCAAATGATTATTTCATACGAACGAACTATGTTTAAAAATCTGACTTCTGTTACTTTTAAATTAAACGTAGATGCGCTGCAAGAGGAAAAATTGCTCGAGTCGAACACGTGGCCTACAAATGGAATAGTTAGATCACATACCTCAATCTAGCATCCTATGGGGGACACTTAATTAAAAGTGTAACAACTATAATCTAGTGACCGAATTCGACAATGAAGTACTCTTATATGGAATGTGCTGATAGGCTATGCTATGACTTAGATGTAGTCAGGAATGCTACAAAACCAAAGCCATTCCGGGTGGACGCAGGAAATTGTCCAAGATAGAAGAAAGCGCTGGTGGAGGCAAGGGAGGGGGTATAATTCAAAATCGTACAGTTGAACATGATGAGATCCTGTGCCGGTTACTCCATTATGCATCTGCGGCCAAAACATAGGTAGGCATTCTTGTGCTGCCGAGCTTAATCGATACTAGGTAAGCAGCGCGGATAGGAACATGTATGAGACCAGAGCTGTGGCTATAAAGATGAATATGTAGAACGATTGACGAAGATAATATTTTGTCAAGTATAGACCAAATTTTACATAAATCAAGTGATTTGGAATGTTATATTAAAAGCAATAACTATAATCTAATGGCTGAATTCGACAATGAAATAATCTTATATAGAAATGTGTTGATGGGGCAGCGCTCTGATTTAGATGTAGCCAGGAAGGCTGCAAGATCAAAAGTTGAAGGAAGGGCTAATTTTGTCTGACATATGAGAGCAATGCCAGTTAGACACAGGAAACTACCCAAGATGCAAGAAAGTGCTGGTGGAAGCAAGGCGGGGGATACAATTCAAAATCGTATAGTTGAACACGAGATCCTGTGCCGCTTGCGCCGTTATGCAACTACAGTTAAAGCACAGGTAGGCGTTCTTGTGCTAACCGAGTCCAACAATTAATACTAGGTAAGCAGCGTGCATTGGATCATGGATGGACAAAGAGATGTTACTATAAAGATACTCAATAGAGATATAGCTATGCTAGAAACCGGAAGAGCATCTGGGTACGAGTGAATGGAGTTGAAACGTGATATTTAGCTGATGCTTTTCCGTACATGCTACCATTGGAGAATTCATTGAAGCACTAAACACGCTGACCATCGACATTAGGGGACAGAAGAAAAACGAAATGATCGGATTTAAATGCTAGATCTACCCCATGACTCTTAGACCTATTTCTTGAAAACAAATTGGGGCGAACGCCTTTGAAAGAGGAGAATGACTTTGCATCATAGACGTCACATTTGTTACGGAAAACATTGCAGCAAAAACAAATGAATAGCAGCTTCTGGATCAATTAACGATGAGTAAGCGGAAGGTGGTCTACTAGCCAGTAGAAAAATGAAGCGAAAAATCACGATTACTGGGAAGGGAGGTAGAAGGTATATTAAAGATTGAGTCCTAGAAGCAATTATGAATCGGTACGGTACACACAGCAGTGGCGCGATAGAAGATGGGGAGAATTCAAGTACTACATGTTTCAGGCAATCACCAGCATAGTATCTTCAGGATACGCCTAGCACCACAAAATAGAAAGGAGAACAGAAATTGTTCATATTGTGAATGGAAAGACTCCCTGAGGTATCATACTTCAATGTCCAAAATAACAACAACTTAGACCTATTTCAGATAAAGAATGTGATACAGAGATAACCCCAAACCAAACGTCGCAGAACTCTGGAGACGTACTAAGAGACGAACAAAAGAGGCAAGCACTACCACAGACAATGATTAATAAGAAAAAATGAGGACAGTACGCAGTACTATCATAATAGGGTGTGTGCACTATATAACAATTCACTTCAAATGATGCATTAATATGAAGTAACACATAAATATGAAAGCCTAAACGCATTGATATTAATCATATCATCAGATTAAAATAAATATTTAATAAACAAATCGACCTAAAATTCAAATATTTGAATAATTTCGAAAACACCTTGTGACGTCATCCTCCATATGTGTGAAGTTAGCAACGCGTTGCTAACTTCACACACACATTGATATAGAAGATGACGTCACGGGGCGTCAACAGGCGACAACGGAAACAAGTTTTGAGAAAATGTTAAAAACAATATGTGCCAAATATTATTAACGTCATTATTATAAATCATTATTATTATAAATATGAGTAGAGTTGGAAATAAGTGGTGTTTTGTGCCAACATGCAGAAATATTTCTGTATATGCCCCAAATAAAAACTTTATAAGTGTTCCTAAAACCAATGATTCACGAAAAATGAAATGGTTTGAAGCAGTGAATCACAATGTTCCCAAATCAAAATCGACATTTTATTGTTGTGAAGATCATTTTAATGAAAGTACAATTATTTGTCATCATCATGGTAGAACCTAATCGATAATTGCTAAATGACTCATTACCCCCAATATTGTAAATCGATCATACTAGGTATATACTTTCCCTAAAATTATGCTTGTACCTAATGGTATATGTATTTTGTATTGAAACTAATCTAATTACTTAGTTATATTTAACCCTATGAATTTCCACCTATGTTATGTATTATTACAAGATATAAATATATTTTTTTTATTTTTTTATTATTTTCAGCTTAAGGAAGACATGAAAAATTACATGCTATACAAACTTATGGGAGTATGTATGATTCTGAAGGAGGATGTAGTTCTACACATATTTGCCTACCAACCAAACAGAAGAAGATATGTGTCTGAAAAAGAACGATATCTTCCTTTAAAACGGCAAAGAAAACAGTTAGCGGGGGAGGCTTTAATGCAGGACACAAATTCCAGTATATTAGACTGTCATCGTGTCATCAATCCAAAAGCACTGGGCAGGTCAGATTAGACGAACATGTGATGAAACATGTTTATCAACAAGACGATGTTCAAATTGTGCTGGCTAGAGATATGGAAACGATATATAATCAACAGGAATATTTATCACCAGTTGTAGATTTTGATCAACCCAGTACGAGCACTGATCGGGTCAGATTAGATGCAGACCAACATGCGTTGGAACAATATTATCAACAAGACATAGGTCAAATTATACAGACTAAAAGTGTGGGGGTGCAGGTCAAACCATTCTTTCGTAGTAAATATGTGACATACAAGATTTAAAGTGATGTGAGAGACACAGTTTCCTCAATAGGAAAATGTTTCGTATCCAAAGATATTGCTACTTCACCAATATAAAATATTAGTTCAATTAAAAAAACAGTTTTTATTCAATCAAGTACAAGTAACGCCAGTAGTGAAGAGGTGAAGTCTAGTTCTTCAGTTTTTGTAACAACGGACAGTAATTTGAAAGATATTATTAGAAGACAAGAAAAAGGAACAAAAGGAAGCCTTAAATATTACTCGTAATTTGATAACAAGAAAACCGAAAAGTTACTTAGGTGTGCCTGACTCTTGGCTCCCTCAATTAGTTGATTTGCTCTGTGAAAAAACCAGATTAAGTAAAGACGATATATTTTTGACACTAATGAAAATAAAATTAAACGATTCCTTTTTCGGCTAGGAGATTTGTTTGAGATGTCAACTTCTAATGCTTCAAGGATATTTAAAAAATCATTACTGCAGGTTGAACACTGTTTACAAATATTGATATATTGGCCAGAAGGAAATAAAATTAAGCAGTTGTTGCCTCTTGCATTTAGAGCACGATACAGTAATGTGCAGTCTATCATAGACTGCTTAGAAATTCATATTGAGAAACAATCTGATCCTGTTAAGCGTGCCCTTACCTGGTCTGAATACAAAAAATGTAATGCATTGAAGTATTTAATTTCATCCACTCCTGATGGACTCATGACTTTCATATCAAAAGATATGGAGGGAAAATAACTGATTCATCATTAGTCGAAGAAAGTAGGTTGTGGTGTGATGGCCGACAGAGGTTTTAAGTACATTGGTAAATTTTACATAAACTCAAATGTCAGCTAATTAGACCTCCTAGAGTTTTTAGTAGAAAAGCCTACAAAGGTCAAAGTGCTACAAAGCAAACGTGTAGCTAGTTTACGAATACATATAGAACGAGTTATTCGTAGAGTCAATTTTAGGTCAATTTGTTTATTACATATTTATTTCATTCTGATGATATAAGTAATATGAATGCGTTCAGGCTTTCAAATTTGGTATTATATTATTGCATCATTTGGAGTGAATTGTTATATAGTGCACACACCGTATTGAATCATACATATGGAAATGTATCACGTGAAATTGAATAATATTGAATGCGTTGAGTCATCATCTCTATTATAAAATTAAGAAATACAAGTTCAAAACGAAAGCACACGTCAACAATTCAACAAGTTTTCTAAAAAAAAATAAAAAAAATATAAAGCTTCGCAGACACATATTCTACTATTTTCTACAAGCTTTATCGGATGAAGCTGTTATACACTAATACAGTCGCTAAAGCCAAAAGAAAAATGAAGAACATTAATAAATTATTTTCTCAAACCTCAGGCGGTGCCCGTATGCAACAACACAGTAACATCATTAAACTCAAAACTTATTTCCATTGCTAAGTTAAATTGAAAGCGTGAAGTTGGTAATGCGTTGCTGGTAATGCGTTGTTAACTTCACTTAAGTCGTATAACATGTTTTTGACAGATTGTAGATGTATGTATACCGCTGTAATATACTCAATACTGCTACATCTATATGGAAAGTGATGTCATATATGATATAGAATATAGGTTTGCCCTTTTTGTGGCGAATATTTAATTCAAAACCAAATTTCTTTTAAAGTTACTTAAAAACATTTTTTTTGACAAAAAATTGTTTCAGCTATACACCATGAGTACTGTATATTTTCCGATTAAAAAAAATAGTGTAGACACGCTATTATCAGAGGAAAATTACAGAAAACTTCGCACTCCTTAATAAAAAGTGTACGAGTTTGTACATACATTATTGCATTAATTCAATAATTATCACCACTTGCACTATATAGACATGTTTTCATTTGGCTACATGTGTAAATATTTATTTTTTCCAAACGTTTGCAATCCGCGATGATCCTAAGAGCGATCAGATAGAAGAAGAGCGGAGAATACTAGGGACAGCTCAATCACACGATTCACACCTCGAAGTGTGGCTACGGAAACTGGCACAGTCGAGGGTAATCCGAGCTACGAGTGAGCTGTACCAGTCACTCACTAAATGCCGTAATTACAGCCTACACTTCAACGACCTTTGCGAAAAAGATAATGCACCGCAAGAAAACATCGTGTCGTACTGCGACTGGCCATCTTATGAGAAAAGAATCTCTATGATAAACCGACAGCGGAATCTTTACAAGCTTGTGAAGAAGGTTCTACAAATATACCTGGATTACAGCAACTTACTACTGAAGTTTTTAGTAGAAGTTCCAAAAAGAAAAGTAGAAGAATGGACGTAATGCAGATAAGAGATTAAAAGGCAAAGTAACCGAAAAGCCCTCCCTAATGACAAAATAGTACTTTTATTAGCTGGACCTGCTTCCCTCTTGTGTACATTTTTTGAGACGATTAGGTTACAGCAATGGGTATTTCTCAAAGCTGGACGTTCTTGGGGAACTCAATACAACTTTCTCAATACCGCCTTCCAGTTTCAATCGTCAACTTTGAAATTAGTTTAGATAAAGATTTAGGAGTCAAAATAGAAACTGGTTGATCACACAAAGACATAACATTCGAATACAGTTGCTTGTACGATCACTAGTATAGGTGACGGCATTCGATCGGCGAAGTAAAGCAAGATCCGTCGGGCCCAGAACATAGATTAGTAAGTTCTCGTTCAGGTACGTCAGTTTATGTCATGAGCTATAATAGCCTTGACGGCTAGGCGAGAAAATAGAAACGAAGGGCTGATAACTTCACCAAGGAGCTCCTTATCAACAGACTCGAAATCTTGTAGGACCATGTCTGGATGAAGAGCCCTAAGGTACAAAGAGGGAGTACTACAATAGACATTTATTGGTTGTGGTAGCCAAGGCCAATGGCCAGCTCCTCCAGCTAAAATCTAAAAAAAAGTCTAACATTTGAATATCTTCTAGAGGAATCAAGAGCCCATTTTCATTGGTATTGTTTTCTCAGAGAAAAATAAACTTTTTCATGGGCTGAAATGGGACTCTACGCATCGAAGAGTTTTCTCCTTAATGTGTCGATAGTTGGTAGTGATCCTGCCGACGGTGGGTGTGCTGGTAAACAAAGCGCAGCTTCACTTCTAAGGCTGCTTGGAAACATTCTATTTCTGGCAACTGACGATACAGCTTTTGATTGTGCTACATCGGCATTAATTAAGGTATGGAGCTAAAAAAATATTTGTAGTCTTTAGCAGAATTAATGATGATACAATGATCGTACTCTGGAGGGATAGCATAGGAGTACCAAGCCAATGGTGCTTTTATTTTATACGGATAGACGAGGTTGGAAATTTCTGTAGTCAAATTTGAAAATCCATTCGGTTTGGCTTTAGCACCTCTAACCATTACCGAAATGATGATGAATGATTTTGAACAAAGGTAAAGATTTGTTGTCACGAGAATATTTTGTTTGAATAAGGATGAAGTAACTAGAATCTTATATGGGTCTACACTTCTGGTAATCAATATTCACCACAACAAAGCTCTTTCTTGAACTGTCTTTGAAACAGATTTACATTGTGATCGTGAAAGATATAAGTGATAAACAAAATGCAACGCTGGGACCTTTTTCTGTTTATTAATTTGATTAACTAACTCAGATTCAAACTATCGTACATAGAAGTGTTAGTGACAATGCGAGAGATTTCCTTTCCTTACCTCCCAAGGGATGAAATGCAAAATTAACTACAAATGCCAATAGAAAACCTATATTTACAGACTGTGAAATTATAAACCTTCTGTAAGGAGGAGCAGCCAAATGAGACACCAGTTATTATAGTACATGCAGACGATAGTGATCCAGATTATGCTGAAGGTACATACGCTTATGAAATCGCAAAAGAGAAAGTTTTAAATACATAATATTACAGGTGTAATTCTCAATGCTATTCGATCGAGATGAACCTATTCGACGGAAGGAGCTTTACTTGATAGTACAAGCTACTGGCAACACAAAGCTACCACTATCTCATACTTGTACTTTTATGATTACGGTAATTGATGTCAATGATAACTCTTCGAGTTTCGATTCATATGCATATAATATGCAAGTAAAGGAAGACATAAAACAAAACACTGAAGTGATGAGAGTATTTGTTTACGATTCAAACGGTGAAGAAAATACAGTCCTATATATTTTCCGATAATGACTTATTTTCAAAGTAGCTTCAAATTTATAGCGAGATAGAGGTGGTATATCTTCAGTAATTATTCGGAAGTGAGAAAAAAGATATCAACACAACACCAAATACAATCACATCATTGACAATGTTGTGTTTGTATGTAATAATGGTAACGATGATGGATATGATTCAGAATGTTTCCATATCTGCTGTGGTTCTGATAAACAGACTCCAAAACTTACAAGACGAGAACCTGAGGGTCAGCTTCTACTCCGTGAAGATTTTACTGACTTCGGTAGACATTTAGTGACATTTGAAGCAGTTTAGCATTTCTAATAAAGAGGTTGTGTTTGAACTGGTGAAGACCTCACAAAAAAATATGGACCAAATATTTTTGTTATTCCCCGAAAGTGAGAATACAGCTGTTATTAAACTAAGCCGACGTTTAGATTATGAAACGGTTACTGAATATGCTTTAACAATCCGTATCAAAAGTTAGAATATTATGGACACATCAATTAGTATACCCATAAAAATTCAATTCTATGAAGCAACGCACTAGAAAATGATAAACCCAGTGTTCAAGCTATACAGGTAAGAGCGATAGGCAATAGTGGAACCCAAGACAAAAATCAAGTAAGTTACTAAGTTGTAAATAATCAAGGCATATTTTCATTAGACGAAATAATAGGTGCAATTATATCTAAAATACAATTTGATAGTGAACAAATAGCGCTTTACCATGTAAACGTCAATGCCTATGACAACTCTCGGTCTGCTTTAGTAAACACCACAGAGTCAAAGAACGTAATTCAAATCTTTCAAATTAGTATCGAGGATCAAAATCACAAGTCAGAATTTACAGGGGTCGCTTATCAATTCTGCAATATTTCTGAAAGTGCTGATATAGCTACTCCTGTTGGAGAAGTGAAAGCTTTAGATAAAGATACAGCTTAGGATCACGATATTAAGAATAGAAGTACAAATCAACATATTGTGTTTGAGGTTGAGAAAGTGAAAAGAGATTTCTTAAGTGTAACAGAAGATGGATGTGTTAAATTAATAAAGTACCTTGACAGAGACCCTCCCTTTGGTGGTCCCGCAAGACAAATTTTTATTTATGTCTTTGATAGTGATGGCAGTACTAATTCCAAGTTTTGCTGAAATTCAAATTGTACTGTACGATATTAACGATAATGCACCCGTTTTAAATGTCACTGAAATTGTATGGTATGAAAGTCAGTAGTAGGTACTACAAAATTGAGTGCTGATGATTATGATAGTCCCAAATATGGTTCTCTATTTAAATTCAGGTAGGCTGATACTGTCTCCGTTGGAACTCAGGAAAAATTTGCTATAAATGTTAATGAATTATGTGCCAGGGTAATGTTTGACAGGGGACAAAAAAATATTACGATATACCTATCAACATAACAAATAGTGGGGATGAGAATTTTGAGTCATAATCTGAGATGAAAACGACAATGAAGCTAGATGGCAAAAGCAATATATTCGTTAACGAACAAGATGAGGAGATTGAAATAGAAAGAGTTTATGGGGAAGATCCAGACGATTGGGATTTACCTGGGGTAGTTTTTGTCCGTCAGAACTCATTCGATCAGTTTGATTTAAGTAAAACTACCAACTGAATAAGTCTCATGAAGCCCACAACTACCGAAAATTTGAAGTATTGGCTGGTAGCCGTTTCCCTATCTACATCGTTACAGGTCCTGTCTAACATAGAACATGGTTGAAAAAATGGATATCTCCCATTTCCAAAGGGCTTTGCTACTGTTGCCATTCATCATTCACAGGAACCAAAAAAGTGGAACTCTGTGGCAGTTGTAACTCCGTTAGTAACTTCCACCACTTTCAAGCAATATGGGTCAGCTGACTTTAAGAAATATGAATATGGGAGATCAGGCAATTCAACCAGGGAAGTTTTGGAGAAAATTTTTGCTAAACTGGACAATAGTTTGTATGATTTTAAGTTTTCGTCTCCAGCTTTACTAGGCTCGTTACAAAGTGGAGCCGACATAATTGTCGGCGATATATGGTGGCACCAATCACTATTTAATAGAGTGGCTACAATGTTCGATGTTGAAGTTATCTTTACTGATTTAACTGATATTGTATGAATTGTATGAATTGTAATTCTAAAGCGGTATGGAATTGCCAGGAAGCTCTTGCCCGATTGGGCAGAAACAACAAACTGACTCTGATCTGGATACCTGGCCACTCTGGCATGGAGGCCAACGAAGTTGCTGATTCTTTGGCCAGAGAAGGCGCGGCAACCAAATTTATAGGTCCAGAACCGGCACTTGGCATATCTGCTAACTCTGCCAAGGCTGCCATCCTGACCTGGGCTGAATTGAAAACAATTCAACACTGGCAGGAACTACCAGGTTTAGTTCACTCAAAGGAGTTTATCACATACCCCTTGAAGTCAATAACTAAAAAACTATTAGAGTTAAATAGGCTACACCTAAGAACTCTAATTGGCCTATACACTGGGCACTGCAGACTAAATCATCACCTACATAGAATTGGACTGGTGGAAAACATCGAATGCCGTCTATGTCTGGAGGATGATGAAACGGCAGAACACGTTTTGTGTACCTGTCCTGCAGCAGAAAGAACCAGGTTCTCACTTTTTGGCAAAGGGCAACTGGCGCCAGAGGACCTGGACAGTTTCTCACCCAACAAGATTATCGGCTTTATAAAAAAGCTGAATCTGTTGGGTGAACTATAACTAGGAGTGAGCCACAATAGACCTGATGGTCGCAGTGGAGGGTCTGACAAGAGCCCACTCACATGTCAACATAACCTAACCTAACGTAACTGATATTTAGAACCTTCTAAAATCTATCAAATCCAACAATTTCATTTGGATTGAAACTGCAACAAACCCGACATTAGAAATAGCGGACATAAAAGCAACTTCAGAAGTTGCAAGAAAGCATAAAATAATTAATCCTTGTCGTCGACAATACATGTGCCACACCATATCTACAAATGCCATAAGCTTTTAAGGCTGACCTGGTACTGTGATTTTTTACAAAGTACATAAATCTCTATTCAGGCGTCATAATACGTTCTATTACCATCCCGGATGAGCAACTTCATGAAAAATTAAATATTTGCAAAATGCAATCGGGATAGTATCATCACCGTTTAATTATTATCAAGTAATTAGAAGTCTTAAGGCGTTGACACTTTGTAAGGAAAACATCAGCAAAACGCAACTATAGTTGCTCAATAATTAGAGACACATCCTAACGTGAAAAGAGTCATACATCCAGGTTTGAAGTTCAATCCAAAATATGAGTGATACAAAAGGCAAATCAGCGGACCTAGCGGCATACTTTCTTTTTATTTAAAGCACAGCGCCATTAAGGAATCCACATCCTCCTGCAATCTCTGAAAGTGTTGGCTGAAAGTTTAGGAGGTTGGCTAAATTACCATATATTATGACTCATGGTTTAGTGCCTTCAGAATTGAGAAAAACTTTAGGACAGTTTGATCAGTATCAGCGAATGTTTAAACAAAGTGGTGTGTCCAAATGCTTGCTCCTGTACTAATTTCTTAAATATTACGAGGAAGCCAGCCGTAGTTTTAACAAACGAAATGTCTTTTGTTGGAGTAAATACTATGGTTGATCCAGTGTGACATAATACCGAGAGTGTTATCGGATTGCTTTAATGGAGGGAGTACGTATTGAAAATATAGCCCAACTAGATTCGAAGAACCCGTTGAACTCCGTTAAGCTACCTGGAGCTATGGTAATGCACCTCTTGTTCAGGTTGGTGTCAAGATTTTGATTGTTGGTACATTGTTCAATGCAACAATGCATTAAAACTATGATCATGCAGAAAATCACAGCGACATTTAAGATGGTACATCTCAGCAGTAAAACAACGCTGATTGGGCACGTTCAGTTTCCTTGATAGAAGCAGAATGCAAAACGCTGATAAACAGTGCAGATGGGATAAATAAAGACAACATCAATCACCGCTATTTGTATATCAATAACCCATGTGAGAGTGGTATAAGTCCATTGGACCTAGAATATAAGAGAGACTTATGTGATATAGTGAATATTATCCAGATCATAGCTAAAGCTGATGGATTATTCGACGAAGAGAGTGCTGTGCTTATATCAAAAAAATATTATGTGTGATGTCAGAAAGCACAAGTTGCATATATACAGAATGGCTGAAGATTACAACAAAGCAGTAAAGAAGCGAATGATGCTAGCAGCTGCAGCATAGTAACCAAACCGACGGAAGGAGTTAATCGAATTGAGATCCATGGTTTACTAAAAATATATCTGATCACAAAAAAAAATTAATTGATTTAAGGCGAATGTTACTAAAATCGAAGAGAAAACAGCTGCTACTATAACAATTGTAAATATCCTACTGTAAATAATTAATAAAATGTAAAGTATATTTAGTTTGTGTTATTTTTTGTAAAACAACTAATAGTGGAGTAAAACTAAAATTTGTAGGGAATTGTCTTACTATAGCAATTCTATTACTGAAACTTATTGTAGACATTACAAGAAGTTTAGGAAAAAGTTTTGGATTAAATCCGTGTGGCGCAAAGCTTTTGTTTAACCAAAAGAATGTTCAAAATCGTGTTTTTTGCAGCATTTCTTCAATAATTCTGGTTCTATGACTCTCGTCATAATAAGGAGAGCGAGACAAATTATTCACAATGAAACTGCGAAGAGAACTAGATGTGTTCGAACTCTCTTCGTCAATTGGTTAAATTTCAAAACACAGAAATAATTGTGGCCATTTCTAAACAATTGGTAATAACTTGAACAATAATACATTAAATTTAACTTAAGAAGAATATGCCACTAATGGAGATAAATTATCGTGCCAAATATCAAGTCGAAATGTTTATAACTACGGCTCAAAAACAATTATAAAATCGAAAATAGAACAGTTGACTGTGCTTGGGCATCAAGCCGTACAACAAACTTATTTTTTCAGATTGTAGCTTGTTTCATGTACTTTCAGCGGCAATAAAATAAATTTTTTTTAGTATTTTTGAATACCATTTTTTTCTAAATTGATTTTTTTTAAACAAGTGCATTTCACTCATCAATATTTTACGCAAAATTAAAAATTATTAACATATATTAAAAATACATGAGACAAGAAACAATTTAAAAAAAGGTTTTATTGGGAGCCGAGATATGACATTTTTTGCATTTTAGTTATTAATAAACAAATGAAGTGAAATGATGACTTGAAATTGGCACTAAACATTTCATAATATTTAAAACTAGTAATTGACTATGTTAAAATATTTTTAATTACATAAGTTGTTGCAATATTAACGAACTTAATTTGCCTACTCCTGCAGTATAGAAGGTTCTGGCACTCATATGAGGTGTATTGCATCACCCTTTAATTTCATTGTAACGCGATGTTTTTTTTGTTTGTTTTAATAATTGTTCTTTAAATATTGTCTAAATATTATTTGTGACATTTTCTTAAATGTTTTTCTTCTTCAATTCTTTGGGACTTCCTGCCACGTGTATTTTTTCTTTTTAAGCGATGCTCGGGGAATCTACAAAATATCACAATTAACCAGTATGTTAGTGGTAAATAACTTCTACGCCTGTGACTTTTACGTTTATTAAAAAAACAAGCAACTCCTAACGGATCCTTTGACGTAAAAGTCACAGACGTAGATGTTATTTACCAGTAATATACTGGTTAATTGTGATATTTTGTAGATTCCCCGAGCACCGCTTAAAAAGAAAAAATACATGTGGCAGGAAGTCCCAAAGAATTGAAGAAGAAAAAAAAATTGTTCTTTCTTGTAGATTTCAGTTTTGCTGCACAATTTTAAAACTTTTTGCTAAACCTTTCGTAATGTGTACAACAAGTTCCAGCAATAAAATTACTATAGTAAGACAGTTCCTTATTAGGTGATTTATACTCTTAGTTTTACGCCACTATAATGATTGTATCTACACATAATAAAATGTGTTCAAAAATTTTTAACCGCTATGTGTGTAATAAAAAATAACACATTTAGCAATTTACAAAATAAAAGGTCAGTGAAATACGTAGATTTTCATGAATAGCATAAAAATATAAAGGCAATAAAAGAAATAGAGGAAATGTTCACTAAATTAAATAAGTTCACTATATTAAATAATATTTAAAATTTGAATAAATATAATAGATATAACTCGACGGAGGTTTTGCCTCAAAAGTAACTAACTAAGTAATATTTGTGCATGCAAGTAATATTTTACATAGAGAACGTATTTTCGAACAGTTTGTCGTGACAGGCTCGCTTTGTCTTAAATGTTATCAAATAATAGGGTAATTTATGTTCCGCAGTTTTTTAATCACATCTCGCTAAGTATAAATATGTCGAGGATGACAGAGGCGAGGAGCGTTTTAGGGTAGATCTATTAGGTTTAGGCCACATATTAGTAAACACAATATAACCACTTAAATAATAGTCACATAAATAACAAAGTAAGATGAGTTTTGATTTATCTGAACAGATAAATGTCAAATAATAATGTCTTATTGTTCAAAACGCAAACAATACCACAAAATACTAGGAGTTAGCAGTCCTCAACCACTAGCCCCGCGATCTCGCACCTGATGTACAAAGGTTATACCTGTTCATCCACGGGACTCTCAAGGGGTTTTGTTCTGCTCACCGCACCGGGGAGATGGTCTCTTCCAGGTTATTCCAGGCGTCGTCATCTGTTTCACATGACCATATATGGGAATGTTTACTCTCCACATTTCTCAATGCAATCGGTACTTGCTAATAGCGCTCTCTTGACTTCAGTGAAGTACATGCTTTTAGGCGTCCACAGGGGTATCGGAGGGCGTCTATAAGGGTATCGTCTTCGACATGTTGATTTCATATTAGCACAATATCAAGGCCGAGAAAACTTTACAAAAAGGATCTTCCAAGCATTGTTTTCGCAAACGCTACGATTTTCCAGTAAATAAATAATTCAATCGTTCAATCAATGCTTTATTTAAATATTATTCCAACGTTTACAATTTGATTTACATGCCACATGAACAAGTGTTCGTATGCTCGGCAGTTTAAAATTTGTTAGTTCTTGCAATAATAAATTTATAGAAGGCACACAAGGAAGTAAATGGAGTTACACCTATGCTACAAACAAAGAAAGGAGAATTGATATATTGAGACATATCTGATAGAATACTTATAATATGATAAAAAATAAAACAAGTTGAGAATAGAAAAAGTTAAGAAAAGTGGGGTTGCGGATGGCTGGGTACCCGAACAGTGCATATTGTAAACGTAATATGTGGTAATAGTTGGGATACATGTATATCAATATCAATATCAATACTAATACTTCAATATCATTTCAAAATATGATATGATGTTCTTCATCTAATTCATCGTGATCAATGAGTATGTTCACTTCAACGATGTTGCTGCAAGTTTCGCCACAGCAATGTTGTCAAACTGCTGAACATTTCAATCCAGCCTTACGACACCCACAAACTGCACCGCAATAGCGTTGACCATTTAAAAAAAAATGATATTCAAGTAATTTATAAAATTTTATTTGACCCGTGTTTTTTAATTTTACATTCCAAATTCATTTTAATAGTGAAATTAATTATTTAAGTTGCGAAATTTTGAATTGGCGCCTAAGGTGACGTCAGATGTGAGAGCATGCGCAATTAATAAATAGAGGAATAATCGACGGACGTCGTACGTTTACTGTTACAGCACAGAGTAATGTGGTTATAGTATCGACGTGAGTCATTGTCATATTGATTGTCTTCTATTATTGTTCTTGTTATTAAGATTTAACTTGATTAAAATATGAAGTACACTGTAAGCTAAAGTAAGTATGTAAATGATTTTCTATTAATAATACACTGTTGCAGATATGTTTTAAAATTGAAAACTACATATAAAATTTTTAGGTTATAATTTACTGAAAAATCTACGCAATGTAAGCAACAAATACGCAACAAACCTACCGAGCATTACCGCCAACATGATAGAGAAAACATGAAAATCTCTAAAATTGAATTCTCATTACATACGTCATCATTTACCGCCTTGTTATTTGAAAACCTATTTTCTCTTGCATGTGATTATTAGGACTTTCTTTAATATGATATATGAAATATATATTTAGTATATTTTTTGATGATATAATAATATTTTATAAATTTTGTTGAAGAAAGCGACTCTATTATCTTTACAGCGACAAAAGAATCATCTTTAATAGCTTAGGAAGTGCTGGTGCTTTAGAATTTTGTACCGGGATGAAAATACGTTATGGTGTTTTCCACCCCCATTCCTCAGGATCTTGATATCGTCAAACTCATGTCTGAATTTGATAATATACTCAATATGTGTGCATCCGTGCAGCATCTTGTGTAGTTGGAAGTGAGGCTAAATTAAAGTTTTGTTTATTTACAAATCTTACAAATGTCTTATTCCTCAAGCTGACCAAGTTCTTACTGCCACCATAAGGAGTTATAGAAAATAGTTCACCGATGACACTTAGCACAGACGGGTCCACTATTTCATTAAGAAATAATGAAAGCCCTGAAGCGATTTCTTGATTTTTCTGCAGGTCGTAATGAACTTCACTTTACCCACGTCATAAGCTGCCGATGTGGTATGACATCCTGAGGAAGCATGAGGAAATAGTAGATGCTCGACGATTATATCTCCGTGGATGAAACTTGATGAGCAGTAAATATGTTCTGCTGAACGTCCTTTTTGTGGTTTCAAGAAGTAAATTTTCTAGTGTCTTCCCAGTGCTGTCAGTAATACCAATATATCACTATCTTCAGCAACAATTGTTGAATCAAATGATTCTGATGATGCAATAGCGGAAATGACTACTTTTGTATTTAATAAATGTATAGATGTTATGTATACTTACAGGTTACCTCCTGCTTTGATATCTTTGCAGCGTCTTAACATCTCTCCAAAGAGAAGAAATTAAAAGAATTGAGTAGAGAAAATTGTTCGCAATAAAATTATTTGCAAAAAATATCTGATGTATTTTTTCAATAAAATCAACAGCAAAAAAATAATAACCCTTAAATGATATTTTTCTTGAAAATTTTAGTTTATTTTTAATTATCAATTTTACGATAAGAGTATCCAGACTGAGATGGTAGAGAATTCAATTCTCTACAGAAAAAGTGTTAGAAAATTTATTTGAGACTTACGGTTCTCAAGATATCGCGGAAAACTGTTACATCCCCTTTTTCAAGATGGCGGCCAAATGAAGGGATTTCATCCCCGAAAACCGAGTTTTATACTACACTGACCCCCTACACATAAAGAAATCTTGTCCTACTCAAAATGCAAGGTCAATGTAACATTTCAATGGACTATTTGTTGATTAAGGTCTTGAAATAATTTCTTGTGGGTGCACCACGTACATTCATTGGTAAGAGATTACAGTTTTGGTCCCTGATATATTATGGAACGTTGCGTTAACTTAGTATACATAAATGAGATTTTTGCATTCTGGTTATTTATTGCTCGTGGACTAATATTAGTGTTTATGTTTGTATTTTTTCGTGTACCGAGTGCGCCACTTAAAACTCTAAAATTTCTATGAATAATTGTCTTGGTTTTGCATGGAACATCTTTTTGAGTGGCTTTGTGCCTTTCTGATAAGCCCCAGAATAAGGGGGAAAAACATTTCAAAGGCTAAGCATTTCCAAAAACAGAATAATAGATTTCATGAAAATGTAATCCATTAGAAGGAAACATTTTTAAGGCAAGGTAGATAAATACATTCATTTTAGGCCTTTGCTCTCATTTTTAACTGAATCTTCATTATGGTAGGGGGATAGAAAGATACTAGTTTAATCTGCATGGCCGTAGGGGACTCTGTGGATGCTAGTTGTTGAATGATAATTTTCAAATAAGAAATTATACAAATTTATTTAGGATTTTAATTTGCTAGCATAACCAGAATTCAGGTTATCGAAAGAATGCAGATTCATTAATATTTTTACACATTGTTTTTCATTTAGTTCTTATAGATAGTTATTTTTTCTGCTGTTTGCAAAATCCTATGAAGACTATGTTTCAATTCTTTTAAACAAGTTAGAGAAAACGTAGCCCTATTAATCTGCCAAGATTACCCATCCGCATGTTTATATTTTACCTGAAAGTTTCTTTGCCGCGTTCATCGATAGATTCTGTCACTCCAGTAGGGCATGTTGTGTCTATTGACGCTGCTGCTTTTAATAAATGTCGCTCCAAAGAATTTCATAACGTAAAACTCTCTTTATTTCGTTCAGTACTGACATTTCTGCTATAAAATGTAGTCGCCGATGATAGTTGCTGTACTAGAATAAATTTATAATCATAATATAGTATGTCTTAGAAGTCAAGGCCTCAAAATTTTTTATATTTTCCATCCCCCCACCACCCCCACTCCATTATTAAAGGGGTTGATAATATAAAATAGAGATATTCACTTGAAATTTGGCATATGTATATATTATAATGACATAAGGAACTAGATTTTGGTATTATTCCGTTGAAGGGTTGGGGGGCAAATAGGGGAAAATGAGTAAAGCAAGCCGGTAAGTGTACAGAAATTTAAAATTCGGTGAATGTACTAGAAGCTATGGCCTCATATTTCTTTATAATATTTTCAACCCCCCACCACCCCTACTCCATTATTAAAGTGGTTGCTAAAGTAGAATTGAGATACTCACTTGAAATTTGGTACACGTATATATTATAACATGTGGAACTAGATTTTATTTTGAGATGATTCCGTTTAAGGGTTCGGGGTTAAATAGGGGTAAGTAAGGGAAAATAAGTAAATCAAGCTGGTAAGAATACAGAAACTTGAAATTTGATGTATGTACTAGAAGCCATGGCTTCAACATTTTTTATAATATTTTCCATCCTGCCACCACCACCACACTCCATTATTAAAGGGGCTGATAAAATAAAATTGAGATATTGACTTGAAATTTGGTATACGTATATAATAATAATAATAAAACGTCTTTATTAAGGCGGAGTTTAGCCATAGGCTACTCTTACACTTAACCTTATATCTAAATAATACAAAATATTAAGAATAAAAAAAAAAAAATAATATATAGTAAATAATAACATATAATAGTATGTAATGTACAAATGAGAGAGGAATAAAGTATGTAGAATGCACAATGTATATACACATATACTTATATAAAACACATCGTTACAAATTAACAACAAATTAAAGATATATTCAGAAATAAACAACTCGACAAAGATTGAAAATTAGCTGGTGACATTCACTGAAAGTGATTTTATGGATTTAGTAATTTATTTTTTATATAGTTACGAAATTTGCCAATAGAAAACGTTTTTGCGGATTTTTCAACACTGTTATAGCATCTTATAGTATTGTAAGTGAAACATTTTTGGAAAAGAGCAGATCTATGTAAAGGCATTGTATAATTTTCTATGTTTCTTATATTGACAGCATGAAATTGATTTCGTGGTATAAGTTTATTCTTAAGATACTCCGGTTCAGTAGTAAGCGACAAGCGATGCACAAAAGCCAATAAATCATGTTTCCAAGTATCATCCATTTTTAACCATTTCAAGTCCCTGATTTTTGTACTTATATGATCATATTTACGTAAATTGAAAATAAAGTGACAGCAAGTATTTTGAACTTTTTGTACTCTATTTTTGTTAGCTGTATTTAAAAAAGGATAATACATGATAAGACAATAGTACAGAATAGGCAAAACAATTGTTTCACAAAGCTTTTTCTTAATATCATAATTTAAAATATGCTTATTAGAATATAATAATTTTAATCGTACGTAAGATTTTTTAACTAGACTGTTGACATGCTTTTCAAAATCCAATTTATGATCAAAGATAACTCCTAAATTTTTAACTTCTTTTTTATAAGGTATATTTTCGTTATTGATCTTTATTGTCATATTGCTAGTTAAATGTGAATAATAATTTTTGGAGCAAAATAAAATCACGGCCGATTTAGATGGATTTAAAACAAGATTGTGATTTACACTATAGGTATAAATTGACATGAGATCAGCATTAATACATCTAACTGCAAGATTATAGTTGTCTGGATGAAAAGTATAGAGCAGTTGTGTATCGTCAGCATAAGTTTGCATATTTCAATGAGTGACATGACGGTAAAAGTCCGACGTGTAAATTAAAAATAAGATTGGCCCCAATATAGAACCTTGAGGTACTCCAGACTTAATTAACTTAGCTTCAGATTGACCAAATTTAGTACGCACTATTTGGTGTCTGTTATACAAATATGACGTAAAAAATGACACTGCATTTTCATTAAAACCATAATATTTCAATTTAGCACACATTAATTCATGACTTACACAGTCGAATGCTTTCGAGTAGTCCAATAAGATAAGTGTGCTTGCACGATTTTTATCTAAATGTTTCACCAGGTCATCTGATATGTTTACCAGCGCAGTAGTACAACTGTGCCCAGTTCTAAAACCCGATTGATTTTTTGGGAAAAGGTCATTTGTAGAAAAATAATTTTCAACTTGATGATATACTATTTTTTCAAGAATTTTACTAAGTACAGGTAGTAAACTAATGGGTCGTAATTGATTATACTCAGTAGGATTATTTACTTTCGGTATCGGAGAAATAATTGCAGTCTTCCAGTTGGTGGGAAAAATACCTAAGTCTTAACAACAGTTTATTATATGAGTAACGTACAGAGATACTGCCGGTAAACATAGTTTAAGCATTTGTAATGAGACTTCATCAGATCCGTATGAGTTAGATTTGAGATTACCTATTATTTTTAGAACTAATCTAGGCTCAACGGTATCAAATTTGAAATTTAAATCGTTATTGAAAGTTGTATTGTTATAATAGTCTACAGTATCATAATTTACGGTATTATTTTTAAAAGCGGATAAGAAATGATTATTAATTTCATTGAAATCCAATATATCATCAGGTAGTACCACATTCTTACTGGATTTAATATTCATTTTTTCTAAACTTTTCAAAAAATTACCGGAATCATTTTTATTAATGTAATTTAGATAAGCTGCTTTTTCCCTACGAATTGACGCCAGGTGAAAATTACGTAATGCTTCATAGTCACGCCAATTTTGATCTGTTTTATTATTTTTGAATTTAACATATGTTTTGTCTCTAAGGGATTTCAATAATCTTAAACCATCATTAAGCCAGGGTGCGAAAGGTTTATTCATTCTTGCCATTCGAATTGGAGCATGTGTATCAAAAAGAGATATTACATTGTTGGTTAAAAACTCTACTTTGCTGTCTATATCATTGATGTATAATATATTGTGCCAAGGAATTTTAAACAAATCCTCATCAAACGATTCCTGATTAAAGTTTTTGAAATCTCTATACGTGTGAAATTTTTGTTTTGTCTTTGTTACGTTATATTTCACATTACAGAACACCAAGAAGTGATCAGTAATGTTACATACATCAATTACCCCGCTATTACTTATTGAATCATGATTAGTTACAAAAATAGGGTCGATAAGGGTTGATGAAAATTGAGTAACACGAGTCGGTTCATTAATAACCTGCGTAAAGCCATATGCATCAAAACAGGGAGTCAAGGGGTTATTTAAATTTAACAAATTTATGTTAACGTCTCCAGTAACAATTATTGAATCATAAGAGGGTACTAAATGCGACAAGACATTATCAATTGCCTCAGTAAACTGAGGTATGTTAGTTTGAGGAGGTCTGTATATTACCCCTATAGCAACATTCAAGTTACCTAATTTAAGTTTTATCCATAAGTTTTCAAAAACTGAAATTCCCGGAACATCTACAGAAATATTTTCACACTGAAAAATACTTCTAACAAAAATTGCAACGCCTCCACCCCTACCGAGCCGGTCCCTCCGAAACAACTTATACCCCGGTATTTGAATAACTTCGTTAGGAATTTCTTCAGTCAACCAAGTTTCACTTATTGAAAATACATCAAATGCATGTTGTAAAATTAGATTTGACAGATCCACAAAACAATTCATTAATGATCGTATGTTTATATGGCCTATATTAAATAATGTATTATGATTTTTACTTTCCATAATTTGTTTTAGATATTAATGACTCAATTTGATCTTATAATTACACCAGGAACTATATTATATTTTGGGATTATTCCGTTGAAGGGTTGGGGATTGAATTGGGGAAAATAAGTAAAGCAAGCTGGTAACAGTACAGAAATTTGGAATTCGGTACATGTACTAGAAGACAAGGCTTCAGATATTTTATAATATTTTTCTACCCCTCCACCACTCCTCCATTATTAAACGGCTTGATTAATGAAAATTCTGATATTCACTTGAAGTTTGGTATACGTTTGTATTATAACGACATCTGGAACTATATTATATTTTGAGATGATTCCGTTGAAGGGTTGGGGGTTAAATAGGGTTAAATAGAGGTAAATAAGGGAAAATAAGTAAAGCAAGTTGGTAAGAGTACAGAAATTTGGGATTTGGTGTATGTACTAAAAACGAAGGCCTCATGCTATTTTTATAAGATTTTTTAGCCCACACCACACCCACTCCCTTATTAAAAGAGTTGATAAAATTAAATTGAGATTTTCACTTGAAATTTGGTACACGTATGTATTATAACGACATCTGAAACTAGATTATATTTATTTTGACACAATTCCGTTGAAGGATTGGGGGGGTAAGTAGAGGTAAATGGGGAAAAAGAAGTAAAGCATGCTGTAAGAGTACAGAAACTTGAGATTCGGTGTATATACTAGAAGCCAAGTTCTCAGATTTCTTTCTAATATTTTTCTATGATATCTGCCCAAATATTATTAAAATTCTAATACCAATAATATCCACATACTAGAGTGCAAATATAGTCAAAATGTTTTCCTTAAAGTGACTGGGATCAAATATCTGGATGTGGAAGTAGCGATTCCTTAGGCAGCGGTTTTATTCTTTCTTTTCCAAACACTCTGTACTTATGCATATTTAAAGGCCTTGAAAATATCTACAATTTGATGTGCGCAGCACGGTTGTCGCTTAAAACATTAGAAAGTTGCAAGTCTGGGGAGCTTTTAGTGGTGCGCCATGTATATAGTAATACTTTTTAACATATAACTTTGATAGTAAAAACTTTTAATTATGAAAAAACTAAATGTGATGGATGGGGATTATTTAAGGTCATCATATAGGCTGATCCCTAGACTACTATCCAATATTGTATGAGACTTTGTGCAAGTGCATAGTATAACATTTTTATCGAACTGTGCTTCAAAGAAACTGTAACTTGCTGAATGTGTAAAAAAGCTAACGGACGTTATTATTTAAGCTATTAATATGGGCCTTCCAACTTAGTAGAGAACCTACTGCGACACCAAGGTATTTTATTGCACTGTTAAATTGTATTACATCCCTGTTAATCGTAATTGTTGGTATTGTTTCAAAGAATTTTTCCGGTGTAGCAAAGGGGACTGTAAGTTTTATCTACATTCAGTAATCAATAATTTTCTTTAAGCCAAAGGCTAACATCTTTTATACACTTATTATTATTTCTCAAATATCTTCTGTAAGAATTAATATGGTTTTTTCTGCGTATGAGGCAATAATACCGTGTTTTAATTCTAATTTTAATAAATATCTAGGTTAGAATTATAAACAAAATAAGTCCCAATACTGTCTTTAAAATAAATAAAATTTCTAGAGGAATTCTGAAAGTAGTTTTTTCTCCACTACCTACTTATTTCATTAAGTGTATTCGTATATTGGACTCTGTTTTTAAAATATAATAAAAACATATCATAATATTTACCTCCAATACTTATTATCTGCAAATGCCTTTTTCAAGTCTATAAAAACACGCTTACAACTTTTTTGCTACTGTTAAAAGTTTTGTAGATATCACTTACATTTGATATTGCATTATCTGAGGATGAATTATTAAGGAAGCCAAATTGACAACTGATAGCAAATTATATTTGGTCAGCGAATTACATAATCTATATTTAATAAGATTTTCTAAAAACTTGACGAAATTACTAATTAGACTAATAAGATTAATAGGTCTGCAATTATTGTATGATGTTTTATCGCCTTTTTTGAATATACGTGATGTAAGTCATTTTAAAGTCTTTCGGAAATTCACCCGTGCTAAAGGCTAAGAACCATTACTTTCGGTCTCCGTTAAACTTTAATCGTCGGTCAAACCGATTAGCTAAGTCCACATTTGTGTACAATAATTCACTTTTAAACATGCATAGAGTATATAGGTTCCAATACTAGTTAGTTAATAGATAGGTGAAGATCTGTTGTTTTTTATCAGTCAATGTCAAATATAAATATTTCATACTTATTCCTGGATATTGTCTTAGTTTTGCATGGAACATCGTTATGAGTGGCTTTGGGCTTTTCTGATGAGTCCACAATAAGGACGAAAAACGTTTCAAAGGCTAAGCATTTCCAAGAAACTGAATGAGATTTTATGAAAATGTAAGTCGTTAGAATGAAAAAACTTTCAAAGAAAAGGTACGTAAATAAATTACTGAATTTACATATCGTAGGGGATCATGTAGATACTAGTTTAACCTGCCTAGCCGTAGGGAACTATGTTGGATGCTAGTGTTAAAATGAGAATGACAAATAAGAATTTTTACTTGTTAACATAACCAGAAGTCAGGTTATCGAAAGAAAGCAAAGAATTCATTAATATTTTTATATATAGTTTTTCCTTTAGTTCTCATAGATAGTTTTTCTTTCCGCTGTTTGCAAAATCCTATAAAGAATATGTTTCACGATATGGCAGTGTCAGCATGTATCACAAGAGACCATTAAGTTTAGGAGTGTTTATATTTATATTTTAGTTTCGAGATACTGCTTGGATTGTTATTGAAACGTGATATACCTAATAGCATGGCGTTGAGTGATCGGTACGGTTACAAGGCCGGCGCAGCGGCCTAGACAGATCTGTCGCTTTCGATACGTTTTTCGTAAGATGGGTTCTATATCATGCGCCCAGTAGTATTTTCAATATCAAAAAATTGAATATGGACTGCTGAAGTTCTGCAGCTTTTAAACTGATTGCCAATTTGCATTATTAATGTTTTCTTTAAATTTTTTCGTATCAACTGATCTTTTCTTCTGTTCTTTTATTACTTCTTTCGGATTTTTCTTCCTTAAGTTCGTGCTTACAAGAAAAATGTGACGGACGGACAGATCGATGAACAGACAGAAGAAAAGACATTTTCAAAGTTGGTCAGAATTAGCTCATCAATACATTGAGTGAAAATATTTTATCTACGAGCGATAGTACCGGTTTTAGAAATGTGCCGATCAAATGCAATATACTCTTCGTCTTGTAATTGCGAAGAGTATTACAATACCTAATAGAGGAAACTTGATATTCTATAGATGTTTATTTAACATAACACATAATTAACATGTAAATGTTACTTATCAAAATTTTATGTATAGAGCACGAAAATGTATGTATTAAATATAGGATAAGTCTCCTACAATTATATTCAGTTTATTTCTAAGAAACTATGATTTTATATAATCATAATGAGGATAAAATATTGGTAGCCTTGGGGATTATTGTCCCATATTTAAGGGGTAGTGCCTCTCAAGCCTCTTAGAATTTGTGGATCGGGTCGAATACCTCTTTAATTGCATTTGGTCTACAGAATTTGGGCAAATATCCAATTATGATAAGTATTAATATTTACCCTTGATTGCTATAGTTACTATATCATCGTCTACCTGTTTGTAAATAATGATTTTGCAGATTGTTATGCGTATAAGTAGGAGCAAAAACACAATAATGGACTAATATACAGGGTATTGTCTAAATGTTATTTGTGGCATTATCTTAATTTTTTTCTTTCTTCAATTCTTTGGGACTTCCTGCCACATGTATGTTTTCTTTCTAAGCGGTGCTAGGGGAATCTACAAAATATATCACAATTAACCAGTATTTTACTGGTAAAAAACCTCTACGCCTGTGACGTTTACGTCAAAGGATCAGTTAAAGGTTGGTTTTTATAAATAAACAACACAAATAAGTATAAAAACTTGAAATTAAATATTTCGCCGACGTTTCGGAAATCTAATCTGTTTCCTTTTTCAAGGCTTTTTTTGAAAAATCTTTTTTGCTGTGTATGACAAATACACAGCTCTAAGAATGTTTGTTATATTCAATATCCATAGATACTTACTATTTACATAGAACTGTTGATATAGTTAACAGTTTTTTAGTTTCTATACAATGTTAAGTTTGTGAAGTTCTTCTTTTAACATTGGTAGCCAAGTTGTACAGACATCTACGGAACAATTCGACACGCAATTATCCTCATTCAATAATATTATCGCGGATTCTTTAATTTTTCTTTTTTTGCTATCTGCCTCTTTTATTAAAATTTTTGCCGTGTCCCAGTTTATTCTATGTCCATTCTCCCATGCGTGTTCGCAGATCTTGGACCTCTGAATTTCATTTTTTCTGATATAATTTTGATGTTCGCCCAATCTTACACTAAAAGGTCTGGATGACTCACCCACGTATTGTTTGTTGCACTCACTCGGAATACTATAAATGCAGTTTTTTGAATTTTGCTCGTGGTTTGTTGGTTTCGTCTTTGTCAGAATAGATCTTAAAGTGTTGCTTGCTTGAAATACCGTCCTAATATCAAATCTATCACCGATGCGGCGCAACTTTTCGGATAATCCAATGAGAAGCGGTTTATAAAGGAAGTTCTTATTAATAACCAATACGGTTTTGTCGATAAAACCTTCATAAATATTGAAAATAATCAGGTACGACAAAAACCTGAAAAACGTTACACAGCGTTAATTCCTTATGTATGCGGATTATCCGAAAAGTTGCGCCGCATCGGTGATAGATTTGATATTAGGACGGTATTTCAAACAAGCAACACTTTAAGATCTATTCTGACAAAGACGAAACCAACAAACCACGAGCAAAATTCAAAAAACTGCATTTATAGTATTCCGTGTGAGTGCAACAAACAATACGTGGGTGAGTCATCCAGACCTTTTAGTGTAAGATTGGGCGAACATCAAAATTATATCAGAAAAAATGAAATTCAGAGGTCCAAGATCTGCGAACACGCATGGGAGAATGGACATAGAATAAACTGGGACTCGGCAAAAATTTTAACAAAAGAGGCAGATAGCAAAAAAAGAAAAATTAAAGAATCCGCGATAATATTATTGAATGAGGATAATTGCGTGTTGAATTGTTCCGTAGATGTCTGTACAACTTGGCTACCAATGTTAAAAGAAGAACTTCACAAACTTAACATTGTATAGAAACTAAAAAACTGTTAACTATATCAACAGTTCTATGTGAATATTAAGTATCTATGGATATTGAATATAACAAACATTCTTAGAGCTGTGTATTTGTCATACACAGCAAAAAATATTTTTCAAAAAAAGCCTTGAAAAAGGAAACAGATTAGATTTCCGAAACGTCGGCGAAATATTTAATTTCAAGTTTTTATACTTATTTGTGTTGTTTATTTATAAAAACCAACCTTTAACTGATCCTTTGACGTAAACGTCACAGGCGTAGAGGTTTTTTACCAGTAAAATACTGGTTAATTGTGATATATTTTGTAGATTCCCCTAGCACCGCTTAGAAAGAAAACATACATGTGGCAGGAAGTCCCAAAGAATTGAAGAAAGAAAAAAAATAATATACAGGGTGTCCCGAAAATGGTGGACAATCTCTCGGAACTAGTGAAAATAAGGTCACAAGTTCGTATATTTTTCTTTCCCCCGAGGTGCCCCTACGAAGATATTCGCTCTTGAAGTTGAGGGTTAAAAATCGATTTTTCGCGATAACTCTTTTATTGTTCAATCGATTTTAATCATTTTTGGGTCAGTATCATATTAGTTCAATCCAGTTAGGTCAGTGTATCTTGGATAACATTCTTGGGGGCTCGAGGGCAGAGCACCCACTGCCTTAATAAGTTATAAACAAATTTTTTAGCGTATTTTGTTTTATTTCTAAGGTTATTTTCAACTTTTTGAGCCCTTTTTACGTAAAAAACGTATACTTGTTTGATGTCGGTAATATGCACCGTTTTCGAGATAAATGCACTTAACGTTGAAATTGCGATCTTTAATCGCACAAATAATAGTAATATTTACTTTGTCATATTATGTATGACTTTCCCTTCGATTATTTGAAAACAAAACGACAAAAAATAGTGCCACATATGCTGAAGCCCAAGTTCTGGGGTCCGCATTGAACGTGTTAATATTCATTTTTTTAAATATTTAAAAAATTGCTATATCGTCTTATTTAGATAAGACGATGTAGCTGTTTATATACAAAACCAAACGAGTAATAATGACAGTTTATGGTTACCATGGATCAAAATATCAGATAATTGGATTGACATAATTTTTCAGTATTAGCTTAAACCGACATTAATTTTTTAGTACTTAATCGATTGAAATATGGCTTACACTAACAATGTATACGCAGATATGCATTTAATATATGGAATGGCTTGTTGCAATGCCCTGAAAACAATACGCTGGACGGTATCGCTATCGAAGGGTTCCTGATTGCAAAACTTTTGAACGGCCTTGATCAACGGCTGAGAGAAACTGGTAAAAAATAAGATAATTTTTTTGAAAACTAAAAATCTAAGAATTCTGTCTCTACGATTTGCGCCAATTGTCATAAACAGGGGTGCTCCGCGGACAACACGTACTGTTGAAGTAGAAGAAAAAACGTATTGGATGCAGTCGCTGCGAATTCATCAGTATCAGATCATTATCATTACAAATGAATGTCCCAAAATCGATCGTTGGAAGAATTTTGAGAGAGCAACTGCTTCATCCGTACCATATACAAAAAGTACATGCCTTTAGGCAAGCTGACTTTCCTGTCAGGGTGCAATTTTCGCAGTGGTTTATACAGAATCATGAACAAAACCATGTCATTCGATCATTTCTGTATACGAATGAAACGAGCTTTGGAAGAAATGGAGTCATTAACTCCCATAACTTACACGTTTGGGACGAGGAAAACCCACATGCCACAATTCAAACCCGCCATCAGAGGCAATTTCATATTAATGTTTGGGCCGGAATTATTGGCCGGTACTTGTTGGGTCCATTCGTGTTATCAAATCGATTGAATGGGCAACTTTATCTTGAATTTCTCCTACAGCAGTTACCACAACTTTTAGAAGACGTTGACATTGCTTCTCGAGAGAACATGTGGTTTATGTATGATGAGACGCCTCCGCATTTTAGTCTTATAGTGAGGGGTCATTTGAATAGAGTATATCCAAACCGGTGGATAGGTAGGGGTGGGCCTGTATCTTGGCCTCTCCGATCACCCGATTTAAGTCCCCTTGATTTCTTCCTGTGGGGGGCATTTAAAGAACCTCGTATATGTCGCACCAGACAAGAATTATACGAGAGAATTATGTACCATTCAAATGCAATTAGAGAAAACGAAGGAATGTTGAGGCGAGTCCAACGGTCGTCAGTTCGTCTTTGACAAGCATGCATTAGAGAAGGAGGTGCTCATATTGAGCATTTGTTATGAAATTTCCTAAATCTTCATTTTTCCATATCCCTAATTAGTTTTCTACAGTCAGGTTTCAAATTTTGTGTTTAGTGTGTTCAAGATTTTTTGTTTTTATGTGTAGGTAAGTACTTACTACCTCATAGAGAAATAATTGTTGTTTTGTACATAGTCCTCGTGTTTATCTATTTTAAAAAATTACTATTATTTACGCGACTGAAAATCGCAATTTCATCGTTAAGTGCATTTATCTCAAAAAACGGCTCATATTACCGACATCAAGCACGTATACGTTTTTTGCGTAAAAAGGGCTCAAAAAGTTGAAAATGACCTTAGAAATAAAACAAAATAGGCTGAAATTTTTTTTACAACTTATTACGGCAATAAAAAGTTGAACTGATCAACTCATCACATATTCTCTTAGCAATGTATCTTTAATGTATTTCGTGGTGAAGTGAGATTGCGATACGAGACTCAATACTAATATATTGTTTTCGCGTGTAACTTTAGCTCTCCGAAAATTAGTAAGTTATAGTAAATTCTCCCAGCCATCGCATTAAGAGGAATGCCCTTAGTAGTTCCCCTGCGAAGTTTCAAGGATTACGGTTTAGTATACCCCCGCCAACACCAATTGTAGGAGAAATAACTTTACATTTTAGTTGCTAGTGAAGAGAGAACGGATACGTCCTCTCTTTCAACCGCAGTGAGAAGTGGGAATAGTCTAGATTTATTTCATAGCATTATTACCTGAGATAACCTATAATTTATATGATACGGATCACATTTGAAGTGAAAACAGTGTAAACAGATAATTACGCGACACGAACAGGTGGTGGGTCTGATGTAGCATCAGACTTTCAATCGCGTGGTTTTGGGTTCAAAACCTGGTGCCTTCTGCTTTTTTTTCTTATTTGTTCATAGAAAAGGCATAGGCATTTATATATAAAAAACATTGTGGGTGTTTATGTTAGATATAAAATACCATAAAGAATTTTTTTAGGAAATTTGACGAAAGTTTACCGTATTGCCAGATACTAACTTTTATATTTTATTCAGTATCCTGAAATACATCATTCTATAAATATTTGTTTGTTTTATATTATTGAACAAAAACCAGAATTGAGTGGCATTCCCCCATTTAAATATTTTATTGAACATCAAAATTTTTACAAATTACCCGGAAATTTGCTTTTATAGTTATAAAAAAGAATGTTAACATTTTCCTACCAACATATTATACAGTTATACACCTACCAGGACAGGTGGCAGCAAAAACAGGGACGTCCTCACTTATGCATTTATTTTTTAAGAAATTACGTACAGGACGTATTTGATTTAAACATTCATTTTTTCGTAATTTTATTAAAAAAAGTGTAATATGTACTTAGCAAATGTCCAGTATTTTAATCCCAAATGTATTTTTAAATTCTTTTTACCAAAAACAAATGTCAGTTTTCGCAATTTAATTAATTTATTACGGTTTTCTTAAATGTTTTTTATATTTAAAATAAGCCGCCGGACATTACTTAAATTGCCAAAGCTTACATTTGCATTTAGTGAAAAATATTAAAAAATATCTCTCAAAAAAATAGTGCCTTAACATATTTTATTCAAAAATTAAAATATACAACATTGCCGGAGCCAACCGCACAACCACGTCGCGCAGCGTCGTGGTGTTAGTGTGGTTGGGCGGTTGACTAATTATATTCCATTGCATTTTTCTAAGGTTATTTCTAGTTTGATTTTCATTAAAATGAAAGCATTGGTAAATCAAACACAAGGTAGTCTTGTTGTCACATGGTATTTAATATATCCATACCTATTGTTATTAAAATTAGAATATTACAGAAACGACGCTAGACGTCGGTCGTCGTCGAAACGAAAAAATTAAAGAATACGATTCTCGGTATTAAAATTGATCAAATTCAGAAGTTTCACAACAATGACGTTAGGCGTCGGTCGGCGTTGAGACGTAAAAATGCAAGAAAATGAATCTAGGAATCGAAATCTGTCAAATACACGAGTTTTACAAAAACGACGCTAGGCGTCGGTCGGTGTCGAGACGTAAAAATGCAAGAACATAGATTTAGATACACAAGTTTTACAAAAACGACTTTAGGCATCGGTCAGCGTCGAGACGTAAGAATATGAATCTAGGAATTAAGATTTATCAAATACACGAGTTTTACAAAAATGACGCTAGGCGTCGGTCGGCGTCGAGACGTAAAAATGCGAGAACATAGATTTAGATATCAGATGAAAAATATTATAAAGAAATCTGAGGGCCTGGCTTCCCGTATAGGTGCGCACCAAACCTCAAGTATTTGTACTTTACACAGCTTGCTTTTACACATTTTCCCCTATTTATATACCTATACTTACATCGCCACCCCTTCAACGGAATCATCTCAAAATATGATTTAGTTCCAATTGTCGTTATAATACAGATGATGTACCAAATTTCAAGCGAATATCTCAATTTTATTGTATCAACCTCTTTAATAATGGAGTAGGGGCGGTGGGAGGTTAAAAAATATTATAAAAAAATCTCAGACTTTGGCTCCAAGTACATACACCGTACTTCAAGTTTCTGTACTCTTATCAGCTTGCTTTAATTATTTCCCCCTATTTAACCCCCAACCCTTCAACGGAATAAACTAAAAATATAATTTAGTTCCAGATGTCATTATAATATATACGTGTACCAAAATTCAAGTCAATTTTATTTTATCAACCCCTTTAATAATAGAGTATGGGTGGTGGGGGGTTGAAATTTGTAATTAAAAAATCTGAGGCCTCGGCTTCTAAATATAAAAAATTTGAGGCCTTGGCTGCTAGTACATACACCAAATTTCAAGTTTCTGTACTCTTACCAGCTTGCTTTACCTATTTCCCCCCATTTATCCCTATTTACCCCCAATCCTTCATCGGATATGTTCAAAAAACAATCCAGTCCAGATCTCGTTATAATATATAGGTGTACAAAATTTCAAGTCAATGTCTTAAACCGTTCCGGAGAAAATGTGCTGACAAAAAAAAAATTACAGACAGACAGACCGACAAACAGAAATTTTTTTTTTCGCTTAAATTTAAAATCTCGAGGTTTCATGAAGTTCTAAACCTATTTTATTTTTTTTTTACGATTGCTGTACTTCCAATCCACTACGTGGATGTGGAAGTAATTCCTCTTTTTTTTCTTGTATATTGGTACACTTTGCGCCTTTAACTATTGTTTATACCCATTACGCGATTAAATGTGTTCCGGTAAAAATTGAATTAAACTAGGTACGCAACAAGCTCAGTTTATATATTTCTCTACTGTAGCAAGTCAAAGCCTGGAGAATGAGAAGTCTCAAGTTAGACAAAGAGCCAATGCGTATATGATCCGCCTCTCTGGCTAGGTGGAGATGGAAAACATTCCTAAACATTTTTTAAATTACATGCGTAATTGCCCTGAAGTATAACTCATTAAAAAATTGACATTTTTGAATTATGTTTAAACCAATGTGTAAACAAAAGATGATAGAATTATCTGACCGATGCTTTTTTGAGAATAATATTTAGAAGTATGTGAACATTAAATAAATATCAGACAATCAAATAATAAAGTTTGTGATTTTTTTTCGTAGGATTGGTTCACCGGATTTGAAAAAGCAATGGTCACATTGTAGAACTAGTAGCTAACTTCTTCTTAAAAAAATGAGTGTGATACTTGTAAAAATAAAGCTGCTAGAGCTAAGCGCGTTTGCTATATTTCACGTATATTTCCCGCATGCGAGGATTCCTCTTAACGTTAGTAAGTAGAAGAGGTCAGATATTAATTTTAGAAAAAAGTCCCAAAGAATTGAAGAAGGAGAAAAAAAATTAAGATAATGCCACAAATAACATTTAGACAATTATTGCAGTAGTTTCAATCACTTCACTGTTAAGAAATGAATGAAAATATTTGTCGCATGTTGTCGACTTCGAATACCTATTAGAATAATTAAGTGAGTTTTCTTACTAACAATTTCTATGAACTACTACAACAATTTCCTCTGTTTTAGGTTTATAAAATGGCTTTTTAAAGAAATAGAATCTCAAATATAAATATAAAAAACTAGCTAAACCGAGGTTAATAAGCTATGAATGATGATATTTTAACAATTAATAATTATCTGTGTTATTATTGAATGATTTTTTAAACTTAAGACTAAAATTGACTTGTAACAAGATTTCATAAGTGATATGGTGTAGACCTCAAATTTAAAAGGTGAAAAGGGTTACAAAACATGTAAATTTCAAATGAATATCTTAATTCTATTTTATTAACCCTTTTAATAAAGGAGTGGGGGTGGTAGAGGGATGGAAAATATTATTAAAAAATCTGAGTCCTTCACTTCTAGTATATATACATAATTCCAAATCTCTGTACTCTTACCAGCTCGCTTTCCTTATTTTCCCCTATTTATCCTTATTCAAGCCCCAACCCTTTAAGGGAATCATCTGAAAATATAATCTAGTTCTATATGTCGTTAGAATACATACGTGTATCAAATTTCAAGTGAATATCTCAATTTTACCTTAACAGTTCGGAGGACGGACAATATTATAAGAAAATGAAAGGCCTTCACTTCTAGTATATACGCCAAGTCCCAAATTTATATACTCTTAACAAGCTTGTTTTACTTATTTTCCCCTATTTACCCCCAACCCCTCACCAGATATGTTCAAAATACAATCCAATTTTTTTACCAATGTAAACAATTTGTTCAATTTTAGGTACATTACATTCCATTAAACCTATGGCTAGATACCTCATTTGTGTATACAATATAATAAAACATCATTCTATAATTTATAAAAAAATATAAATACATAGAAATGATGTGAGCCAGGTAGTATGGCTGGGGACCTATGCGAAGCTTATCGGAATTTATAATTACTATCAAACCTTATAAATTAATGTTTCTTATCTCTGATTTTTTACCGCAGGTATAAAGATAGAAGCTTAAAGCTTATAGTCAGGTGTCATAGAAGTGGAACAAAAATAATGTTTTAATTGATGTAGGAAAATTAAAATGAAAAACCTACTTAATGAATTTGTCAAAGTATATAATTGTGGTGCATGTAAGATTTAATAAAAAGTGATAGGTTGCGTGTATTTTTTGTGTGTCTTGTCATGTCGAACGTTAGTTAGTGTCACCGTCTTTCGTGGTAAACGGGTAGTCGTTGATGTATGCGTCTATGTCTGTGGGTGGAATTGTGCTCTAATATTTGTCAGGTCCGCCGTCAGGGCCGATACCTGTATTTTATTGGCGAAAAACTCTCGCGAGGTCTCGTCAATAAAATCACGAATCATCGGGAGATTCGATGCCCGATGTAATTCAGCTATCGGCGTGTACCGGTCAGCGCTTGTAAGTAGTCGAATGAGTTTGTTTTGCACCATCTTACATTGTGTGGCGAAGATGTTGTTCCATACAGGGCACGTGTAGGTCAATAGGGATCTAAACATATCCTTACATAACGTTAACTTATTTTCGGTGGACAACTTACTCCGCCGATAATTATAAGAGGATACAAAATACAATCCAGTTCCAGATCTCGTTATAGCACATACGTGTATTAAATTTCAGTCAATATCTTAAACCATTCCAGAGAAAACGAGCGAACGAAAAAAAAAGTTACAGACAGACAGACAGACCGACCGACAGACCGACAGAGAGACCAAATCGACAGATAGTAATTTTTTCTCTCTCAAATTTAAAATCTCGACGTTTCATGACGTTTTAAGCCTATTTCAACAATAGAAATTTTTTAAACCATACTTAAAATATACGTAGAATTGTCAGCCAGACAAGTTGTAATAGACAAGAGAGATCTTACACTTCATTTTAAAATAAAAATCAAGGAGATGTTATGAAGTGCGCTTTCATAACTATCATAATTTATAACAAAAGGTCTGTCAGAAGTTGATTTACAAAAATTGTCAGACAGACACATTTTTTCCTAAAATGGTTCACTATTTACCACAAACTGCGAACATTTCAGTCAGGTCTATGGAAAGTGGAATAGTTTTTTTAGGCTAAATTAAAAAAAATTACAAAAAATAACAATTAACAAATTTATACTAGCCTGGTGGGCGTAACATGATTTTTACATGTGCTGCAATCATTTTCACCTATTAAACTTGAGGTGTTCGATGGGGTACCTTTTTTGTCATGGGAATTCGATTTATCTGCAATTTCTAGTAAATGAACATTCATCATGAATATTTCTTTACAGTTGTAAAAATTTGGCTGTAATTTCCGATCGTGGCAGTAACAACAAAAAGGGTAACAACAAATAAACCACTGAATAAACAATACACTTATTTAATCATTGTTTTGCTCGCTTAAAAAATCATTTTGTTAATTCGACTCGTGGTAACGGGATAATTTACACGCCTCGGGGGATCATCCTGTATGACAGATATAGTCCAATATTAGTAGGAAGTATTCTGCCATGCCATTTTACATACGTGCCAAATTTGAAAAAGAACATTAAGTCTACACACATACACGAAAACGGACACGCATACACAAACATTACAAACAAGCCAAAACAAAAGATCAAAAGTTCCCTACTTCTATGGAACAGAATGTCTAAGGATATTTCCAACTTCATCCTGTATAAGATAAAAGATAAAAGATTTTATTAAATAATTTTAAGTGAAACTTTTTGATCTATACCGAATAGAAACATTATTTTTGTTGACAAACTCATTAATGTTAAATTATTAATATTTCATAAATTACAACATTGTCATCAGGGAAGCAACGATTGTAATAAAAATGAATTATGTACATTTTATGTCATAATGTTATGGAGCACTCTCTATGTTATTAATATTAAAACTAGTTTAGTAATCAGCATATCTTTCTTCTTTAGCTGTTCGATTTCAGTGCTATACATACTATTAATAAATACTTGCATTAGGTGACCAGAACAGTATGCTAAAGACAATACTTTTCTGTGGGTGTCTTTGCACCTTTCCAGTACAATGGAATTCAGCCCTAAATAAATATGAAAAACAACCTCTCAAATGGTACTATTTTATCAACATTGCAGTCCTGTCAATTAGTATGAATGCAGCTGGTTTTCTTTTACTTGTTGACAAGAAAGAGAATTATCATGGTATCAAAACTGCTTTTGAGCTAATGCAACTATTTATATCTCTGGTAATAATTTTCCATCGTTGCTTTACAAGAGAAAAGTTGGCCTTATGTTCGAATTCCTATCTAGACATCGATAAACAAATGAAATTGTTAGGAGCAGTTAATAATTACAGGTAACCTAATAAGAGATGTCTTTTTAAATATTTTTAGTACCTATATGATCAGTGGTGGCCGCTGGAACTTAGATTAGTCAAATCTTAATATTGGAGAATGGGATTTAAATCAGCTTAAGGCATGGCTATCAAAACTAATTGGATAAGTTTTGATGAAAAATTTGATATTATAGTTCGCTCCATCCACCTCTCGCTCTCCCCCCTCTGTCTCTCTCTGTGTGTGTCAATTGATATCTATTATTTGTTTTTTTTTTGTTGGATGACCATTTTCTATATTTTCTACTAAAGGTATATCCGATTTTCTTCTTGGCAATAATAATAATATTCTTCAAATATAGTTTCCTCTGTTGTTTCTTAATTAAAACTTTGACACCCTGTATCTTTTACCCTTGAATTTCGTGCCTATTATTAATGGTTCATTCTGTATGATATTGATTGTTTTTCATGGAAGTCTGTTTCCAAAATTTATATAAAAGTTGCCAAATGTTTGCAAAAATGTGAAAAACTACGGAGAGTAAAGTACCTACTTCTATTTGTAAAAATATTGAGAAATTGTATTTAAAAATATGCTATGGATTGAACGTTATGATCAACTGTGAATTTATTATTCTGTTCTTTTTCAATCATCGACATTTTCGCAAACAGTATCAATTCTTACTAAAATCTAGTCCAGTATACATCAACATATACAGATATTTTTATTCTCTTGACCGTTAATATCAAATTATTTTGATGTACATCCTGAGATCTTCCGGTCAATTGAAATGAAATCGGAAATTTTAGAAATATTTCCTTACATTTCGATCAGAGAAGAAAATTATTGTGATTTTTAAATATTTCTACACTATTGTAATATTTTAAATCTATCTCTGTTGAACGTCTTAATGTAACTTGAGTTACGTTAAGACATTCAACAGAAATATTTAAACATTACAATAATTTTCTTCTCTGACGATGGTTAATAAACCGAAACATAAAGAAATGTGAGAATTTCTCATTCAAGTTGACCGAATATTAGTTTAAGTAAGTGTATGTATATAAAAAGGGAAATAAAAAGAGTCAGTTTTTATGGATACTTCGCGTCATTACTCGTTAGTAGTAGATGGTTGCTGTCGCATTTTTTATCTTAAAAATAATGGTATAATAGTTATAAGTTATTGAAGTGAATTAAAAATTGTTTATTTGGTAATCGTGTCAAGAACCATTCTTTCATACACCATTCCTATCCTGTCTCAAGAATTACCTAGAAGATACACCAGGAACGTTACAACGTGGTAAGTTTTCGACACATTTTATTTACTATTTTTATATGGTAAATTGTTCGCATTTTGGAATACTGTCTGCTCTATAGTTAAAGCCCTGAGTTGGCCTAACCACACAGGAAAGTTTTATGGATCAATTCCTTGTCCTCCTGGGAACTCTCATTCGACCATGGTAGATTTTTAATAACGGAATATCAAGAAGTCTTCCCAACACTATTTAGTGACAATTAAGATAGTTTAAAAGAAAGGATTAGGAAAAAAATGTTTGCAAAAACGTAAATATTTAATAAAGAATAGAAACATAATGTAGCAGTAGGTGGCAAGATTTCATAATTGACTATTACTTTTAATCCGTAACATTTTCGTTTTTTAAAATACTGACTCAACTCTTTGTAGTTTCTCGCATATTTGAAAATATTTGGGACTCTGCATTATTTTGAAAAATAATATAATTTTCGAGCGTTCCTTAAAAAGCAGGTGTTTTTGTAGAGAATGTATTTTCCTCGTAAACATACAAATAGGAAAGTTTCTCTTCTTTCAATCAATTCTTTAATCCATGGACACACTGTATAAAGAATGAAACGTTAAAATCTGAAGAATTCTAGGAAGGCAATTTCATCACGATTACAATACTTCGCTTTGATAAGAGAGGGAAGTAAAACATAGTACTTATAGGAACAGGAAAAGAACGACAAGAACGTTTTTTTTCTATCTCAAAGGAGCGGGTATGCTTTTATTATAGAGATAGTCCAATTATGAGCGACGACTAGTGGCAACTTAGTTTTCCGATATGTTGTGCATTTTACCTCTAATACAATAACAATATAATCAAAAAAGTGCTACCCGTCGATGTGTATAAAAATCATAAAAATACATTGAAACATGATAGATTTCATATACAGCGAAAGGTTTTCATGTAGCACATAAGAAAACCGTCCCTTAAGGTATCACTACTTCCACATCCAGATTTCCCATCCAAGCTTCTTTAAAGGAAAACATCTTGCCTATATAATTCAAGGAATAAGTACAAAAAAGATCAAACTTCAGAAAATTTCTCGGAAAGCTTGATTTTTTTTTGTCTGAATCTTCCTTCTGTGGTTCTAAATAATATCCCAAAAATCCCCATCGATTGTGTGCCGCTAAAAATGTTACTCGGGATCAAAGGTCACAAAAAAACTGTTTTTGACGAAAATCTTGTTAACGGTCACTTTTATCGACAAAATAGTAGTTATCAAATTTGTAGCTTAGGAAATTGCATAGAAAAAATATGGTATTAGTTTCTTTCGTAGGACTAACGGTTTCCGAGAAAATTCCATTCAAAAAATTGTTACGTACAGTATACACTCCTTAGCGGTATCTGTGTCGAATATTTGTAATTAAACGTTGAATGAGGCATACAATATTAAAAAATGTATTTATGTGGAGGGATGGAAATTATTATAAAAAAAAACTAGAGGCCTTCGCTTCTAGTATATACACCAAATCCCATATGTCTGTACTTTCACCAGGTTGCCTTACTTATTTTCCTCTATTTACCTCTATTTAACCCCCAACCCTCCAACGGAATAATCTTAAAGTATAACTTAGTGCCAGATGTCGTTATAATATATACGTGTATCAAATTTCAAATGAATATCTCAATACTATTTTATCAACCCCTTTAATAATGGGTGGTGAGGGGTAGAAAATATTATAAAAAATTTTGAGGCCTTGGCTTTTAGCACATACACCGAATTTCAGGTTTCTGTACTCTTACCAGCTTGCTTTACGTATTTCCCCCTATTTCTCCCTATTTACCCCCCAACCCTTCACCGGACATGTTCAAAAAACAATAGGGTTCCAGATCTCGTTATAATATATGTGTACAAAATTTCAAGTCAATATCTTAATCTGTTCGGTAGAAGACGTGCGGACAAAAAAAGTTACAGACAGACAGACAGACAGGCGGGCAGGCAGACAGACCGACCGACAAACCGACAGACAGACAGCATATTTCTCTCAAATTTAAAATCGCGACGTTCCATGACATTCTAAACCTATTTCAAGAAATATAATTTTTGATTTTTTTTTACAATTACTATACTTCCAATCCACTACGTGGATGTGGAAGTAATATAAACGTTACAACTTTTTGAATGAAATTTTATCGAAAACCGTTAGTCTTATGAAAGAAAGTAATATTATGTTTTTTGTAGGAAATTTTCGATAACCACTATTTTTTCGATAAAAGTGACCGTTAACGATATTTTCGCGAAAAAACGTTTCTTGTGACTTTTGACCCCTAGTAACATTTTTAGCGACACACATATCGACAGGGACTGTTGGGATGTTTTTTAATAGACGAGGAAAAGCACAAAAAGAAGCCAAACAATCGAAAACCTGTGCAGTAAGACGGATCAAAATGCGGATTTTTGCATACGATTCCTTCATGTATTTATTCAATTTGATACCTATTTTCGTCGTATACAAATGGGAAATTCCACTTGTGACTCGAAAAATCCATTTTGTTGCGTGCAGTTTTTGAGGTCATTAAAAAAAATTCATTATTCGGTAATCCATCGTGAAAATCAACCCAATTAAATTCCGAATTCGATGCTGGGCCGCTTGACGATCTGATTTTGTTTGTTTCCAAGCAAACGCCTGGCGCGCAAAATAAAAAATGACCGATTTTTTGTACGTCTTTTCGGGCATGAAGGAAGGGGGTGTGGAAAATAATTTTTTCACCACTTGATAGCATTCTTCTTTATCTTCAATTTCCATCCGGCAAGATCGCGATCGAATGATTAGGAAGGGAGATACCAGCCGGCAAAGTTTTTGCTGTATAGCGGGATAACGAGGAGAGGTGGAGGGGGATCGGTGCGGGGTCAAAATTTTGAGAAGTCTTTTCTTTCGACATTTCCATTTTTTAAGTGCCCGATATCCAAACATTGTCCGCTCGCGCGAAGTACAAAAGGAAAACTGAACGAAAGTGGGCGAGCGAGTCAGTTGAGCCGCCGGGAGCGAAGCTTACTATCTCCCGCTATCTCACTCTCCTCGAATTGTCATCATCTGTCAGTGAACTGTTTGTAATTGCAATGACTAATTTGTAAGGGTGTACGAAGATTTCTCTTACTATATATAATATCGGAGGGTGAGTAAATATTTTATTTTTTTCATATATAAACATCGTACAGCTCTTCGCCGAGACAGTTGTGGACAATGAGTGTATCGTGAAACAGCAAGCATATTCTCATTCTGTTTTTGTTATCCATCTTTCCAGAAGCTGTTGACGTGAGAGATTTGAGAAAAATCTTGCTTCTGGGTCATCAAATCCAACACTTCAACTTCAATTATTGTCTGCTGATGGATTGACTGTTGTGATTCCACACATTTAACGAAGCTGCTGTCTCAAGAGATCGAGGAGAAAAGTCGAGTACCTGTTGATTGTGCAAGAAGAGGATTGTATCTCGGCCGAATTCATCAGCGTGGATACCACCAGAGATCCAAACCGATCATGGCCGAATCTAAGGTTTGTCTACTGCATAACCTCCTCGTCGATGAGAAACAAACTAGTAAGGCTGTTAAGGGCAAGGGTTTGGCTACATTGCGCACTAGTACAAAAAATTTCAAGAAATTCAATCATCTATTCCACGTAATTCGAAAGAGGCATCTTTCTATGTCAAGTGTTATATGCTGCATAAGGAACACCAATGACAATACCGGCATCGAAGATCCAACCCGCTTCAGTCGTAAGCGAATAAGTCAGGAATGTAATTTCAATATGAATTGTTTATTCTGCGATCAAAAAGTAAATTATAAGTCCGTCTCCCGTCATCGAGGTTGCGTTTGTATGAAAAATGCAGGTGACGATTACATTGCACAGCTCCTGAAATTAACTGAAGCACGCATAGATGATCAACAGGCAGTCTTGATATCCGAACGTATTAAGGGGGATGGTAAAAATTTAGTTAATAATATGAATTACCATACTGAATGTTTCGATAATTCCACTGGGGGGGGGAGATGAAATAGCCAAACAAAAAAACCGACATTCTGGCCGAATTTTATAGCTTTTATTTTAAAATATGCCAATGATAATCTGCATGTCAATATTTTTTCACTCGATGATTTATTAAGTATATTTGCGAACAAGACTCCTGAATAATAACATATCACTGGGTCAGTAAAAGTTTGAATAATTTTTTATCGTCAGACGATTTTGTACGGGATTTCATCTTAATTCATCTTCATGATGAAGATGAGGTTGAAAGATACGCGTCAATAGTAAGCGAATCTGCAAGTGTCTGAGAGAGAGTTTCCTCGAGAGTATTATCCAGCGGTGGATTATTTCTTTACAAATGTCGAAACGGAAATACTTCCAGCTCTGTGACACTTTGCTTTCGAGGAAAAATTCTGAAACTAAGAACAGACTGACGATGTCCTTATCTCACACGATTGTGGTTGCAGCTAGACCTCAACATGTATTTTCGAGACACCAAATTGAACTTGGGGTAGTTCTTCATCACAGACACGGTTCCAACACTTTGGTAACAATCCTGCATCATCACGGTTCTGCGCCAGCTACGATGAAGTTCTTAAGTTCTATAACAGTTGTCTCATGTCCAATATCAGGCCTATCATAATATGTACCAATTCATCGCAATTTGTATTCGACAATGCCGATCACAATACAACATCTTGGATGGCAAACGTACTGTTCATATTGTGGGAGGAGGACAAATTCTGGAGGGTGACAATTCCGTAATACACCAGGCTTTTTGCAGAATAAACACCAGAGTAGCTTCGGATGAAATCGCAAAGAGGGGAATTCCGCCCAGCATACCCTTCAAAGGCGTTCCGCATCGCGGAATAGGCAAGGTCGAGGTTTCTTCTCTCCCTTACTTTGAATCAAATACCGGCACCGACGTTCTTCTTGACCTAACTATGGTCGCTGGAACATTTCTCTGGATTTACAAGAAATCGATAGATCTTCGAAGCACGCCTGGTTGGAGCGGTTTTTTCGAGACTGTCACTAAGGACAAACCGCTTACAAATTCTAGAGTAATTTGTTTCCTTTTTATTTCCGCATTGCCCACAAATATCGACACCGTATATACTGCTCTAGCAGGAGTTTAAAGGTGGACGAAAGAAAGCAATCAGAGTTATGCCTTTGTAACATTTGATCAGCCTCTGTATATAAGAGTAAAACATATACTGGAAAGTACTTCAGATGAAAATTTGAAAATTATTAAGCTCCGGCTAGGCTCATTTCATCTCACTATATCTTAGGGGCGATTGGACATATACTGGGTGGTGGTGGATTAGAAGAATTGATGGCTACAGTTTATGCCCTACAGTCGGTTAAACATCTGATGAATGGGCATGCTTATTCTCGGGTGGTCGGGGCTCATTCGCTCATTCAAGTTGCTCTATATAAAATTATCATTGACATACTTGATTTGCCAGAAGAAGAAAATCAGTATTTAGATTCAGTAAATGAACTTGCGGGAACCGATTCACTTTTCGAGGAAATGCAGAAATCTCGTTTCCAAAAAATTCACAAATCATTTGAAGGTAAATTGAATGAGCTGGCCAATGACCGCTCACCAACAACGCGGCTTTGGATTCAATATTACAAGCTGGTAACTCTACTAAAGAGATTCATGCCGCTGATAGGACCGGAAACTGAGAAGATCATCTCGATTGCATTCAGAAGATGTTGCCTATTTTTCAGGCCACTGGACATAATATTTACGCAAAAAGTGCTCCTATATACCTGCAGGATATGCCAGCTCTAAATCGCGTAGAATATACAGAGGGCGGTCAATTCACCGTTAGATTGTCGGACAAATAATACTGTGGTATGGGAACTGA